>JAEQBH010000919.1:0-600000 GCA_016808115.1 Tetrastigma voinierianum | reverse complement strand
TGATATTGAGAGGCAAGCAGTCTCCCTTCTTCTTAGGAAGGCCTTTCCTTGTAAGAGCGACTTTGGTAGATGTGAAGAAAGGAGAGCTTAGTTTAAGGGTTGGAGATGAGACAATGCACTTCAATCTCAATCACAGTTTGAAATAGGTAGAATTTGACAATATTGATTGTAAGATTGTAGAAACAAAAGTTCCCATTAGTCCTGAACTGATAAATGATTTTAAGATTCAGATTTCAATGAATGAAAATGAGATGAATTTCCAGTATCTTGAAGTTCTTAATGTTGAATTTTTGAACTCCAATTTTGAATCAAAAGAGGCAATACTCAATATTGATGAAAGCGATCTGGAAAAATCAAGCGTGATTAAGAAGGCAAGTGGCTGAGTCAAATTGAAGGGTTAGCATTGAAGGGAATTACCACGACATTTTGAAGTATACTTTCTTAGAGCCCCAGAAAAAGCAAAACTGTTGTTATTTGGTACATTGGCGAGCTTGAAGAACAAAACTACTAGAAATTATCAAAAAATACAAGGAAGCAATTGGTTGGTCAATAGAAGATTTAAAAGGAATCAGTCCTTCTATCTACATGCACAAGATCCTTTTGGAAGATAATGCAAAGACTTCCATTGAACATCAAAAGAAGAATTTGAATCGATAATGAAAGAAGTTGTGAAAGAAATCACAAGAAATGGATGAATACGGACTTTATATATCACGATCTGCAAACAATACCATTGAGCCAGGTTCATGTGGTTCCCAAGAAGGGTGGATTTACTATAATAAGAAATGAGAAGAATGAATTGATTCTTACAAGAAGCGTAGCCAGATGGAAGGTGTGTATAGATTATAAAACTAAATCACTATAAGAAGGATCATTATCCTCTACCTTCCATTGATTAAATGCTGGATAGGTTATGAACACCCCATCTTTATTTTTTCTCAGTGGATATTCGGATATAACCCAGTTGCCATAGCCTATGAGGATCAGGAGAAAACTACATTTACATGTCCTTATGGTACATTGGCTTTTAGAAGGATGCCATTTGGATTATGTAATGCTCCTGCCACCTTTCAAATATGTATGATGTCTATGTTTTCAGATTTGGTGGAAGAGGTTATGGAAATCTTTATGGTTGACTTCTCGATGGATCCGATTTCGAGAGATGTAAATTTAGACTGATACTTCAAAGGTGCAACAAAAATCTAGCTTTGAATTAGGAAAATGTCATTTCATAGTGAGAGGGCATTGTTTTGGGCACAAGATTTCTGATTGGGTTAAGTAGACCAGCAAAAGTTGCTATTATAAAGAATTTCCACATACCAGCCAGCCAATTAAAGGGATAAGAAGTTTCCTGGACATGTAGGATTTTATAGAAGATTTATCAAGGATTTCTTCAAAAATCTCTAGACCATTATGCGAATTCTTTGGAAAAGATCTGAAGTTTGATTTTGATGAATCATGTGAAGGCTGCGTTTGAAATATTAAATCCATATTAGTTATAGCTCCATCCTTGGTAACACATTTGGAACTAGGTGTTTGAAATAATGTGTGATGCTAGTGACTATGCAATGGGAGTAGTATTGGGACAAAGAACTGAGAAGATATTCAAGGCCATATACTATGTCAGCAAAACCTTCAATGAAACACAAGAGAATTACTCTACCACATAAAAGGAGATGCTGACAATGGTGTTTGCTTCTAAAAAATTCAGGCCTTACTTATATATTGGGATCCCATGTTATAATACACACTGATCATGCTGCTATTAAATATCTGATGGCAAAGAAAGATGTCAAACCAATATTGATTAGATGGGTATTATTGCTGCAAGAGTTTGATTTATAAATCAAAGATAAAAAAGGTAGTGATAATGTGATAGCTTATCACTTGTCTAGACTAGAAAAGACTATTGAAGAGGAAAGAGTGGAAATAGCGAAAACTTTCTTGTGAGGCAACTATTTATATGAGTTCAAATGCCTGGTATGCTGATATTGTAAGTGTAGCTTGTGGAGTGCCCACCCAGGTTCGGCACATAGCGAAAGGAGTTAAGAACTTATACTTGAGTTTATATTTAGGATGACTCGCTCACTTTTCAAGAGGAATGGATGGTGCTCCCGGGAGTGTGTACCAGAAACAAAACAAGGTGAAATTTTTAATAAATGTCATGCATCATCATATGGAGGACACTTTGCAGGAGATAGAACAACCCATAAAATTCAATCAGGATTTGTGCTTTACTCTATTCAAAAGGCTTGCTTTGAATGGGTAAAACATTATGATAAGTCACAGAGAATGGGCAACATAAGTAGAAGAAATGAGATGCCTCTACAAGGAATCCTGGTGGTGCTGATTTTTTATGTATGGGGGATCGACTTCATAAGACCTTTCCTATCCTCATTTGGAAATCTTTACATTCTCCTAGTTGTGGATTATGTATCCAAATAGTGGAAGCAATAGCTTGTCCCAAAAATGATGTGAGCATAGTGGTTGGGTTTATTCATAGAAATATTTTGCACAGATTTGGAGCACCCAGAGCAATTGATGAGCGAAGTCATTTCGCAAACAAGGTTTTTGCAAAACTCATGAGCAGATATGGAATCAAACATGTAATGGGATTGGCTTATCACCCTCAGTCAAATGGGCAAGCTGAGATTTCCAATAGGGAGATAAAGAAAATTCTAGAGAAAACAATGAACTCAAGCAGAAAAGACTGGTCTATAAAGCTAGATGATGCATTGTGCGCTTATAGAATTGCTTACAAAAACTCCCATTGGAATGTTCCCATACAGAATTGTATTTGGAAAACATTGTCATCTTCCTTTAGAACTCGAATATAAAGCTATGTGGGCCATCAAGAAACTAAATTGTGATTTTCGAGCTGCGAAGAGAAAGAGATTACTCTAAATGATTGGAACTAGAAGAGTTGAGGTGAAGCTTATGATAATGCCAGAATCTACAAAAGATAAGACAAAAATTAGCATGATCGGAAGATTCGAGGAAATTCAGCGAGGAGAATAAGTTCTATTATACAATTCTAAGTTCAAGCTGTTTCCAAGAAAACTGAAGTCAAGATGGAGTAGTCCTTACACAGTAGTAGCAAGTACACCCTTTGTAGCAGTAACTTTGAAAACTGAATCTGGAGATGAGTTTAAAGTACATGGTCAGAGATTAAAACATTATCTTGGAGGGAACATAAATGAAGATTAGTTCCAGATTTTGAAGAGAGGGAAGAATTTTGCTGAAAGGAAAGCATTTTGCATCAAATGTCTAGCTAAAGACATTAAACTGAGTAGCTTCTTGGGAGACAACCCAAGCAACTTTTAATTCTTGTAGTTAACTTGATTTTTTTTTTTTTAAATTTTGTGTGTTTGAAGTTTAGTTTTAATTTTGTTCGAAATTTTATTTAATGATCTTGTTAATTTTTCAGGACAATGAAGTTGTATTAGAGATGTATTTTATTTGGAATCATTCATTCTTAGACTTATCAAGCAGAAAGTGCTACAAGGGGGAGTTTCTCTTTTTCCCTAACTAACCTTAATAAGAATGCATAGTTGAAGTTTGGGGGAATGAAAAAAAAATTTAGAGCAGGAAATTTGAAATAGCTTTGTTATGCTCATTCCTTGACTACCTTGATGATTATCATGTTGAAATATATTGAGTGAAGAAATGAGATGTTTTGTTCATAATTGAATTGAGGTTCTTTGATGTTAGATGTGTCTTCACAAGTATGATTTGAGTGGGATGAATATATTGCATACTGTTATGTGTGTGTTGGTTGAAAAATGTTAATTGTGCAATTTTTGAGGAAAGCCATAAGATTGTCTTGACAAACAATTTTTTGTCGCGACATTTCTTTTAAATTGAGATGAATGAATTAGGTCGCGACATTCTCTCTTTGTTGCGACAAAGCTGGCTTTAAACTCTGATTTGCAAGAAAGTGTTTGTCGCGAAATTATTCCTCTTTGTCATGACATAAGTACACTTGAACAACATATTTTTATGTCACGACATTTTTGCTCCGTTGCAACAAAAAATTGACCTAGCCTTTAATTGATTCTGAGGAAAATATGTGACATTATTTCTATATCATGACTATATTAAAAGGAAATAAACCTAAATTTAGTATTTGTCGCGACATTTAAAAAAGGCACAACAAAACATTTGGCCCATAAATAGATAATTTTGAAATCCGAAAGGCCACCTTCCTCATAAACCATCAACCCACTCACCTTCCTTCACCAAATCTCTCATTTCTACTCGAAAACCCTAGATTCCCAAAACCATATTTCGACCATGTCTGAGTCGTTGTACCTTGTTCCTAATCTGAACGAAATGATGGAAGAGTACGCAGAGGGCGAGGAAGAAGCAGTTCAAGAAACTCAGTTAGGAGTAGTACAAGAGGAACAAAGATCTGAAGCAAGATCAGAAACCGAACAACTAACTAAAGAAACCAGAAAGAGAAAAAGAGGAGCTGAAGAAGCTGGAGCTGAGCACAGGGAGGAAAAAGCAAGTGATTTTGTTTTAGAGCAGTTATTTAAGCAGAAAGTGAAGTTAGAGTGACTGTGGCAAAGAAGTATCGACGGGGTTAATCTTACCCTTCAAAAATGAGTGGAAGAAAGGATGACACCTCTTCTGTGAGCACAAGGCTCCTGGATTTGTAGATGTGGTGAAGGAATTCTACTCAAACATGGTAGGGATGAAGGAAAAGACTGTGTATGTCAGAGGTAAATGGATATTGTTCAGTAGGGAGAAGATCGACCAAACTTTCAATTTGAACGAGGGAAAGAACGGTTCGAAGTTCAAGAAACTAGTAAAAGAACCAGATTTCCAAAAGATTATTGATTTGCTGATTGATGGGAAAGGGACATGGAATACCACAAGGAAGAATCCTCATGAGTCCATTGCAAAAGGATCGTTGACTGAACAGGCCAAGGTTTGGTTTTATTTCATTTGCTCAATCATTTTACCTTCTAAACACTTGAGTACAGTCAGGTAGAAGAAGGCAGTACTTTTGTATGCCATCTTAAAGGGATACAAATTCAATGTTGGGAAAATAATAGAAAACTCAATTTTGAAGCTACAGGGGACTAGTACCCCATCCAGCACTAATCATAAGGCTGTGCATTTTAGGAAGTGATGAAGGAGATTAGGAAGAAGAAGAGACATGTCATAAGGCTTCACCTCTGACATTGATAGGAATAATTAAGCGGCCAAAGAACAGAGGCAAGGAAAAAGAAGTAGAAGCTAAAAAAGATGAAGGAGATAACATAGAAATCGACCAAATACAGTTTGAGATCGCAGCTCAAGAGCATCAACAGAGGCAGAGAAGTTTGAGCCCCATTTTGACAGTATCCCCAGACTTAAGACAAATCCATCAGGAGCCAGCTGAGAGCTCGGGGCATCATAATAACAATACATAATTGATGGAGATGCTGAAAGCTATGAGACAAGAGATGCAAGAGAGGGACAAATAGCTGAAATTCTAACTCCAATTGAGGGATGAGTACATGGATGCAGAGTTGAGAAGAAAAGATCAGAATTTGGAGGATGCACTTAAACATAAGGATGAAGAATGGAAGAATAAACTGGAACATAGAGAAAAAGGGTGAGTGAGACTGAGGCTAGGGGAGAGAGCTTTCATTTCGGTAGCTAAAGAGGGATAGTGAATTCTTGAAAGGCGCAAGGAGATATAGGATGCAATGGGTAATGGAGCACAACATGCTGCAAAAGGCAGATGCCTTCGTTTACTTGTATAAAGAACATCAGATGGAAATAAGGCTGCTCATAGAATAAATGGACAAAGAAATGGAAGTAACCCTAAACTATAGGGAGAAATTGTGGATGGAAAGCTTAGACATGATCAACAATAATTTGATTAAAATATACTTTGCCCAGGGTGAATTTGAGGGAACCCTACATAGGGCATAGACAAGATGATCTTATTAAGCAAATGGCTCTTTCTGTGGAGTAGTCTGTATTCAACAAAGAAGAATACAGACCACCAGTCCAATTCCCTGAATTCTCTCATTCATCTGCTGGTTATAAGTTTGAACCAGTGAATTTGAATCGTCCCAATAAGAATGATAGAATAAAAAAAATGAACACTGTTTTTCCTCCTTATTCCTTATGCTTTGTGACTAAATCTCCTGTACAATCAAACATAAATGAAATATCCTTTGCAAGAATTTGTGTCCATTTTCATCTTGCATTGCTCTTGTGTCTATTTTCTTTTTCATTCCTTGATTTTAAAGAAATAAAAATTAATGACTTTTAGTGTATAGCTTTGCTGAATAATGGAGAAATCAGCTTTCCTGAGTTGATTTGCTGAATTGTTGGGAATTGTTTAGTAGAATTTGAATGATGATGGAATTGAATTTTTGTTGTATTAAATTTCTCTGAATTGAATGGTTTGATTTAAATAAGATTTTGACTTGTAAAATAGCATAGCAACATGTCCAAGAACCAAACAAAAATTTGATAGATGAAATTGGGGTATGAGGAAGTGAATTGAAAAAGAGAAAATGTTAAATTATCAATGAATGTGTTGAACTTCAAGAATAAGGAAGATTTTAACAAATGATGAAACAAATAAGACCTATAATTATGTTTTTGTAAACAATTTAGTTATTATGAATCCTGATAAACATTGCACATGGTTAGAAGTAACTAAAACAAGTGTGCTAAGATAAGGAACCTGTACAGGATCCATGTAGTTTAATCTCCGAAATGTCCTAGAACTTGTTAGATTATTAGTCAAGGCGAAATCCTAGGCAATACCACTAACAGGAAATGATATAGGCCGTCCTTGGAAGTTTGAGCCTTTCAAAGCCTACCCTTATAATATGCATGAGCATATACATTAGTTATGTTGGGCCCGATAGCCAATTTCATCATCAACTTGACAAATGAAAAGCCTAGACCCTCCCTTAAATCTAATCCTATAGTAAGAGCCCTTATTTGCAGTTAAGACAAATACATCAATGATAGAAGAGGACAAGTTTGGGAATATTATTTCAAATTGTGAAAGAGGATAAGAAAGGGTTGAAAAGGACAATCAATTGAGATGACGAAAGATGAAAAAATGAAAGAAAGAAGGTGCGAAAGAAAAGTATCAGGTGGAATGGGTTTGTCTTGCCTTCCTCCGCGAACAATTAAGTTCTTAGGGGTGTTTCAGCACCTAGTACTGTGCCAGCGATAAGGGAGTTGCTAACCCCGAGAAGTTCGTTAAGGGTGGTGAAAGCTTAAAAAGGCAAAACATTGCACTATTCCATAAACCTTAATAAAAGATGAAAAGATAAAAAGCTTCTAATATGAGGAAGAGAATCTACAGTCAGAAAGAGTATGCAGAAAGATGCACCAAACCAAATGGGGATGTTTGAGAGTTAACATAAATGGAAAAAGTCAAGGATGCATAATGAAGGCAAGTATGGTAAGTTGTAAGTGAAATATGGGTAAAATTGAGCCTAAATTGTCCAATTATCTACCCAATTACCAAAGCCACACATTATAAGCCTAAAAGACCTAATTGATCCTGAAAGTGGTATATGCTTACATTAGTGGAGATTAATATGACAAATAAGCATATGGATCTTTAAAGAATGAAGGAAATATGTTGTCCCGAGTATTATCCCAAAAGTTAACCTCTTGCCAGGAAAGAAAACTGATCATAAACACACACAAATCAGGGTTGAATAATTGAATTGTTTACACCATAGAAATTATTTGGCTGTTTAGTGAACTTAATTGAAAGTCTTCCTGGTTCTAGATTGGAAACATGTTTAAAAATAATTTTACAACTAACTTATTTTTCCTTGCCAAATTGTGGATTCAAGAGAAAAGATGTCTAGGGCAAAACAGAAAAATGTCCTTAAAAATAAAAGCTAAATTGTTTGAGGACAAACAAAATTTTCTATTCTTTGCTTGGGGATAAGAAAAACCTTAAGTTTGGGGGAATTGATGAGTCCTAAACTCATCTGTTTTTAATTCATTTTTTTTGGCATATTTTTAGAAGTTTATGATTCATTTGAATGCTTGAATTATGGAATATTCATCAACTTTATGCTTTGTAGGTTTTAAATGCAAAAGAAACAATTATAGCAAGAAAAGCATAAAATTGGCTAAGGCAAAATTGTTGTGACATAATTTCAGAATGTCACGACATAATCTTAATAGAACCAGAAGAAGCTATGTCGCAACAAAGAATAGATGTTGAACTCAAGCTAGAAGTGAAGAATGCTGCGACATTTCACAACTTTGTCGCGGCACAAAATGAGAGAGATTGAATGATAAATTTTATGACAAAGAAATGAATATTGCGACATAATGGTAATCAATCACAACAATGGAAAATTATGTAGCGACATTGATTGAGAAGTTGTTGAAGAAGAATGTAGCAATATTATTTTGCTATGTCGCGACAATGATCAAGTAAATGGCAATATAATTTTGTCTCAACAATCAAATTTGTTGTAGAGTGAAACATTTCTGTTGCGACAAAAGAAAATTATGTCGTGACAGAAAATGGAAGAGCAATGAGACAGGTCAAGACAAGTTTATTGCGACAAAGATTTCAATGTTGCAATAAACAGTTCAGATAGCGACAAAGATTAAGGAAGGAAATTTGTTGCAACATTTTCAAGGTTTGTCGTGACATAGAGTTTAGATTCAGTAGTACAAGACAATAAGACTATGTCGCGACATAGAAAATATCTATCGTGACAACAAAAACATGCAACTGTGAGGAACTTTGTTGTGACAAAAGAAAATATTGTCTCGACAAAGGTGGAGAAGAACCACAGAAAGAATGTCGCAACACAGTAATGTATGTCACAACAATGTTGAAGAGCCGAAGGCAAAAATATTTGTTGCGACAACAAAAAACTATGTTGCGACATAAGATGAAGAGAACAAAAAACTGTTGCAACATGGTGTGAGCAAAAGAGTATTTTATGTTGCGACATTTTAAAATTATGCCGCGACATAAAACAAAGCTAAAAGGTAAGAAGCTTTGTCATGACAAAGAAATTTTATGTCGCGACATTTTTCAAAAGTAGCAAGGAATGAAAAGTTGGTTGCAACAACGTTTTTATGTCGCGACACAAGAAACTCATGTCGTAACAATTACTAGACAACTTCAGCAGAACTTTGTCGCGACATTTTCAAGTTATGTCAAGACATAATCCAAGAATAAAGCATGAAACCATGTCGCGACAAGAAATTGCAAGCCATGACAAAAGCTAGGGAACAAAGATGACAACTATGTTGCGACATAAATTTCTATGTCGTGATCAAGCAACCTATTGGGCCAGATTTTTGGGGATCCACAATTTCAGCCTTGAACTGTGGCCCATCATTTGAAAATCTATAAATAGAAGCATCTAGGGCACTGTGCCCAGCTTCCACCAAACCAGGAACTTCTTAGTAGTAGGAATCTCCTTGTATATTATTTTTACTTTTATTTTTAATTTTATTTCTTATTCGTCAATTTAGTCGTAGCTTAGTTTTTTTTTAGTTAGTTTTTTTTTTGTTTAGGATTGAACAATGATCTTGTGCGAAGTGTCGAGCTGGGTTTATTGTAAAATCTTAGTTTTCATTACTCTCTGATTTAAATGAAATTTGGGGAATTTCTAGAGTTCATTTATTTTAATTCGCTTGCAATCTTAGTGAATTTTCTTGATCAGTTAGTCACTATTAGTTATAATCCAGTTTTGAAAGACTAAGCTCCCTTTGGGAATGAATTGATGTTAATTATTATTTTCTGCATAAATTGAAAGAACGTCATAGTTCGAAATCTTGAATTTATTTGATTGGTGTTGCTCTTGAGATTACTTGTTCAGAATATTTGTAGCTTATACCCAGAAAAGGACTGTATCTTGTTTTGATTTCCAAGAGGCCCTACGGTGACATGAGGCAAGAATCTTGAGGTATGAGCGATTACTTAGGGAGTATGTTAGATTAATATTATGGAACTAATGAACTCTGAAGAACTACTTCGATAAACCACTTATTTAATCATGGTGTGAGGATTAGTTGGATGATACATCAATTTAGTTGATAAGAGGTTTCTCCTCTTTTGGATGAAAGTTTTGATTGCGTGTTAGTGAGATCTAATCGGAGATAGAGAATTTTATAGTTAGATGGATGAGATCACAATTAAATTGGGGAAGGCTTGCATTACCCTGTCTATAGGGGCAAGAATTCTTTAGTCCTAAGATTAGTGTGTGAAGTACTGAGAAGGAAAAATACCCAGATCTTAAAAGGAGGATTATATTCTACAAGTAACTGATTAGACTCATGTGTTTGAAAGGAACATGAAAATATAATTAGCAAAATGTATAGTGTGTGGAGAAATCCAAACTATACTACCTTACATCTTTGACAAGTTCAAATTTCAAACTGATGGCTGAACCATGTTATAAAATGATGTAGAAATTGATAATTGTACATTGAACTATTTCCCATTGTTACTTACCTAGTGAACTTTCCAATCCAATTATTTTGAATTCTTCATATATAGTTATAGAATTTTAATTAGTTTTTACAATGCCTTTAGTTTAAAACCAAATCAATTTAGAATTTGGAGTTCAAATAGTAAGGATCTTGAGTAGATGGGTTAATTGATCTTTAGATTTTTCATCAATCCTCGTCGAAACGATATCTTGACTTAAATCCACTTTTATTACTTGTACGACCTGTGCACTTGCAGTGAACTAGACCAAAACACATATTCAAATGAAACCTTCTCATACAAAGCAAACACATATATATTATCTTTGGTCTCAACAAGTTTTTGGCGCCGTTGTCGAGGACTTTAGTTAGTCTTTGGTAGCTGTATCGAAAAATTGGTCATTCAACAAGTTTTTGGCTCTGTTGTCGGGGACTGATTTTATCACACCCCGATTCTTGATCCAACCCAAATGGCGGATCGAGCAGGTTCGGGGCACGAGAGACTATATGCGGGACTCTCATTGACACATTCTTTCAATTTGAACTTGTACCTGTGGGTATACAAACAATTTCTGTAATAACAAAAATCATTTACATTTACAAAAGAACTACCACCGGAGTGGTGTCCATCAAAACCTATACACATATATTGAGTCCCATTTACTTATACATGTACATTTGCTATTGAATATATTTTGTAGCAGTGGAATACAAAGTATAATCATACTCCTTCATTGGAGTTTACATCTGATACAAACACTTATACATATACATATCTAATACAAAACATCAGAGATCGCGGACGTCTTTAGGTGAGCACCTATCTACGAGATGGCTGTCTTTGTTGGTGTGGTGTATCACGTCCTCTAGCCTGCTCTCGGTACCTACCCAGTTGAACACCGTGCTTCGCTTTAAACGGTAGGTTATAAGCATGGACAACCACCAATGGTGACCGTCATAAGCTTATATATATGCATTTCATATATCTATCCATATTCATATAACTTTTATTACTTATCATCTTTACATTTCCCTATTGCATGTCAATCTTTTCAAGTTTACATGTTACATGTCTTTGGCATATCTCCTATCTATACTTTTCTTTGTATTCCTGTTTCTATACTTTACATATTATTCCATATTCATTCTATAACTTATTGCTTTTCATGTTCTATACATATTCTATATACTTTTGTCTTTTATATACTTTCCTATACTTTTCATGTGTTTCATCTTTCATGCCTTATCCTTATCTCTTATACTTTTCATATCATCTTGTACTTTACTTCTTATTCATGCATATATACTATCATGTAAGCGGAGTGCTATGCTTCTCATATTTATCCATATATTCTTACACATTTCATTTGCATATCTTTATCATTTCTTTTATCTTTTTGTATGCAAATACCTTAGAAGCGGATCTGAGAAATAGCTGTATGTACCGAAGTCTTATCAGCTGTCTGAGATAGTGATCTCTATCTGTATATACTGAAGGGTATCATCATTAATAGAGACGATGACCTATGCCATGTAATATGTGACCCAAACGGGTCGTATATACCCGAAGGTATCATCACTGTACGAGACAGTGACCTATGCCATGTAATGATCCAAACGGGATCTATGTCATTGACCCAAACGGGGCCTCGATATCTGTAAACTCTATGCTGCAACAACTGTGTCCCTATAGGCATGCCTATCTATCCCTCTACCAGGTTCTAAGTAGACAATCCGTGTATATTTTATGTTCAGTACATATCTCATATTCCCGAATAATTATAGTCATCCGGTAATCATATGTGATATGTATAATCATTTATTCGAATCTTTGCATTTTTCATATCTCATTATATGCATGAATAACTATGGTTACCAGCAGGTCCTACTGTTTTTCATGATTTCTGGACCAAATATGATTTCCAATTTTATCAAGCTCTATATGGATGGATTCTTGACTCAATGGGATTTTCATAGAGTCTAAGAACACCCGAATCGGAGTTCGGACGAAGAAGTTATGACCTTCTGAAGTTGGAGGTCTGGGGAACAACCGGCTTTGCACCGGCTAGCTCTACCTTCGTCTTTCCCGATTGGCTAACCATCTGGCTCCAGCACCAAATGCCTCCACAGGCATGTAATACGGAAATATTGACTCAATGGGCTTTCCATAGAGTCAAGAACACCTCAAATCGGGTCGGACGAAGAAGTTATGACCTTAGAAGTTTGAGGTCTCGGTCGGTTGAGACCAGACCAGGCCCGACCTGGCGGATGGACCAGGCTGGACCAACCCCGGTGTGGATCTAGCGGATGGATCCAGTCGGACTAGCAGCCAGACGGACCCGGTCGGACAAACCCGAGCGGGATGGACTGGCTGGATTCAGCCCGGCCCGGATGGACCCGGCGGATGGACCAGGATGGACCGGCCCGACTAACCCTGGCCGAATGCCTTTCCATTTAGACTACTTAGGGTAAATGAGCCATAACTTGAGCTACAGAGGTCTGAATTGAGAAATTCAAAATCCTAACATCAACTAAACTGATGTGGCTATAATTTACCTGAAGGACTCACTACCAGATTCCCTTTTTTTCTTATCCAAAAACCAGTCCTATGACCCGGATAACGAATAGGATCAAGATAGGGTAGCTTACCTTAGTTCAAAATGCAACCCAACATTTCCCAAAACATATATATAGGAGTCTTAGAGTTCTTCTCAACTCAACCCTAACAAGAAATGAGTTTGGGAGTTTCCAACCCAACCCATTACACAAAATAGAGGGTTCCGAATCATGTATCCATACTTTTACATGCCAAAACTAGACAATTCCATAATCGATTCCATACACACATAGTTCTGCATTGATCTTATTTTCCCTTTCTTCACTTTCTTCTCTTCTCTTATTCTTCTTCTTTTCTTCTCCTTCTCTTCTCCACTTATCTTGTTTGCCTCTTCCTAAAGACCCGAAATGAATATTTATTTTGGTATTATCCTTATTTGATCTTATCCCCTTTTTATTTTGATTTCTTTTTCCTTTATTTCACTTTTTCTCTCTTTTGGAGCATCTTTGACCATCCGGACAAAGTACGAAAACTTCCTCCCTCTTTCCTTTAAGCCACTTGTCTCTTCCACAATTTTCTTCCTTATTTGCTTATTTGATTTTTAATATCTTTCTTTTATTACTCTTTGGTCCTCAATTTCATTTTATCAAAAATCCTACTTTGGCATATGAACTTATTAAATTATGACCCTTAGGTCCTGAATTGGTAAATTATTAATTTACCCTTAACTTTTGTATTAATTCCGGGTTTTTGCTAATTTTATTTTTATCTTTATTTTCTTCCGGAAAACTATACGTTTACTTTTATTATACCCTAAACATGTTTTAAAACTGTCAAGGTATATTTTGGGGTGTTACAGATTTGGTTCTTGATAGCAATGTTAAAATTTGTCCAAACAACAATGTCAAGATCCAGTTATTTTTAGTCTATGTTCAAAATCTAGTCAACACCGCCCAACACAGAAGAGGCTATTATTGGTAGCAATAGACTATTTTAATGGGTGAAAATTTGAAGCCTTCGCCTCACATCAAAACCAAAGATATCATCAATTTTATGGAAGAACATCGATCTAGGTCGAGAATACCACAGTCGATAGTGATTGACAATGGGCCACAGTTTGATAGCAGGGTATACAGGAATTTTTGCAATGAGTTGAAAGTCAAGAACTTATATTCAACCCTGCGGTACCCCCAAAGCAATGGCCAGGTGGAATCATCCAACAAGACTCTCCTAACAGCTTTCAAAAAGTGTCTGCATTCGACCAAAGGAAAATGGGTAGATGAACTACTAGGAGTTCTATGGGCCCTCTGAGAATAATAGAAAGCCAATGGGGATGTACGTTCACACATGGGATGGAGGTTATAATCCCCATAGAAATTAGGATACCCACTTTGAACTAGGAAATTCTGAAGAGGCTAATTAAGTACGTTACTAAAGACACAGATATGACCAGGCCAGGCTCCTCGAAAATGCAGGCTATGCGTATAGCTTCATACCAACAAAGATTAATAAACCTCTACAATAGGCGGGTAAAATAGCGTACATTCCGAGTTGGAGACTTGGTCTTGAGAAGAGTCTTTGAAAACACGGCTAACCTACTGAAGGGAAGTTCAAATAATAAGCGGGAAGAGACCATGCATTAGTCGAATGGGGTAGCCGGATCATACGTGTTGAATAAGTTAGATGGGACTCTAGTACCCAGAATAAGGAATGCCATGCATATGAAGAGGTATTACGATACAAAATTTCCTTGAAAGTATCCACTATAATGAGTCATCTTTAAAATATTTTAAAATTTTGCAAGCGCCTCTTCTCAAAGACCAGAGCGTGGCTCCTAACCTGGCACCACAAAAGGCCGAGGATGTGGCTCCATAGCTTGTTGGCACTTTCAAGACCCGGATGTGAGCCCTGGCACCTGCGCACTTCTGGTGGATGTGGCTCTTAGCTTGCTGGCACTTACAAAAGACCAGATGTGGCTTAGCCTACTAGCACTTTCAAAAGACCAGACGTGGCTTCTAGCCTGCTGGCACTTTCAAAAGACTAGATAAGTCTCTTAGCCTGTTGGCATTCCAAAAAGAGAAACCTGACAAGGCCTCCAGTCTGTTGGTATGCGACTAAGCCCTACGGTGCTCTTTGACATGTTAGCTACTACCAAGGCCCAAAGATAATGCCTTGCTTTCTTGGCACAAGGCTTGAACTACCTTTAGCTCCTAACTTAATGATGATGTCCCCAAAGTAGCCATCCTAACGAATTAAGGAAAGGGTTGCCGCAGTGATAGAAAGAAAGAAAAATAAGCAATAGTAGAAGTAGACAAAAAATATGTATTTCATTAAAGTGCGATGGTGTCCAGAGAATTACCTGAATGATGGTGGCGAATAAGGCCCTTTTCAAAAAAAAATTACAAATGAAAGCGAAAAGAGACTAGAGTGCGCTCGGGTCCTTAATTGTGTTAGTCTCCATGGGTTCAACAGTCGTTTCACTTTCGAAAGGTGCCAGTCATTTATTATTCGATAACCACTTGGACAGGAGGGCACCCGGGATTCGCAAAGAACTTAGAAGGTAATGGGTCGGCGGAGTCGGGCATACCATATGGGACTTCTGGGTGGTCTCCATAGATGTTGTGTTTGAATACATAACACCCATACCTATAGAAGCGGTACCTACAGAGCATACGGTACTCTTGCTTTATATCCTCTTTGTCCCTACCCGCCTGAGAATCGAGAGAGGACACCTCATCTTTGGACACCCTGAGCTCTAGTAGAAGAGATGTTTGCTCAACCTCTAAGCGGGTAGTCCATTCCTCGCCTTAGGCTTTGCCTCACTCGTGGCCGCCCGGGGCTTCTTGGACCACAACAAAGTCCTCCTACACCCTTTTTAGCGTCGCTTGTTACAGATGAATGGGCTACACCTTAGCTTCCCGTTTAGCCTCATCTCTTTCCTTCTCCATATGTGCAATCTTCTCCCTACCGGCCTTAGCCTCCAACTCCCAGTGCTTCTACCTGGACTTCGCCTTGGATAAGGAAGCATCCAAAGCCTCGTGCTTAGAGACGAATGATTGAGCATAGAGCCGCAGATTCTCAGCATCGTCCAATCGGGATTTGAATTCCCTATGCTGGCGAGCCATATTACGAATGGCAATTACAGCTTGCAAAAGAGGAGATGTCAGAAGAAAATTGCAATACAAAAATAATAATTAGGTATTAAAAATAAAAAATTACCGGCTCAGCCAATTGGTGAAAATTGTGATTGCGGATGAGCATCCCGTCTTCGGCCATGCACTGGAAGGTCTTCCTATCCAAGTAGTCGGGAAACGGGATGGAATATTGTTCAGCACGAGCCGCCATTGACACTTGGAGGAGAGTGGGGTAGAGGTCTCTCATGTGCGTCACCGAAGACTCCCTCTTTTTGAAGGGGCTCTAACGATCAATGATTTCCAGGGCGCCCTCCGGGCTAAGAGCCATTATGTCTGTCGAAGGATGGACCCACTTCCACGGGGAAACATACAAGCTTAACAACAGCTAGTTAGGCATCCTTGGCCTACGAGGGCTGACGCTTGCAAGCCTAGACAAGAACGACGGAGCAGCGACTACCCATAGCAGAGCCTCTGCCATAGCTACTTCAGCACCGGGAGATCCCCCGATTGGGATCCCACCCCCTTGTGATGCATAAGCTTCTCTAGAAGCACCCTGGGGGCAGCCTCCAAAGCCAGTTGGGCATCGAAGACTAATATGAGGAGTCCACGTTAATTACCTCCGGAATCTTCTGGGCTTCTTCATCTAGGCCGGACAACTTTGGACGCGTATCTGCAAGTACTTGAGCAGGCGATCTCCCCACAGCGCTAACCGCTGCTTGCATCTTGGCAACAAAGCGGAAACAAGGCGGACATCTCAGCCTCCTCTTCCTCAGGCGGCTCGTAACTCTACGATTCATCAGGTCATGAGCCCTCCATTCCTATTTGATAGCCTTTGCCTCGGAGTCTTCTTCTTTTTATTCTTCGTTGGTTGGGGGACATGCTTAGGGTCTTGCACAACCAAAGGTAGATGATTTGGCTAGATAAAGGGTTCTGGAGTGGCCTTTGCCTGGGAAGAACCTCCTGGTAATGACTTTAAAAGGTCTACAAGAACAAAGTGCTCGCCCTTGACGACCTCCCTTGGCAAAGGATGAGAAATAACATGTACAATGTAGGGGAAAAGATTAATACCCAAATCTTGCAGGTTATTCACAGACAGAAGGAGCTCGTGATTACGCTCCCTCTCTATGATCTCAAGCAGCCGGTAGATGCGGTTTGATGAGTCTAAAATTCATATATTTTTAAGTCCATTTTTTGAGTATATTTCAAGCTTAAAAGTTCAGTTTAATGCATAATTATGGAGCTTTCACCAAAATTTTCTGTTTTATAGAAACTTAAAGAAAATAAGCAGAATTCAACATAAAAAGAAGCATAAATCAGCATGGTGCAAAGCGCAGAGACCAATCATGACATCGCTCCGAGGTTTCGGTGTCATGATATTATGCGGAGAAAGTCTTGAAATTATGGCTATGTTGCGACATCAACTGAAGAAGGGAAAGCAAAGATACAACAATGTTGCGACATCATAAACAACTCAAGTAGTCAAATTATGCCAGCCATCCAATGCTGCGACATCATAACGACATGGCTATGACATTGCTTGTAGAGGAAAAGACTAAATCGTTTAAATGTCGTGACATCGACTTAATAGATCAGACCTACAGAGGCAATGTCTCAACATCAATGAGTGATCAACATATCAATGTTGAGACATCAAATCAAAGCAGTTTGGATAGTGAAATCAATCCAATGTCATGACATCACAACAGTGTCGCGACATCAGCCTGAGGTGATAACAATGAACTTAAATGACCAATGTTGCAACATTAGATCAACAATGTTGTGACATTAAGGCAAGTGTGTACAAGAAGGGGCATTAGTCAGCTATCCCCACATCACAACAATGTCACAACACCAACTAAATGTCGCAACACAAGAATGGCAGTGTTGCGACGTCGGAAGTAATCTACAATAATGTATCTCCATGTTGTGACATCATCATGACATGGACTCATCATTGGAAACTGAGAAGTGCCAAACAGATTTTCAATGTCGCGACATCAGCAGTAACCCACTACATCAACAACCCTGATGTCGCGACATCACCCCGACAGTAGCAGCTAGGGCAACAATTTTAGGATTTTTGAAGTGCGTAATCCTCTCCTCATTTTTAAGGCTCAAGACTGCAGGCACATAAATAAAAACTTTTGGGAGTAGTCTTGTGACTTCCATTAACTCATAAAGTCTTTGTGCTTTTTAGGAAATCTGAAGTCTCATTGTATATATTTTTTCTTTTTATTTTTATTTTTCCTTTTGTTGTTTCTAGATTTAGTTTCGTTTAGGATTAGAGTAATGTCACGATGCGGAGATTCGATTTAGTATTCATGTAAATATGATTTCATTTATGTCTGAATTTAAATGAAAATCTTCAGTTTTGATTGCAATCTAAATGAATTCGTTTAATCAACTAGTCATTGTTATTTGTGATCTAGATTTGAAAGGCTGAGCTTCTTTTGGGAAGAACATTTTGTTGGGATTATTGATTGTAAGAGTTAATGTTGTTTTGGGTAAGAAAAGTGGGTGATTACTTGGTATTACTCCTATGTTGGAGTTGTTTGAATATGGTGTTTGGTACCCCGAGAGTTGTATCATTACGATTTCCAGGAATACCTCTGAGTGACACAAAGTTGAGACTACATGAGAGTAATGAGCAGTAACTTGTGGATAAAATTACACTATTATTATTTGAACTAATGCACTTTTGGGATTACTTTGATATATCACTAGTGATGATCTAACCTTTGCTTTCAAAGCTCCCTCCTGGGTGTGTGCCCGAGGAATAAGATCCACTTATTGATAGAGCAACTTAATTCTGAAAGGTTTCACCTCAATTGAGAGGAATAACTTGAACCCAATGTTAGTTGAGATTCTAATCAAGGGAAGAGGAAATTCTTGTCAATTGATGGGAGATACTTTGTTATTTTGGAGAGGGAGCTTAACTGAAATCTTGTCCATAGAGTGCAAATTTCAGTCTGAAATGATTGAAATCTTGAAGGAAAAATAGTCAAATCTTAAAGAGGAACAATTCCTACAAGTAGCTCTTGAGACCAACTAATACAGAGATAGAAGTGTGGTAAAATTTGGATAAGTGAAATGTGTAGAATTAGGAGAAATCCATTTCTACGCTAGTTTGATCTTGAATGATTCAAGTTTCACATCCATTACTTTATCTTATTTGGAACTCGCAAGTGATGGTCTATGCTGTTTTTCTTCCCTTAATATTTGGTCTTGAACTCTCTAATCATGTACTTTAGAAATTTCATTAGTTTTTGATTTCTTTTTATCTACGAAGATAAATCTATCCTGATCTTTGGAAATTCAAATAGTAAGGATCTTTAGTAGTGAGGGTAGTTAATCTTTAAATTTTTCTAATCGATCCTTATGGGAATGATATTTGGACTTAAAATCCACTATATTACTTGTACGATCTATGCACTTGCAGTGATCTAGAGCAAACCAATTTTCACATTAAGCATTTTACATACAAGGCAGAAAACATATTTCATATTTTGGTTTACTCAACTAGTTTTTGATGCCATTGTTTGGGACTAATTTAGTTAGTTTTTTGGAAGCTATGTTAGAAATTTGTCCTAACAATAGTATCCAGAATCAGTTTTTTTTTTTTTTTTTTTTTTTTGTATATGTTGAAAAAAGTCAGCAAGTTTTTGGCCACATTGAGTGGATCGAGAGAATGAAATGGAGTTTAAAGATTAATATTCTTACCAAAGAGAAAATTAGTAGTTTGGATATTTTTCTTTTTACTTTTATCAAAAAATTTTGAAAAAAATAGTTTTAACTGTAGTAGCTGAATTAGCTACTGATCTTTAATGAAAACACATCATAATAAATTTCTATATCTACTGATCTTATTTGCTTTTAGTGTGTTTCCATTTCAGGAAGTCCTTTCATGCATAGAAAATCATAATCATAATCATAATTGGTACCATTGGACACTGAATTGGAAAGGACACTGAAAAACCTGAAGAAAGTCAGATTTGCTGAAGTAGTGGTTATGGTAGAGCGAGGAATGCAATAGCACATTCAGGTTAAGGAAGTTGTGATTCTCGAGGAAAAAGAACTATACAGAGATTTTGAAAGCTTGTTATTAGAGATTATTTTGTTTGTCGGGCGGCCTGCAGTGGAAATACTTGATTTGAGCTTAAGCCTAGACTAATCACCATGGTCAATGAGAATCGGTTTGCGGGTCATCCTAGTGAAGACCCCCGATGAGCACATGGTGGTTTTCTTAGAATGGCCAACCTTTGTGAGTTAAATGGGGTGAGACTAATGTGATTAAGTTATAGCTATTCCCTTTATAACAGGGATGCTACTCTGGTTAGTTTGAATCACTCCCGTATGGATCAATGAACACTTGGGATGAGATGGTTGAAGCATTCATGGGTAGATTTTTCCCTTTAGCTCTCACTTTAGAGAGGAGGGGAGACATCATTAAATTCAAGCAAGGTGAAGATGAAATTCCCTATAATGCCTGGGAAAAGTATAAGAAGATGCTCAAGAGATGTCCAATGCATGGGATTGATCAGATCACACAAATGGATATTTTCTACCATGCCATGAACTACACATCTAAAGGGATCATAAATGCAGCCTGTTGTGGAGCATTCGAGAAAAATGCTGAAGAGACAATGAGTTAAAATATCTGCAAAAGCAACTCATGGCTCCATCTAAGACTTGACGTGATGGCATTTGAAGGAAGTAGTGTATTAGAGTTGAACAAAATGTCAAATTATTAAGTTAATGTAGCAACCAATGCCCAAGTATGATAATTTATTTGTGTAGTGACATACTCAACCTAGCTTTTTTAGCCTGTTCCTTTATTTTTTTTCGTGTATGCTGCAAAATATAATTTTCAATGAACTGTGATGTCATAGCTATCAATTGATGAAAATTGATAAACAAAATTATTTTCTTATATAAACAATTCATGATTGACAAATTTGAGACATCAATCTTAGTATGATATTTTGGGAGAAAATATTTATAAAAGAATCAGTCAAACCCCTCAAATCTGTATTTTGAAATATATATAATTTTTGGAGCAATATTTTATTTCTTTTATTTTATATTAATTTCAATACAGGGTTGGGCGAATTTGGTGAGTTTTTTGTTGAATATTTACTTGGTATTAATAAACGGGGCAAGTTTATTTTAATAACAAAAAAAAAAAACCTTCACGTATATAATATATATATATATATATATATATATATATATATATATATATATATATATATATATATATATATATATTAACTTTTCATATATTTTCTAATAAAATCCTACTTTTCTTTTCTTTTATTTCTTTTATTCTCTTTTACTTTTCCAAATTTAACATGATGCAAAGCATCATTTGGGGAAAGGACATAGGTTCAGGTCAGCTAACCAGTTTCACAATACTTGTTCCCTATTTATTTGCATGTTTCCAAGTTCATTGTGTTTTTCCATGTGTGGCTATAGGGCTTGGGGCGGAGAATGTTAAAACATGACATCATAATGAAACTAAATCTTACAAGCAGGCACTTGGAAGAATTGGTTGTTTAAGCATGATCTTTGAACTCAAATCCTCAAGCTTGGGCTTAGGCTTTTAGAAAAAATTGATAATTTGGCATCAAAGTGTAGTTTGGTGGGAGGTGATCATAGGTTCACGGTGGGAACACGGAGTTTGTGATCTGGTTTCGAGTCTCTTCTCATGAGTACTTCAAACACACAAGAAGCAAATAGTCAACTTCTTGCTGATAACCAGTCTTTTACAATTAACATACACAACTATAAAATGTCTAAAATCATGTCTTGTTTAATTTAATTTCATTCTATATATACCTTTTAAGAGCTTCTTCATTGGTGCCACCATTTTCAAGCGGCACGAGATACTGTCTCCAAATTCACCCCTTGAAGCTGGTTTCCTTTAGCAACCTTTCTCCGATTTTCGAGGGTTATCAAGTTGTCCCTTTATTTGTGACATCAATTGAAGCATCTGTTCCCTCACAAGTATCATCTAGTTTGGTATATATAGTTCAAGAAAATTGTCAATGCATATATATATATATATATAAAGGTTTAAGCTAAAAGCTAAATAGAAACATGAGTATGTGTAGGAACTAGTAGCATACTTGGATTCGAGTAGTTATTTTCCACAGAGGGCTTGAAACCTCGAAAATATGAAAATCAGCCATATACGAACTTGCTTGCATAAACACATCCACCAAAGTGGAACCACCATGAAGTAGCCAACCCAAAACCCCATTTGGGCCATTTTGGCATTGTATTTGTTCCGACTTCTGAGTCACCCTAAAATGAGAATCGCAAGAAAAATGATACATCTCCATAGAAGCAATTGGGGAAGAAATCGGGTTTTGCCAAAACTTGTTTTGTTACTTAGCTATGGCAACTAAAAGAAGCTGGATCATGGCAGATCATGAAGAAGAAAAAACCTAAGTCATGTTAATATTTAAAATAGGGTGCTCTTTTTTTTATTTTATTTTTTATCTATGTATATTATTGCTTTAAGTTATTGTTCTTGTCTGGGATTATTCGCCACAACACCATCAATAGATTAATTCCTTTTCTTTTCCATCTTTATCTTGGTTTTAAAGAAATAGGCGAGGAAAGTATGTTGAGTGCGTGAGCTACCAAAATGCATATGTCGACCATTGGAGCATCCAAACTAGGACATCTTTTCACATGTATGATTAAGATTCGAGATACATACGCCCATTTGGTTAATTAATTCAAACAATATAGCCGGTGGTGAATCCGGACAATCCTTGACGATCAACGGACTACCAACCTTCCTCAATTCTTTATTAATCGGAGGAATGAAGCATTAAAGCACAAAGAAGAAAGCAAAGAACAACCTCGCCTAGGAGGAAAATGGTTGGCTTCAAATTCTTGATGTCAAAAGTTGGAATAACCACACTTGTCAAGGTCTCATGCAACCGAGTGTTTCCTAGTTTCTCCCTTATGAGGCTGCGAAGGTATTTCCCATCATACTTTGGCCTGACTATTGATCTCAGTATAAACAGCCATGATCCGGCCAAAAAATACCTTTGCATTGAACAAAATACTTTTGTTAGTAATATTGAACTAATTCAAACAAGAACTACTAATCCTAGGTTTTTGTGTACTCTACCTCTCTGAGAGCAGTCTTGAAGAAAATAACCAAGAGCAATTAATCAAGTAAAAGTAGTACCTTCTGAAATATTTAGACATTTCGAATAAAAGGACTTATCTTTGGCTTCAAATGAGGGCGTTCGATCGTTTGGAGAGATTAACATAAGTGCAGACACTGTGCTTGTTCCTGCAATCACATCGAAGTAGTCTGCAATCCTTACATAGTCACCATCCAGCTCCTGATTCAATATTGTGTTATTTGTGGTTAGCTTTACCTATATCCATTATTTTCTATTTTATAATTCGTCCTTATAGTAACATAAATAGCTAGGGTTGTTATGAGTTACAACCTTCCCAATTTATATAAGTTGCATATATTGTTTCATACACTAAACAACAAATTCAAAATTTAGTAGTAAGGTAGCGGTGGAATTGAGAGGAATATTGAACAAGTATGGAGTTATAAATTGTTCGATCTTGTTCTTTGAAGTAAGATAAATTATAAGAAAGTAACTCAAGAACCTACTTTGATATGAAGCGAATTGTCTGAGAAGAAATATATGCATGCAAATGATCATCCACAGAATGTTAAATAAATTTCACTGCCAGTTTGTGATTCAGGAAGCAAGGATAGTTGCGGGAATGATGCCTCACGATACCGCCTCCATCAATACTAAGGATGGTGACCAGGTTACCATAAGTTGGGGACTGGATTTGAGGCAAGGCTGATTTTTCCATCTGACAAATGGTGAGTATAGGATTGTATGCACAAAGTTAGAACAACAAATCAGGAAGCCCTTGGATAAAAAAAAAAAAAATGAAGAAGAAGAAAAGAGCTTGGAGCCGCAGAAAATATGAAATGTGATGGAAATAGAAAAAGGATGAAGAAAAGAAACTATGCTTTGAGTTGGTTGTCTTATCCCTGTCTACAATATCGGATTGCATTGTCCATAATCTATTTATAGGATAATAGAGCATCGAAGCATGCATATACTATAAGTTTGTGTTTGTGATAGAATATATAGAAAATCAAAGAAAATTCGGAAGATACCATGATCATGGTATGGTCTTCTTTGACCAATATTATGATTATTATATTTCAATTATTTTAAACTTTAGTCATTATTTTTAAAGATAGGAATTTTCTTCTTGTAGAGAACTTTATGATTAATGGCTAGTAGGTAACATAATATCTTGATGAAGTCTTAGCTAGCACAAGCTCCATTCCTAGCTATTGTTTAGTTTATGTAGACAAACACACTCCAACAATAGCACATTTATATTAGGAGAATATTTCCACATGCTCAAAATGAGATGTTTTTAGCATAATTGCAATCTTCATTTGCTTGTTGAATTGTGATATATGACCGGGTGACTGCTAGGATTATTATTTATCTTCAAATAAATTCTAAAGATTGATACTTCTGAGATAGCATACCATATAGCTCCCACTCAGCTTATCCATATATCTATCACAAGAGGATCATGTAAATATATTTATGATAAATTCTTTTGAGCTAAGGACATACCTTTTTCAAAGGAAATATTATTTAAAAAGCGTGTCCCGTCATTGTGAGATTTAGTGTTTATTGGCTATTCAGGTGTTTCTTATGCGACATTGTGTTAGGTATATATTTTCTAATCATCCATTTCACATTCTTTGTGCATGTAGCAAGTGCCATCGGGGTTTTATTAATATGATTTAACATTCCTTTGCATCTGATTACGTTTTTAGTAGATAGAAGAACTAAAGGTGAAATATGTTTTTCTAAAAGGAAATTTTTTTTTGTTTCCGCCAGAGATGCCAATTAAGGTCACTAAGAGCCTGTTTGTATGAAGATGGTGTGGCAGCTATAGTTGCAATAAGGGTGGGTTTTTTCTTCCCAACGTCGGTTTTGGACCTGGAGAGCAAGGAAGATGACAGTTGTAGGCAAAATGGTACTCTAATGAGAGGCAAAAGAGAGATTGTGGATGAATGTGAGGATAATGCAATGGCGCGGAGAGATAGGAGGTTATGGAGAGAATGGTAGGTGAGGAAAAGATGATGAGGCAAGATTAAAAACTGTAGGAACTAGTGGCTTTTGAATCTTTGATGATGCTGAGATCCTCTTGTACCAACCATCTTTGTATGTGAAGGTTGAAATCCCCTAACAATATGTTTATCACTATGTTAGGCACTTATTTGGCAAGCACTTGACCTCTGGTGAGTGGTTGGTAAGCAAGGAAGTAAGGTGTAATTTAAAGAAACAAATATCAGAATAAATCCTGGCTAAGGGAAATTAGCGATATCATAGCTTACATTAATTAAACTGACACATTAGAGATATGTTGGACACATTCGACCGGATCCCGACCTCAGTTGTAAGGATGCCGAGCATCAAGTTATGGGGTCTTGATGAGTCGATTCCACGAGCATCGACGGTCTGATGTGAAACTTGATTATCGACTTTGCAGGTATCGCGGCGATGTAAACATGCAAAGGTGAAGTCCGTGGGCGTGGGTGGCGCCTCTCTGATGATTAAATTAAGATGGGAGAAGTCGCCAGGTGCGTTGAATTGCCACCTTCCTGGTGGAGGATTTTCTTGATTTATAGACAATGGTTTGCAGAATCCGCCACTATCTCGGGAAGATGCTTTATTTTTAGGGATAAATCTATTTTTTCTTATCAGGGATTATCCTTCCCTTATCCAAGATTATCTCTCCGAGGAGTAAGGGATTCGAAAGCTAGAAAATTCGTTGATAATATCGCTTTTTCGGATTTTCCGCTTCTAAGTGCTTCTATGTAGATAACTTTCCATATGGGGTAGAATTCCCATATGGGGTGGATTTGAAATCCCAAACAAACTGCCTCAAGCAAGCTTTGGAAGAGTTTGACCTTGCACTTGCTAAGGCCTCTTTAAAACCTCCTCGTAAAAGTATCATTTCAGTCTTGGTGAGTATTAAGTAAATCGGGCAGGATCTTAATCGAGAGCCCAGACTGACCCCAGTGAGTAAGCGGGATCTTAGATCCATGAGTACTCCTGATGCCCCATTTTTTCCCATTGTGGAGTTTTGTCTTTGTTTTGTTCGTGGAAAATATCGTTATTTCAATGTTAGATGGCCCGAGTTGAAGGTTTAGGATAGTGTTGGCGTTAAATCAGTTGAGCGATGCTCACATGTTTAGGCCCATGGGAGAAGGTGGGGCTTAGCCCCTCCCGATATGCATCCTACGTATCTCATTCTAATGACTCATTTAATGCGCCTGACGACGCCCTACCCCTATAAATAGGGATAGTGGTCTCGAGAGTGGTTTCTTTTTACATCTTCTCAAAAGATTTTTTTTTTAATCTTGTATTTCATCTTCCACCCGCTCTCTTGCACTTAGATTTCCACTTTCAAAAGACCATCGGAGACCCTTGGCCTTCGGCGACTTTTGATTTTCGGTGGTGTTTGACTCGAACCTTTTTGCGTCGGTTTGCTTGAGTGTCTTTGTTGTTGGAGGTGTCTTACTAGTTTCCTCAAAGGTTTTTGGGTTTTTAGCTTACGTTTTGTTAGGGTTTGTCCTTGGTGGGTTGTAAAATCTTCGAGAGGGATTTCTTTTTCCTTTCGAGGGTTTTTTTACCCTTTATTTTTTAATTTTTTTTATTTTTGCTATATGAACCTCAAGTTGTCCCCTTCTCCTTCTCTCATTTTTTTATATTTGCCTGTAGAATGGCAAGAGGTCATGAAGAGGTTTTGATGAGTTAGGCTTAGGTTGGAGGTACTCCCAGGAACGCTACTGAAGCAATCTGGATTCTTTATATATGCGTAGGAGGCGAGGTTATACAACGAATTCTGTAAATCCAATTTGGAGATGTCATCTGACTTCATTACCTTAATTGTTAGAAGAGCGAGATAATCTTTGTCTACTTTACCGCAGGAGTAGTTTGTTCTTTGGCCTTCCTCCGTTCCATGATTGGTGAGCCGGTTTCCTTCATTCCTCAGCACCTCGCTCTTACATCAGGCCGTTTTCGGATTTGATGGAGTCTTTGGCATGTGTTGAACTCTCTGCCATTTGGACATCTTCAGTGGTGGAAGTGGGCTTTGCATTGCTGCTGTTGCCTTTTGAAGCTTGGGACTAGGAATCCACCTATCCATGTCGGCCTGATCCGTAATTATAACTAGGCTCCTCGACTCCCTCAAGACGGAGGCGAAAGGGCCCGTGGTATGAGACCCTTGACTCTCTAAGGCTTCCTTTCAATCTAAACCAGTCCCTTTCGTTCCTAGGTTTGTCTTCGTTCATGTTTTGGTATGTTTAATATTTCCCTAGGTTGTGGGTGTATTAACATATCTATCATCTTGATTATTTGTAGACAGGTGCAGATGAGGTCGGTTGGTTAACTAGGTGGAGAAGGTGAGGTTGGATCGCATCTGCCGACTGCTTAAGATCATGGAGAGGGAGCACCACCACGAGCTCCTTTTGTTGTGCAGAATTTGCAGGAGTTGGGCGCTAGCCCTTTCCCCTACACAATGTCTGTTCTTCCCCATCCTTTGCCCATTGAGGTCGTCAAGGGCGAGCATTTTGTTCTTACGGACCTTCTAAAGTTGTTGCCAGGAGGTTCTTCCAAGGCGGAGGCCGCTCTAGGACCCCTTGTTCAACCAAATCATCTACCTTTGGCCATGTAGGATCCCAAGCCCGTCCCCCAAGCGGCGAAGAAAAAGAAAAGGAAGGCCGGGCAGGTAAAGGTTGTCGGCGTGGGATTGGAGGGGTTCATGAACTGGATGAATTCTAGAGTTAGCGAGTCAGTTGAGGAAGATGAGGCTGATATGTCGGGCCTTGTTTATGGTTTTGTCGCGAGGATGAGCAAGTGAGCAACTAGCACTCGGGGTGCACTTTGGTGTTGAAGCATCGAAACGTCCAAAGCGTCGGCCCGGATGAAGAGGCTCGAGAGTCACTTCGGTAATTAACGTGGACTCCCCAGGCCAGGAAGCATGATGCTAGCCTTGGAGCTTTGGAGGTGCGATGAGTGTAAAACTCATCTATGTTTTGAGTCCAATTCACATGCTCTTTTTGAGTATTTTATATTGAAACTCATGTAAAAATCATAACATTTCCTCTAAACTTGGTTTTTTAGGATTCTTGATGGAAAGAAAGTGATTTAGTAAGAAAATATGCAAAATGTTTCCAAAAAGAGAGTTAATCGGATGTATCATAGCGCGTCATTGGGAAGAAGAATTTTTATGTATCATCTGGAGCATCAAATTGTTATATTCCACTCATGGTTGCATTTTAAATTTAAAGGGCTTTCCAAAGACACCTCACATGCCCAAATTTGAGTTGAAACGAAGAAGTTATGACTTCGACAAATTGGAGAATAAAACCAACCGCTAAGCAGAAAGCAATGTTGCGACATTGTAGTCATTGTCGCGGCAGTGGAAGTTCAAGCCTTGGAACCAGAAAGGCCAGAAAATTGTATTTTAGGCTTTAGGAAAGATATAAGTGGAGAACACCTCTCATGGGGTTTCTCTCTCTAAAACTGTCCATTTTTTCAGTTTTGTTGTAGATTTTGATTTTTTAGTAGATCTTAGAGTCATTTTAGAGCAGATTTTTATTTGTATTGAAGAGATTTCGGTGCTGTACATCAGAGATTCAGATTTCATTACTATTGAGACAAAGTTTGAAGCTCAAATCATGATTTGTTCTCTCACTCCTTATCTCTTGATTTCTTTCTCATTTTTCTTCTTGCTGCATGGTTTGTGATGATTGAAATCCATTAATGGAACATTAAACACCTTCTAGAGGTGTGAATTAATTATTGAGTGACTGAATTGCAGTTTATGGTTTATTTTTTATGGTTTTGAAAACTGAATTTATATAATCGGTGATATTTCATGTAATGGTGTTCTTAGACCAGTATTTTATCTTGAAAGTGTTATATACGTACTCTGATTTCCAGGAGGCCCTCTGAGGGACACAGAGATGGAGATTCTTGAGAGTAAAGAGCGGTATTTTGCATTGATATTCATGAACTAATGTACTCTAAGATTAATTATGTTGCTTCACAAATGGTTTTCCTGAGGAATTAGAACTATTGATGAGACACATTTTTCACCCTTAGAGGTTTCATCTCGAATTTGAGAATAGTCTTAAATCTAGGTAGCTAGATTCTAATCAAGGAGAAAGAGTATTCTAATGAATTGTAGACTAAGGTATCGACTGCATTGAGAAAGGCTTGTGTTATCCTGTGTATGGGGACAAGCAAATCTCAGTTCCAAGAAATGCTTGTGAAGTATTGGAAAAGAAAAACAATAAGATCTTAAAGAGGATAAAATCCAAAAGTAGCTATTTAGATCTATTGACCTGGTTTAGGAATATAGTTATCTAATTAGTGAAGTGTATAGTGTCATGAGGAATCCAAGGCTATATTACTTTGCTCTTGGACAAATCCAGCTTCAACTCACAAATGTTGTACTGTCAAAGAAATGCAAACAGATTTTTAAATAATTATCCCCATTCCTAGTGCTTATCTTCATACATTTTAGACTTTAGTAGTTGTTTGCTTGGTAGATTTTAGGATTAGTTGATTAGTTTTAAATCAGTTTTTACTTTAGTTAAATTGATTTTTAATTCTCATCATATTTGGTCATCTAGCTAGTGAGCCCTTGTACTTTCGGGTGGCAAATTCTAATTAGAGAGGGCCTCGATCCTCGTGGGTATGATATCCAGACTTCTAGAGTCCACTTTATTACTTGTATGACCCGTGCACTTTCGGAAAGGGGATGAGTGTTAGTAAAACTTTTCATTTCAGTTTTTGAGTACACTTACTTTTGTTTCATATCAATTTTTGAGTATTTACCACATTCACTCCATCGGCCATATTTTCATATATACATAATTTGGTCCTTACAAGTTTTTGGCGTCGTTGTTGGGGATTGGCACGGTTCACTTTCTCTCATTGGAAGTTGACATTTTGAAGAACGAGTGATTTTCTAATTTAGGAAATTTGTATTTGTATTTTTTTTTTTTTGGTTATGATTTTTTTTTCTTAGCTAATTTTTTTTATTAGTATTTGGCACTTTATTTTCTTTTGTTTTTCTTCTTGTTATAGGTAACCTGGAGGAATATTAGTAGATAGACTTGCCATGAAGCCGAAGCTTGACTTACTTATTCATCATTTGGACCCAAGAATTCTCAATGACTCATTCATGGAACTAGGAGTATTCAATGATTGTGGTTTTTGGTATCAAGATCATCTTGTCTAGAACCGAGGTTGATCTTGTACCACATCAACATATGCCACTATCAAGGAGTTCAGACCCATTTCGGGAGGAGAAGGTTATCCTATTGGGACGATTTTTACTATTGATGAGCAGAAGATGATTAATCTTCATGAGCATAAATTTCCAGATTTAGATGCCCTTCAAGTCAACACTAAGCGCTGGGTGAAAAAAATGAAGCTCGAATGGGACATAGTCGAGCATTCAAGGAACAATTTTCTAGGACCTCTCTGAAAGCGTACTTAAATGGAAATCGATGAATGCATGGATACTCCTTTTGAGTAATGTGCAGAACTTCCATCTAAGAAATCTATGGAAAGAGCGAAAATGAGAAATTGGATGTTGAGAACAAGGCACTCCTAAACAACTTAGAGGATGAAAGAGCCCATAGTGGATGAAGCGAAATTTGAAGAAAGAAATCCAGTGATGGCTATTGAAAACCTCTTGGTGAAGTGCATTTACCTTCCCCATGGATTTTTTGTGACTTAGGGCATTGAAGGGGATCTACAAAATTCTCATATACCAAGAAGAGCACTTCCTTTCTCAAGCCCGAGCATGGATTGACATCAAAAGGGGAGCTCACCTTGCTTGTAGGTGAGAGAAAGCCAAAGTTCAATCTCGACTGACCGTTTACCTTTGTGGACGAGAACCATGTGCATAAATATTTGTAGCTTGCTTCCATCAAAAGGGCATATGTTTGAAGAGTCCCCCTTTATCATAGATGTGCTTGCATTTGCATCACATAAAGGGGACTAATTTGAAAAAGAATGGCTGAACCATTAGCCACGATTAAAGGATTATAGTTTCTTTTCCCATTCGAGCTATGGAAGAAATCATCCTTGAGCTAAATGGTTGAAGGCTTGTCAAGATGGATGATTGGCCAAATGGAGCACTAGTACTCAATGAGTCTAGCTGGACTCTACTTAAGCGGGCGACTTCTTGAGAGCAATCAAGCTAAGTAATAAAGATTCTATCCATTCTCTTTTCTTTTTCTGTGTTTAGCTACATTATTTTTTTCTATTTTTTTACTGCTGCGATGAAAATTCCAATAGTGTTTTAACTTTGTTTGCTAATATTTTTAGAATAAAGTAGGTTTGAAGCTCAACATGTTGTCATGATTAGTTTGCAATAGCAAAGGCAAGGAGTTGGAAAGTGGTTGATGTACTTATAGTGCTTGAAGTGTGAAAATGATGGAGTTGAGATGTTGAGCAAATTTGAAGTTTTAGAGATGAAATGAACGAGTGAGCGAAATATAAAGTTGGAAGGTTCATGATCATGCTTGAGGAGAATTGAAGACAAGAGGTGAGTTTAAGCATGAATGAGAGCATTAAGGGTAGCGATTGGAGGAATTTTGAGAGAATATATAAGCATGAAGGACTTATGAAGGATATGAGATGGGCGGAGAGCAATTAAGGAGAACCTAAGGAGTCAAGAAATCATCACATTTTTCTATATTGATTGTAGCTCCAAATGGTTCACCTCAACCATGAGCATATTCGACATTGAAAGAACTTTCCAACGAGTCCTTACACATCTAATTTTGAGATAAAATGAAGGAGATATGAGTATAATAAGTTGGAAGAAGAATAGGGGGTGCTAGCGGGTGCGACGTGACCCGACACCACGATCATGGCAGAGGCTCTCAAGCTCAGCAAAACCCATTTTCTTCTTCCTACTTTACACTCTATTCGGCCATACTTTTTTCCCTCGGCCTTTGGCTTCTAACCATGGAAATTCATCTCCCATCCACTCAAATCCTAAATCATATCCCTCCACAATCCATCTCCATCGTCTCCAAGCTTCAAAACCCATCACAAACCCACAAACTTACTATTATTGAACCCTAACTTTCCAAGCATCAAAGAAGAGTTACAATGGAATTTTTTTTTTGTTCTTTGTTGTTTGTTTTTGGGTTCTTTGTGAATCATTATTGATTTTGGAGTGATTTGCATGTATTGAAGGAGGTTTTGAAGAATCAAAACTCACTCATTTGAGGTGAAGGGAGGATTGAACACACCAAGGGTTGAAAATACCACAACCACTTTCATGACTCCAAAGAAGCAAAATAGTGTAGAAAGGGGTAGTACACAAATGTCAAGGTCTAAAAATCTTCAAGGTTCCTATTCAAAGTGGCTAAGACTAGGGGTTGCCTTCACTTTTCCTAACTCTCTCTATTGCCTTTTACTTATTGCTTCCTTTGCTCATTGCTAGACATTTTAAGGACAATTTTGATCCCAAAGTTTGGGGTGTTTATTTTGGTTGTGGTTTATCATATCACACCCACATGTTGCCACATATTAGCTTTGAGGATGAAATTTTCTAGTAGTTTATGGACTGATGACTTTGGTTGATGCTTTCCAATTACATCTTAGTTTTGGTTTATTTTTAGTTAGAGTTTTTGTCACACACACTCAAATAAAGTGCACATACAATTTTGACATTCTTGGGACATATTGAATCATTGCTTGTTGGAGTAAACTTGTTGATTGATTTATTGGGCACTAAGTGTTGTATGATCACTTTATGCCTACCCATGAACTCAATTTTGATTGAAAGTGTAAATAAGTAGCTTATGTGTGAAAACCACGTAAAATTTTAAAAGTTTTGAAAACCACAAATAAAAATAAAATATAATTAATAAAAAAATTTCTTTGAGTTAATTGAGTTTTGCTTGGGGCAGTGGTGTTGTCAATGAGGACCATAATTGAACCCTTAAGATATAGACAATATTAGAGATAATAGGACTTAAGATATAGACAATATTATAGATAATAGGACTTAAAGCATAATGGGTTGTCTCTCTAATAGGTTGTTTAGTGATTGGTTTCTAGAAAATCCATGCACTTGGTCACTAAGTACCCTTGAAAAGTAATTTTTTCTTAGGTTAGAGAAGGTTTATGAGAATCCATCTATCTTTGATCTTCATAGGTTATAGAACTTGTTCTATTATTGCTTGAGGCAAAATCCTAGGCAACACAACAATTGAGAAATGATATAGGCCATCCCTTGGAAAGTTTGTGCCTTTCAAGCTAACCACATTAATATGCATATGCATATTCCTCTACAAATCTCAGAGTGTTAGCCTTAAAGAGCCAAAATTCTATTCATAAGAACCAAGTTTGAAGCTAAAAACCTTCCTATACATCACTATCCCTCGGTAAAGAACCAAACTTATCCATGACATGAAGACTTGAACATAATTGAGAATTGTAGTGAGGAGCAAATTTGGGGGAGTTATTTTTTTCCTACGGAAAAATAACTCCAAATTGGTTGAGTTGAGTTAAAGTTGAAGAAATAAAAGGAGGGTTGGTGAGAAAGGAAGGGAGGAAAAGAAAAGAAAAAAGACGAAATAATAGCAAGAGTGAAAGAAGCAACAATAGAGATAAAGTCGAGATGGAGTGAGTCTAGCCTCGTAGCCTTCCTTCCCTAGAGTAAGTAAATCTGAGGGTGTCTCGACACCTAGTACCCTAAGGCCAACTAGTGCAGGGCTACTTATTTAAAGCTCAGTGAGGTTGGTAGAAGCTTAAGGGGACATTGCACCACTCTAATAACCTTGTCTTGAAGAAAAAGGCTTTTTGGTGTTTGTTGAAAGAATGTAGAATTTGTGTATAGTTGAAAGGTGATATGAGGAGTATGGAATGAGATGCACCCAAACCAGTTTTGGTGTAAGCACCCCTTTGATTGTAACTGATTGGTAGATTGAGCGGTCGAAGCGCTAATGAATTCATTATCAAACACCTTAATTTGACATTTTAAAGCCTTTTTTTTTTTCAAAAATTGCGGAAGCGTTTTCAATCGTTTCGGTAGGCCCATACAATTTAAATTTAACTAAAATATATTTACAATGAAGGCATTCCATGCCCATTCAAAATAATATACAAAATCTTTTAAGAGTTTAACTCTTTTGATCACAAAACATCATTTGTTCAAAAATAGGATGGATGCATGTCGTGAATTATAAACTTTAACTCATGGCTTTTTCTTCATATGACTCAGCTCCTTAATCTTGGGTTCCACCATTAATCACTTTATACGTGCGCATTGGTAAAAACAATATGCGAAGCATTTTCATGCATAGTGGTTCTATGGAAATTCTCTCTTCATTTCATTTTAAATTGACACATGCAATATTTATAAAACAATGAAGGATTTTGTCTGATTGTATTGACCAATGCGGTCTGATATGTATATATATATATACATTTTCAATAAATCAATTACAATTCATTGGTCATCTTTCGAGCTATGTATTTTCATATGCTAAATCATTTTCAAATCACAAATGGTGCACTTTCAATCATTATCATTTTGCATTTTAGCCCTTATCGAATTTAACCTATGATTTCGGTGCAAGGATATGATCACGGCACGATCCATTTGATAGGCTGAGTATATCTCTAAAATATGTACTCGGTTGGTTGTGCACTACCGTCTTGTCGTGAGCTCTAGATGGTATGTGATTAAATGCCCTGATCAAGTGAGAGCTAAAATAACAAAATTTACTGCACCTAAGTTCCTACTCACTAGTGATCATTCTTTATGATATAGTGGTCTAGGGTCGAGAACACGAGGATGGGTTTCTTCACAAAAATGGTTAGCATTAGGGCACTTGAAGGTAGGCTTCCCTATTTGGACTTTTTGGTTTTAGCTGTAAATGGTTTAAAAGCGAATTACAAAAGTGGAAATGAGTAAGCGTAAGTTAAAATGAAGAAATTTACTTTGAGATTTGGTCACTAACTTGGCAAAAGCTAGAGCCAAACCCCATGTCCTCAGGTTTATCCTCCTATATTAATTCAGACCACAGGGATGCGGATCACGATCAACCTAAGGTATATCTGGCACAAGTTTACTTCTTACTTATAGTCAAGCTCACTGCAGTATAGTGAATCTAGGGTCGAACACGGATGAGTTTTCTTCCTAAAAAATGGTTAGCATTGGGCATGAAGGTAAGGCTTTCTATTTGGACTTTTTAGTTTATGTATTAAAAGCGTAAATGGTTTAAAACGGAATTACAAAAGCGGAAATGTTAAAGCTGTAAAGTTAAAATGAAGAAATTTGCTGATTTAGGTCATAGCAGCGGTAGAGGCGAACACATGTCCTCGAGGTTTGCGTCATCTATGTGGTCGACACGGGATGCAGTTGTTCCTTTTTGTTTAAAACCTAACATTCCTTTATCATTTTTTATAGGCTTCGTAAAGACCATCTAAAGAATCACGGTGCATCTCTCACCCCAGAACCTTGAACCACTAAAAGCATGGAGTATTGGCAAAACAATAAAAGTCAATGTTATTTAACCACGATTTGAAGAACCACAACATGTAAATGCTACCTCGAGGCAAGTAAGGACCATCTAAAGAGCCACACGGTACATCACTAAATAACGGATCTAAAGCATGGAGAGTGTGGCCCAAGACAGTATCCCATGTGTATGCAGCTGAATTTTGAAAATAAGGGCCATAAATACACTACCCGTAGCTTTTAGTACAAGAGGACAACATGCTTAAGCCCCACTGCCAAGCTAGCTTCCTTCCTCTTCAAGGAAGGAGCTTATGTAACATCTCTTGGTTCATCATCCTCAAGGGTGTGTTTGGCAGCCGGGAAAGTGAAAGAAAGAAGAGAGAAAGAAGAGAGAGAAGAGAGAAAATAAAAGCAAAACTTAAAAATAAAAGAAACTTTATTTACAAAAGCAGTAAAAGAAAAACTTACAAATCACCAAAAAAACTTGTCTTCCCTTCTATCCTCCTCTTATTACAAAACATGAGGGGTATTTATAAGCCTCCTCAAAGTATGAAACTACCAAAAACCCTAATAACTAGGCTAAGTTATTGGACAATTGGGTAATAAACCAAGTTCGAAGTACATTAATTACGAGGATGATTAAAGGCCCGCAAATTTCACACAGTGGAGAATTTCGCACGAAGCGAATTTGGCAAGGGTTAGCGAATTTGGCAATGGTCTACGGATTTGGCAGCGTTTTAGCGAAATCGCAAGGCCGGGAATTGAGCACAGCCTCATAAGCTAGCTTAAATGTCAAGGGAGAAGACTCGCAAATGCACAGCAAGTGTTGGCTAGCCACTCGCAATGCTTTCGAGATTAAGTAATTAGCCATAGAAGTTATTTAAGTAAATTCGCTAAGATTGCGAATTGTCATGCAATGTGCTGCGAAATTCTTGTTTTGTCAGTTTTTCATGCCTCTCATCCCGCTCTTCAATCGCACCATTTCCTCCACTTTCCTTTGTTTTTCCATCGATTCGGGGTTTGTTGATGGTCACGAGACTAAATTTCCAACCTCATGATCAATCATTTGCATCGAGGTTGAAGTTCAACAGTACAAAGTCTACAAAACAACCAAAAACACCTCAAATCGACATGTTACTAAGATGACTTCAACATCAATTGGTATATATGACATGATTAATGATCAAAAAGTACTCAAAACCTATCTAATATAGGGTTCAAAATTGCACTTTTTGAGCACTAATCACACCCCCCAACCGAAACGTTGCTAGTCCCTTAGCAATGCAAAATAAAAAGGAGATGCATGTGGTGATTTTCAAAAAGGTTGTGTTTCAAAAGGTTATCGTGATTTTTATATACAAACTAACATTACTTTAAAGTGAACAATTGAAATCAACATTTGAAAACCTATATACAAGAATAAATCCATAAGAGAACAATTTTTAGAACAACATCAAGCTTCCATGATTTTCAACTCGATTTCCACCCCAAGTCTAATGGTTCATTTTGTATCTAGATTGAGTCAATAAAATGCAAAATTTGTTTCCCCCCCCCAACCTAGCATTGACATGGCCTTAAACTGTTGAACAATTAAGATAGGGCTGGTTACACTTCTCTTGCTTTTTCAATTATATTGTAGGATGCAATGCTTAAAAATCCGACTTCACCAAAGTCCATGTAATCTGGGTCCACCACACTCCAACCACTAAGGTTTAGGGCATCAAGCCAAAAGGACTCAAAAGACCACTAACTCTAAAGGCTTCACCCCGGACTTCAACTGACTTCGAAAATCAAGCACCCACACCGCAATTCTACCTATCCACCCATGTAATCTAACACAAAATCGATGACTCCCAACCAATGAAGGCTTAAAGACGGTTTCAAAGGCTTTCGCCATACACCCCTGACCGTGCTCTGCTTCAAAGCAAACTTCACGATTTTATTTTTCTTTTTTCTTTCTTCTTTTTCTTTTTCTTTTTTCTTTTGGAAGACAACATTGGTCTTCAATTGTTGGTAACTCAAACCTATCCTAGGTTGTCAACATGCCTAAGGCCGGCTTTAAAGTTGGAAGGAGGCATACAAATTTACAACCTATTGAAACAATCTAGAGTGCAGTGTGTGAAATAGCATAAAGGGGGAAATTTCCAAGTTGAACATGCTGGAACAGTGACTGAACACAAATTGTTTCAAGCATGGCATTTGTTCTAGCATATAGGAGACAACATGATGAGTCAATATTCCAATTTGAAGCAATTCAATTGTCCAATTTGAAGCAATTCAATTGCTTCACTCAAGCAATTCAATTGTCTGGGGCTAGCTTACCCAATTGTGTACTGAAAACACATAAGTACACATAGTGGACGAAACATAATATGCAAAAATAATATATATAATCCGAGTGCTTTTGATATAGCCGAATGGCGACAAAAGCAATAAAAGTTACCCATTAAACATATCAATGCCTACTATGGCTAATACAAAAATTCCTAATCAAAACTGCAGAGGCGCTTGATAAAGCCGAACCGTACATAAACCAAAAAGAAACCTAACCACCTCACCGCCGCGTGGTGAAGTTACCGCAGCCGCCGCCAGATATCTCACGAGTCGTGATCGCGCAAAGGTCTTCTCTCTCGGGCAACATGATAAGCACCTGTGATGGGTCAAGTGATCTGATGAAGCATGGAATGGCACTGTCCCAAAGTGGCCTCAGCTCGATTCACCGGTCATGTGTCGCATAGTCGGGCCGCCTCGAGTGGTCGTTTAGTGTGTAGATCGCATCCATCACTCCAACGATCTCCTGAGTCGGCATTGCATACCCTGACTCGTGTGTCAATATGAAGGTTCGAGACCAGAGGGGCTGCGTACCGCGAGAGGGTGGAGGAGATGGAGGGAACTGACCAAATAGAGGAGGCCTCTCGCAGACTCGCTCAGAGTGCATACTGGTCCGATGGTGGTCATCGCCTCCGGGCTCGGGGAGGCGGGCATATCATGCATGGTGGTCATCGGCCTCCGTCCAGGGTACCCATCCTCTGGTCTCGTGGCGTATATGGAAATGGACGGGGCATAGTCATGGCAGGTCCACTTCACTGCACTACATTTAGGCATGTCTCGCGCTCTATCCCGAGGCTCCTCTTGGAAATCCATACGCTCAGAACATAGGAAGAAGCCTCGGTATAAGAAATGGTATGCTCTACTGGCGGCGTCACTGAGGTCTCCTATGGACCTTCTCCTCAAGCCCATGGAAGCGAAGTCATCACCAGCTGGATGGGCTAAATCGAGAGAAGTGCCCAGAGATCAGGTGCAATGCTTCAAGATAGGCCCCTCCTCTTGCACATAATCAGGAGGAATAAACAAGTGCGCGGTGATGGTCGATGAAGGCGGCATATGAGGCGGGCGCCTCAGATAAGGCTGGACCCGGGCCCAGCATCCACAGCTTGATGCTCTAACCATCGCTGCGGTCGGAGGGTGGGCGATCCTCTATAACCTGACATTCTTGTGTGATATCGCAGGATCTGGAGGTTTGGGATGGCATTGGTGCAGAGTACCACGTAGGTCATCTATCTGAAAGTGAGATCTCTAATGAACCATCTGCATCCCTGGATGTCATGGAGTGGTAGAAATGTCTAACCACTCTCGGGTAGTAAAACTGTCTCGGAGTCATAAATGGGGAGGCGAATACCTCGATCAATCTCGCATCGACTCTGGCGGTATCTGGGGTCGGCCATCGATCCCGAGGAACGTCGTGGGGCGACTCTGTTTGAGTGTCGGCTCGTATGTCACGCATTCCCGGAATGGGGTGTCCTACGAACATAGGCCTCCTAATCCGCGAGGCCGGTGAAAGCTGAGGTGAAGGTGTATCGTCTCGGTTGCTGATGCGACATTGATGGTGGCGGTCGAGGAAGATGATGACTTCGCTGGGCGAAGTCGGCCAGCGGAAGGCGGGCCTCTAGTTCTCCTCACGGTGCGGGATGGGGCCCGGGGTCCCATCCGTGTCTGAGTAGCGTCCCCGGATCCGAGAGGCTCGTGGGGCCTGCGGCCTCGAGGGACGGTGATGGCTCTGATGCGGCTGCAGTGCGCTCTACGACCTCTCGGCTCGGGTGTGCTAAATCCTTTGAGGCCCCGAATCGGGACCCACCCCTCGTACGGACCATATCGATATATAAAATAAGCTATTTGGAAAGGGGGTGGACTCAGCCCCCCGAATATGTAGTATTTGGAGCTGTATGTACGGCGGGAAACTCTAAGACACATTGAATCTACTGAACCGGCCCAACTATCCGAACCCGGGGCTCGTTGGCGGGAGCGAGTGGGCCACTGAGTACGATAACACCGAAGAGCTTTCGAAATATGATGGAGACAACGTCGAGCTCCTCTAAAAGCGAGCGAAACCTGAGAAGTGTGACTCGGAGTCTGAGCCGGTGGCCCAGATAGGGCCGTACACGTGTGCGAGGCTCGAGGGGCTGAGGCACTGGCTCGGTGAACTCGTGCGCCGGGATCTGAGGGGCTATGGCTGGCGATGGCTAAACAACTTCGATGACCCGCGCGGTGCTAGGATGCGAGAGACGGCGACATTTGGGCAACTGGGGCTCGAAGGCGGCGACGGTGAGATGCGGGGCACCGGCCTTTGCTACGGAATCTTAGGGCACGAGGGAGGGTGAATGTGGGTTGTGATTTGGCTAATCCTCCTGCTTAAATAGGCCATTTGAGCGGCCCGAATAGTCCATTATTAATGCCTTTTAGCTACTCCCTACTTGAATTTGAAACAATCGGATAGTAACTACTGCATTCAAAAATTTAAAATTAATTACTAATGTTAAATAATAATATAATTAAAAATTATTGTTAGCAAATTTACTATAATACTATGATTAGTATTTGAAACACTATTTCATATATAACTAAATTATAAAAGAAAGGAAAAATTGCTAAGTTAAAAATTTTTTGAAAAATTATTAAAATATGAAATTAACTTCTTATAAGACAAAAATTAAAATTTGTATTGCAATCCGGTTTTAGAAGCACGAAAGACCGATTCGAAGTTAAATACTCAAAGGATAAAGGAGGATGATCTTCTCAACCCATGCGAGTGGCTTTGGCACTGGCCGTGATGTTGGTGTTGGCCATGTATGTTAATTTGTTCCTCTGGAATGGTTGTGGATTCGAGCAATTGAGCACAATTGGAGTGTTGTTAGCCAAGACCCGATTCTCCGCGCTATCTCAAGGTTGATTACTCCTTTCATTTCTGGACCTTGTGTTTTCCTGCATTGATCATTTGAAACAATTTCATCAAATTTTGATTTTCAATTTCTAGAAAAATTCATGTTTGTTGTTCAAATGAAAGATATTCCAACTCCATGGATATTATTACCAAAAGTTAATTTACGGCTCCATTAAACCAATTGATGATTGCATTGGCGTGGCAGTAAGTCTTCCTAAGATGATTGGCACATGATTGAAGGTTTCACTAGCAATTGGTTAGAGTGTCGGGACCACAAAATCTCTTTAGATAAAGTAGAATTTGTCAATTTGACAGGACATCTCAACATATCCTATGAGATTTTCATGATCTATCGGCCAATGAAGTGTGATTTAGAAATTGGAGGTTTAAGCTCACTGAGCCCTAGCGTGTATCTTGAAATGGCATAAGATTCTTTTACTGGCTCTAAATCTATGATACCTTGTTACATACAATTCCATGATATTTGGTATTATTGGGAGCAGATCTTTGTATTTGTGAGTGTTGCTTTGAATTATGGCAGGCATTCAGGTAAAATGCTTTCTTCAATGCTAATCCCTTCTTAATTGTACAAAGATCTTTCAAAATTTGCATAGCGGGAACTTGTTTGATTTAGGTCCAGTAAAGAGTATGTTAACCTTCGCGCCTTAAAACCTAAGGAATGCACAGCATTTGAGATGCATGTCTACCTCTAAGTGCTTGTGAAATGGAGGTGGGTATCTGGTATTTCATTGTGTATCTTCCTCTAGGAGAATATGCACCGGTGCATTTTTTTCTTCTCCTGGATTCTTGACAGGCTTTGGTAGAGAGGGTTGTCAGCCTCTTCCACTTCTCGAGGTGATTGCTGGCCGCCAACCTCGTCCGTTTTCCCGGGGTGGCTAGATGAGTCCTACCTCATGAATTCCTTTGAGGATTTGGGCTATTTGTATTGAAACCTCCCTTTCTACTTGTACGACTCAAGCAACTTGTTAATGTTTGTAATTGAATCTTGTAGGTTATCAACTTTTTTTATTCAATGTGTTTTTTCTACAATTATCAATCTGCTATTGCTGATGCGAATTAATTCATTTTGTTCCTCAACTAAAGTTTACTTTGCCACCTTGCTCAGATTATCATTATAGCTTGTTCTCTTGGAGAAGAGGATGTTGGTTTGTTGTGGTGTGAGGGAAAACCAGTGGGAGTTTAGCTCGGTGATCATGCAGGGGTTTGGTCTCGTGCGAGGTCCGGGTGTTCCTCGATTGGGATTGTAAGTATTCCATAAGGAGCATTTGGTTGTTGGGGCTTGAATTGTCCCACAGTGTGTGCACATTCGACATCAAATCCTTCCTGCGAGGTCATGGATTCTTGTTCATTGGGTTTGCTGGGGATTGGAAATTTGTCACGAGGGGATTGGTTTGTACGGTGTTGTGATCCTTTGCTGCACTTCATTAATTTATTTTCCTTGAAGCTCACATCTGCAGCTGCCCAGGGTGGAAATCCTAGCTCTCATTTCTATGTCTTGAAGGCTGATTACATACATCCCACACCCCTTTGGTTGGTAGGTGGTTTCATCCTATCCGTTTCTCTAGGTTAAGCTCTGTCCAACCCTTAGGATTCCCGTCCGCGTAATTTAAGAAATCCTTGGCTTGTCGGGGATGTTTGTAGGAAATCTCCTCTGCACATGGTTTCTAGTTTGTCTCATGGCGGGAGACATACCACCATAGAAGTGGTTCACTAACATCCATATGTCAAGCCCATGAGTGTGAGGCCCATGCACTAATGGTTTCCCATAAATCTCTCCAAACAACTGGTAAAATCTCTCACCATCTGTTTGCAAAGGTATATTTGCCTTTTCAAATTATTAGTCTTATGAGTGCGAAAAACTTCTTCGAGAATTCATCATGCGGCTAAGCCCTAATTTCTTATGGTTCTAGGCCTCGAGGTTAAAGCCTGTATCTTAGCCTTGTCCTTTAGAGTCAATGGAAATGCCTTTAGCTTCAGCGATCCATGTCCGTCATACCTTCCTTAAAGGTAATTGCAAACCTCCTCAAAATCCCTTATATGTGAGTGTATGGATTTTCCATTTTTTCCATACCATGATATGTGGGGAGTAAAGGTACCAAATATGGCCTCTTTGCTACATCTGCGGACCCGGGAGGAATGATCTGAGGATGGGGCACTAACTCTAGGAGGGTGGATGTGATCCCTCATGGTTCTATGTGGTGTTCATTTGGATTCATAGGGGTTCTGGTTGGCTGTTTGTTACTCGGGTATGGGATCCATTGTATCGGTTGTACACTAACTTCATTAAGCTAAGGTCAAGTTGTGTACTAATCCTGTCTGACCTACCTAAAGTGTCTCTATCCCTTTATTTGCATGCCTGAGTTGTTACACAGTGTAGAGACAGCAAATAGAACCAACAAAGAGTGCTAAAGAAAAATTAAAACTAATCTAACAAAATAAAACAGTGAATGAAAAAAAAAGCGAAATTTGAATCCCGGTCTGGAGTTACATCCAAGTGCTAGAAGCGCGGTTCCTGGGCGATATACAAAAAAGAAGGTAAAAAGGTTACCTTCACTTGTGATGTGGATCCTGAGAAGTACTCTTGACTTACCGGTATTAGTTTGGCACCATCCGGCAATGACGCCATTTGACGTGCACGATGAGGTACGAGCTAAAATCAACAAAATTTATATGCACCTAAGTTCACCACTATTTGCGTGAGTCGACTACTGCAGTATAGTGATCTGGTCGAACACGGGGATGGGTTTTTCTTCCTAAAATGGTTAGCATTAGGGCATGAAGAGTAGGCTTTCTATTTGGACTTTTTGGATTTGTGTTAAGCGTAAATGGTTTAAAGCTGAATTAAAAGCGGAAATGAAGTAAAGCGTAAGTTAAAATGAAGAAATTTACTTTGAAGATTTAGGTCACTAACTTGGCAAGCTAGGAGCAAACACATGTCCCTCAGGTTTTATCCTCCTATGTGTGAGTCAGCACGGGATACGATTGAACCTTTTTGTTTAAACTCTAACATTCCTTTATCATTTTTTTATAGGCTCGTAAAGACCATCCCTAAAGAATCCACGGTGCATCTCTACCCGGTGTGAACCCTAAAGCTTTGCTATGGAGAGTATTAGCCAAAACAATAAAAAGTCAATGTTATTTAACCTGATTTGAAGAACCTAATAACATGTATACCTCGAGGAGGCAAGTAAGGACCATCCCAGAGCCACGGTACATCACTTGCCTTTGGATCTAAAGCATGGAGAGTATTGGCAAGACAATAACATCCCATGTTATGCAGCTGAATTTTTGAAAATAAGGGCCATAAATACTGCCCGCCTTTTAGTACAAGAGGACAACATGCTTAAGCCCAGTAAGCCTAGCTTCCTTCCTCTTCAAAGGAAGAGAGGAAGCGTAACATCTCTCTTGAGTTGTCATCCTCGAGGTGTGTTTAGCGTTGGGGAAAGTGAAAGAAGAAGAGAGAGAAAGAAGAGAGAGAGAAAGAGAAAATAAAAGCAAAACTTAAAAATAAAAGAAACTTTGTTATTTACAAAAGCGATCAAGAAAAACTTACCGTCACCAAAAAGAAACTTGTCTTCCCTTCTATCCTCTCTTTTTTATTACAAAACATGAGGGTATTTATAAGCCTCCTCGAAGTATGAAACTACCAAAACCTAATAACTAGGCTAAGTTATTGGACAGGTGGGTAATAAACCAAGTTTGGAAGCGGTTGCGTGAATGAGAGGATGACAAGGCCTGCGAATTTTCATTCTGAGGAGAATTTCGCTAATTAGCGAATTTGGCAAGGGTTAGCGAATTTGGCAATGGTCTAGCGAATTTGGCAAGGCTTTAGCGAAATTGGCAAGGTTGGAATTTATTCTTCAGTGAATTTAAGCTAAGCTAACGAGTGTCCGATTGAAGCGAATTTATGATACGATGCAAGAGTTGGCTGGCGAATTTATAATGTCTTTGAGATTATGAGAAACAGGTTCTGAGAGTTGGTTGCGAGGGTCGCTAAGATTACGAAGGTGGTTGCGAAACAGGTTCGCAAGGCATTCCTGTTTTCTTTCATTCTTCTATATGCCTCTCATCACATCTTCCAGCGCATCTCATTTCCTCCCTTTTCCTTTGTTTTTCCATCGATTTTTAGGCTTGATGGATGGTGGGACTAGTTTCAGCTGATCGATCATTTTGCATCGAGTTGAAGTTCAAATGAGTACAAAGTCACAAAACAACCAAAAACACCCTCAAATTGACACTTAAGTGTTACTAAGATAGCTTGAACACTTCAGTGTAAGGTATAAATGACAAGTTAATGATCAAAAAGCACTCAAAACCTATCTAATATAGGGTTCAAAATTGCACTTTTTGAGCACTAATCAGTATGCCATAATAGTACGTTTGTTCGACTCTTATTGGTATACCAATTTATTCTTAACTTGAATTTAATAGTTAACATTCTATTAAGGGCATTGAAATCATTTTTAGGAAAATACAGTATAGTATGTTTTTTTATAAAAACAAATCATTTCAATACTCATGCAATTTTTCATATATATATATATAAAATATGTACTCAGTTGGTGTATACTCTCTTGAAATCTTTTGTCCATTGGAGCTCTGGATCAGTATGCTATAATAGTACATTTGTTTGACTCTTATTGGTATACCAATTTATCCTTAGCGAATTTGCGATTAACATTCTATTAGGGCATTCAAATAATTTTTAGGAAAATCTGATATAGTATGTTTTTATACAAACAAATCATTTCAATACTCATGCAATTTTTAGGTATAATTCATTTCGCAATCAATCAATTTCTCAAATTTCTTAACTTAAAATCAACTTGCAGTTCATTTCACAATTTATTTGCATCAAATCAATTTAAAACAATTCAACATGCAATTCAAACATTTTGAAGATAGAGGTCGAAATAATGAGAAAGGTGTAGAACAAACCAAAACGCTTTGCACTTCACGATTCCAGTCCTCGGAAATCTCAATCTCGGTTAGGGTTTCACTCATGTCCCGGCCCCTATTCCAATACAATTAAAGAACAATATTATTCATGCGCTCTAGTGATTTTGGTTAGGGTTGATTTTCGGAGTTTAATAGCATATTCTTAATCTCATTAGCAAATAAGGGCAAGATGCAAGCCCGGTATGGTTGTTAGCTTCCCAAACTTTAATCCATCACATAACAAAAATACTAACAAATTTTTCCCTACCTTATAATCATTTTCCAACAGTACTCTTGATCAACTAAACCATCCCCAAAGGAAGATTAAGTCAAAAACCCTCAGCTTGACCACCTAACACCACATGCAAGGACCGTTATTTTCCAGTTTTATACTTTCTAGACTTTATTACCCAAAAATTACTCAAACGGTCTTCAAAAATTCTGAAACTCTCCATTTTAGGCCTCTATATATCCAATGAAATCTCTGAAAATTTTCAATTTAAAATTCCTTCTCTAAGGCCCTCATTACATAACCTGAAACATGTGAAAACATATTTGTTTTTTTCAAACAGCAGTACCTTTAAAACGTGTCACCAAAACCAATCCTAATGTTGTCCAAAATTAACTTCAACCATTAATTTTATTAGCTTAGACCAAGGCCTAACCAATCCCCAAGAACCCAAAATCATATTATAAACCAATTGGTACAGTTTTTAACTTTAACATCTAGATTACTCTAATTTTCAAAACAGAGTTTGCACATAGCTCCATTTTGACAGATTTCTGGGCACTTTTGGGTTAAAAATTGCATACACTTCCTTTAAGTTAATTATTTCCCTAGAAGTATAGTTTACCTAGAATTTTGAATCACCCAAATTGGATGAGTGAAACTCATTTTTTATGTGGCTCCACCACAACTACTCCCAAAGCAGGCATGCAGTAGAGCTACCCAAAACTCACATTTAAGCCCATTTTTAAGAGCCTTAGTCTTTACCAATATTCTCTGATGCTTTCCTATAAATTGCTTAGCTCTATCTCTTATGGTCTTTTACCAATTTGAATTACTTCATTTTGGTTGATTATAACTTAATATATAGCAACGAAACGAGGGGTTTTAATGAGTGCAGCGGCATTTCCTTTGAAAACCAAACATTTCCCTTTTGCAATCCTCCTCCAAACCAATCCAAACCAATACAAGAACCCATTTACAACCAATAAAAACACATTTATCACATTTGTTTTCCCCAACCCAAACACAAGAGAAAATGGGTTAGGGTTTAGTTTCTTACTTTTGAATCTCTTGATTCTTCAACACCAAGCCTTCCTTCTTCTTCTTGATCACTTGGAAACCATAAATGGGAAGATCTCCCACCAAAACCTTGGCCTTCTCTCAACCCTAGCTCTCTTTTCTCTCCATTTTCTCTCCAAGAACGAAATGCACAAATGTGCCTTATCTTATACCACATTTGATCTTAATCTCATTTAATGGTTAAGGCCTTGTTTGGCTTCCCTTTTCTTTAGCTTTCAACATAAGTCCATTTCTCATTTTTGTATTTTAAGTATTCTATTTCTACTTCATTTAACTCACATTAGCATTTAAACTTATTATATTTTGAGCCCTTAGGTCCTCATTTTACAAATTCCAAATTTGCCCTTTACACTTGGGTAAATTCCGGGTTGAATATATAAAAGTTGGGGCCAATCACTTTCTTTTCCCTCAATTCCGTCCAACACAACGGTGTTCTACATTTTCTTCCATATAAAGCCTCGCCAAAGCCATTCAATATTCGATTGGAAGCGTGTACACAAAATTCAACTAAAGGGATGTGTTTGTCCCAGCTACCCTCATAGTCGATCCACATAACTCCTTGGCATGTCTTCCGGAATGCGAATTACTCTTTACGATTGTCCATCCATACGTGGGTGGAGGCAATGTCTTTGAGAATTCAGTTGAGTGCCTAAAGCCTTTTGCGATTTTCCCCGAATCTGAGAGTAAACCTCGGATCTCGATCTGAAATAATGGATATTGGAATCCCATGCAACCGAACTATTTCCTTAATGTACAACTGCGCTGGCTTATCAGCGAATAGTCGATTCTCAACTTTGGTAAGGAAGTGGTGACTTGGTCTATCGGTCTCTTCTGACCTAAGGCGGGTCATGCTTCAGCCCTTAGTAATATCATCAACCATAAAATCCATGGTGATTCGGTCCCATTCCACTCCCGTGTGCGATGAAGCTAATAATCTCGAAGGAACTTAATGCTTTGCCTTCACTTTTTGACACACTAAACACTTGGTCACGAATTCTGAACCATCTCTTTTCATTCCGAACCACCAGTACGAAACCTTTAAATCTTGATACATCTTTGTGCTACCTGGATGCATAGCAAAAGATCTATTATGTGCCTCTTCTAGAATGATTTTCTTCAATTCACTATCATTAGGTACACAAACCCGATCTTTATAATACAAGGATCCATCTTCCTTCATTGAAAACTCGGTTTCTTTTCCCTCTCCAATCTGGCTCACTATGGCAGAATTTTTCTTATCATTCTTTTGTGCCTCTAGTACTTGGTTCAACAAATCCGATTTTGCTACTATTTCTATTACCATTGCACAATCGTCTGATACTGACAAATGAGCATTCAACTCTCGAAGCATTTGTACTGACTTTCTACTCAGGGCGTCTGCTACTACATTGGTCTTCCCAAGATTATAGTCAATCACACAATCATAATCCTTGATCAATTCTATCCATCTACGTTGTCTCAAGTTAAGCTCTCTTTGCGAGGGCAAATACTTAAGACTCTTGTGATCGGTGTAGATGAAACACTTTTCCCCGTAAAGGTAATGTCTCCATATTTTCAACGCAAACACAATTGCGGCCAATTCCAAATCATGCGTAGGGTAGTTCTTTTCATGTGACTTTAACTGTCTTGAAGCATAAGATACCACCTACCCGCTTGCATAAGGACACATTCAAGTCCGTTTAACGGCCTTGTCGCTTCAAATATCACATATTCTTTCACGGTAGGTCGATTGGATGAAGCAGGTGCCTCGTCGGCGCTTTCAACTTATCAAAACTTACTTGGAACTTTTCACTCCACTCAAACTTTACATTTTTATAGAGCAATCTTGTCAATGGGGCCGTAGTCATCGAAAACCCCTTAACGAACCTTCTATAGTAACCTGCCAATCCCAGGAAACTATGCACTTCCGTGACATTTCTCGGTGGTTTCCATTCAATGATCACCTCTATCTTACTTGGATCCACTCAAATTCCTTCTTCTGATACAAGGTGTCCAAGAAAGGACACTTCATTAAACCAAAACTTACACTTGCTCAGTTTCGCATACAAATGCTTTTTTCTCAAAGTCTCTAACACTACCTGAAGGTGTGTGTCATGATTTTCCCGATCTTTTGAATACACAAGAATGTCATCTATGAACACTACAACAAACTGATCCACATACGGTCGAGAAGCTTATGGTCATTAGGTCACGTGAATGGAGTGGAGCATTTGTCATTAGCGGCATTACAAGGAACTCATAATGTCGTATCGCGTTACGAATGCCGTCTTGCTCACATTACGTATCCTTAATCCTCAATTGATGATACCCAGATGCCGTCAATCTTCCAGAAAGACACTTCAGCCTTTCAATTCGTCGAGCAATCATCGATCATGGAGTAGCGAATACTTGTTCTTCATTGTCATCTTGTTCGATTGCCTATAATCGACACAGCGAAGCATACCATCTTTCTTCTTGACAAAGAGCCTTTGGAGCTCCCATGGTGATACACACTCGACAGACTAAATCCTTTCTCCTAACAATTCTTGCAAGCCCAGAAGCTTCAATTCTTTTAACTCCATTGGAGCCATTCTATACGGTGTAATGGATGTTAAGAGTGGCGCGTTTCGCGTCAATTGCAAACTCAATCTCTTTGTGTGGAGGCAATCCGGCAACTTCTGCGAAGCACATCGGATAGTCACTAAGCGTAAGGATGTTTGATAAACTAGAGCTCCCGCCTTTTTCGTTCTATCTTATATGCAAAGTAGGCTTCCACCTTGAACCATCGTTCTAGTAGTAGCGACCGGATATCACAGTAGAGGTGGTTTAGGCCTCTAGCCGATAGTCACTTCCCTCTCCGCTCGATTGTCCTTGAGTCACTCTCTTCATTCTACAATCCAGCTTCCTCTTGGTGTCGGGACAACCAATCCATCCCAATAATGCATCAAACTCGAATGATAACTCGATCAAAGTCTCACGGGGAAACTCATATACGTATTTTGATGGAAATGATCTCTATAAACTTTATTCTGGCCGACACTATGCCCCGAGTGGTTGTCACTAGAAAAGATATCTATGCAGCTTCACTCTTTGGTAAACTACCCAAACTCGGAATGGAAGTAAAAATGTAAGAATGGGTTGAACTTGGATCTATTAATGCATGTACAATAGCCTCAAAGATATAGAACTTACCAACTATCACATCTAGTGTATCTTTGTCTTCCACTGCCTTCATTGCATATGCTCTAGCTGGAGCACGAGCATCCTGTCTACCTATATTCTGTGTCGCTTATCTCGGTGCACTTGGTGATGCAATACTCTTATTGACCTTGTTGCTCTTGTCTTTGATTGAAGCGTACCCCTAGTCGAGGTGATGTGAAGGAGCGAAACTCTAGGGGCGATCTTTTATCTTGTGTGCTCATTGGATCTAAACCAAACAAACACACAGTTAGTCTCAACACTCCTCGCCTTTATGTCTCCTCCCACAATGTGTGTAATGCAAGGAGAGTTGGCCCTCTTGAAGAACCTCTGAATTGCACTGGCGCGGTCTTTGGTAGAATAGTCTTACTACCGGTCTGAGTTGGTCCTTGTGTTGTAGGCGGATTAGAACCCTGTGGTCCTCTGAATTTCTTACTCTGGTGCTGATAAGAACTTGACTGGCCGGGGTTTTTCTTACCCTATCTTCTTTCTTTTCTTTCTTACTCTTCCTTCTTCACTATTTCTACATTCAAGGCACATGTCACAATCTTAGAAAAGTCATCATGGAAAAATCCTGTGACATGGGCCCGAATATAATCATTGAGGCCATCTTCAAACTTACGACACTTCTTTTCTTCAATAACTAGCATTTCGGGAGCATACTTGCTCAACCAAGTGAATTCCCTTTGAAATTTTGTCACACTCATCTGTCATTGCTTCATATTATGAAACTCTCGTCTCATATTTACTCAGTCTGTCTGACCCACATGTTAACTTCTGAATTAATAATAGGGAGAACTCCCGTCATAATACCTCGGGTGTGCGGTCCTAGTCCACGAGAAATCCTGCCGATAAGCCTCATCACCTTAGTCGAGTCGCACACTCTAAGTTCTCCTACGGCGTGCAATGCATTTTCAGCGACATTAGATTCGAGTTCTTTGAGCCAATTTTCCGCCATGAAAGGCTCATCATCTTTCTTCCCAAGGAAATCCATGGGTCGATACTTTTCCATTCTCTCTATGGCTGACCGCTGAGGAACAACTGCAGCTAGTTGTAGTGCTTGAGCTCTCATCTGGAGGATATCCATAACACCTCTTGTCGCTTGACATTGGTCGTTCATCGGTGGAGCATGGGATGCTTGCCCACCATCCATACTAGCAAGACTATTTGGGGCGACTTCTCAGGTCACCTCGACCACATGGGGTCTGAACTATCCATGCTTGACCTTAAGACCAACAAGGCGCATCGAGTCCATGCATCCTTTATATGCAAATGCAATGCATGTCATAAAAATTTTCAAAATCATTTACAAACAATTTCAAAATCATTTTGTAGAACAACCTAAACCTAGGCTCTAATACCACGTAAGTGTAGTGCTCTTTTACCTTTTAAAGAACTTTGTTATTTAGAAACACATTTCATATACTATATTTCTAATATGAATAATTAATATTCATTTAAAACATAATTATTTATGGGTATATAATATCATGACCTAAACACATTCTTTGACATAAAAGAATATATATACATTCCTTAATTCAAATAGGGCCATAAGCATTTCTTGAATAACAGCATTTATACAAATAGGCATTCCATGCCTTTTTAATCTACATTTACAAAATGATGTTCTTAGAGTTCACCTCTCTTTAAAGAGCACATTCCATGAATATACGAAACAAAATAAGCCCAAACTATATTCTTCTCATAAAGACTTTTACATCTGTGAATTCAATACAAAATAGTTACAAAAATATCATGAATGGAATGATGTGCATGGGATGAACATTTATATACTCTGCTCTGTTTAGGCGGTGACTCAGTGGCAGGCAACTGAGTCTGCACTCTTACTTGGTACGTCACGATGACAAAACAACGCTAAGCATTTTCATGCTTAGTGGTTCTATGGAAATTCTCTCTTCATTTTATTTTAAATCGACATATGCAATATTTATAAAATAATGGTTTGAATAATTACTGTCAAGACCAATGCGATTACAATACGTATCTATATATATATATATATATATATATATATATATATATATATATATATATATATTTTCAAATAAAATCAATTACAATTCATTGGTCATCTCAAGTTATGTGCATTTCTTAACTCTAAATCATTCAAATCACCAAATCATTTTTTCAATCTCATTATCATTTCCATTTTATCCCTTAATTTAACCTATGATTTTGGTGCACGGGATAACGAATCAACGACAACACGGTCTCTTTGAGTTGCAATATATATATATATATATATATATATATATATTTATATAAAATATGTACTCGGTTGGTGTACACTACCGATACTGTCTCGCTGGGCTACAGATCGGTATGCCACAACAGTATGTTTGTTCGACTCTTATTAGTATACCAATTTATCCTTAACTTGAATTTAACAGTTAACATTCTATTAAGGGCATTCCGTCATTTTTAGGAAATGTGTTATAGTATGTATTTTTATATAAACAAATCATTTCAATACTCATGCAATTTTTCATGTCATTCATTTTGCAATCAATCAATTTCTCAAATTTCTTAACTTAAATGAACTTGCAATTCATTTCACATTTTATTTGCATCAAATCAATTTAAAACAATTCAAACATTTTGGAGATAGAGATTAGAAATAATGAGGGAAAGGTGTAGAACAAACCAAAAAGCTTTGCACTTTTATTCCAATCCTCGGAATATCGATCTCAGTTCTAGTTTTCCTCCTCGTCATTTATTCCAATCTGATTAAGAACAATATTATTCATGTGTGCTAGTGATTTTGGTTAGGGTTGATTTTCGGAGCTTAATATCGTATTCTTAATCTCACAAATAAGTGCAAGATACAAGCCCAATATGGTTGTTATTTTCTCAAACTTTAATCCATCACATAACCAAAATACTAAATTTTTTTGCCCTGCCTTATAATCCTTTTCCAACAGTACTCTTGATCAACTAAACCATCCCCTGAAAAGGAAAGATTAGGAGTAAAACCTCAAACAACCACTAGCGCATGCAGGACCGTTATTTTCCAGTTTTATACTCTCTGGACTTTATTACCCAAAAGTTATTCAAACAATCTTCAAAAATTATGAAACTCTCCAATTTAGTCCTTTATATATATCCAATGACATATCTGAAAATGTTCAATTTAAAATTCCTTCTCTAAGGCCCTCAACCACATAACATAAATAGGGAAAAACATGTTTTTTTCATCTGACGATACCAACTAAAGCGATGTCACCAAAACCAATCCTAATATTTACCCAAAATGAAATTCAAACATTGATTTTATTAAGCAGACCCAAGGCCTAACCAACCCCCAAGCACCCAAAATCAGATTATAAACCAATTGGTACATTGTTTTAACTTTAACATCTAGACTACTCTAATTTGCAAAATAAAATCTGCACATAGCTCCACTTTGACAGATTTTTGGGCACTTTGGGGTTACAAATTGGCTACACTTCCTTCAAGTAAATTATTCCCCTAGAATTATAGTTTACCCATAATTTTGAATCACTCAAATTGGATGAGTGAAACTCATTTTATGGAAAAAACACCACAACTACTCCCAAAACAGGGCATACCCATGAGCTACCCAAAACTCACCTTTAAGCCCATTTTCGGGAGCCTTAGTGCTACAATTGGCTCCTGGTCCCTTCTATACATTTGTAGCTCTATATCTTATGGTTCTTTACCAATTGGAATCACTTCATTTGGTTGATTATAACTTAATCTATAGCCAAAACAAGAACAGGGGTTTTGACAAATTTTTGACAGCATTTCCTTTGAAAACCAAACATTTCCCTTTTACAAACACTCCTCAAACCAATCAAACCCATACCAAACCCATTTGTATTACAAAACACCTTTATTCACATTTGGTGTTTCCCAACTAAACACAAGAAGAGAAAGGTGTAATGAACCGCACAAATAATACAAGTTTGTAACACATTTATTGAGTTTGTGACTAAGTTTCACGGATTTGACTAGGTTGACCAACACTTTAGTATGTGGACCAAGTTGACTTTTTCAAGGATGAATAATTTGGGTTGACTAACACACCATTTAAGTGGGCCCCCGTCGTCTGAGGTTCATAGACGGGTTGAGCGTCAAATCAGGCTTCACGGATAAAAGTTATGACCGTGTTAGAAAAGTTCAGCGTGACATTTTTATCGGTGTCAAAAGTATCTTGATTTTACACAGCGACCTAGGCCTATATAAGAAACATAGTTTTGCGTGCCAAATGAAACCCTATCACCAAAACACCCATCTTGAGCTCCAAAATCCTAGAGAAATTCTCCAAAACATATGGACTAGAACTGGGTCATTTTGAACCACTTGCGAGCCGTTCAAGTTTCAGCCGTGGGAGGAAATTCCGGCCACCCACCTTGTACACGCGCCGGCCAGGGAGGTGCGCCACCTCCCGGATGATCACGCGGTGAGATTCCGCACGGTGACCACTGCGGCCGGGCCAGCGCCGGATCGGGCCGGCGAAGCGGCCCGGCGGCGGCCGATGGGTCCGCAGATTTTTCTTATCTTTAAGGCCATTTCGGGCCAACCCATACCTCCCTCCACCATTTTGGACCCTCACGAACTCATTTCCGTGGTCCTTTTCTGCCGATTCCTCACTTAGTTAAAGGTCTGATGAAAACAAAGTTGGCCCATTTGTTGGATCGGGATTTTTAGCCACCGCGACAAGCTGTTGGACCAAGGTAATGGTACTGATGAGTTCTTGGTCTCTTGGGCTTTCCATTGATATATGGTTTGTAAATTTTGGACATCGTTTGGTTGGTTTTCCATTTTTGGGTCATTTCGGGTAATTACCGAAAAGTTTGGATTGAAATCGAGTACCAATTGGTCAAGTTAGGCAAAATTGGAGTTGGACAGTGAGGTGGATATTTGTTATATGAATTGAATTATTGGGCCAGTTCAATTTCGAAATTAGCTCCGGGAGAAATGCCCCAATTACGATGTGTCGGGTCTATAGGGCACACTTTGTAATTGGGCTGTCGAGGTGGAGGGTAAGCGGGTTTTATAGTTCTAAATTTACTGCTGAGGCCTTAGAGGCATCCCATTTAGATGGTTCAATTATTGGAGCCTAGGTTGTATTTCATTTTATATTACGGGCACTCACAGCAGGCGGAGGCAGTCTGGGGGGGCTCATGACGTCACGAGTCGGTAGTGGACTATATATTTTTAAATGATTTGGGGTATTATGTTGATATATCTATTGTGATTAAATATTTTACGCCCATATACTATTTTGATCAAATGGTTAGTTTGCATACAAATGTGATTATCGGTCTCATAAAACAAGTTATCATTCATGTGAATTTGTCAACATTTTAAGCTGTTGGAAGTTGTATCCCGAGTTAGAGTGGTTGAGTCATGTAGTATTTGAATATTTTAAGTATTATGTGGATTAAAGGTTGTAAACCACCTTGAAAAACTATTGTTTTAAAAAAAATGGATCTTGAGGAATTTTGTGGAATGACTCGTCACGGTATTGTTGGGAAGAGTACATGTGAGTAAGGGAACAATTTTATTAGTTGCCTCTTGATGGCCGGGTTTACTCGGAGGTTTATTAGTTCTTAACGTGATGCATTTGGGTTTACCAGGGTTTATTAGTTGCCACGTGATGGCCGGAGGTTACCACGAGGTTTATTAGTTGCCACGTGGTCGGGTTGCAGCGAAGGTTTATTAGTTGCTGCGTGATGGCCGGGTTCACGGTTTATTAGTTGCCGCGTGATGGTCGGGTTTAAGCCAGAAGGTTCAGTAGTTGCCGCGTGATGGCGGTTCACCGGTTTATTAGGTGCCGTGTTGGCGGGTTTGCAGGAGGTTTGTAGTTGCCGGCTGATATGGCGGGTTTACGGAGTTTATTAGTTGCCACGTGATAGTGGGTCTACACGGAGGAGTTTATTGTAGTTGCCATGTGATGGCCGGGTCTACCTGGAGGTTTATTAGTTTCACGTGATGGCCAGATTAGTAACCACGGGTTTTATTAGTTGCCCGCCGGTGTCGTGGTCGGGCTTACCAGACGGTTTATGATGGGTACATGGTATGATGCAGCTGTTGATTTACGAATATGGGTATAACTATTTTAATACTTATGGATTTATGGTGCATTTCATGGTTACTTTATTACATGGTGGCTATCGTACTTTATGATTGGCTTTATGTGGGTATGCAGTTCGGATTATAGTTTTCTTAACATTGTAGAGCTCAGATTGTTGAGCATGATTTACATATGTTGGACTTCGAGTAAGTTAGGTTTTTATGAAATGTTTTCTAAACAGGGGAACCTTACAACATAGTGGACGTGAGGTCTTGAGAGACGAAATGTTCGAAAATAAAAACATTATTTTCTTATAAATTATGCCACTCACTGAGATTTATTATCTCACGTTTATTGTTTTAAATCTGTTCCCTAGGTCCAGGCAGTTCGTAGAGCTTATTTCGCGCCAGATTCGACACCGCTCTTCCCGTCACAGCTGCCGTACACTATCGCATCTATCTGTTTTGTTTTTGTTGTATTGGACTTATTCATCTCTACTTGTACCTCTAAATTCACAAATACTCTTAGAATGCTCTGATATTCGTATCGAACTTTTATGGGTCCTTATCTATATATGTAATTAGGTCTTTTATATAATTGGGATATTAAATTAATGCATGTGTTTACTTCCTCCTTAAAGTAGAGGATTCCACCGTATCTTCCCTAGGGATTGTACGGTGGGACCGCACAAACGGGACCGCCGGGAAATCTGGGAGTATCGGGTAGATCTGTCAAAAGGGAGTTAGGTTTAGTTTCTTCTTGAATCTCTTGATTCTTCAACACCAAACCTCCCTTCTTCTTCTTGATCAGTTGGAATCCATAGATGGGGAAGATCTACACCAAAACCTTGGTCTTCTCGATACAGCTCTCTTTCTCTCCGCTTCTCTCGAGCGAATGCACAAATGTGCCCTTATCTTAGACCATTTGGTCTTAATCTCATTTAATGGTTAAGGCAATGTTTGGCTTCCTATTATTTGGCTTTCACAATAGGTCCATTTCTCATTTTTGACATTTAAGTCTTCTATTTCACTTCATTCCAACTCGCATTAGGCATTTAAACTTATTATTTTGGCCCCTTAGGTCACGCTTATTTTACAAATTCCAAATTTGCACTTTACATAGGTAAATTTAAAGTTGTATATATTTTTAAGTTCACTTTGGATTTAAATTCCAAAAAAATTTTCTATTTACTTTATTTTATACCCTAAACACATAATAATAATAAAAAATATCATAAAAATACTAGGGTATTTTTGGGGCGTTACATTTGGGGTGCTTGAGAGTGTCATTGTGCTAATGGTGAGAATAAGGATGGAGTTTGAGCAATGAATGAAGGAAAAAATGTATGTTTGGGTAAGTTTTAGCCTAAAATGACTACTCAACTACCCCTTACCTAAGCCTTACACTACAAACCTATAAAGACCTACTTGATCTTGAGAGTTGTGTGTTCCTACATTAGTGGAGAGTGATAAGAACAACAAGCCTATGGAACCTAAAGATACTATCTTAGGAGATCCTTGAACTTATCTCAATTCTCATAAACTCATCTAGCTTGCAATTGTTTAGATAGGGGAAGACCACACACACACACTAGTGAGAACCATGATCTAAAATTTTCTATTATGAGATTAATTCATTATTTGAATAAATAAATTATCTTGATCATAATCGTCCTCACTAACTATTCGATCAGAGCCATACTTCACAAACCAAATGCTTCCGGACGACTCCTAAAATGGGTCGTTGAGTTAAGTGAGTTTGATTTTTACTACCACTCAAGATTCCTTATAAAAGGTCAGGTCCTTACGGCCTTCATCATTGAAATGTCAGAAGTGTAACCTCGAGACATTAGTGAGACATTGTGGATCCTTGAGACCGATGGTTCATCTAAAAAGTAGTAGGATGGGAGGCCGATATGGTTATAGTCCCGAAGTGTAGCATATAAAATATCCTAGAATTTTTATAATAATTTTTTATTATATGTGCGGGTATAAAGTAAACAAAACTTGGGTTTTTAAAGGGAGAAGCGATAAATTGTTAAATTGTGAAATGTGAAGTGAAAATGTGAGCATATGATTAAATATTATATGCTAACATGAGAAATTGATTGAACACGAAAATAAACCCGAGTGAAAAAGGGCAAATTTGGAAATTGGTAAAATGAGGACCTAAGGGTCATTTGTGATAAAGAATAAAGGTCTAAGAGTGAATATGGAGAATTTAAATGCAAATAGAGAAGATATTTGGGCAAGATAGCATTTAGGAGAACTTAAGTCCAAAAATGGATTTTTATGGGCCAAACAAAGCCTTATGAGAATTAATGACCTAAGACCACATATGGTCTTAGAACATGGCTGTGAGCAAAAACACATTTAGAGGGGATTTTTGAGAGGAGAGAAAATTTAGGGCTTGGAGAAGAAGTGATTTTGGTGTGATCTCTTCCCATTTATTGCTTCTAAATGATAAAAGGGATTTAAAGGTAAGAACCAAAACCTAGATTTCTTTAAATGATGTTTGGGTTAGAAAAACCCTAATCCATCCATGGGTTTTGCTCATGGTTGGTTTAGGATGATATTAGGATGCCTTTATGAGTGATTCCCATGATATTTTTTTTTTCGTTTTGAGGATTTTTGGTCAAAAATCGCAAAAAGGAGCAAAGAGAATAACTAGGCAAAAAGCGGGCCGCCTCGGCGAGTGCCTCCGGCGGCGAAGGGCAACCCCCTCGGAAGAGCTACATCGCGGAGCGTTGCGGCGTAGCCAATGCTACGCTGAGGCGTAGACATTGTTCACAGAGGCAAAATTTTCGGATTTTTGTTCTGAAAGTCTCGTATTTGTACACCGATAGTTTAAGGACCCTAATAAATTATTAAGGGGGTTCAAAATGAGGATGAAAGCGAGTGAAAAACATGCCGTACCTCTCACTGCCTCGCGAAGCGGGTTCGTCTTTAAGCGAACTTAGTGTGTAACCCGAGGCCCGGGTGCGAAGATAAATTGGTAATTCACTTAAAATGTTTAATAATTGTTTATCCACTAAGAGTGGCGTAATTGTTATTGACTAGAAATGGGTGAGGATCACCTAACCTGAGACCGAGATCAAAGGGAAGGGAAAGCAGTCGGCTTCGGCTTGGTTTGTTGGTGACCTCTATTCTTATTTCAAGTGTTTTGGTAGTATACCAAATAAATTTGAAATGATTATATGGAATGAGCATATCTTTGAAATAATATTATGAAAGTGCATATGGATTTGAAAATGTGATATTTTAAATGGTTGACAATTAATTGCATGCGAGTGATTAATTGAATTGTAAACAAATTGGTCAATTCTTGACATCTTGAATTGAATCGATACACCGAACGACCAACAAGGCGAGATTCACCAACTGAATCTGTCATGAAGGAAACTCGAAATTGTCCAATGTCCCACTTGGCGGGATGCACCAATTGGCATCCATCATGATGGTGTATGGCAGTGAAGAAATGTCCCACTTGGTGGGATGCACCAATCAACATCCGTCTTGATGGTGTATGGCATTTAAATACCACATGTCGGGGTGCACCAATTGGCATCCGACATGATGGGAGATCGAAATTGTGATATGTGTAGGCACATTACTGAATGATAAAGAATGAGTTCACCAAGCCGGGATCGTCATGAATGTGAAAATGTAGACAAGTGAAATAAGAAACTTTGTTGTTCAAACTAAAAATGAGATTTGTAAACTAAATACGTCCTTAAGGGTATATGTTTGAATCTCATGATTTTAGTTAAATATTTGTTGCATGGGTGCACATTTGACATGATCAATGATTTAAGTAAATTGAAAGCATGTGAAGATGCATATTTGATATAATCAATGATTTAAAAAGTGAAAGCATGTGAAAGTGAAAGCACGAGTATTGATGATATAAAAGGCATTATTTAATGATAAATGCATGTCATGTTAAATTGAAAATTGGAATAGAACTGTATAAAACCACTAAGCATGAAAATGCTTAGCGTATAGTTTTTATCTATGTATAGGTTTCGAGTAAACAGGAAAGAAAGAAGGCAAGATCAAGAAGCGCAGAGTCATATAAAAAGTTGCGGCGTATAAGTATATACCCCGCCATATGCATATCATTCCTTTTTGAACATGTGACATTTTGTGAACAAAAGAGTTGAACTCTAAGTAATGTTATGTATATCATTTTGTAAAGTATGATATGCTATTTTGTAGAAAATAAATTGTTTTTAAGAGTAAATGTTTATGGAGCTGCCATTTTGAAAATGCTTTTTGCGTAATAAGAACTCTAAAATGAAATTAGCGTAAATAAAAGCGTTTTGATAAGATAAATAAAAGCGATTAAAATGGCGGGCTCCGGACCGGATACGCCATTCGGTCGGGTCGAGGATGCGGTCGCGACATTTTGAAAGAAAATTTAAATAAGCGGTAAATAAAAAAGAATTAAATGGTATCCAGGAACGATTCGAATGTGTTGGTCGGATATGAGTGCTACACAAAGGGCTTATCCACTACTAAAGCTGTCAAGTTTGCATTTGCTACCTCTAATAATGAAGCCAAGTATGAAATGTTGTTGCTCGGACTATGGATGGCTAAAGAACTTTCGATCGCACACTTGGAACTCCGATGTGACTCGTAGTTAGTAGCATCTCAGTTGCGAGGTGAGTAGGAGGCCAAAAATGGACGAATGGAGCAATTTTGAAGCTGGTATGGTCCATGGGTGTTGGATTCATGAAATTTATAATTAGCTCAACTCTCAGATCGAGATAACCAAATGGCTAACACCTAGCCCTGACCCTAGCGTCCACCACATTGTACGGCACCCACGTGAAGTTGAATATTATGGCTCATCCATCAATTCACTTAATGCCCGCAGTCCACCTGACAAAGACTCGACTTATTGTTCCTGGATCTCCCTATCTCAGCTATTTGAGAAGCGGGACCTTGCTCGAGGCAAAGTGGGGCTATCGAGTGCTTCAGTAGCCAGAGGTGCTTGCAGCATGATGAGGCGAAACGTATCATTGAACAAGTCCACGGAGGCATTTTCGGCACCCATGTTGGTGGGCGATCTTTATGTATTAGGATCATGACACAGGGTTTCTATTGACCTACAATGAAGCAAGAGTCCTAGCTATTTGTGAAGAATTGTAACACCGATTAAAAATCCGGTAATATCATCCATGCCCTAGCCACATCCGGCTTTGCTACGTATTGATACATCGCTTTTGCGCAAATGGGGTGACCAGTATTATAGGTCCCTTACCCATAAGCTCTTTGGTCAACGAAGATTCATAGTAGCCTTATAGATTACTTCATAAAATGGTGAAGCCCAGGGAGCTGTGTGTCAAGTGGAGCCAAGCCGTATAGTGCGGTTCGGTACCAAAGGAACATCCTTTGATAACCGATTCGGGTCCCCTACTCTATCGTCTCAAACAATGGCCCATAGTTTATTAGTAAATTGTTTCAACGATTTTGTACTCAATATGGAATAAAAAACATATACTCCACCTCTTAGTATCCCAGTCAATTTGGTAGAATCCTGAATAAACATTTTCGGCTATTGAAGAAAGGTTGACATCAGAAAAAGGAAAGTGGGTAGATGAGCTCCCTATTGCACTTTATGCATATCGCACAACTTCGAAACAGCCTATCGGGGAAACACCATATGCCCTGGCATTAGGAGTTGAAGCTTTGATTCCCATTGAGTTCGGGCTTGAAACCATGCGCACTTGTGACACTTTCGAGCTCTCTCATGCCCTTGATGAGCTCGAAGAAAAGAGCAACCATCAGAATGTCCGAGTAGCATTTCCAAGCCTTTCTCCAAAGGAAGAAGATCATCAAGCCTAGAGCTTTCAATAAAGGTGATCTTGTCCTTCGACGCACTTTCAAGGAAGGAAAACTAAAGCCAAAATGGGAGGGTCCTTTCATAGTTCATAGCGATGATGAATCCCAGAGTGTCTGTACATAGTAAGGTCTCCATTATCATGAGATGTTTGTATCTTTTTCTAGTAAGCAAATAAAAGTTGCATTATCTCCATTTTACGAGATGATTATTTGTGCCTTTGGCGGCTATCCTAGATGACCCTAGACCTCGGGAAGCATAAGTCCCTATTGGCATTGTTTCTCCATTTTTTATGAGATAGTTATTTTATGTCTTTGGCGGCTATCCTATTGACCCTAGGCCTTGGGTAGCATAAGTCCCTACAAACATTGTTTCTCCATTTTTTATGAGATGATTGTTTTATGCCTTTGGCGGCTATCTCTTGATAGCCCTGTGATGGGCATCATAAGTCCCTCTGACATTATTTCTCCGTTTTGTATGGGACTGATTATTTTTGTGCCTTTGGAGTTATCCATAATGACCCTTTGGCCTCAGGCAACATAAGCTCCTACAGGCATTATTTCTCCATGTTTATGAGATAAACGTTTTCTCCATTTTTATGAGATGAGTGTTTTATGCCTTTGGCGGCTAGCCTTCGACGACCCTAGGCCTTGGGCAACGTAAGCCCCTACAGGCTTGGCGGTTTTGTCCTCTGTGGCCCATGGCCTCAGGCAGCATCCCTATAAGCTACTTGGTAATATAACTGGGATCTTGATACTCGATTTTTGACAGCCAATATTTTCATTCAAACAAAAGAAAAGCAGCATCGAGGAACAAATACCTACGGCTAGTTATGGTACATTTAGGAGGAGGTGATCGCCTCTTATCTTAACCAAAGTTTTAGGAGGAGGTGTAGGGAGCTCACCCACATTAGTCAAGAACTCTTCTAGTACAATGACGATAGGCTCTTTGCTAGGTATTGGCACAATTTTAGAAGTCCTTTCCCCTGCTGTTGCTCTTTGCTGGCTCTGAGCTTCCCCTGCATGGCTAGGATCGGCCCGGACTACGTGCTTGTGTGTGGGCTCGACAACCTCTCTTTGTGTGGAAGGCTTTGGGTCACCATGATCCACATCGCCCAATAGTAGAACTGCGTCTTGATCACGATAAATACCATGCAATTTGTGGCATTATATGAAGTACGTAATTACAGAGTACCTACCTTCCCGAGGCTTTGCGGAAAGTGTCGCTGCGTTCATATCTCACTTAGGAGTGGAGCCAGCAATCTTTCTACTTTGGCTTGATGAGTTCCGCATAGTGTTTCAATTTTGGCTTGAGCTTTGACACCTTCTTCACCTCGGTTGCCAAAACTAAACATTCCTTGGCTAGATCAACCCATTTCATTTGAGCTTCTTCCATTTCCTTCTCGGCTAACGACCGCAGTGTCTACATGCACCTTGTTGTGTACATTTCTTGGGCGCTTTCTCAAATGGGAAAAAATGTTGGTGTTAAGTAGGTCTGCTCTTCGCCATGTAGGTGCCAAAAAAGCTCATATGAGACAATGACTATGTCAAGAAGAGGCCAACAAGTGTAAACAGTAAAACACGATGGAAGTAGATGATTATCGAGGCTGTAATCTTGAAAGGGGTCTCATCCTTCAAAAGATCTTGCACCCCTTTAAAGGCCTTCTTTCCATAGGCCGCCTCCAATGAGACGATCACTTCCTCGTCCAGATCCTTCAAAAATAACTCCTCGAACAACAATAAGTTTGACATAAGCGCCTCTAGGGAAGCCGGGGACATTAGCCTCTCTACAGGTGGAGGGACCCTCGGAGGCTTCCACTCCTCAGGGAGGGGGGGTCGCGTCTTGCCTCCTTTCACAATTCTTATCCCTCCTCGAGGTTGGAAGGGAGGTCGACACTCCTTGGACGGTACAGTAGGGGCTTGAATAGCCTCCCATGGTCAACGCTCCTCGGGAGGTAAAGCAGGGGCTTTAGCGGCCTCCCTTGGTCAGGGAATAGGAGTCCTCCCTCTTTCTTGTTGGGATCTCTAACTGGGCACTTGTTACCGCAGCTCAGACATGCCATTCACCTCCAATTCCCTCGGCTTTTTCAGTCGAGTCACATTGATTCTCAAGACAAAGGAGGGATGAGAAGATACGCATCACCAACATCACCCCCCACCATCTCCTATGATGCTTCTTAAATTCGATTATAGGAAAGGCTGCTCCCAGACACGCTGTTCGCTCGACCCCAGAACCTTGAAGTTTAGTCGTGGGACCTTCGGGAGAACAAACTCCTCGAGGTGATCAAATACATCCCGAAGATTTGATGATGTCAAAAGATGTTTAAAGTCCCTCACGGAGCTTGAGAGGTTCAATACCTTTACAAGCAAGTCAAGGCGAGTTAGACTTGGAGTGGGTCGTGAGTTCCCCCGATGTAGGTACCTACACACCTGACCATGTCAGAGCAGATTTAAGGTAAGTTAATTACATTTAACCCAGTGATCAAAACAGGGATAGAGAAAGGTCGAGATTCTTACACTAGACTTGCATCAAGATCCGTGTTCACCCAAAAACCTCTTAGAGCATAGGATCCTTTGTGCATCTCCATGTGCTAAAAAACAACACATTACCCTATGGCTTGTTCTTACTATTTGTGGGCAAATTCGTTACTAATTGTAACAATTTCGTGTCGACAATGAGGTAGTACCTCCTGGTTATGCCGCTTAAGGGTATATGCATAAAGAACCTCTTCCAAACCTAAACGTAACTCATATTTTCTATTATGTACACACCCCTAACAAAACTGGGATAATGTACACATAGATGTGGACAGGATGGAGTCGGGTAAAGTGTAGAAACTGATGTATTAGGGAGGGAAGGGGGAACCTTAATCCCTCACTAATATGAATCTTCGACTAGTGGATGAAATTCATTCCACCTCGATCCTCTTTCGCATAGTCTACAAAACGAGGTCTTGAGGAAGGAAAACCCGAACATTGGGAGGAAAGGAAAATTTCTTCCAAGGAAATCGCTCTGCCGAAACGCCTCCCAACGAGGTAAAGCCATGTTATGACTCTAGTAGTGTCAACAACGGCGTCCCAAAAGAAGTTGAGGAGGGACTCTCGTCTACACGACTCCCCACGTTATCTTTCCCTTTAGCCATCCTATGAGTGACTCCGTCACTAATATGAAGCCTGGAAAATCCACTAGGGTAACTCATTCGGCCTTAAGGGAGAAGAAAAAAAAAACAACAACAACAACGTAGATACGAGGACCACCAAATGGTGAATCTCTGGATACTAAAGGCTAACAACTCTATGATTGTCCAGTTCAAAGTTCAAACTACAGAGGAGTGATGCAGGAAAATGTGGAAACAGAACATAAGAGTTCTCCGATGACACAAGCCAGGGATTCCCCAAAGGAGAGCTGGGAAGATATTTAAACTCAAACGTATCAACATTATGGGTGGGTGATAAGTCTTAAACTCATATATTTGTAATCCATTTTTGGCTTATTTTTAGTAATTTCAAAGCTGTTTTAATACCAAATTATGGATTATTTACAAACTTTGTGTTTTGTAGGCATTAATTCAAAAAGGAGAGATTTCCAGCAAGAAAGAAAAGAACGACCGACCCTATATAATGGTCTATGTCGCGACTAAAATTTGTGATAATCGCGACAAACTTCTAAGCAATTACCAAAAAGAGCGTGTGCAACAGAACATTTTCTGTGTCGCAACCTTTATAATCGATTGATGGTGAGCTAGTCGTGACGTAGGTCGCGATAGAATGGGAAAAACATATGAAAGTCAGTTGGGAATAAGATAGTTTGTGTTGCGACATAATGCTGAATTGAAAGCACAATATCATCCTGACAAAGGAACCCTTGTATCTGTGCGTCTTGACTTCTGCAACATGGAAAAGTTTGTTGAGGCAGAGAAAGATCTTTGGAGAGAGTTTAGGTCAGCGACCGAGAAAACTGGGAGCGTGACAAAAGGTGCTATTGATTAACTTACACGGTTGCAATAAGGGAGAGTCAATGTTCACGACATACTTCAAGAAGCTTAAAGGTGTTTTGATGTCCGACGCGGGTCTTGAGTCGCGACATAGGAATAGAGCAGAAACTGAGTCGCGACCCAACTTCTAAATCGCGATAGAGGTTTCAACACAATGCAAAGGAAATCATGTCTTGACATAAAGCGAGTCGCGGCAGCTCGTCGGTAGAAACGAAAAGTCCCTACTCGCAATAGGAAAAATGGGTCACGACACGAAGACAAGCTAAAGGCAGCAAGTTATGTTGCGACCAGAAAAACTAGGTCACGATAGGAAAATATGCTACATGCAAAAAAGTGTTTTCGCGACATAACAAATTAGGGTCGCGACCTGCAAAACATCCCCAACACAAAAGTCTAGGTCGCAAGATCAAAAATGAAGTTGCAACAAGGAAATAGGCTAAGTGGAGACAAAATTATGTTGTGATAGACTTTTTGGGTCATGATCGAGATAGTGATGTGCAAGGCCCATTTGCAACAAGAACGAGGAATAGAAATCTTTGCCTTATGAGAAAAGGCTGAGTCGTGACACCAATTTGAAGAAGCGGCTCGGCAGCAACATGCGCAACCCAAGAAAACACTATCGCGATTTAAAATCGAAGACGACATGAAGCAGGTCGCGACACCAACATAAAAAACACCGCCCGAAGCGTATTTGTGACATAGGTATTGATGTTGCGACATACATGTTTGAGAATGAAGCGAGAATATTGTATCGCGACAAAGGAAAAATTTGTCGCGTGAGTCTATCATATTGAAGGAAAGAAAAAAATGTCGCAACAAAAATATATTTATCGTAGCTTCAGCGAGAATGAGTAAAGATCTTCAAGTCGCGGATAACCATCAGATACCGCAAATAAAGGATCTTAATAAAGAACACAAAACTCTGTCGCGACACAACTTTCAGGTCGTGACTGAGAAGACAACCTGGGCTTAAATGTTAGGGATTCATAAAATAAGCATCGTTGTGGCCCAAACTTTTAGTCTATAACAGAAAACTCACTTCAAAAGCGAGGCGCTTAGTCCTGTAACGGCCAAAACCGCAGTACCGCTGAGCTAAGGACTCTTTGTATTATATTTTTCTTTTCTTTTTCTTTTATTTTTATTTTTCTTATTTTTCATTTCTTCATAGATTAATGCTAGCTTCGATATTTTGATTTGCCATCGGATCAAACAGAATTTGTTCGTGTTTTGAAGTTGAAATTTAATGTTGAAATTCATTTACGATTGCTGTTGAATGTAATGAACTCCAAACAAACGATGGAACTCAATTCTTGGGGCTGATTTACAAGCATAATGGAATTTTCCTTATCGCATTTCAATGTATGCTATAATCCAAGCTAAGAACACAAACTTCCACTAGGAAAGATCTAATGTTAGTTATGGTCTTTTCTGCAAATTGAGAAGAAAATTTCCTGAGTTGAATTTTGAGTTTATTTGAATGGTGTTGTTCTTGGAATTATTTGTTCCCAATTTTAGTAGCTTATACCCATGAAAGGACTATTGTTTGGCTCTGATTTCCAGGAGGCCCTCTGAGTGACACAGAGATGGAGATTCCCGAGAGCTTAGACCAGTTACTTGGGGTATGTTAGACTAACATTGAAGAACTAATGAGCTCTGAAAGGTTACTTAGATAAATCCTCAATTTGCTCATGGTTTGAGAATAGGTTGAGTGATATATCAATTTAATCCATTAGAGATCTCTCCTTGGTTTGGAAGAATGATCTTGATCCCGTGTTAGCATGAGATCTAATCAAGGAAAGAGAAAACTCTCTCAGATCTTAAGGATGAGACATCATTCTTATTGTAGAGATATTGCAATTGCCCTGTCTTGGGAAGCAAGAAATCTGTAGTCATAAGAAATGGATATGAAGTATTGGAAAAGAAAATACCCAGATCTTGCAGAGAAATTCTATTTACAAGTAATTGATTATAGTCATGTTTTAGGAATGAACATGAATCTCTACTCAATGAAAAGTATGGTTAGAGGAGGAATCCAAACTATACTATCTTGCCTCTTGACAAACTCAGATTCCAACTTAGGGAAAAATAGAATGAGATAAGGATGTAGAATCATACTCTATAAAGTGCTGAAATCCCAATGTTCACTTCCCCGAAGAATGATCTAGTTCACCCGTTGTACATTTAGATTTAACTTTTCTTTGCATCGTCGTAGGATTCTAGTTTTTGAAATTCTTATTGAGTTACTAAATTTTCACCTAGTAGAACTTGAGTAGTTGGGGTAGTTGAAGTTTAAATTCCTTTCAATCTCTATGAGAACGATATCCGAACTTATAGGTCCACTTTATTACTTGTACGACCTGTGCACTTGCAGTTTCTAAGACCAAAGTAAATCTTTAATTGAGTTTAGTGACAAAAATTATTCTTCTTATGAGTATATAATGTATTTTTGGTCTGTATCAAGTTTTTGGTGCCTTTATCTGGGATTCTAGATGGTCTTAGGTAGTAGTAGCAGAAATTTGTATATATCATTTGGTCTGGACAAGTTTTTGGCACTGTTTTCGGGGATAGAAATAATTTAAAAATCAATATTCTGACAAAAGAGAGAAATGTTAATTTGGACATTTTTCTTTGTTTTACAAAAATTTCAGAAAATCAACAAAAACAGTTTTAACAACAATGGACAAGCTACCGAACTTCGAAGCTTAATGAATATATAATTTTTGTTATCACCGACTCTATTTGATCTCAAGCAGGTGTTTTCACTTTCAAGAAAATATTAAATGCATAGGAAAACGGCGAACCGTCGCTCTCTTGATACAAAAATTGAAAGAACCTTGAAAATCTAAGAAAAAATACCAATACTGAAGAGAGAAGTATGGCTAATCAAATAGAAAGATTGCAGACTATTCCAGAAGAAGAAGAAGCAGAGAGACCATAGAGGCTTAACATAATGGAGGAATTTTGGAGGCCTATCATTCAAGAAGAATACCAGAGATAACCCCCATAAACACTTGAAGCTAAGCGCCTTGATTATAATGGTTCAGCAACACTAGTTCACTGGCCACCCTTCTGAATATCCAAATGAGCATCTGGGGAGATTTATGAGGATGGAAAACACTGTGAAACTGAATGGAGTAAGACATGATGTAATCAAGTTTCAACTCTTCCCATTCTCATTGAGAGATGTGGCAGCCACTTGGTTTGACTCACTGCCAATGGGTTTAGTGAATACTTGGGAAGAACTGGTGGAGGCATTCATGAGCAGAATTTTCCCTCCAACTCTTACTGTTGAGATAAGAGGAGAAATCATTTTGTTCAAGCAAGGGGAGGATGACAGTCTCTACACAGCATGGGAGAGGTTCAAGAGATTGTTGAAGAGGTGCCTTATGCATGGGATAGATCCGACAACCCTTTCGATGCGAACATTTTCGCCTCATGCCATGAATTATACCCAAGGGTATAATTGATACATCCTTCCGTGGAGGTTTTAAAAGAAGAAGTGCAGAAGGCAAGGCGTTATAGAAGACCTCTCTGCCAAATGCAACTACAAGACTCCATCTGAATCTTCAGGGAGCAGCACAGCAGAATAAGGGGAAATGGTCTGATCGGGTCGATATAACTACAGCCATAGCTTTCGCTTGGGGATGCAATGAACAAGCTATATCAATGAGAGAGGATGCCACTACACATGAAGTTGGCGTTGAAAAGAGCATGAGAAATAGTGCCGGGCGAAGAGGCAAATACATTCTCATCAAAGTCGATGAAATAAATCAACAGTCATACTTTCAAGGTTAACCCTAATCCGCTTACACACTACAACCCAAAGACTAAGAAATGTGTCCATGAAAGCTTTATGGTAGAAAAGGTCAGGAACCATATATGAACAAACCACAATCAAGCTTTACATCAAATTTAGGTTTCAAGCAGAAGAAAGAACATCAAGCAACAATAGAGGGAAAACAGAGAAGATTATTAGGGTCAGAAAAGGACTCCATCCTTTGAAGATCAGATGCTTAATTTCATGTCAGATAACAAAAGGATTTTGAATCTGCTTGAGAAAAAAATTTCTGACCTTGAAAATTTCCAAGCAAATACAAGTATTTCAGGCAAACACTAATGATTCTTTGAAGAATCTGGAGATGCAGATTGGGCAACTGACTCAAGCTATGCAGAAAGAGCTTAAAGATTGTATGCCAATGACTCTTAGAAATGGCAAGGAGTTAGATGAAAGAGAGTAGAAAGGAAGAATATTGATGAAGAGACACAAGCTAAGATTGGAGAAGAACATGAGCAGAACAGTTCAAAAGCTACAGAGAGGGAAAAGTCAACAGAACTGCATCCCAAGCAGCAAGGAAGGAAAGAAGGAGTGAAAGCTTATAATCCTCCAGTTCCATTCCCTCAAAGGTTGTAGAAGGCAAAACTGGAAGAGCAATTCTCTAAATTCTTAAACATGTTTAAGAAGATAGAGATCAACATTCCATTCTCAGAGGCATTAACTCAAATGCCTCATTATAAAAATTCATGATGATCCTGATAAACAAAAGAAAAGCCACCAGGTAGCGACAAGAGCCTGGCAAACAACCCCGCAAGGCAGAATTTGTGCTTATTCAAAAAGATCCCGTGCAGCTTCACTATACCCCGCATGATCGATCGTCGAGCTACCGGAAAAGCGACCGTGTGAGCCTTGGAGCCAACATTAACTCATGCCCGTCTATTGCTAAAATACCCAAGCTCAAAGAGCTACCCTGAGCCGGGCCCATGACCCCGCAGATGGCGCATGTGACATTGGCCCATCCTCGAGGGTATCCTTGAAGATGTACCGATCAAGGTGGGAAAATCTTGTCTCTTCCAAAGTGGACTTCGTAGTCAGCAACATGTGAGAAAGACAAACAAATCCCACTCATCGCAAAAAAGACCCTTCAAAGAACAGAGACGCGATTGATTACGTGAAAATATGAGAACTGACTCTCAGGGTTGGAGATAAAGTAGTGCATTTCAATCTCAATGACAATCTGAAACAACCAGAACTTAGAAGTGTTGACTGTGAATTTGTAGAAACAAAAATTTATGTCAGCTCTAAACTGACCATTGATTGTAATTTTCAGAATTCAATGAATGAGAATGAGATGAATTTCCTGTATCTTGAGCATCTTGAAGTTGAATTTATGAACTCCAATTTCAAATTGAAAGATTCATTATTCAGTATTAGAGAGAACAATGCAAAAAGAACTAGCAATTATAAAGAAGAAGTGGCTGAAGAAAACAAAAGTTCAGAAGGTTTAATATTAAAGGAACTGCCTTAACATTTAAAATATGCCTTCTTACAACCAGAAAAGGGAAAGCTAGTAATTATTTCAACCGCGTTAACTAAGCTGGAAGAGCTAAGTGTTTTTGACTCTCAGAAAATATAAGGAAGCAATAGCTTTGTCTATAGAAGATTTGAAAGGAATCACCCTTCGGCCCCAGATGCACAAGATCCCAAGTGAGAGAATGTTAGAACTTTTATGTAGCATCGTAGAAGGCTGAAACTAAGAATGAAAGAAGTAGTCGAAAGAAGTACTAAAATGGCTAAATACGTGCTCCATATGTATCAAATAGTCCTGGTGAGCCCAAAGACATGTGGTTCCCAAGAAGGGAGGATTCATTGTGATCAGAAATGAGAAGAATGAACTGATTCCTACAAGAACTGTGAGAGGATGGAGGGTGTGCATAGACTAAAGGAAATTAAACACTACTACCAGAAAGGATCATTATCCTCTACCTTTCATTGACTAAATGTCGGATGTGTTAGCAAGGCACTCCCCATTATCATTGATGGATATTCCGTTATAACCGTATTGTAATAGCTCCCATAGATCGAGAAATCAACATTCACATGTCCTTATATATTCGTTTTTAGAAGGATGCCATTTGCATTATGTGTAATGCTCCCGCCACCTTCAAAGATAAGATGTCTATATTTTCTCGATTGGTGGAAGAGGTTATGGAAATATTCATGTACGATTTCAAGATATGGATCCGCTTGAAGATTGTCCGAAAAACTTGTGAAACAAAGACAGGTTCCAAGACAAGAATCTAGCTTTAAACTAGGAAAAATGTCATTTCATGGTAACTGAAGGTATTGTTTTGGGGAACAAGATTTCTTCTGTTGGATTGGAAGTAGACCAAGCAAAGATTGCTGTTTTAAAAACTCTCATGCCACCTACAACAGTGAAGGGCATAAGAAGCTTCCTAGGACATGCTGGATTTTATAGATGATGATTTAAGGATTTTTCAAAATCTCCTGCACCATTGTGCGACCGGCCGAAAAAGATGCAAATTCTTTGATTTTGATGAATCATGTGATCCGGCATTGAGGAAATTAAATCCGTGATAATATCGCCCATCATGTCGACACCGCACTAGAGCAATGAATTTGAAATTATGTGGTGTTAGTGTGATTGGTGCAATGGGAGTCGTATTAGAATAGAGAACCCAAGATATTCAAGGCTATATACTATGCTAGCAAAACATTCAATGAGGCACAAGAAAATCACCACCACAGAGAAGGAGATGCCGGGTAATGTTTTGCTATGAAAAATTCAAGCCTTATATATTGTGTCCCATGTTGTTATACACACCGATCATGTCGCAATTAAACATCAATGGCAAAGAAGCGATGCAAAACCGCATTCATCGATGGGTGCTACTATTGCAAGAGTTTGATCTTGAAATCAAAGACAAGAAGGGTGTTGACAATGTGATAACAGATCACTTGTCTAGATTAGAGAGAAAAGCTTAAACATAAAAGGGAGCAGAAATAGCATACATTTTTCCTGATAAGCAGCAATTAATATTGTCAGTACAAACACCCTAGTATGCTGATATTTTCAATTACTTAGCTTGTGGAATTATGCCATGTGAATTTAGCTACCAACAAAAGAGGAAATTGAGATCCATTAAAATTATATATATGGACGACTCCACTATTGTATAGAAGAGGAGTAGACATGATCATAAGGATATGTGTCCCATAAATAGAACAAGGTGGTATATGGGAAAAATGTCATGCATCACCATATGGAGGACACTTGCAAGAGACAGCATACCTCGTAAAATTCTCCAATCAGGATTTTATTGGCCTACTCTATTCAAAGACTGTTTTAAATAGGTAAAACATTGTGATGCTTGTCAGAGAATGGGCAATATAAGAAAAAGAAATGAAATGCCCCTACAAGGAATTCTGGTGGTGCAGATTTTTTATGTATGGGGAATAGACTTTATAGGACCTTTTCCATCACCATTTGGCAATATATACATTCTTCTAGTCAAGTGTATCCAAATGGGTGAGTAACAGTTTGTCCTAGAAATGATGCCACCATAGAGGTTTTTTGGGTTTATACAAAGAAACATTTTGGAGTGCATTTGGGGCACCCGTAAACAATCATGGGTGATGAAACCATTTTGCAAATAAAGCCTTTGCAAAACTCATGAGCAGATATGGAATCAAAAACATGATGGGACTAGCTTATCACACTCAATCTAATGGGCAAGATGAGATTTCCAATAGGGAGATAAAGAAAATTATAGAGAAGACAGTAAATACAAGCAGAAAGGACTGGTTTATAAAGCTTGATGATACAATATGGGCTTATAGAACTGCTTACAAAACTCCCATTGGAATGTCCCCATACAGGATTGTATATGGAAAACCTTGTCATCTCCCTTTTGAATTGGAATACAAAGCTATGAGGGCCATCAAGAAATTGAACTGTGATTTCCAAGCTACCAAGGAAAAGAGACTACTCCAAATGAATGAACTAGAAGAATTGAGAAATGAAGCTTATGATAATGCCAGAATCTACAAGGAAAAGACCAAGAGGTGGCATGATCAAAAAATCCTAAGGAGGGAGTACAAGGTAGGAGAACAAGTTATCTTATACAATTCTAGGCTCAAGCTCTTTCTAGGGAAACTAAATCAGCATGGAGGAACCATATACGTTGTTAACAAGTACACCCTTCTGGGAGCAGAATCGAAGATCGACCGAAATGAATTCAAAGTAAATGGTCCGAGGTTAAATCATTCTCTTAGAGGAAGCATAAGGAAGTAGATCCAGATTTTGAGAAGAGAAAAGAAAATGACTGAAATGAAGACACTCAAGTGTACCTGTTCACTAAGGACATTAACAGCAATTTTCGGGAGGTAACCCAAGTCAATTTAATTTTTATTATTTTTCATTTGCTTAGATTGATGTTGGTTATGATTTTGATTATAAATATTGATTTGTTAGAAGTTTTTGAAGATTGGTAATTCTGCTAAATTTTTTTTTTTTTTTTTTTGGACAGGGAGAATAAAACTCGAATTAGATTTATTGTAGCACCGCCTCAAGTCAATCAGGCAAAAATGACTACAAGGGGGAGTATTTCTCATTCCCTAAACTTATTTGTAATGATAATACATATCTTAAGTTTGGGGGAGTTTGCTGCTAATTGCTTGAATTCTATGTTGATGTGTTGAGATAGTTGTTCATGATTGAATTGATGATTTTCTGTTACTAAATATGTCCTCACAATGCATGAATTGAAAATTTCAATCGAAGGTGAGTGATTAATCGAAGGAGTGCGCTTTAAGTTGTAGAAAGTTGGGGAAACAATAACTTGGTCGTGACAAAGAAATCTGTGTCGCGACATTATTTTATAAGTGAGGAAAAAAAGATGTCGCAATAATAAATTTAATGGTCAGGACAAGTTATAAGAAGAATAGGTCGCTGATTAGTACCAAAAAAATGCTATTTTGAGCCCTATATCAGATAGGTTTTGAGTGCTTTTTGCACACTAATCATGTCAATAAGGCCAATTGAAGTGTTCAGTCTCTCTAGTATCACTTGAGCCAAGCAGAGGTGGCTTTGGTTTGTTCATGTGCTCATAAGTACCTCGAGAGTGTTCAATATCAGATATATGCTTAACCATGAAGATCGAACCCATTTATCACCCTTCAAACATACCAAGATTCACGAAGGAATGAAGGCAAAGTGATGAAATGGATGCAGAGAGGAGCAAGAGGCAATGCAAAGGAAGACCGCCATTCAGAGGGCTTTCTAAGATTGCGAAAATTTTGTCAGATTGCAAAATTCTTTTCAAGAATCCCAGCGAAATTGAGAAATTTCGCTAGGCTTCAAAATTTCTCTACAATCGCTCCTAATAAATTACACACTTTCGCTTATCTCTGTAATTTCGTTGTTAGCGAAATTGCCAGAATGCTCAGCGAAATTCTCCATTTCTATCTCTCGTAAGTACTCTGCTACCTAGTTTAAATTTTTCGCTTAGCTAGCGAAATTTTTCTCGCCTAATAAATCTCCATTGTTATCTTTGTGTAATTAATGCAAACCGATCTCATTTTGGTGTATTACCTCCTCGTCTCTTGTATTAGCCAAAACAAGTAGCTCTTATATTCATACATCGGGGGCGGCCTATATAAGCCCCCCCAAAATTGTAAAAAAGCAATCTTTTGGCACATTTTCATTTTTATGTAAATATCTCCCGCAGCTTCAGTTAGGGTTTGTTTTTCTCTCTTCTCTCTCCTCTTTCTCTCATTTTCTAGGCTACCAAACAACCCTCTTGAGGATGACAACTCAAGAGATGCTTGGCTAAGCCCCTTTTCTTTGAAGAGGAAGGTAGCTAGCTTGGTTGTGGGGCAGTTGCAGGTTGTCCTCATGTGTTAAATGCTACAGTCTTTGTGTTATGGTTCCGTCTTCTCAAACTAGAGGTTGAATATCATTTAATGTCATTACATATTAATACCTGTGCTTTAGGATACGGTGCATACTTATTGTGGTACTTTGTTGTTCTTTAGATGGCCTTTCATTTTCAAATGATGTTGAATGATAGGGTTTCAAACTGAAGGGCTATAGATGCATATTACCGTATTGACTCGAAATAGAATGATTCTAGGAGTTAGGTTTGCTAGTTACAAACAGATCAGGTTGTAGAAATTTGGACTATAGTTGCTTGCCATGATGCGAGATAAAACGAGACATGACTAACCCCATGTTGTCAAGCTAGTGACTAAACCTTCAAAGTTACCTTTTCACGCAAATTTCAGTTTTACAATTAATGACACAACCAACTCATGTTTCAAACAAACAAAAATCCAAAATCAAATAAAAGCCTCACCATTTCAACAACGATGCAAGTCATTCCTGGATGAAAACCCATCCCCGTGTTCAACCCTAGACCGCTATACTGCAGTAGCTTGACTACGGCTTGATAGGAGAGAACAGGATATAAATTTTGTTGATTAGGATCACCTGTTTGTGCGCGAATCAATTGGGCGCGATTGGGGATCGAACGGGTTGAACCCCTGCGAAATGGATCGTGTAGTGAGGTCTTGGTGTAAGAAGCTAGTATCATTTACCCCATTACATTAGCACTTGGGTGGTCAGGCTCGGGTGGTGCACCGAAATGGGTAAGCCTCTGTGAATGAAAGGGTGAAGAATTGTCTGAATTAACCCAGGTTTGGAGAGTGTACGTGACTATAGGGCTTAATGAGGTAACACGAAAAGACCACTTCCGTTGCCTTTTATTGTTAAATCCTTGAAGAAAAGAGTCTCTGGACACGGTCTATTGTTTTTGGATGGGTGGTGAGGATCATTTCAAATGAGATTGCCACTAGAAGATCGGAAGACCACTTTCTTGTCCATTTTGTGCATGATATGCTTATAGGAGGATGCCTTTTGGTCTTACACCGCTTGCCTGGCCACTTTCGGAGAGGTGTATGTAGCAGGTATGTTCGTTAGTATGGTGGAGCGCATGTGGAGGTATACATGGATGACATCCTTTGTAATATAGAGGCAATTTGAAGAATGTCAAAACGTCTTGGAGGCTATCTTGCGGAGGTGCATAGACAAGAACTTGGTGTAAAGCTGGGAGAAATGCCATTTGTGGTTAGCAAGGAGGTGTTGGGGCACATTATTTACAGCGGAGGAATAAAGTTGATAAAAGCGAGCGAACATTTCAATTCAGCCCCCAAATGAGTGTAAAAATGATTGGCGATTCCTTGATCATGCGAGGCTTCTATAGACGATTGTTTAAAGACTTCTAGAAGATTGCTAAAACCACTGCCTGGCTCCTAGAAAGATGCAAATTATTTGGAGAGAATGCCCGGGAGAGCTTTGAAGAGCTAAGTCAGTTGACTCATGATGTGAGCACGCAATGGCGTTACCTTTTTGGAAATGTGTGTGATGCAAGTGATCTTGCTATAGGAGCAGTACTTAGCCAAAGAAGATGAAACCTCCATGTGGTCTATTATACAAGCAAAACCTTGAATGAAGCCTGAAGGAATTATACCACTCTGAGAGAAGGAATTGTTAGCCGTGGTGTATGCTTTAGGCAATTTAGGCATACTTGGTTGGAGTCTGATATAAGTGTTTACAGACCATTTCCGCTGGACCGCCTCGCTTTGACCCAGGCTGCTGGGGGCCCGCTTGCAGGAGTAGGACTCTTTTGAGGACATTTTTTGGTCAGACAGAGGAGTAGAGAATGTGGTGTGAGATCATCACATCAAGGTTAACAATGGCTCATGACACTCATAGTCCACCATCAATGATGGATTTCCTCTGGAATCATTGGCGGAGCTCCACTGGTATGCTCACATTGCCAATTTTCTCTCCGGGAGAAACTCCGGTGATTGAAGAGACGAGGATAGGAAATACTTATTTGCTAAGATCCATTCTATTGCTAGGAAGACCCTTTACTATTCAGTATTGTACGAATCAAATAATCAAGTGTGCACGGGGAAGGCTTAATAAAGAGTCGATCTTTGCCATGGAGCGCACATTGCGATGTTTTTACTTCGAACCCGACAATGAAGGTCTTTGTGATCACATTTCTGGCCTTCCTTATTCAAGGAAGCACACCAAATGTGCGATCAAGTAGTGTGATGTCTTAAGACTGGGAGGCTATCTACTTGATCATATGATACTTTACTTTGAACCAATTTAGTGGTCAATTATTAAAGTGGGGCATCGATTTCCTTAGGACCTTTTCCCACGTCATATGGTCATACATACATTTGGTGGGGTAGACTATGTCTCAAATGGGTTGAACATCACACTGAGACCAATGACAATAGGGTGGTAATTAAATTCTTGGCTTGATATCTTTCGGGTTTGGAGATGCAGAAAGCCATTATTAGTGATGGAGGTTCTCATTTACTGTAACAGGCCATTTGAAAACCTCTTGTAAATATTGTGAAACACAAAGTGGCCACCTGCCATCCCCAAACAGAGTGGTCAAGTAGAACTTAACAATAGGGAGATAAAGACCATTTCTAATGAGGTGAGTGGCACGTGAAGAGATTGGTCTATCAAGCTTGATTATTTGTGGGCCTCTGAATGACTTTCAAGACAATCTAGGAATGTCCCTTATCGGTTTGGTCTATGGTAAGGCGTATCACGTTCGGTGAATGAGTCCACAAGGCATGGTGGAGCAATCAGTATGGTGTCTTGGACTAGTGGGACCGGAGTTAGAGTTCCTTGATCTCAATGAGTTTGGAAGAAATACGGAATGATGCCTACTTGGATTGAAAGATTGCAAAAGGAAAAAAATCAAAAGATGGCATGATCAAATGATAATCGGGGAAGAATTTCAAGGGAGACCAAGTTCTTATCAGACTCCAAACTCCATCTATTTCCGGTATTTCAGTCACGATGGGCTGGAGTCCATTCATTTATCCAGCAGGCATACTGATGGTGAGTAGATCTAATCAATCGGATAATGTAAGGTGTTTAAAGTCAATGGGCGAAGGTACAAAAACCCTATGTGGTAAATGACGTGAGAGGGAAATTCTCTGTGGATCCTCATGAGTCTACAATCTCCACCATACTTAAGGAGCCGGTTAAAGGTAATTATCATGCTCTACATGTCCTGGATGTTCAAATTTTGTTTTCCTTTGCTTTTGCATATCATGTTTTGTACCTTCACCATGTGTAACTATTTTTGTCTTCAATTGGACAATTGAATTGCTTCAATTGAACAATTGAATTGCTAATTAGACGGTGAATTGCCTTTTATTTGGAAAAATTAGATGTGTGATTACCACTTTATGTTGACAAATTCCATGTTTGAAATAATTTTTAGTCGGTTGAAGTTCAAGCCTCAACTTGAATATTTTCCTTACTGACCCCCAATTCACTGCCTTTTGATTGTTTCAATAGGTTGTAAATTTGTATACCTCACTTTCACTTTATAACCGGCCTTAGAGCATGTCTTGTGGCTCTAGGATAGGTTTTGTTACCCTCATTTGAAGATCAATGTAGTCTTCCAAAGGAAAGAAAAGAAGAAGCAAAAGAAAAAGAAAAAAGAAAGAAAGAAAAAAAAGAAATAAAAGTTGTGACACTTTGCCTTGAAGCAAAAACGCGGTCGGGTGTATATTGAAAGCCTTTGAAGCGATGCCTAAGCCTTAATTGGTTGGGAGTCATCGGGTTGAGTGTTCGTTATGATTCGGATGAGTGAGGTTTAGCAGTTGTAGGTGTGATTTTGAAGTCGTTCGGTCGGGGTGAAGCATGGTTGTGGTGGAGTGATCCTTTTGGCTTGATGCCTAAACCTTAATTGGTTGAAGTCATGGTGGACCCCGTTACGGACTTTAGTGATCAGTTTTAAGCAATGCACCTACAATGTAGTTGAATAAAGAAAGGAGAGTGTAACTATCCCTATCTAGGATTATTCAACAACTTAAGGCCATGCAGTGCTAGGTTGGGGAGGACAATTTTGCAATTTATTGGCTCGTTGGTTACATAAGAACTAGCTAGACTTTGGTGGAAATTCAAGTTGAGAATCATGGAACCAATATTGACCCTAAAATTGTTCTTAATATGGTTTCGACTCTTTCATGTCGGTTTTTAAACTTTGTGTAAAATTTTTGGGTTTAAGGTAATGTTTATTTGTTTATACCTTTTTTGAATCATAAACTTTTTGAAAATCACTGCATGCATGCCTTTGTGTTTGTATTTGCTAAGGGACTAGCGTTTGGTTGGGGTGTGATTAATTACGAAAAGTGCTATTTTAATTTTATATCGGATAGGTTTTAGTGCTTTGCGCACTAATCATCAATAAAGACCAATTGAGTGTTCAGGTCTTCAGTGTATCACTTATGTCGTTTAGAGGTTATTTTTGGTTGTTTCTGGGTTTTGCGTGCCTTGAGAGTTCGTGATGAGATGTGCTTAACCATGAAGATTGAACCCATTTATTGCTTCAAACATACCCAAGATTCAATGAAGGAATGAAGGCAAGTGATGAAAATGGATGTGATGGGCATTAGGCAATGCGGTGAAGACCGGCCAATTCCGGAAATTTTGCTAAGATTGCGAAAATTTCGTTTAGGATTGCAGTGTCTCAATCTAAGCGAAATTGAAGACCGCTAGGCTTCAAAAAATTTCGCTATGCCCTTTATTCCCTAAGCGAGAGTACACTTTCGCTATCTCTTAAAAGGAAATTTTATTAAACTAAGTGTGGCTATGTGCGGTCTCTGTGAGAATTCTCTTTGTTCGCTATCTCTGTTGATTTAGCTACTAAGCGAAAAATTTTAAGCTAGCTAAGCGAACTCTGTTGTCATCTTTGTGTAATTAATGCAAACCGACTTCATTTTGGTGTATTACCTCCTTGTCCCTTGTATTAGCCAAAATTTTGAAACTCTTTCATACATTGGGTGGCCTATACCCTTTGGTGTAAAGCGATCTTTGTACATTTTCATTTATGTAAATATCTCCGCGACTTCAATTAGGGTTTGTTTTCTCTCTTCTCTCTCATCTTACTCTCTCATTTCTAGGCCTGCAGGCAATATATGAGGGATAACAACTCAAGGATGCTTGCCTGAGCCCCCTTTTCTTTAGGAAGGTAGCTAAAGCTTGGTTATTAGAAGTTGCGGAGTTGTCCTCATGTGTTAAATGCTACGAATGCTTGTGTATTTATGGTTCCATCAGCCTTCTCAAACTAGAGGTTGAATATCATTTAATGTCATTACCTTGGCCAATACTTACCATGCTTTAGGATACCGAGTGCTACTTGTGCTGAGGTGTGTTGTTCTTCAGATGGCGCTGGTGTTATAGAATGATGTTGATATTGAGGTTTCAGTGAAAGGGCTGTAGATGCATATTGTGTTGACTCAAATAGGAATGATTCTAGGGTTAGGTTGTAGTTAAACTGAGATAGTTGCCAGCCAGTTGTAGTTCTTGCTGCATGATCGAGGATAAAACAGACCTTGTTAACCTCGTATTGTCAAGCTAGTGACCTAAACCTTCAAAGTTGCAACACTAGCCACTTTCAAGTTTTACAGTGTGTCCGGCTACAACCAACTCCCACTTTGTTTTGAAACAAACAAAATCCAAAAATCCAAATAAAAAACCTCATGTTTCAGCAAATGCAAGTCATTCTAGGTTCAACCATCCCGTGTTGACCATGAATATTATCTTTACTTGGATGACACCCGACTCACGCGATGCAAGGAGGAACAGGATATAAATTTTGTAGATTCGGATCACCTCTTTGTGGCATGAATCGATCGCGACAACATTAAAGATTAGGTCGCGACAAAAACTCGCTAAATGTTGTCGACGATAGTTTTCCTGTTGACAAAATTTTTGAAACTAAAGTAAGCGATGATAGAAAATAGTGTAGGCCTGACGGTGGCCCTTTTTGTTGAGGTACCAATCTTTGTCGCGACGAGGGAATTTTCTTGTCGCGACAGTTAACTCTTAGGTAGAAATTGTTGAGTTCAATAACATGTGTTGCGACAAAATTTCTAATGTAGGACTCAGATATTTATCTGACCTAAAGTAACATTATGACATATGGGTTTAAATAATAAGGCCCGGAGAAAATATTGAATTTTGAGGTCACAAAATAAATTATGCAGTTAAAATTAAAGGTTATTGTTGTGACCTAATCATTTATTGTCATGACACACGAAGAAAAACATTCATTTATTGAGCCATTAATTGAAGAATGTTTAAAAAAAAACTGAAAAGCCCTCTTCCTTCCAAATGCCTCAAATCATTCACACCTTCAGCCAATTTCAACTCTCTACCTCTCTTCGTCTTCCCTAAACACTAGAGTTTAGAAACCCTGACCAAACCATGTCTAATCCTATCACCTTGATTCCAAACCTTCAAGAAGTCATGGAAGAAGTGCGTGGGCCGGGAAATTCAATGAGAACAAAATCAATCATAATGATGGTGAACTCAGTTGAGAATAAGGAGAATGAAAATGAGAGCGTAACAACATCTGAGGGGAGAAAGAGTAAATAAAAGAAAAGAGGAACTAATGAAGTTAGGGGCAGAAAAGAAGAACATAACAGACCGTTTGAGAAGAGGGCAATAGCTTTAATAGAAGAAAGTTTGAAAGAAAGGGGCTTCGTATTGCTAAAGGGTTTAAAAGGCTATCTCTCTTTTCTTTGAAGTGCTTGAAAATGAGAATGGCAGTCTAAGTGAACAAAACCTGGTTGTGCTACTCTAGTGAAAGAATTCTTTAACGAACTTGGTAGAAAGAAGGGAAAAGGTATATGTCGGGGACCAGGGGTGGATTCAGCGGAGAAAGTGTGATTGTTCAATCTATGACACGAGGATGGTGCGAGATTTGAAACATGTTGGAACCAAGTCAAGTCTCATTAGACCTACTAACGGTTGGAAAGGGAAAAATAAAACCCCTTGTAGATCCATTGCCATAGGAGACTTAATTGAAGAAGGCAAGGTATGGTTCTACTTTATAGATCTATCCTTCTTAAAAATAAATCTCAGTCTATAGTGAGAAATCCTCTACAGTTCAGACAACAGATGATATGGAAGGATTATTAAAGTCTGTCTTAGGGTAATGAGGCATTCACGGGGAATGATTCTACACCGAGGAACGATAACCAGACTCTACATCCAAGGGGAGGAGTCGGTGGAATGGGGTCGGGAAATCTGCAGAGGCCTCCCTGACATGCCGGGTGCGATAAAAAGGACCCGAAAGAACAAAAGGGGCGAAAAGGAAACGGAATAACAAAGGGATGAAGGATGCGGTGAGGGCTCGAACGATTGGGGAGAGGAATCCTGAGTCGAGGATGCAGCGAGGAGGTTCGGAGGTGGGCCAGTGCAGGTGCACCTAGAGTTAAGACAAAACCCGACATGAGACAAGCACGAGAAAGTTCGGACGAGCGCAATCATCTGTGAGAACTGATCGATTGCTAATGTCTATGTGACAGGAGATGAAGGCAAGAGATGATCAATTAAGGACACAACTTCAGCTAAGGGAGGATTATTTTGATGCAGAGCTTGAAAGGGAACGAGAAATTTAAGAGGGGATGCATTAAGGAAAAAGGGATGAAGGGAGTGGAGAGCAAAAATAGAAAGGGACATAAGAGTGGAACAATGTTGAGAGATGAGAACAGTATACTTGCCCAAGAAAGGAAGCATGGATTCAAGAGATAACAACTTCATGAACAGTCTAGAACACTACAAACAGAGTTTTCGCATGTTGAGCTATGATGTTAGAAATAACAGGACACTCCTGAAATCTCTAGCTATAAGGCAACGAGAACTTACAGAGGGCAATGCCAAGATTCTAGACTAGGCTATGAAAACAATTTCCAGCAAGAAGAAGATGCTCTTCCACAATCCAGGGATCTTTGATATCGTAGACCCTACTCTATAATCCCCTAGGGAGTCAGTAAAATCCCAATTTATACCCTATACTAATCCATAATCAATCAAGTGCACTTCCACACCTTGTACAGAAACACAAAAAGAAAAAAAATCCTAGAACATCAGGAAAGAAAGAACTCACCCTAGTGGAGGAGGTACAAGAATATCTAAGGATGGAAGCAACTAAGGAGAGGGTTGCAAGGAATAAGAAATGAACAATACACTACCTCCTCCAACCCTTCACCCTCTTTGTGCTCAAGGCAATTCCTTTGAATAAGATAAAATTTTTATAGCAAAAATATTATGTTCAATTGTGTTTGTGTTTGATTGGTGTGTTTTTTATTAGTTTCTTTTGCTTCATGTTTGTCAATCGCTTGGTTGAATAACAAAAAAAGAAATCAACTACCCGATAAATTAAACGAGTTGCCGCAACATGTTCTCGGGGTTGAAAATGAAATGATTACAATTGTTGGTGTGGTTAGATGTTTTGAGTCTAAAAGCATGATCAAATGAACTCCTTAACATGATTAAAATAAATACAACAACAAACTACCATCTCGTAATCAAAACAACTTGTAATTGAAATTGTGGTAGGCCTCAAATGAATGGAATGGTGAAGTTGCACGGTAAGCTAGAATGAGGCTTAAGGTTCCAGATTTAAGAAAATGTATTAAATTGATCTTGACAACAAGACTTTTGAAATTGTTGTATAACCACAAGGCTGCTTAAAGTCCCGAAAGAAGAAAAAAAAAAAAAAAAACAATGCACATGGTCAAAATGTCTTTAACAATTTTGTAAAGGATTAGTGGACATATATTTTATGTTCGCCACAATAAACAATTGGGTCTTAGAACTTGTTAGGATTATCGCAATACATGAATCTAGTCACTACTAATTAACAGAAGTGATATAGGCCATCCTTGGAAGTTTGAGCCTTCAAGCTTACCCTCAAAAATATGCATAAGCACATACTTTGTCTGGGGATTGAGCCAAATTGTCTAGTTTCTTTCATTTAAACAACAAATGAAAGCCTAAACCTTTCCTTTATTCAAATCAGAGTAAAGAACCCTTATTTGCTCTAGGCTCTCGACAGAACTCAAAATACGTAAAAATGACAAGTTTGGGGGAATGTATTTTTTGACTTAAAAGGAAACAAGAATGAAGGATGGAAAAAGAAAAGAACAAATGAAGAAATGGAAAAGAATGCAGAGATGAAGTCAAAATTGTAAATTGTCAAATGAGATTATGTTTTGTCTTATGGCCTTCCTCTCTTGAACAATTAAGTTCTTAGTGTTTCACCTAGTACCCTAATTAATTAGTATGGGTTTCACACCTAAAAGTTCTCTAAGAGTGGTAGAAAGCCTAAGAAGACAAGACATTGCACTAATCCTAAAAATATTTGACAAGTGAAAAAAAAAAAAAAGGAGACTTCTCTCTAAAAGATGCCAAGTTGAGAATAGGCAGTATGATACATCAAGGACAAGTTTGGGGGAATATATTTTCTATTAATAGTAGAAAAGAGTTACGAAGGATAAACATTATACCCACTCAGTTATGAAATCGATAAATTTTTAGCTTCAAATTCACTATCTACCTAATTACCCAAGCAAACTCTACAAGCCTAAAAGATTATTCTGATCTTGAAGGTGGTACTTACCTACATTAGTGGAGATTACGAGAAAACAAGCATATGGGACTTGAAGAGTTAAAAGAAATTAAAATTACTATGTACGCCTAAAGATTAGCTAATCCCGCTTAAGGAAGAAGGGAAAGAAAACCATCACACACACATACGTATCGTAAGATTAATTGATTCAAATTGCTTACATTTCAAAATTCATTAGTTTGTTTGTGACACATTTGAAAATTTTCTCTAAGTATGAACTAAATCGAATTTGAAATTAAGTCGAGAACCGAATAGTTTCAATCTGTTGCAGAATTGCAATGCAAAACAGAAAAATGTCCTTAAAAATAAAGCTAAATTGTTTGAGGACAAACAAAATCTTTTTTTCTTTGCTTGGGGAAAAGCAAAACTTTAAGTTTGGGGGAATTTGATGAGTCTTAAACTCATATGTTTTTAATCCATTTTTCTGGCTTATTTTTAGTAATTTCAGAGCTGTTTTAATACCAAAGGTGGATTGTTTACAAACTGTGTTTTGGTGTGTATTAATTCAAAAGAGAGATTTGAAGAAAGAAGAGAAAACAGCATTGTGCAGTCAAGGTCATGACTAAAATTTGTGTGTCGCAACAACATTTCCTGTGTCGCAACACGATAATCTGATTGTTGACAATTAAGCTAGGTCGTGATAGAGAATAGGAAAAACATATGCAAGTCAGCTGGGAACAGGATAGTTTGTGTTACGACATAATGTTGAATTGAAGGCACATTTGTCGCAATGTAACCTCGTATGTCGCGATTAATCGACGCGAACATGGAAAAAGTTTGTCGAGAAAGAAAAGATGCCGGAGAAAGCCAGGTCACAAATAAGAAAACTAGGTCACGACAAAAGGTGCTTAATTGATGAACTGACCTGGTTGCAACAAGAAGAGTCAATGTTACGACATACTTCAAGCTTAAAAGGTGTTTTGATGTCACGATAGAGATCTTCAAGTCACGACACAGGAATAAGCTAAACAGAGAGAAACTAGGTCGCGAAACAACTTCTAAGTCGCAATAGAGGTTTCAACACAAATGCAAAGCAGTCATGTCGCGACATAACAAACTAGGTCGCAACAGCACAAGTTAGCTGAATAAAGAAAAGTCTTGTCGCGACAAATAGTGCCGGGTCACGACACGAAGATGTGTTACAGCTACAGACAGCGCTATGTCACTGACCGTAAAACTAGGGCTCCCGCGATAGGAAAATATGCTACATGCAGAAAAGTGTTGTTGTGACATAACATATTGGGGTCGCGACATGCAAAACATCCCCAACACAAAAGTCTAGGTCGCAACATCAAAAATGAAGTTGCAACAAGGAAACAGGCTAAGTGGTGACAGAACTATGTCACGACAGACTTTTTGGGTCGCGACCGAGATGACAATAATGCAAGATTGTTGCAACAAGAGACAAATAGAAATTTTGTCGCGACAAGAAAAGCTAGGTCGCGACACCAATTTGAAGAAGTAGCTCAACAGCCCTGTCACAACCAAGAAAACACTGTCGCGACTAAAATCCAAGGAAGAACATGGAAACTTGGGTCGCGACACCAACTTGCGTGTAAGCCAGACCGAACCGTGTTGTGACATAGGTATCGATATGGCTATCTATGCCGGAGGAATGAACAGAAAATTGTCGCGACAAAGGAAACTCTTTCGCAACAGAGTTATCATACTGAAGGAAAGAAAAATGTCGCAACAAAAAAATATGATGTCGCAACTCAAGCAAGAATGAGTACAAGATCTTCAAGTCACGACAAACTACTGCATACCTACAATAAGGACTTGCAACAAAGAACACAAAACTCGCTGTACACAATAGTCGCTGATCGAGAAGAGATTATCCCCGGGCCTAAAAGTTAGGGATTCATAAAATAAGCATTGAAGTTAAGGCCCAAACTTTTGTGCTCCAATAGAAACGACCACGAAAGCGACAGGCAACAATGAACGACAACCGTAGAGTACCTAGGGAGCTGAGGATTATTTTGTATTATACTTTTCCTTTTCTTTTTCTTTTATTTTTATTTTTCTTATTTTTCATTTCTTCGTAGATTAGTGTTAGCTCGACTTGATTTTTAATGGATCTAAAACAAAGAATTTGTCTTAAATTTTGAAGTTGAAATTTAATGTTGAAATTCATTTACGATTGCTGTTTGAAAGCAATGAACTCTAGACAAACGCTGAAACTCATTTCTTCGCCTGATTACGCTACAAGTGAATTTTCCCGACGCATTTCAATGTATGTTGTAATCCAAGCCAGAACACAACTTCCACTAGGAAATATTTGATGTTAGTTATGGTCTTTTCTGGAAATTGAGAAAAAAAATTCCTAAGTTGAATTTTGAGTTTATTTGAATGGTGTTGTTCTTGGAATTATTTGTTCATAATTTTAGTAGCTTATACCCATGAAAGGACTATTGTTTAGCTCTAATTTCCAGGAAGCCCTCTGAGTGACAAAAAGATGGAGAGTCCTGAGAGCTTAGACTAGTTACTTGGGGGTATGTTAGACTAACATTGAAGAACTAATGAGCTCTGAAAGGTTACGTAGATAAATCCTCAATTTGCTCATGGTTTGAGAATAGGTTGGAGATAGTCAATTTAATCCATTAGAGATCTCTCCTGGTCCGAAGAATGATCTTGATCCCGTGTTAGCATGAGATCTAATCAAGGAAATAGAAACCCTTTAAGATCTTAAGGATGTAGACATCATTCTCAGTTGTGGTGATACGTTAGTAGCTTGCCTTGTCTCTGGGAAGCAAGAAATTCCAGTAAATATAAGAAATGGTATGAAGTATCGAAAAGAAAATACCCGTGATTTTACAGAGAAATTATATTTACAAGTAATTGATTAGAATCATGTTTCAGAAATGAACATGAATCTCAACTCAGTGAAAAGTATGGTTAGAGGAGGAATCCAAACTATACTATCTTGCCTCTAGACAAATTCATATTCCAACTTAGGGAAAAATAGAATGAGATTAGGATGCGGGAATTGACAATTTCACAATGAAGGATCCCATTCACTTCCAAAGAATGATCCGTTCCACTCCAAACAGATGATTTTGATTTAACTTTTTTCTTTTATATTAAATGTAGATCTAGTTTTTAAATTTGGCTAGGTTACTAAATTTTTCACCTAAACTAGACGTTCAAATAGTGTAGAACTTGAGTAGTCAGGGGTAGTCGGGGTTTAAACTTCAACTTCCTCGTGGGAACGATATCTAGACTTATAGGTCCACTTTTTTACTTGTACAACCTGTGCACTTGCAGTTTCTAAGACCAAAGTAAATCTTTAATTGATTTTAGTGACAAAAAATATTCTTCTTGTGAGTATACAATGTATTTTTGGTATGTATCAAGTTTTTGGTGCTTTTACCTGGGATTCTAGTTGGTCTTAGGTAATAGTAGCAGAAATTTGTATATATCATTTGGTCTTAACAGTGGGACATTCAAAATCATCACTAAATGCATCGTTCATGTTAATGAACACGCCAATTGTGAGACCGTATCCGGAACAGCCACCTGTATAAAACAAGATCGTGGAGTTGTCAGCGCAATGATGGCTTTTTGCAGCGCATGAAAACCAAAGAGTCTACAGTCATTCCGACCCTAATGACTTGAAATGACGCTAAAGGGGCTAGTGGAATGGGATGTTGAACTCCACGTACGCTCATGTGGACTAATCTCGAACCCACCAGCAGCTTCCGCTTGGCAGTGACTCTTGAAGGTCAAGCATATTACCATCTCAGTCACCTTAGGCATCGAAGCACATGAGATCAGGAGCTCAATTGAACACGTCGCCTCGAGAATCGAAGACAAACAAGTGGGACACGCTTTGTTATTCACCACGACAACCGTTATGCCACAATTAATATATAACGTAAGTGTTATATCAGGAATTATGGACCACTTATAACTTTCCACCTCATAATCGCCATATCTTAACCGGCCCATAGTGTATCCTCATACTACTATATAACATACGGGCTTGTATCCTAAGGGAGAGGTTTTTTTTTTTTTTCAACAGTACTCATTAGAGAAGTAATACAAATTATTGTGGAAGAAAGCTGAGACCTTTCCAATGGCTGCTACCACGAAGCCCCCATACCACGTTTTGAAGTATAGCTAGTTCTTCTTCTGATATTGATGCAAAGTAAGGCTGGCAGCTTCCAACACTGCTGGTATAATATCATGCATGTTTTCTATCTTTTTTTTCTTTTTTCCTGTAGAGACTCATAGTCAGCAAAACTCTTCACTATTTGAAACATCTAGAACCTCGTTACATGCATGGTTAGCAACTAAAGAAGCACAGTAATGCTCATGCAAATGAAAGTTCATGCTTACAAGGATGATCATTTTGATCTTCTCTATGATAATGAAATCACGTTGATCGATTTCATATATGCATGATACATGACCAGTAAAACTAGCAGTCTTCTTTTTCATGCTGTTGCATCCCATCCTAATATTTTTTGTACTACTACATAAAGGACAAATCAGACTTTGAGGATTAGATGACAACACGGCACCATGCTCATCACACGTGTTGTTCATTGTGTTAACCAAACACACCCTAATCAAGACTCCTTATTTGTAACTAGTGTTTAAAATGTCGGAATATATCCACAATATATCGTGGATGTATCGGGTGTCGGTCGATCCCGACACGATATCGGGTTTCGATAATTTTTTGATCAAAAAATTGAGAAAAATTGGATAATATCAATGATATATCGCCGATATATTGGTGTGAAGGTGATATTTCGAGGAAAGAATCAATCAAGCATGTGGAATGTGCCAAAACGCACAGAAGAGAAGAAAAAACGATAAAATCATTGATTTATCGGCAAAAAGTTGACGATATCACCGGTATTTTCACGATTTTATCGCCGATATATCACAAAAATTGCTGCACACTTTCCTTTTGATTCTTTTACTGCAGTTTTGTTAGAGGATTTTTCGAAACTTCTTTTCCTTTTGATTTTTTAATTTAGTTTTGTTAGAATATAAAGTACCTCAAATATTATCTCTTTTCAAAAAAAGAAAACTCAAATATAGTTAAAAGGATACTTAATTTTATATTTTAAATATTCCAAATTTCCTAAAATCTCTCCAACAATGGAGGAAACATTTCTAAAAATCAAAATAATTAAATAAAAATATATTGAAATAAGATATTATGAAATAAGTATTTATTTTTTAATAATACATTTAATATTCCCTTTAATAATATATTCACTATTTTTATCAAAAATATTGAATGATAAACAATACATTATAAATTTTAAAATTATAATTGCTTAATAAATTACTCAAAAAAAGTATTGAAATAATTTTTAATTATAAATTATTGTCAATATCAAAATATTCTGATAACAACTATTAAATTTTAGAAATTAGCCCTTAAATAAAATATTTTTGTATGAATCATATAAGTAATTTATTTCTTAAATGCTATTAAATATGTTTTACTAAAAATAATTTCATTTTTAATAAACAAATATAAATATAATAAAGGAATTTAAAAAAAATTCAAAAACTAATAGATAATCATTATATGTACTTTGAAAATAATTTATAAGCAAATTAAATAAATATATATATATTTTGAATTATTTTGAATTATCGATATTTATATAAAAATATCCACCGATATATCCACAAAATCCAAGTATTGATATATTTGTCGAAACCGATATTTCAATCCTTGGTTGTAACAGATCAAACGACTCAATAGACCTAACAACTTGTTTAATTTCCTACTTAGACCCCTGGATGTATTCAGTTTGTGATGGAAAATAATAATAGTTTAGTTCATTTTACATGGTATCAGAGCCTCACGCACAAGCTTGGATACTTTTTCACTCTATAGCAAAGTATATTGAGTTAGATTGTGAAACCCCGAGAAAATCTAATTTTCTGAAAAATGGCAAAATAGTCATTTTGGTAAAAATCCGGAATTTTTCTAGATCTCGGATGACGAAACGGGCTTCATCGTTGGAATCGTCTCGTGAAATCTAGCTACCAAGTCGAATTTCAAAAAATTCCGAGACAATCGGAATTTGCACATTTTTCGAGGCAACGAGCGTAGTGTGGGACACTTAGCGCATTTTAAGTGGCTCACAATGTGCCACATGTTAGGTGCAAAATCAGTCAACTTGAACTCAAGTGTGGGGCCCACATGGACATGTGGCACCTCCTAATTGGAGGGAAATCCAAAGTTGGTGAATTAAATGGATTAGGAATCCTACCAACCAATGACAATTGGACATGTGGCAAAGAGGGGGGGACAAAAGGAGAGCTTTCTTCTCCATTTTTGCTAGATCAGGTAGTGGAGAAGGGGAGAGCATATTTTTTCAAAAATGGAGGGTTTTTAGAGAGAGAAAGTGAAACTTCTCTCTAGATTTCCCGACTTTCGGACCGTCGGTTTGCGTCGGGCCAAGAAGCAAAGTTGTTCTATGCGGCAAGGGCTAAGCGTGGGCACTGGTTTTGGGAGTTTCGAAAAATCCAAGAGGTAGGGGTCTTCTCCTACTCGGTTATTTTCAGTTTTAAGAGCTTTGTAAATGATTTGGAGTGTTTGAGGCCGTGAATGGCCGTTTGGTCGGTCCCAAAACTTGGGACTAAATTGTTGGAAAATTTGAAACCCGTTTTGGATAGTTTAGGGACTGTTTGGGTGGTTTGTGTGATAATTTATACAATAAATTATGATTTGGGTGTTGTTGGGCCGGAAGCTGGCCGCTGATTCCAGTTCCATAAAGTGGGACCGATGTTAAATGAAGGGTTGTCCACAGACTGACCCACTCTGCTCGTTTAGGGACTGTTAAAAAACAGTCTCGGTTTGCTTGATTGGACCGAAAATGGTCCATCTGTGTTGTAAGCAAAATATTGCTTGAAATGAATGACTTGAATTGTGTGGAAAGAAATTGTTAATGCATGAAAATTAAATGTGTTAACATGAGTGTTTGAATTATATGAAATATAATTGTGTAAGAACCATTGGAATTAAGTTTGATTGTTGATTTGCTCAAGTGAGCTAATTTTGATGTATTGATAAGAATTGAATAACATGATGTTGTAAGTTAAAATTTTGTTAGTACATACATGATTTATATATTAACATGAATTGTTTGGAAATGGCATAATGCATTCCATATGCACTGGGGCACCCTAAAATGTTAGGTGTGAGTGCATGACATGAAAGAAAATGAAAGAAAAGAAAAATGGAAAATGGTTGTAGAGGAATTTCCAAAGGAAGATTTTCGAAGAAATTACTATGGAGAGTGGTCCAATAGTTCATCTCGGAGGCTGACCCATGTAGGATTCAGAAAAAATGATACAGCAATTCGCCTTGAAGGGTAGTCCAATATATTTACCAAAACTCGGTATGAGGTTTTCAAGAACAAAAATCTTTTGTTTCGAAAACAATGTTTTTCTCACATTTGGCTTATGCATGCGTGAGGGAGTCAATGAGGACTGGAGAAGTGGGAAAGGGTGAGTCACATTCTCATCCATATCATGTAGACATTCAAGTAGGATCGTATTTTGCTTGAATGGTGTTTATGTTCGAATCATTGCATATTGCACTTAGGTGAGGTAACCCATATATAGGATGATTCAACGACTGGGCATTGCTCACCCTGTCGAGGGATCATTATTTCAGGTACATGGAGTGTACGGGAGGACGGCGCTCATTAGAGGTCGCTTTGAGAAGAAAGCCGACATGTGGCTTTGGTAATAATTTTGTATAACATGTATTAAAACTTTAAATCTTAATATATGTTTGTATTAAGAGTGATGTATCAACTCTTGAACTATGGTAATATAGTTGATGTATTTTGGTGAGTATTGATGTATGGGGCCTAAGTGGCCGTTTTTACTCATGTATAGGTCTCTAATATGAGACACGGTATTCAGCGAGGTTGGCGGGTTGTCAGAGACACGGAGATTTGGGGCGTCACATAGATCTCCACTTCATTCGGGATAAGGTTCTTCGTAATGAGCTCATTGTATCCTATATTCCATCCACTAAGCAAGTTGTTGATATCCTCACTAAGAAGTCGTCTTTTTCTCAGTTTTGTAATCTTAGAACAAAACTCTTAGTCGTTCCATACCCTGTGAGCTTGCGGGGGGATGTTAACCAAACACACCCTAATTAAGACTCTATTGGTTCTAACATATCAAATGACATACCTAACTGTTGGGCTTAGGATTGACACTATCTTTGTCCTCTAGTGTTTCATAAGAAGATGTCTACTTTGAAGTTCATGTTTGATGAAGATTTGAAGGTTTAAACATGAAGTCCATATAGAGAGTTAGGTATGTTCGAGTGAGTTTAGGACTCAAATCGATTACGGACTCTTGGAATGAACAAGTTTGGAAGGAAAGAAGCTGAAGGCTATGACTTCTACGAGATCACATGGATAATGTTAAAGGTAAGAAAATCCATCTAAGATATAATCTCTTGCATGAAGTTGGATCATAAGTAGGACTCCACTTTAAAGAGGATTGCTTGGTGCCTAAGTATACTAATTCTCACTGTGACAGCCGAGAGATCATCTCAGTAAATAGATAAGGCTAAAATTCACTCTTAGATAATGTGAGGCTTTGTTACATGCCAAAGTCATGTGATTTGGTGCAACAAGAAGGAGCCTACTCAGTCTAGGACTATGCAATGTGGTTTGATGCAACATGAATCATGATAAGTGAAGGATTCTACTTGGAATAGACTCAGTCCCTGGACCAAATTCGAACGAGAGTTAGAACAAGCATAAGACTCTACTAAAGAGAGGACTCATCTGGTCTTTTAACTTTTGGGAAGAGGCATCAAGATAAACTAGGATTTATTAGCATCCTATAGATAATGGAAAGCCCTCCAATCTAATAATCCAAACCATCAAACTACATTTGGAACCTATTGGGTTTAGAATTGTTAATATCTTCGTTTCTAGGATTTTACAAGAAGATGGCTGCTTAGAAGATGAAATCCGAGGAAGATTTGATGGGTTAAACATCTCGTCCCTAGAAGAACTAGAATTAAGTCCATACTAAGGTTGTCCTAAAGTGCAAGGACGTGCCAAACTTGAAAAGTCGGGACTAGGGAAGAACACACATGGGACACAAGGTACTTGAGGAGCAAGGTATTAACATACTAGGATATATTTGGCAAGAGGATAATGATCGAATCTTAGAAAATCCGAACTTCTAAGCTATCAAACTAGAATTAGAATTAAATTAGATTTCTATTCTAAAGAGGATACATGGACTGCAAGTTTCCTTATTCTGCTAGGAGAGCTTAAAGAAAAGTATAGAAAATAGAAGGTAGGATCTAGAGTCATATTAGGATGATGATCCAACCCTATCAAGACTTCCAAAGGCTATATATTCAAGGATTTGGAAGTTGTTCATCACAGATTCTACAACTGATCTTGAGGAAGAACAAGATCCGTCAGGATGTGTTGAAGGAGTTTGGAGTGCAAATACTCAGTTAAGGTATTACATTTTAAGAGCCTTTCACCTTTGATGAAATATGATGATGTTCTTTAATTTCTTCCTATTTTATTAATGTAATGTGGGATTGGGTGTGCGATGCTATAGAGAGGGGAATAAAGGGAGTTTATTATGAATTCCACTAAAAGTGATTAGGTTTCAAGAAGGGCCGTGGGTAGAGAGGGAGTCTCGTACCACATAAGACTAATTGTAAACCTTGAATCAAATCAGTGGAAATCCTTACATTTGGGCACAACCCCATGGATATAGGTAGGTTGCTGAACCACGTAAAAGAGTGTGTGTTTTTATTTTATTATATACATATTTTTGTACATCCTACACACTAATCGTCCCACACTAGAGTTCGGATTGCCCCCATAAAGTCCGAACATGAATTGCGTCCCAACTTTAGGAACTGAGTCCCAACTTTAGGAACTGAGTTTGGACACACCAGGCGAAGTCCGAACTTACTACACATCAGAGTCCAGACATATCAAAATTTGAACACACAAGGGATGGTGTCCAAGAACACTCACTTATTAACTTACACAAACAACTTGTTTTACTTCCTACTTAAACCCTTGAATGTATTCGGTCTATGATGGAAAATAATAATAGTTCAATTCATTTTACACATTGTTCATTATACATAAGGGAGAATTATGTTTTTTTACCCTAAAGGAAAAATAATTTAAAAAGAGGGAAGCAAAAGATTTGTGTACCAGATGCTTTTTGAGGAATTTATTCTCATATTGGTGCACTAAATTAGTAAAGCCCCTCAACATTTTTGCCCTTGGGTCCCACCTCCTATAAATTTTTTAAGCTTATTTTCCTTTTAAACACTTTTCATCTCTTCCTATTTTAAAAACTATCAAATTAAAAATCAAAATTTGTTTTTAAACACAATGATTTCTCCATCCCTGAAATATAGTAGTGCCTTGAGATATATGCTGAGATTTACAACAAGAAAGAAACTAAAGGCCTTGAATAAAGAAAGATGTAGAAGAAAAGAATTAAAGTCTTGATGTTGGACAATAAAAGATGGTTTTTGAGCAAGAAGGATGAAGAAAAAGAAAGATGACCGTAAACTGAGGTAAGGCTAAGAAAAAGAAAACCTTCCTTATAACAGAGGATTGTCTTCCTATTGTTGCATTGTGCATAATCAATTGATGGATAATTTGTAGCAAGGCATGTCTATAGAATGCCTTTACTGGTGATAGGAATTTGAAAATCAAGAAAATTCAGCGAAGATCACGATGATCATAAGGTGCATAGTGATATTCTTTGACATTGTCCATGCATGACACCCCATTTCACGGTCCGTTGACAACCATTAACCACTGAATATTAGTGATCTTCTAAGATGGCCCGACACCACTCCATTGAGTCCCCTTTTCCAAGACTCACGATTTAATGAAAATCGAGGCGAGTCTCCTTTATGCGAGGGAGCTCTACCAAGATAAACTAACATTGTACAGCGACCACACGGGTCCACATCTGATAAAAATGGCCACTTGGAACATTTACATGTACTCACAAAAATCTGACAACTATGTACAATAGTTCAAGAGTTATTACATTACTCTTAATCAAAACATATATCAAAATTTAGCATTCTAATACATGTTTACAAAATAAATACAAAGCCACAATCAAACTCTTTGCAAACGGCCTCTGATGAATGTCGTCCTCTGTACACTCCTGTACTGAAATAATGATCTCGGCAAGGTGAGCAATACTTGATAGTGAAAATCTCTGCTGGTTACTCCCACCTAAGTGTACATGTAATAGCAACCCAAACACACTCAATCAAATACATGATCATACTTAAATGTCTATATGCCCAATCCCATGTCTAGAGTCCTCAGGCTCCCTCACACGCCTAAGCCGAGATGTGAGAAAATACAATTTTCAAAACAAAAGGTTTTCTGAAGAAACTTACTACGGGTTTAGGTATATATATTGGATAACCGCCTTGGGGTAAGATGTTGGATAATCCTCACGAAGCTGATCATGGGTCGACCTCAGGATGAGCTGACGGACAACCATCAAAATAGTCTTCGAAGAAATCTTCATGAAGTTCTTTCACAACCATTTTCATTTTCTTTCATTTTAGGTGTCATACCTCACACCTATCGGATAAGAACCTTTTGAGTTGCATATAAATGCATTATGCATTTCAAACAATTCATGCTAATACTCTTTACATGCATATATTAACAAAAGTGAATTCACATACATCATGTTATTTAATCCAAGCAATAACATCAAAATTAAGCTCACATGGGCTACATAACAATTCAAGCAATTCATTTGAATCTTGACCTTGCAAAAATTCACACAAATCAAATGCTTGATGTAGAACCTAGGTTCGGCCTTTGTTCACGACCACCTAATCAGGATTTTCTCACTCGATCATCGTTGGAACTAAAAACACATGACCATTCAGCCTCGAGAATAATACCATCCACTCACATGGCTCTTTAGCGAAGAATAAAGCAAGTAGGAAAGATCACACACTCTTGGAGTTGTAAGACTCACAAAATCGGTGCCCGATACGTAGCCCTTGCCACGATAGAACAACTTTGTTTAACTTGAAGAGGCAGTAGTCAGAAATAGAAATCTAGAGATAAATTGGCATTTCTCTCTCTAAAATTGGTTTATTTATACGGATTTTCAACCGGCCATTGGAGAAGAAGACTTTTCTTCTTTTGTCTTGATAATTCTACTTACGTAATTCCCATTTGTCTATTTAGTCTTGATTTTTGTGGCGTGTCTTGTCTAAGTAGGTAAATATAAGTCATCTACATTCAATGTTACAGCATGTGTCACATGTGGGTCACGTGTAGTAGGTGGCTTTTGTAACATGCATGTATTTCACAAGCCGTTTACTGGCACCGACACCCCGGTGCCTCGAAAAGCGTGAAATTCACACACGTATTTGAGAATTCAATGAAATTCGACGTAGTAGGTATTGAATTTCGCGAGATGATTCCAACGGTGAAGTCCGTTTCGTTATCCGAGATCTAGAAAAATTTCGGATTTTGACTGAAATGACCATTTTACCATTTTTCAGAAAATTAGAATTTTCTCGGGTTTTACAGTCCATGGTCCAATTTATATATCTGTGACAACAAATTTTCCTATACTTTTTGAAGATTCAGAATTTTCTTGCCTTAGAAGTTTAAGATTTTGACTAGTTGGTAATATGATATGGTGATGAAGTCTGCTTCTAGTTAGCACAGAGCCCCATTCCCAGCTACTCTTTTAGTTGGTCAAGTACACTCAATTAATGGGATATTATTTAATCGGAGAATGTTACCACACGCTCAAAATGGGGCGTTGTTTTAGTATCAAGAAATTCCCATCTTCATTGCTTATTTGGAATTGTGATGTATGACTAGTGACTTGTTAGGATTTATATATCCTAAAATAAGGCAATGTTCTAAATGCTGATCATCTAGGTAGAAACAAGTGGTAATGTCGGACTTTATCATTTAAAAATCAGTTAAACCAATTGAAACTCTTACTTTTTTTTTTTCTTTCTTTTGTAGGAAAAACTAACATATATTAGTCAAATCAAAATTCCAGTCTTGCACACAATTTCTCAACGCATTCAAATTAATTTATGTTCTCCACATTGTATTGCATTGAATGCATAGTTGTATGAATTTCTTCTGTTATCACCCTTTCAAAATCATTAGTTAATGTTGTTTATGGAGCACAGTGGCATTATATTGGTCATCACCTCAAATTTATACGAAACTGCCATCGATGGCGTGCTTGGAATGATCACTTCCCAGCATCATGGAATGTGGCTGTTTAGGGCGCCCCCCATCCATATTATACAAAAATTTGTTGGTATAGCACCAAGTTTCTTAGTCTTGACAAGACTTCAACTCTTCTCCGAATTACAGTTAATTATAGAGTAATCAAAAGATTTCTTATTTCTGGGTAGGGCAAGAGTTAATGTTAATTGGTGGTTTGATTAATTTAATTGCGTTTACAGATAAGTAACATGTTTTAAAACTCCATTAATTAATGATGAATGTACGATATCGTAATTTTCAAATGTACTTCTTCGACTCTCTTCTGTCAACCGTTTATAGTCTCGTAGATGCAAATCTCAAAATGTCGAATATAAAAATGTTAATCATTCTTAAGTATAATATTATTAAATCATTGATCACTAAATCTTAAATCTAATTTAATAAATCAGTATTAAGTCTTATAATGTACCAAACATCATAATCAAGTAGGACAATTTTTTTTGTCCAATGATATACTTAACTTTGGAAGAAGGAATTATTTTACTTATGTTCCTTTGTTTTTTCTGATATGCTGCATATGATATCATGTCCAATGAAGTACGATCTCACAACCTAATTAACATTAATGAAACTTTGTATATATATATATATATATAAAAGAAACTTTATTTTCTTATAGAAACAATTAATGAATTACAAATTCGAGGAATACATCTTAGTATAATCTTTTCCTGGAGAAAATATAAAAAATAAATCCAATTAAAATGTTTTGAAATCTTAACTGTTACTATATAATTACTTAACCAATCTTTAGCTATGGACACACAGAGTTAATAACACTACTTCAAGTTTTTCTTGAGACTTGGCGATCTTGTCTCTCGGAGTCTCTTCTCATCAGAAAGTAGCTTTGCAAACCTGCAAGAAGCAAATAGTTCTGTACTGCTAAAACGGATCTTTTCGGATTAACACACCTATAAAAATGTCTAATATCATGTTCAATTTAGTTTCTTTGTATACCTGTTAAGAGCTTCTTCATTGGTGCTACCATTCTCAACTGGCACAGAGAGACCTGTCTCCAAGTTCACCCTTGAAACCGGTTTCTTCAGCAACCTTTCTCCGATTTTCACGAGGTTGTCCAAGTTGCCCTTTGTTGTGACATCGACCGAAGCAAATGTTCCCTCTAAACTATCATCCTAATTTGGCATAGATGAAGAATATATTCAATGAATATGAAGGTTGGAGACAAGAGCGAATTGGAAACATGAGCATGTATATATAGGAGCTAGCATACTTGGATTCGGAGGTAGTTGTTTTCAGAATGAAGGGCTTGGAAAACCACGGAATTATGAAAATCAACCATATCTGCACTTGCTTGCATAAACACATCCACCAAAGGAGTGGAACCACCATGAAGTAGCCAACCCAAAACCCCCCATTGGGCTGCCATTTTGGCATTGTATTTCTGTTCCGACTTTGGAGAACCGGTGCCTATTGAGATCACTAGAAAGCGGCCAAAGTCCATCGGCTTGATAGGGAAGAAATCTGGATTTTTGCCAAAAACTTGTTTTGTTACTTGGCTTATGGCAACTAAGGCCTGGATCATGCATGTCGTTAGAATAAGAAAAAAGATACAAGTCAGGTAAAAGTAGTATTGAAATTAATATAGCATGAAATTTGTTATTTGTTATTGCTTAATTTAATTATTGTTATTATAATATGACTCAAATTCCTATTTAGTATTAATTCATTTTTGTAAAGAATATTTTAAAGGATAATTCCTAATTCCTAATTGTTATATTAATGTAATATTAGGTTTCCTTATAGAATAAGGAACGTTTTAGGAATATTCCTATAAATATTATGGGTCACAAGTGGAAAAAGTTATGAGAAAGATTTGGTGTGTGCAGAGATGTAAGGGTTTAAGAGATTGATAGTTTTATGAGATATTTTCTCAGTATTATGGGCATCCTAGGGTTTTGTGATTTTGTGATTTTTCCTAGTCGTCACAATACTTTGATACTCTAATCTTGTTCTCTATATTTTCAAGAATAGTGGAAATATTTTCTCTCATCCGTGGATGTAGGCATAATTGGCCGAACCACGTTAAAACCTCTCATGCATTTTATGATGATTTCTTTATATTTGTGGTCTTCAATTTATATTCTCATCCACCAAAGCTTTTGCAATTCATAACAAGTGATATAAGAGCTTTGGGTTGAAGGTATTTGGAAGAACAAAAGATTACGAAGCACACAAGATGAAGATAAAAGGAATTTCAGTTCAAGGTGGAGTCGATTACTCTCTTATCAAGATGTGATGGAATTTGATCAAAGGTGGAGATTGTTATAATATGTCTCAAATTCCTATTTATTTGTTGATTCCTTTTTTGTAGAATATTTTGTGGATAATTTCTGTTATATTAAATATAATAATGATTCCTTCTGAAGAAGAAAGCTTCAGATATCCCCTATAAGTATTATGGGTCATGAGTGGAAAAAGTTATGGGAAAGATTTGATGTGCGAGATGTAAGGGTTTGAGGAGATTGGGGTTTATGAGGTATTTTCTCGGTATTGTGGGCATCCTAGGGTTTTGTGATTTTGTGATTGTTCCTAGTCGTCGCAATACTTTGATACTCCAATATTGTTTTCTATGTTTTCAAGAATAGTGGAAATATTCTCTCTCATCTGTGGATGTAGGCATAATTGGCCGAACTACGTTAAAACTCTCGTGCATTTTATGATAATTTTTTGTCTTTGTGTTATTGTATTTACATTCTCATCCACCAAAGCTTCCGCGATTCATAACAATTGTTGTATTACCGGATTATTTGCTGCAACACCACCATCAATAAGATCGAATTCCTTTGTTTTTCCATCTTTATCTTGGTTTGTAAAGAAATAGGCAGGAAGGTATGTTGGTGCAGCAGAGCTACCAATGCATATGTCAGCCAGTGGAGCATCCAAACTTGGGGATCTTTTCACCTGCATGAGGCAAGTTAAGATTCTGTTACATGTATATTTAGGTAATTAATCCAGACAGACAACCATTGACGTTCGTCTAGACTGCCAACCCACTGAACCCTTGTTAATCAGAGGGCCGAAAAGGTAAAGCACAAGAAAGAGAAAGCAAGAGGAACCTCATAGGAAAAGAAAATGGTTGGCTGCAAATTCTTGATATCAAAAGTCGGAATAACCACACTGGTCAGGGTGCATTCTGCCGAGTCCTTCCTAGTTTCTCCTTTATGATGCTGTGAAGGTATTTCCCATCATGCTGAGCCTGTGTTAGTCTCCAATATGTTCATGATCAATAAAACTACCCCCGCCATTAAACAAAAACGAATTTGTAAATTACCACACCAATTAATTCCAACAGGACCTAATCGCTGAAGTTTTTCACATAGCTTTATATACAGATGTCTGAAGAAACAAGAGCAATCAAGTATCAAAATGAGCCCTTCTGAGGAAGATTTTAGGGCCATGCTCAAGATAAAATGGTCTGATATCTTTGGCTTAAATAGGGTTTCTGATCATTGGAACAGTTAGCATAGCAGTCACGGAATACCTGTGCTTGTTCGTAAATACATCAGTAGTCTTAGATCCTTGCATCAGCACCATCCATCTCCTGATTCAATATTGTATTATTTTCTGTTATTGTTACCTAAATCCATTATTTTATCTCACATTTCCCACTTAAGGCTACACAGTAACATAAATATATAGCCAGGACTATTAACTAGTTGAATTCTTTGTAGTTAATTTCTATTTGGTGACTACATATCACATGTAAACATACATACTAATTATAACAAATTTTACTAACATGTAGTAAGGGAGGTAGGTAGGTAGGTGAGTCATGGAGATGAATTAAAAAAGTATTTTGATTGTAAATTGTTCACTGTTGTTTAAAGTAGTGTAGGGGTAATTTTTAAGGAGTAGTCAGTTCAAGAACCCTACTTTGACATGGAGATGAATTCATATATAGAGATGAAATATATATGTACAAGGGATAATCCACAGAAAATTAAATAATATATACCTGAAGATATGATTCCAAGCGAGCAAGGATAGTTGCAGGGATGATGCCCCTGATACCACCTCCATCTATACTAAGAAGGGTCACTAGTTTACCATAACTTGGGGGCTGGATTTGAGACAAGACTAATTTCTCCATCTGAAAAATGGCAAGTGTAGGATTGTATCCAAACAAGAAACTAAGAGAGCCTTGATAAAGAAAGATGTGAAGAAAAAGAAACGAGCTTGAGGCACCAATCAAGATGGCCTTGAGCGAGAAAAGGATGAACAAAAGGAAATTATGCTTTGAGTTGTCTTCCCTGATCTTATGTTCGATTGTATTGTTCACAATCTATTTATAGACTGATCAAGCAGCAAGGCATGTATTAGGGTATGGGCTTATGGATGAGAATATGAAAATCAAGAAAATTCCTCGAACATGAGATGGCAGGGAGTGCATGTCAGTCTTCTTTGACTTTGTCCGTGGTCCAAATTATATCTGTGACAGCAAACTTTCCTAAATCTTTTGAAGATAGAATTTTCATGCGTGAGAAGTCTATGATATTGACCAGTAGGTATGTGATATGGTGATGAAGTATCCTTCTAGCTAGTACAAAGCCCCATTCCCAGCTATTCTTTTAGTTCGATCTGTGGTCAACACACTTAATTAATTGGATATTGTTTAATCGGAGAATGATTCCACACGCTCAAAATGGGGCGTTGTTTTAGCATCAAGAAATTGTAATCTTCATTTGCTTGTTGGAATAGTGATGTATGACTGATGACTAGCCAGGATTTATCTGAAAATAAAGACTTAGATCGCTGCTTCTTCTAGAGTAGCAGACTGTGTAAAGCTCTCCCGCGCTTATCCAAATATCTATCATGATCTGTATTATTTTCCTGTAAATTTACTGATTATTGCTTTGGATTGAAGGATACAGTTCTATATCCACACAAAAGATTATTTCAAAGAGGTTTATGTGACATGATTAATTTACTTGTTTATTAGTGTGTAAGCCAGGTATTTCTTATGGGGCCTTAATTATGTTAGGTATATATTTTGCTGGAAATTAGTCCTTTTTTTCTAATTAATTAATCACTCGTGAAAGGTCAGTGATGCTGATCCAAAGAAGAATAGCAAACCAAGCAGAGATGCACTACTACAAGTAATTTTACACAGAATTAAGGTGCCTGGCTGTTGTCACCTTGATCGTCGGAAGCCTCCCCAGCGTCGGCGTGCAATATGAACTACAAAAAGGGCGATCGACGGTGGGGCGGCTCGGCACTGATGATTAAGTCGTGAAATATGGAAAAGAAGAAGAAGAGAGTATGCGCAGTTGAATTGCTTACCCTCCCATCGTGGGGGATCTTCCCGATTTATAGAAAGTGGTTCACGAATCTCCCATTGATTTTAGGAAATAAAATCTCTTCTTCCATATAAAGGATTAATTCTTCCTTATCAAGGATTAATTCTTCCTTATCTAGGATTAATCATTTCGGGAAATAATGGATTTGGAAACTGGGAAATCCACTGATAAATATCCTTTGCCTATTTTCCACCTTCATATCCTTTTCCATAATGAACTTCCCATATGCGGTAGGATGGCCTTTTGGGAGACTTAAAATTCTAGATGGGCTGCCCAGGAGCTAGTCCATAGGAAGACATCCTGGCTTTCTTTAGGATTCTATCAATTAGGTGGCGCCCCCTGATTTCAATATGGTAAGTGGGCTTAGGCTGTTTCACAATGTGGGCTAAGCGGCTAAGCAGGCCCTATGCCCATTGAGTAGTGGGTCTAAAGACCATGGTACCTATAATGCCCCTATTTTCCCCAACTGGAATTTCATGCCTTTTTAGTTGGGGAAAATACTATGTTTTAAACCTTAGGTGTGGATAGTTGAAAGGACTGGGAAAATCAAAGCGCGCATCGAATGCGCTAGAAGGTGAAGCGTGTTTGAAACAAATGAGTAGAACCGCACGTTTCAGTATATGCGGCGCATGATGGTCTAATGGCACATTTAATGTGCCCGTTGATGTTTCACCCCTATATATAGGGGTTGGGCTCTGAGTGCTGGCTCTTTTACTATTTCACAAAGCCTTTTGCCCATTGCAATTTCGTTTCTCTTGTGCTTCTATAAACTTTTCTTTCAAGTGGAATCATCGAGTCCTATTTTTCAATTTTTCCAGTGAGTTTTCTCAAACTTCGTTTGTATTGCCCTTGCTTTGTTTTTGTGTCTCTGTTTGTCGAGTATTTTTGGGTCAGAAAGTTCTCGTTTCTTTCTGAGGGTGTGAAAATCGTTTGCCGGTGGTGTTCTTAGGTTTCGTTTAGACCTTCAAAGGGGAGTTTTTTTTTTTTTTTTTTTTTGTCTTTTGGTTGATCCCCTTTATCTTTCCCGGCTATACTTGTAATGGCTAGCCCTCGAAGGCCAAGGGGTCCTGATAGGCTTATGTTGAAAGCCCTCATTAAGTCGACGACATGGGATCATCCTTCGACGAGCACGATTGTTCCGGACTCGGGTGAAGCCTAATCAATCATCGATCACTGGAACCCTTTCAACCAGAGGGACACCTCTGTCGCTAATATGCGCAACCTCTACCATGTCAACCTTCATATACCGATAGTGGCGCTTTTTGAGGAGTATTTCGTTCCCTTCTCAGGTTACATGGACATAAATCCTGCACCGGCGTGTGTGGGCGAGAGTGGGATGCACATTCGCAACCATGAATTTTGATGGGGCAATGGCTGGTATGTTACTTTTGCGTTTAAGCGTGAATCTTATCTTTATTGATATTAGCACCCAACACCTCCTCCTTTCTTATTTTTTTTTTTCTATAAGTGCCCATGCGTCCGAGATATGGCGCCAACATAGGGAACTTCATCTCGGCTGAATGGACTTGAGAAACTCAGTAGCTATGTAGTCCGCTACCTCCAAGCACAAAGCCCTTGATGATGCCCTCGGCAAGGCTAGAGCCAGGTCTAAGTACTTGGAGCGGAAGGCTAAGGAGGGGATAAAGAGGGCTATAGGAGCGGAGAAGGAGAGGGACGAGGCTAAAGGGGAGGCCTAGGTTGCCTGGCTAGATGCCATCGTAGCGGGCGATGCAAAGGCAAGGGTGGAAGTTGACTTGGCGAGGGTCTAAGACGCCTTGGTGGTTATGGAGGAGACCAGACAAGGCGGAGGTAGAGGCTACCTGCTTAAAGGTTGAGCAGATTTCACTCTTGCTGGAAATCGGGGCGACTAAGGACGGTTTTCTCTTCACTCCCAGGCGGGCAAGGACAAGGAAGCCATGGAGGAGGACTACCCTAGAGTTGATTTTCGCTTATGGTTATGAGTGTTGTGCGTTCAAACACAACATTTGTAGGGACCAACCAGAGGTTCCAGATGGTATGCCCGACTCCTTCGACCTACTCCCTCTAGAGTTTTTTTGTGAACCCAGGTGCCGCAACCTGCATTTCTGCGAGGCCCGAAGTAGTGGGCGAGACAGTGAAGTGGCAAAGGAGCTTGGGGAGAGTAATTAAAGTCGAGGATTTGATGATTTTGTCCCTTTTTTTTTAAATTGGCCCCATTTGGCCACCAGAATACATATGTATTATTGACACTATTGACATATAAAATATGATTTCTGTTTTATTTATTGATTTCTTTCGTTTCACAACTCCCTTTCGTGAATCTTGACTAGGACAGTTGCCTCAGGGGTGTCAAATGTTAGGATAGTCGCACATGGGCAAGCTGGCAAGACACCGTTTTTAGGCTTTGGCTCTGGCCTTTAGGGTAAGAGCCACTGCTGCGCCTAGGTAGGTGCTAGCAGGTTAGGAGCCATGTTTGGCCTTTTGAAAGTGCTAACAGGCTATAAGCCACTTCTAGCCTTTTGAAAGTGCTAATAGGCTATGAGCCACATCTGGTCTTTTGAAAGTATCAGCAGGCTATGAGCCACATCTAGTCTTTTGAAAGTGCCGGTAATTTATGAAGCCACGTTGAGGGTCTTTTAAGTGCAATGAAGCTATGAGCCACATCTAGTCTTTTGAAAGTGCTAGCAGACTGTGAGCCCCATCCGATCTTTGCTACAGGGACTATTAAAAGAAAATACTTTAAAGGAAATTTAATTGATAACACCTTCAAAGGAAAGTTTATTGATAATATTTAAAGAATTGAAAGAAAACACTCTAAAGGAAACTTTATTGATAGTACCTTTAAAGGAGAATAATTTTTATTGATAATACCTCTTAAGATGCGTAGCATTCCACATCCTGAACACTGGCGTCTCATCTAGTTTATCTAATACGTAGAATCTGGGTGGCCCCACTCAAACTATCATGTATGGCCCTTCCCAATTTGGTTGGAACTTGCAGGCTGTTGAGTCTATCGTTTTTTCAAAGACCCTTCTTAAGACTACGTCCTCGACTTGGTATGCACGTTGTCTTACTCGCTTGTTGTATAAGTTTGTTGTTCTTTGCTGGTATGATGCCATACGCACAGTTGCTACTTCACGGAGCTCGTCTATCATATCTAGGTCTCTGGTAAGGGCTTCAATATTAACCTCTTAAGGGATTTCCATTCGAAGTGTGGGCATTCCAATTTCTATAGGGATTATAGTCTTCATCCCATAAGTGAGGGTAAACGGTGACACCCTAGTTGGTTTCCAGCTAGTTGTTCTATAGGCCCAAAGAACTATGGGTAGCTCTTCTACCCACTTTCCCTTAGCAGAATGTAGGCGCTTTCTCAAAGCAGTTAAGAGAGTTTTGTTAGACGCTTTTGCCTGGCCATTGCTTTTTGGGTATCGCAGGGTCGAGTACAAGTTTATGATTTTCAATTATCAAATTGTGGCCCATTGTTAGTTACAATCGACTGAGGTATTTCGAACCGGCAAACAATATTATTCCACACGAATTGGATGACATCCTTGTCTTTGATGGAGGTGAAGGCCTCAACCTCTATCCATTTGCTAAAGTAGTCGATGGCAACCAACAATAACTTTTTTTGAGTTGGGGCGGTAGGCAGTGGTCCAACTATATCAATTCCCCATTGAGCAAAGGGTCAGGGGCTCATGATGGTGGTTAGATCTTGAGACAAAACCCTTGAGATGGGGGCTTGTCATTGGCAGCGATCGCACTTTCTGACGTAGGTGGTTGCATCTGCTCTCATGGTTGGCCAATAATAACCTTATGTATGGGTCCTTTGAGCTAAAGTTCTACGGCCTGGATGGTTTCCGCATATCCCCTCATAGAGTTCGGCCAATACATATTGCTCTTGTTGAGTGGTAAGACATTTAAGATATGGTCTGTCCAGAGATGGCTTATATAATTGTCTGTTTATAAGGGAAAACCTAGCCGCTTGGACCTGAATTTTATAGGCTTCAATCCTGTTATTTGAACAAACTCTCTCAAGCTTAGATAATGCATTATAGGGGTTAGCCAAGAAGAGGATTCTTCGTCTATCTGACTCACTTAGTCGGTCGTAATAGACGACGCATGCTGGTAGTAGACAGGAAGGAATGTTGTTTCTCTTATTGGGATGGATGCGGCCACTGCTGCCAAAGTGTCTGCCTTTTCATTCAAGTCCCTTGGGATATGCTCGAGCTTCCAAGCCATAAACCCTAGTCATACTTGACCATTTCTGTATTACTTGACCATGCGCTTAGTCTCATGTTTCAGATTTCCAGTCTACCTGTCCCACTACTAGTTGAGAGTCGCTACTTATGATGAGTTTTTCTGAGGATACAGACTTTTTGAGGTCAACCTCGGCCAGGATTGCTTTGTATTTGGTCTCATTATTAGATGTGGGGAAGCCTAACCATATGACCTATTCTATCCTTTCCCCAGTTAGGGCTTTAAGTTGCAAGTTGACTCCAACTCCTGTTTGGTGAGAAGCGTCGTCCACATTAAGGATCCACCAGCTAGTGTCACCTTGGTCCACATCCGGCTGGGGTAGTTTTGCTAAAAAAATATGCCAATACTTGTTGTGGACCCTACCTGATCCACGTGCTGGTGCGACTCACTATTAATAGAAAAAAGTGAGTTGATTTTCGAGCTTTGGAAAATCTGTCCCCAGTAAGGAACGGTTTTGTTTGGAGTCGCCACTTACTTTTTATTTTTATTTATTACGGGGAAAATCAAGCAAGAACAAAACCCTCATTGACTCATTTAGAAAAAAACGATCCACTAAAACTAGGATTTCTAGGTTCGGGGATCAGGTTACTTATTGAAGGTAGCTCATGTGAGGTAGCACCCCTCTAAGCCCGGAACTCGTCTCTACTAATGAATTGGGTACATGGGATCATATGGGTCAATGATCAATCAATCACATAGGCTAAACAGATGACCCGAATCGCACTAACCTACTTAGTATCTACCATGCATAAACACTCGACCAAACAAAACAATGGGTGCGTACCTATGGTCCTAAGCTAAGCGCTGCATAAGAGGTCAGTCAACAAGCTCAAATGCACCGCAAATATCAAATTCCAAACACCATGTACGCATATAAATGCAAATACCAAAGCCCAAGAACGTACCTGTTGTCCCTAGCCATGCGCTGTAGATATGGTTAGTTAATAAAAACAAACACACATCATGCATCCATGATCAAGTAACCCAAGTTTGTGTTCAAAATGGAAGTGAACGGAAAATGAGGGGATTAAGATGTTTGTTTCTTTCCACACTCTCCAAATGACAATTCACTAACCACAATCAAACTCACCTAACCCCAAGTGTCCTAACTCCAGAGTGGGTCTCCTCTAAGTTAGGCTCAACTTTAGACCCCAAATATGTCCTACAAATGCATTAGTGCAAATGGGCTTGAGCCTCAAGGGATTCGGGCTTGAAAAGTGCTAAAATAGGGGATGCCTATAAGTCGCTCCCGCACAAACTGCAGGAACTCTGCAGGGGCTCTCAACCGGCCCAACAGCCGCTGAGATACCAACCACCAGAACATCCGAATTAATACAACTAACTGTCACATTCTAAGCCCGTATGAGTGAGAACCGACTGAAACAAGCAAAGATGCCCTAACTGCTATCCCTAAAAAAAAAAAACCTAATGAACTGGTTGATCTAGTTTCCCAACCAGTTCAGCCGGTTGAGATCAGTACTCAAAATTTTTCAGAATCTTCCTCATAGAGTTAGGAATCCAACAAAACAAACGGATTACAATTCCGACTCCGGATGAGTGAGAATCGATCCAAAAAAGGCAAAGTGCCCTAACTGCTATTCTTGAAAACATAATCGAATGAACTCTGGCTTTATCTTGCTCTAACCTGCTCAGCTTGGGCTTGAGATGCTCAAAATTTTTTAGAATCTTCCTCATAGAATCAGGAATAAAAAAAAACAAACGGAGTATGACTTGTAAATTCTAACCGCGTTCGAAAAACATAACTTAATGAACCGGGATCGATCCATTTCCTAATCCGCTTCACCGGCTGAGAGCGCCTAAAATTTCAAAATCTTCCTCATAGAGTCAAGAATCCAAAAAACTAAACAAAGTACAATTCCAACTCCGAATGACTGAGAACTAACACAAACGATGCCTAGTACCATAACCGTTGTTCCGAAATAATCCTAATGAACCTGATGATCTCGGCTTCAACCGGGTCCGGCGGCTACAGAGCAGCTTCAAAATTTTTCATAATCTTCCTCATAGAGTCAAGAATCCAAAAAAAAAAACAAACGGAGTACAATTCCAACTCCGAATTACTGAGAATTGACACAAATGATGGCTAATATCCTAACTGCTATTCCGAAAAACATAACTTAATGAACCGACTCATCCGGTTTCCCAACCGGGTCATCCGCTGAGAGCGCTCTTCTAAGTTTGTCGACCTTCCTCACGAGTCGAATCCAAAATAAAATGGAGTACCATTCGACTAATGACTAAGAACTTACACAAACGATGCCTGGGCACTCCAAAACGAGGTCGCAAACATCAAAGTGTTACAAGCACAAAAGAAAATCGAGAAGCATACAACTTTCGTACTTGTAGGATTCACGGCTATTCCCCCCCTTTTCCTTCTTTATTTTATGCTTCCAAACCAGGTATCCACTCCTTCAAATTTGTAGGAAATCCTCTTCAAAATGAGAGAGACCACGCCCACCCAAATCTAGAGAATCTCTTTTTCTTTTTCTTTCTTTCTCCTTTCTTCTTTTCCTTCATTTTTTTTCTTCTCCTTCACATTTTTTGTTCTTCTTTCTTCTTTCTTTTCTCTCTTAACTAACTCCAATTTGTGCACCTTCAGTCCCGAGAACTCCCCTAATCAGTCTCGGACTTCCCTAGCTCCATAAACACTCCTCAATTTCCAAGGTCCATAACTGGCCACATTTACTTCTTTCCTCAACCACCAAGTATCCTAGTGGACCTAAGGTGGGTTGCAAGAAACCCATAACATGGCCCAAAACTGGACCCAACCCATGCCTAGGACTGATCTGAGGCTTATGGGCCCGAACCAAGTAGGATTTGGGCCACAAAATCAACAAAAACAATGCTTCAAGCAAGCTGGCCCAATGAACCGGTTGTACAGTTCCCAACTAGTGGATCCGATTGAGAAAAAATCTGAATATTTGACAAAATGTTCCTTGAAGAGTGAGGAATCTAAAAAAGAAACAGTGCCTGATTTTCAATTTCGATGATGGAGATATGACCAAAACAAGCTTGGGTGCTCCGAATTTGAACCTGCTCGAATAATGTACTTCAACCGAAATCCGTTGAACTGGCTGAGCCGGTTTCCAAACGGTCGATCCCATTTAATAAAAAATTCTTAAATTTTCCAGAGAATTCTTCAATGAGTAGGGAATCCAACAAAATAAACGGTGCATGATTTCGAGTTTGGATGAGAGAGATATGATCAAAACAAGCCCAAGTGCTCCGAATTCGACATACTCTAATAAACTTCGATTGAGTTAAAACCTCGGGAGGCCCTACTTGCTTCCTATGGCACGATGGCAATAACTAAAAAATAGAAGCCACGATGACACTCCAAAGTGAACAACATACGCACTCAATGGACCACATACAAGCCCACCCGAGGCTCGGAGACCGACTAAACCTAAAAGGGCCCTAATGGTGCTATATGAGAATGATGAGTGAGTGTGACACCCATAGGATAAATGAAAATGTTGAGGGACAAAATTGAGGGTCTACAAATATGCCCCTCTTTAGTAGAGTGAATGAATGAGTGAATTGTGGGTGCGAAGTACAAGCGATGCAAGAGTGAAATGAATTCTAGTGAAGAACCCAGATGACCAAATAATTTGTCCTTACCCAGCATCGGTTACAACGGCCGAGTCGCTACACGATTAGCTGACTAGCAATAGAAACCTAAGTACGATGCCTTGGAAGATGAGTAATCCGGACATAATGCCAATGAAGATATGGGAAAGCTGGATGCGATGCCAAAAAAATAAGCGAAGCTTGGACACGATGCCTAGGAAGATGAGGAAAATCCGAATACGATGCCAGAAAAGATAATGAAAATCGGGCTTGATGACGGAAAAGATAACCGATGCTCGCACACGATGTCGAAAAAGATAATGAAATATGGACGCGATGCCGAAAAAGATAAGCGATGTTCAGACACGATGCTGAAAAAGATAATGAAAGTTGGACGCGATGCCGAAAAAGATAAGCGATACTCGGACATGATGCCGAGGAAGATAGGAGAAAGCCGGACGCGATGTCAAAAAAGATAAGTGATGCTCGAACACAATGCCAAGGAAGATGAGGAAAAATCTGGATGCGATGCCAAAAAATATAAGCGATGCTTGGACACGACGTCGAGGAAGATGAGGAAAATCCGAATATCACGCCAAAAGATATCGAATGTCGACGCCGGCGTCGTAAAAGATAAGCGATGCTCAGACACAATGCCGAGGAAGATGAGGAAAATCTAGACACGATGCCGGAAAAGATAATAAAATCCGGGCATGATGTCGGAGAACCTGAAATAAAAAAGGATCGAATCCAAGCATGATGCCGAAGAACCTGAAACAAAAAGAAGGGATCGAATCCGGCCATCACGTCGAATTTGATCCCTTTGTTTTGTTTCAGATAAGGGGATTTAGATGTTTATTTCTTTCCACACTCTCCAAATGACAATTCACTAACAACAATCACCAATTCACAATCAAACTCACCTAACCCCAAGTGTCCTAACTCCAGAGCGGGTCCCCTCTAATTCAAGTTAGGCTCAGCTTTAGACCCCAAATATGGCCCACAAATGCATTAGTGCAAACGGGCTTGAGCCTTAAGGGATTCGGGCTTGAAAAGTGCTAAAATAGGGCTACCCATAAGTCAGTTTCGAGACAAACTGGGCTTGAACCAGTTCTCAATCGGTCCAACCGATCGAGAAAAATTCTCAAATTTCACCAGAATATTCTTTAATGAATAAGGAATCTAACAAAACAAACGATGTATGATTCTGAGCTCGAATGAGTGAGATATGACCAAAACAAGCTCGAGTGCTCCGAATTCGACATACTCCAATAAACTCCGATTGAGTTAAAAACCTCGGGGGGCGAGGGCGAGGGCACTTGCTTTCTATGGCACGATGCCAATAACTAAAAAAAGAAGTCACGATGACACTCCGAAGTGAACTATATATGCACTCAATGGACCACGTACAAGCCCACCTGAGGATCTATAGACCAACAAAGAGGTATGGCCCTAATGCTATATGAGAACGATGGATGAGTGTGATACCCATAGGATAAATGCAAGTGTTGAGGGATAAAATTGAGGATCTACAAATATGCTCATCTTTAGTAGAGTGAATGAAGAAGTGAATCGTGGCTGCGAACTACAAGCGATGCATGAGTGAATTGAACTCTAGTGAAGAACCCAAATGATCAACAATTTTGTCCCCTTACCTAGTACTGAAGGCTAACGGAACTGAGTCGCCAGGACTAAAGGACTAAGAGAAACCCAAGCATGATGTTGGGGAAGATGAGTTATATAGACACAATGCCAATGAAGATAAGAGAAAGTCGGACACGATGCTGAAAAAGATAATTGATGCTCGGACATGATGCCGAGGATGATGAGGAAAAGATGGACATGGTGCCGGAAAAGATAATGAAAGTCGGGCTTGATGCCGAAAAAGATAAGCAATGTTGGCACACAATGCCGGAAAAGATAATGAAAGTCGGATGTGATGCGGAAAAAGATAAGCGATGCCCAGACACGATGTTGGAAAAGATAATGAAAGCCAGATGAGATGCTGAAAAAGATAAGCGATGCTTGGACACGATGCCGAGGAAGATGAGGAAAATCCGGACACAATGCCGAAAAAGATAATGAAATCCGGACGCGATGCCGAAAAAGAATAGTGATGCTCGGACACGATGCCGAGGAAGATAAGGAAAATCCGGACACAATTCCGAAAAAGATAATGAAAGCCGGACGCGTAGCCGAGGAAGATGAGGAAAATCTGGACACGATACTAGAAATGACAATAAAATCTAGGCACGATGCCGGAGAACCCGAAATAAATAAATTATCGAATCCATGCACGATGCTGAAGAACCAAAAAAAAGGGAAATGATCGAATCTAGGCACGATGTCGGAGAATGCGAAACAAAATGAAGGGATCGAATCCGGGCACAATGCAGGAGAGCCCAAAACAAAAGGAAGGGATCAAATCTAGGCGCAATGCCAGAGAACCCGAAACAGAAGGAAGGGATTGAATCTTGGCGCAATGATAGAGAACCCGAAACAAAAGGAAGGGATCGACCGTGCAATGCCGCAGAACCGTATCAAAAAAAAAAAAAAAACAGAGGGTTCAAACTGAAGCGATGCGTAGAACCCGAAACAAAAGGAAGGGATCGAATATGGGTGCAATGCCAAAGAACCCGAAATAAAAAGAAGAGATCGAATCTGGGCGCGATGCTCAAGAACCCGAAACAAAATGATGGGATTTAATCTAGGTGCAATGCCAAAGAACCCGAATCAAAACAAAAGGATCGAATCCGGGCGTGGTGCCGGAGAACTCGAAACAAAAGGAAGGGATCGAATTTAGGCGCAATGCCAAAGAACCCGATGCAAAAGGAAGGAATTGAATTTGGGCACGATGCCCGAGAACCCGAAACAAAACGATGGAATTTAATTTGGGCTAAATGCCAAAGAACCCGAATCAAAACGAAGGGATTGAATCCGGGCGCGATGCTAGAGAACTCGGAACAAAAAGAAGGGATCAAATCTGGGCTAGATGCCCGAGAAGCTGAAACAAAACGAGGGGATTGAATTCAGGCGTGATGTCGGAGAACCTGAACAAAAAAAAGGGATCGAATCCAGGTGCGATACCGGAGAACCCGAAACATAACGAAAGGATCGAATCCGAGCACGGTTTCGGAGAACTAGAATCAAAATAAAGGGAACGAATCTGGGTGCGATGCCCAAGAACCTGAAACAAAACGAAGGGATCGAATTCGGGCGCAATGTCGGAGAACCTGAAAAAAAGAAAGGGACTGAATCTAGGCGTAATGCCAGAGAACCCGAATCAAAACAAAGGGATTGAATCCGAGCGCGATGCCGAAGAACTTGAAAAAAAAGGAACGGGATCGAATCTATGCACAATGTCAGAGAACCCAAAACAAAAGGAAGCGATCGAATCTGGGCATGATGCTGGAGAACCCGAAACAAAAGGAAGGGATCGAATCTAGGTGCAATGCCAGAGAACCTGAAACAAAAGGAAAGGATCGAATCTGGGCGCAATGCCAGAGAACCCAAATCAAAATGAAGGGATTGAATTTTGGTGTAATGCCAGAGAACCCGAATCAAAATAAAGGGATCGAATCTGAGCGCGATGTCAAAGAACTCGAAACAAAAGGAAGGGATCGAATCTGGGCGCAATGCTAGAGAGCCCTAAATAAAAGGAATGGATCGAACGTGTCCAAAGGCGCAAAGAAAGGGTTATGCCCCAATCTAAGGCATCAATACCATGTCAGAAACCCACCACTACACATAAAGTCAAAGTCATAAAGCTTGAAATATTACAAACATTCATTCTTGAGGAAAATCCCTCCTCACTAATCCATAACATCCAATATCCACCAACAACTGATAGGGGATATGCCCCTGTATGTACATCCGTCGAAATATCTTGATGAAACCCCAAATACATCATCGAAAAACCCAATCGTCTACGCGAGCGAACAGACAATGAATGGGAGAATGCCCCAGTATGCACATCCCTGTTGGGTCAATGAATACCGTGAATTTGATCCCCGGTTAGCTCTCAAAAGCGCTCTATTGTATGAAGAAACCAAGCTAAATACGAGGCTTACTCAAACTCTGATGCCTAAAACATCTTTACGTGAAACAAACTACTTATGTACATGTGTAAGAGCCAAAGCTAGTATGAAAGGATGGGGGTATGCCCTAGTGTGAACGTGTCAAAGCATCAAGCTAAGGTGCCATCAACGGTCCCAACTCGTGATCATCCTGTGATCCGATCATGGACTCGGTGCGCTAACCGAATGGAAAGGGAATATGTGACCCTAGATATTCCCCAAGAACAGAGGTTCGTGACATTCCGCAGACTTAATCACTAGATTTTAACTCCGGCCCATATAAAATGCCAAGCAAGCACGAGATCACATGGCCTCAGGGTGGTCTTACGAATCAGACCGTAATGTAGGCCAAGGGTGAAAGGTGAATGAAATGATGGGAAACAAAGTCCCAAATACCCAATAGATAATGCCAAACCCTTGTGTGCACAATGCCAAATGTCAGAGAATCATGTGAGCAAAGCGACTCGACTAACACATAAGTGATCAATGCCAAGCAACAGGTGATGTACACTAAAAGACACGTCGTTCATGAAGTGAGACGACGATCAATGAGGATAGAAGAAAATTAAAAGGGATGTAGAAGAAAGTAGGGAAACAAGGTGGGATACAAGTGTAGCAATGAGTGATGATGACGACCACTCATCCCAAGGATGCCAAATCGAAGCAAGTCAACATAAGATGGGAATGGTGATATGGATAATGACCTAGGGGACCTAGTGCAAAGGAAGCCCAAACCTCACTCCCAATGTGTCTCCCGAATCCATGGAGAAAAGGATCATATAATGCTCTAAACTGCCTTTTTGAAGAAAAATAAGTCCCTTAATCCAAATTGACCTCTGATGATCAAGCCATGATACCACCGACAAACCATGCTAGCCCTTCAGTTGATCCACGTTAATCGCCCGTGAACTCGATTTCCGTCAGCCTGGTCACCCAGCCGCTCCCTTCGGGTCAAATTCGAATAACATACAACCCACTCCAAGCCTGGGCCTAAACTTACCTCTAGGGTTGCCGATCAATCCCCTTAGGACTTCAAGCACTAGGTCGCTTTTGAAACCTCCTGAAGCTTGACCTTTTGAATGCACGGTCATCTTCCTTGATAGGCATGCTGAACATGATTTGCCGGCTCACCTCAATCTCATCTCATCCAAAGTGCTAAGCCGATCATAACGAGACTGGTCTACTCCTACTTCGCATCTATCGTCTAGTGCTATTCTAAAAGATCCCATCTCAATCTCAACAGATAGCACTGCCTCCATACCATACACCAAAGAATACGGGGTAGCTCCAATAGAAGTACGAAAAGATGTACGATAAGCCCACAACGCGAAATGGAGCTTCTCTAACTAATCCCGAGAAGTATCGACCATCTTTCTCAAAATCCTCTTGATATTCTTATTCGCAGCCTCCACTGCCCTATTAGTCTATGTCATGCACGCAGACGATTTGTGATGCTGAATGTAATACTCCTGAATTAACATGTCCACCTCGCCCTTGAAATGCACCCCTCTATCATAAATCAGCTCGTGAGGGACCCCATATCGACAGATAATGTGCGATCTAATGAATTTGGCCACCTTGGCCGTTGTCAATCTAACATAGGAAGCAGCTTCCACCCACTTGGTGAAATAGTCAATGGAAACTAAAATGCACTCCTGCCTATTGGAAGACTCCCAATAATATCAATACCCCATACTGAAAATGGCCAAGGGGAAGTGAGTGCATGCAACTCAGAAGGTGGCACGTGTATCAAGTCTTTATGCATCATACACTTCGGACATCTCTGTACAAACTAGAAACAATTTTTCTCCATGGTCAACCAAAAGTAGCCAATCCTCATGATTTTACGCATTAGCATATGACCTCCCATGTGTGGGCCACAGACTCCTGTGTGAACCTCTCTCATCCCTCGATTTGTAGAGGTACGGTCTAGACATAATAACAACATGCCACCGGACGATCTCCTATACAATTCATCCCCACAAATAACAAATCTAGTGTCCAAATAAAATAACGCCTCTTATCCTTAGCCGAGGTCGATCGGGGTGTTTTCCATGATAGAAACTGATAAATGTCATGGTACTAAGGTAGCTCATCTTGATCCTCAATATCTCTAATCAAACAATATTAAGTTGTGCGCACCTGGGGCCCTCTATCAACAATGGTTGCACGCTCACTTCCCCATGTGAATCTCAATTATGTAAGCTAAGGTGGCTAAATATGAAGAACCGATTCTCCGCTCTAAAGTGCATGTATGTATCTCAACTCATCAAATCTATTAGCCAACAAGTCCAAGTAAGCATGGTAGGGCTTCAGCTTCTCATCTCGAGTCATCCAAATACCCTGAGTCCTTTGAATAACCAAGTTGGAATCCCCGTGGATCTCCAACTGTCTAACTCCAAGATCAAGTGCGCCTCTAGGCCTCGTAATGCTTCCCATACTCAACTATATTATTCGTCAACCGATGATGATCAGAGAATGTTAACCGGACTGATATGGGAATATGATCACCCTGGGGTGATATCAATAGGATACCAATGCCAAACCTCGACTGATTGGCAACACCATCAAAGTACAACCACTATCCTGCGATAATGGTCATAGAAACAAACTGCTCATCAGGGAAATCATCAATCGGTCTATAATTGGATATAGGCAAAGAAGCCAGAGGATTTGCAACAATGTTTCCCTTTACCAATTTTTGTGTGACATACTGAATATCAAACTTTGTTAAGCAAAGATTAACCATCCTACGAGCCTATCTACGTAATGTGCCTATCAAACAGATGCCTCAACAGATCCAATCATGAGACCAAAAGTATGGAATACTCTATCACATAATGTCTTAGTGTCCTAGTGGCCCAAACAAATGCCAAACAGAGGCGCTCAATCATAATGTATCTGCACTCATATTCTAGCATACTCTTACTTAGATAATAGATGGTTAGCTCCTTCCCTGAATCATCGAGCTGAGCTAGCATGCATCCTAAGGCCATGTCTGAAACTGACAAATACAGAAGCAAATGGTGCCCTGGTATAGGAGGCACTAAAACTAGAGGAGAAAGGAGACACTCCTTAATCTTCTCAAAAGCACGCGCAATCATCATTCCAAATCAGAGGTCAAGCCTTCCTCATAAGATGGAAGATAGGCTCACATATGTCTGTTAGTTTAGCAATGAAACAACCGATATACTATAATCTACCTAGAAAGCCTCTGATCTCTCTCTCAGTCCTCGGGGAAGGCATGTCAAGTATGGCTCTAATCTTTTCAGGATTAACCTCTATACCCCGCTCACTAACAATGTGTCTTAGAAATTTCCCAGAAGTTACCCCAAAGGTGTGCTTCTTGGGGTTCAACCTTAGCTTGAAACGTCTGATCTTCTCAAAGAACCTCTATAAGGCTGCTAAGTGATCTGCCCTATCTTGGGACTTCACTATCATGTCGTCCACATATACCTTGACATCTCTATGCATAATGTCATGGAATAGAGTAGTAGCAACTCTCTGATAAGTGGCTCCTGCATTCTTCAACCCAAATGCCATAACTCAGTAGTAGTAAGTACCCCACTCAGTAATAAAAGAAGTCTTCTCCATATCCTCTAGAGCCGTCATAATATGATTATACCTAAAAAATCCATCCATGAAAGACAACATCGAATGTCTTGCAGTGCTATCAACCAACATATCAATGTGTGGGAGGGGAAAATCATTCTTAGGCCTGGCTTTGTTTAGATCACGAAAGTCTACACAAACTCTAACCTTGCCATCCTTTTTGGGAACAAGGACGACATTAGCTAGCCACTCAGGATACTCAACCACTGATAAGAAGCCAACACTAGGTTGCTTCTAAATTTCTTCCTTAACCTGCAAACTCCATCGAGGGTGTAGTTTCCTCAATTTATGCTTAACTGGCCTAGCATGTGGTAGAATGGGCAGGTGATGCTGCATTATAGAAGAGTCAAGGCCCGACATGTCCTCATATGACCATGAAAATACATCTAAGTATGACCTGAGCAGGTTAATCAATCTACCCTTTTCATCAGGAGATAGGAAAGAGCCAATCCTAATCTCCTTAGGCTAATCTAGTGTCCCAAAATCTATCAACTCTGTGTTACCAGTAATGGGTGTAACTTTCGGTCCCTCCGACGTAATCACACCGCGACCGCCACCAAGTGGGTCATTCAGTCTCCCACATCATCAACATCATATATATGTGTCATGGGTGCTGATGGCGGTAATCAAAGGAAAATGTCGACATGTGCGAATACCAAAATACCATGTCATTATTACCATTAGAAGCGTCATCAAAGCGGGTAACAAACCCAGACATAGTGTCAAAATAAATAGGTGGGTCCACAAAGTCGGACGCTCCCTCAACAGAAACAATATTGTGAATAATATTAGTAGCAACAAGTCCATCATCATCATTTATCTCTAGTATAGAAATCCCAAACATATCAAAAACAAAGCAGGGCCTAGGTGGGGCCGCATCCAGAATGTGGCTAGTGTCGATCATGTCCATCGCATCAGCGTAGGCATCATAAATTGTCACATCCTCAAAATCAATAAACAAACCTGCCATTCAAAAGTAGAATGGGGCCTGCGTGGGTCAGTGATCGAGGATACGTCCTATGCCGATCATGTCCATCTCGTCTTTATAAGTATCAGGAAGAGTCACTCCATTAGTATCATCCCTCAAATCCATAGATAGGTCATAGTTAGGGACCTCCTTGAGGAAACACATAGAGAACACACTAGCTCGACCCGGTGATGGAGGTGTAACTATCATGGCACTAGGTGCCTTAATAGTCTCAGAACTAAAACACATCTGTCCCAAGGCCTGCTAGATGCCTTAGATCCCATTTGTCTCTAAAGCATGATCAGTACCCCCTATGCGGGGTGAATGCTCTGATCCTCTAATAAAGTATTCAGCCAATTGAAAGGTATATGGGTAGAAGGGATAATTGAATGGAACCCAGACAGGAGAGCCCTCACCCTGTCCTAGTGCAGTCGCTCCATGTAACGTACATCGTCCTCTGTAGGAGTGTAACCTAACCCATAGGTTATGCCATGATCAATTGTAAAAGTAAACTTACGCAACCCTTACTAGCGGCGACCCAACCCCAAGCCAAGCATATAGGACATGCATCTCATCTTACTAAGTACCAAAGTGCTACTGTGTTGATCAAAAGACATATGCACTAGGTCTCTACTGTCATCCTCTAAACTGACAACCTGAACCTCATCGAAAGTAAACATGGTTAAATGTAGGTCATCCTCATTGTGGCTGATATGTAACAATGGCTCAGAATAAGTAATAACATCTATGTCATACTGTATCGTGATAATGCTCCCCTCGTGTATGAACTTCAACTTCTGATGAAGGGAAGATGGTATAACACCCACCTCATGAATCTAAGGGCAGCCAAGAAGCAGGTTAAAGTATGACTGAATCCTCAAAACCTGAAATAGTATGGAGTATCTAACTGGCCCAATCATGACATGTGTACTGAGTGTGCCCATAATTTTCCTATGAGTCCCATCATAAGCTCTACAAGCCAGGAAAAGGCCCAAAATTACCTACGAAATCCAAGTGCAATGGTAGTAACTACCGCATTGCACGCTCATGGCGAGCCGTTGTTCAAGAGGATGTATCGCACCCTTGACGGCTTGAACAAGCAACATTAATGAATAAGGGTCCAACATGATCCACCCCCGCACAAATCATCATCGAAATGCAATGCATGTAGCTCTGTCGGCTGTCAGAAAGTGAATAAGCCCTTTAGGGGTAGTGGCAGTGTCAACTCTGATCCGACTAGGTGCTTTGATCAATGCATCTCTATGAGTAATGGATGCAGCTTTAATAGGGATCCGTGATGGATATATCGCAGCCTCGTGTAGTGCGTAGCTGGCGTAGAATCTCATCATCCTTTCTCTGAACATCCTCTCTAGCTGATGTGCCAGCAAATGGCCTGTCAACGGGTGGAGGCTGAGCTACCCTCCCACTTCGTGTAACAATATGAACATCCCTGTGAACAGGCCCATACTCCTCCGAGAACAGAATGAAGGGTGTCATGGGCGGAACATGCTGCAAGTATATGGGTGAAATTAAAGTCTGTATGGGAAACTCATTTGGGATAAGTCTGAATGGCCTAGGGATCTGCTAGCCAGAGGTGTATCCACTAAAATTAGAGTCTGTGTATAAACTGGTCGGCTATGGAGCCTCTACATGCCATCCCATTACGAATATCTCGTCTCCCAAAAACTCAATTGAATGTACACCACTTGTGGTGGAGGCAACACACGCCATGGTGAAGGCAGAGCATCAGGGTTCTAATCACAAACTGGGACACTAATCTACTGATAAGACTCACATCTAATTATCTCAGATTGCGGCCCGCTTCTTTGATGGTAGGCATAGTGAAGATCTGTCTTGAATCCTGGTGGGGTAGGATGTGGTGGTGGCCTGGGTGGTAGTGGAGCAATCAAACATCTTTCAACCAATCTCGACAATGCTCGACTTAGTGGCATCCTGAGCTGTGGAAACTGCCTAGCCGGCCTTGGTGGAGGCGATGCTCTATACTACTGATGGTACTGTACAGGTGGCCTCTGAGGTACCTGTGTAGCATATACTGGCTCTAGACCATGACGTGATTAAGGTGAAGTTGTTTCCATTCTCTCTACAAGACAAGGAAAGGAGTTGGTTTCACAATTTGATGCCAGGTTCCATAAATAGATGGGGAGAGTTTGTTGAAATATTTTTGACAAATTTTTTTACACCCCAACTCACGTTCAAGTCATAACTCATAGTAGAAATCACACAGTTTCGACAAGGTGACCAAGAAACACTATATGATGTGTGGTACAAATTTAGAGAGCTATTAAGAAAATGCCCACAGCATGGGTATGAGCTAAGTTCCTAAGTCCAAACCTTTTACAATGGACTTAATTATTCAACGAGAGCATTGGTTGACGTGGCTTGTGGAGGATCAATTACAACAAAAAATGCGACGGAAGCCAATCAACCATTTGATGAATTAGCAAAGAAAAATTATCTACCAACTTCAGAGAGAAATGTTGGAAGAAGATAAGGAGGTATTTTAGAGATGGATAGAGTGTCTTCATTAGAAGCCAAGTTTGAGGCTCTAATGACTAAGCTAAATCAACAAACTCCAAAAGAGCCAACTCTGGGGGAAATTTCATATATGCAAGACAAGGCAATGATGCCAATCCCATCAAGTGGAAGAAGCGAATTATGGAGCAAACTGGCTGCATTATTTTTGGCCAAACAACTTACCTTTGCAGTACCACCCGAGATTGAGAAATCATGAAAAATTTTCATATGAGAAGCAAGCTAAGTTCCCCATGAGCCTCACCAGTTGTGTACCACTATGGCACCTCCCAGATTCCAAAATCAAGGAGCTGCAAATTTAATCATCAAGGGAATGGGCAGCAAATGTTTTAATTAGCTTTTTATCAAGGACAAATGATATGGGGAGGAGCAACATGGCCAGAGAAGTCACTAGCCGGAAAATAGTCAAATTAACATGGTCATGATAATGAAGAATATGGAGAACATTTAGTCCACTATGGGTGCCTCTATGAGGAATTTGGAAACAAATCAAGCAAGCTTTAATGCAACCGTGAAGAATCTAGAGACTCAAATGGGGAAAATGGCCCAATCCCTAAAACAAAATTCTTCAAAGTCTTTCCCTAGTGACATAGAGATAAGGAGTGGGAGATAGCTAGATGACTCCACAGAATTGAAGAAACAAGCTGAAATAGAAACCGAGGAAAAGAATGCTGAGGTAGAAAAAGCACTATCTAGTGTAGAAATGAATCAAGAAGAGATAAAGATGGATAATACAAAGAAGAATCAAGAGAAAGAAGAGATGGTTCCAAGGAAACTCAATTCTCCTAACAAACCTCCTATTTATACTCCACCCTCACCTTTCCCTCAAAGATTCAGAAAAGCCAAGCTAAATGCACAATTTGCTAAATTTCTAGACATCTTCAAGAAGTTGGAGGTCAATATACCATTTGTTGATGCTCTTGCTCAAATGTCGAATTATGAAAAATTTATGAAAGATATCATGAGCAACAAGAAGAAGTTGGATTTAGTTGGGACAGTAAGTTTATCCGAAAATTGTAGTGCCATAATTCAAAGGAAACTTCCAGAAAAGTTGAGAGATCCTAGGCGTACCTTATTATCCTCAGGTGATCGGGTGAGCAACGTTTCAAGAAAGCTTTATGTGATTTAGGGGCCATCGATAAATCTCAAGCCCTTATTTATGGCGAATAAATTGAATCTAGGAGAACCTACTTCTATAGCATTATCACTCTTAATGGTTGATCGCTCTTTAACTTACCCACAAGGAATCATCAAAGATGTATTCGTTAAAGTGGATAAGTTCATTTTTTCGTTGATTTTGTTGTCTTAGACATGGAGGAGCACAAAGAGGCGCCTTTGATCTTAGGTAGACCATTTTTGGCAACCGTACAAGCCTTGATAGATGTGAAAGATGGAGAACTAACGCTAAGAGTGGGTGATGATCAAGTCAAATTCAACTTATACCAAAATTTGAAATTTTCTGGTGATGATAAAGCTACATGTTTGCGAATTGATTCTTTTTATACCTTCATGAGATAAATTGATACATGATTTTATGTATAAAGATCCCCTTGAAGAATGTCTTATTCATTCACTTTTCGTTGAAGAATTGAATGATGAAAAAGTAGATTCAAATGCTCTAGCTGAAACCGTTGTGAATCTTGAGGAAAACGAAAATGCTATGGTTGTAGAGGAAGAACCGCAAACTCGTGATGGGTTGGTATTGGAATAACTTCCTCCGCACCTTCAATATGCATTCTTAGGTGAGAACAACACTAAACCAGGTAATTATTTTAGCTGAATTGAATGATGAATTGGAGAAAGAGTTGTTTCTAGTGTTGAAAAGAAATAAGGGAGCTTTTGCAAGAGTATAGATGACATAAAGGGAATCAATCCTTTGATTTTCATACCTGAGATTACGATGGAAGAGAAAGTAACTACGATTGATCATCGCGAAGATTAAATAAAGCAATGAAAGATGTTGTGAAAAATGGGGTTTTGAAGTGGTTGAATGATGGATTTATTTATACAATTTCTGAAAGCACATAGGTAAGCCTTATTCAAGTAGTTCCAAAGAAGGGAGGAATGTAAATTGTGAAAAATCAAGGGAGAGATTTCAACTTGAGCGTCACGGGATGGAAGTGTGTATCGACTACCGTAGTGAATAAAGCTAGGAAAGACCGTTTCCTATTACCTTCATTGATGATACTTTCTGAGGGCATTCACATTATTGTTTCTTATATGGATACTCGGGGTATAATCAAATCTTAATCAACCTCGAAGATTAGGAGAAGATAACATTCACATGCCCCTATGGAACATATGGTTTCAAAAGAATGTCGTTTGGTCTTTGTAATGCGTCGACCACCTTTCCAAGGTATATGATGGCGATATGTTCTGACCTTGTTGAGGATATCATGGAAGTCTTTATGGACAACTTCTCAGTATTCGGGACTTCATTTGCTCATTGTTTCCACAATTTAAACACTGTGCTAGAAAGATGTCAAGATAAAAATATTCTTTTGAATTGGGAGAAGTGCCACTTTATGGTACATGAGGGCATTGTGTTGGGTCACCTGATATCCAAGGAAGATTTGGAAGTTGATAAAGCAAAGATTTTTTCTATTGAAAGTCTTGTACCACTAATGAATGTAAAAGGAGTAAGAAGTTTCCTTGGTCATCCAAACTTTTACTTGTGGTTTATCAAAGATTTTTCAAAAATTGCAAGACCATTATGTCGATTTCTTGAGAAGGATTCACTGTTGTTATTTGATGAAGATTTTCTTGAAGCTTTTGTGAACATCAAGAAGAGATTGATTTCAGCACCGATTATGTGTGCACCTGATTGGAGCCTCCCATTTAAGATTATGTGTGATGCAAGTGATTTTGCTGTTGGAGAAGTTTTAGGACAGTGTCATGAGAAGATATTCCAGGCCATATATTATGTAAGCCGCACTTTGAATAAAGCTTAAGAAAACTACACAATCACCGAGAAAGAAATGCTTGCAGTTGTGTTTTCTTGTGACAAATTCAAGCCTTATATTATTGGATCAAAGGTGATTATTCACACTGATCATGCATCTTTGAGATATTTAATGCAAAAGAAGGATGCTAAAACCCAACTTATTAGATGGGTATTTCTTCTTCAAGAGTTTGATTTGGAAATTCAGGACAAACGAAGAATAGAAAATGTCATTGCCGATCACCTATCCTGTTTGGAAAATGGAAATGATAACCAAGGATCCATTGAGATTGATGAGTATTTTCCTGATGAGCAAATGATGTTAATGGAAACCTCTTTGCCATGGTATGCTGATATAGTTAACTTCCTAGCTAGCAATGTTCTACCACCGGAGTTTAACTCAAGGCAAAAGAAGAAGTTTCTTCATGTTGTGAAATGCTATCAATGGGATGATCCTCTATTATTTTGAAGATGTGCAAAACAGGTTATATAGAGATGTGTCCCTGAAGTTGAGTATGACGGCATCTTAGCACATTATCATTTTTCATCATATGGAGGTCACATGGGACCTTTGAGAACCTCTCGGAAGATACTAGATTATGGATTTTATTGGCCTACACTTTTTCGAGACTGTTTCAAATATGTGAAGAAGTGTGATCGTTGCCAACGAGTTGGGAATATATTGAAAAGAGATTAAATGCCACTGTACAACATGCTGGAAGTTGAGATATTTGATGTTTGGGGGATAGATTTCATGGGGCCATTTCCACCTTCAAAAGGCAATTTATATATTCTTGTGTTGGTGGATTATGTCTCCAAGTGGGTTGAAACCATAGCAACACCCAACGATGGTTCAGTTTTTTAAAAAGAATATTTTGACCCATTTTACAGCACCAAAGGCGATTGTGAGTGAGGAGGGCACCCATTTTTGTAACAAGGTATTTGATACGCTTATGGCTAATTATGGGGTCCATCACAAAAAGGCTTTGGCATATCTCCCCCAGTCAAATGGACAAGCTAAGATCACTAACAGAGAAATAAAGAGAATTCTAGAGAAAACGGTTGGTACAAATAGAAAATATTTGGCAATGAAGTTAAATAATTCACTATGGGCATATCGAACTGAGTACAAGTTACCCATTGAAATGTAACCCTACTGACTTGTGTTTGGAAAAGTTTGCCATTTACCCATGGAGTTGGAGCATCGAGCCTTTTGCGCGATTAAGAAGCTGAATTTCTACCTCAAAATCTATGGGAGAAAAGAGGCTCCTTCAACTCAATGAGCTTGAAGAAATAAAAAATGAATCTTATGAAAATGCAAGGATATACAAGGATAAGATGAAGAAGTAGCATGACCGGTGTATTGCATAGAGAACATTTAAGGAAGGTGACAGAGACATATTGTTTAACTCTAGACTTCAACTATTTTCGGGAAAACTGAAATCCTGATGGATGGGCTCGTATACTGTTATCTTTGTTACTCTATTTGGTGTGATTGGTTTGAAATCAAACAATGGAGTAGAATTTAAGGTGAACGGGAAGAGATTGATGCATTTACCACGAAGAAGAGATTCCTAAAGCTGATTTGATGAAGTTGAGTGAGTAAGAGTTGTATTTATTTATTTTTAATAATCATCACTGTGAATAGTTGCACTATCGAGATGTGGCTTAGTTGAGCTATCGACATTAAACACAACGCTTCTTGGGAGGTAACCCATGTTTTATGAGAATCCCCTTTTTCTTTTTCTTTTTTTTTGTTTTTATTTATTTATTTTTTATTCAATTTTACTATTTCGAGATTCTTGGTGTGTTCGATTTGTGTGTTAAGTGTTTCAGGTGCCCTCAAGAATGAAAAGGACAATCACAGTGCATTAACTGAAGAGAATCAAGTTTTTAGGAGTAGACTGAAAAATGATGTAAAACAAGGTGTTTTTAAAAGAGAAGAGCCATAATCTCATTTTCATTTAAGAGAGATAGGAATCAATTTTAGGAACAAGAGTATGATGTTGAAATGTTTGGGATTTTCATATTTTGAAAGATCCATTCTTTTAGCTCGCCACGACGAAGCACTCCTTCGCCACGGCGAACAAACCCAAATTTTGGTATCTTACTTGTTTGCTGCTATGAAGCAACCCTTCACCGTGGCCAATCAAAGTCTCAATCTGTAGAACTCTCGATTTCACACCTGGGAAGAGTCCCTCTCGCCACAAGTCAACCAAGATCACCCCTTGTTTTCTCCTGCCCACCGCTATAACATCAACCCTTTTGCATTCCTCTGAGTTGTTATGACGGCGTCTTCTTCGCCCATTGCTTCATCGTGGCTTTTCAAATTCAAGCCCTTCGTTGCAGTAAAGACACCTTCACCGCAGCGAAGGCCCTTGATTTTCGAAGTCCTATAAATAGACACGGTAGGTCATATTTTTTTAAATACATATCATTTGGCTCATTCTCTCCCAAAAATCGATGCTCCTAAGCCAGGAACCCCTCTCCACAAGTCTCCTATGGCTTCAAAGAAGACTGTTCCTCAGAAGAAGAGAAATATCAGGTCAAGTTTTCGCATACCTCCGCGTATTCAATAAGATCCGGAGAAGTTTATCGCACATGAAGCAAAATGGTTGTACCACAAGTGTAGAGACCGCACTTTTATACCGAAGTGTGGTTTCCCAACATCCAATGTGTACTTCACATTCATGATCGAGAACACAGGTTAGACCAAGATGTGTGAGCATCCGCCACCAGGGATAGCTCCTGTTGTTAGAGGGTTCCATTCAAACTTGCCTTTACGGGAAGGCTCGACAGTGTATGTGCGTAGGAAGTGGGTGAACTTTGACGTCGCTACGATAAACATGGCGTATAATCTAAGAGACGATGACACTGAAGAATACTAGGCCCTGTTCCAAAATACTAATTACAAGATGATAATGAGAGCCCTTAAGAAAGGGAGATGTGAATGGAAGTGACACCCTTTAACCTTTGAGGTGACTATTTTTCCTATGGCTACCTTGAGGTCGATTCCAAAGACGTGGTATAATTTTTTGTGTGCGACCTAAATCCGAGCCTTCATCTCTCGATAGTCACCAAGGACAAGGCGATTCTCTTGTTTGCCATTGTGAAAGATATAAAGTTTGATGTGGGCTATGTGATAGAAAGAGGAATTATCGAATCGACCCAAGGGCGATGTACGGGATAACTCATCCACCCTTCTTTAATCACACTGTTATGTAGGATGACTGAGTGCCTATGTCTGATTTTGAGGAAAAATAACTGCACAAACTCCCAATACCCCTTCCCAAGAAAAAAGACTGCTCACCCCAAGACTCAGATGACAACACAGAAGAGGGAAATGGAGATCAAGGTGAAGCAGGAGCTGAAGAAGCTAATGAAGTAAAGACAGAAGAAGGAGCCAAAGAGGGTGCCAAAAGGACCCATGGATCCCCGACTTCGAAACTCATTGGTGGAATGGCCTCAACTATGTGGAAAGAGTTCAAGGACTAAAGAAAGAGCAACTACACGTTGCATGTAGAGAATGCAAGAATAATAGTCCGTCAAGAGGCGCTGGCTCAACGACAACAAATGCAAGCAGATTGAGTGGAGTAGAATACAACCTACCTTATGAGCTTGATGCGGTACTACCATGGTCTAGCATTGACTTTAGCTGCAGCACTGCAGCCTCCACTTCCATTCGAGTTTCCACCATGGCCACGGCCCACACGCAGGCTTCAGGATGACCCATGAGTAGGACCCTCACGATGGCGGGGCTTCGTCTTGGGGGGGTTCCTCTTTACCTTATGTTTTGCTTTGCAGTGGGGACAACGCTTGATTTAAGTTTGGGGAGGAGTTATTCTGGATGTTTATCACACTAATATAGATCTCATATATAATTGTTTAGAACAATTCATATCTTAGATATTTGATTGTTATATTATTTGTGTCTCTTAATTTCAGTGATCATTTGTTGTTATATTAAATTACAATTGTCTGTTGTAGATTAGACGAATCTTTGTAGTTTGATGACATGTAGTTCTCTGTTCAGTGTAAAATAATGATTGTTAATATCTCTTTGTCAGTGACATAAATAATGAGTTATGCATTTTGAGTGATATCAGTTTGTTTTGTTTGTTGTTGATTACCGAGTGATCTAATTTGTATTTCCTATTCGCATGAATAATATAAGAATAGTTATATAAGAATCTAATGGTGTTCATATCAATGTACATTTGACCTGTAGATTCTGAGTGATACAAGATCAAATGTTATGTTTGTATTTGGTGGGAGATGAGTGAATACCTCCTTGTTTTGGATTGATACTCAGCTGACCAAATCTCGTGAATCGCTAAATCATCTTTAAATATTGCCTTCCGTGATAATGACCTCTGTATATCAATCATAAATCCACTAACAATCTTATTAAATCCTTCTTGAGCAAAGTGAACACCATATTCTTACCTTGATGAGAACTCATATTTGCATAACACCCACCCATAAATCTCATGATCTTTGTAATGTGGTGAGAAGCGAATGAAGTGGTTATGCTAGTCTGAGGAATGTCGAGGAGATGGGTGTTAAAAGAGTAAAATTTAGAAAAACTCAAGGGGGAGTAAATCCAACCTCTTGGCGCTTCTTAGCAGGCTCTCCTCTTGAGTCAGTTAGGGGATGTTTTAACACCTAGTACCCCAAGGCCAATTGGTCTAGGAGTTGCTGACCTAAAACTCACTACATGGGGTAGGTAAAAAGCTTAGGGGGTTGAATATTGCACGACTCCTAACCTTGATGTTCAGAAAATAAAAAAAAGTTCTTTATGATTTTGGAGAAAGATAAAAACAAACAAGTTTGGGGGTGAAGAATTATAAATAGCACAATGATGTGAATTATGATGAATTTGAATGACTCAATTGTAAACATAGTTAATTGTTGGAGGATGAAAGTACTTTGATACATGGAGAATGTGCTTGAGTGTTTTGGGTAAATGCTGAACCTAAATGACCTACTTGACTACCCCTTCACCCAAGCCACACATTACAAACTTGAAAAGACCTATTTGATCCTAAAAGTGTGAAATGCCTACATTAGTGCAAAATGATATGCATAGCAAGCCTATGGAGTCTTTATCACTCTTCATTCATGAAACCTCCATATGAGTGAGAGATCTCCCATTTCATGCAAATTCTCCTATTTTCATATAAATTGCAATTGGTTGAATAAGGGTAGGATTGCACACACTCACGCTAGGACCTTGGTCTAGGTGCATTTAGCTTGTGGTCACCCAATTCTCTTTGTAGAACTCTATCTCAAAATATTATTTATGTTGTTGGGAAGCATAATGCCTAAGGCAAAACATCGCAAAAGTATATCTCTTCAAACTCACTATTTTTATCCTTTGTTTTCAATAAATTGGAAAATGTGTTTTTATCTTTGCATAAGGACAACCAAAACATTAAGTTTGGGGGTGTTTGATAGGTGTGAATCATGTAGCATTTTTATATGTTTTATGCAAATTCAATGCTAGATTCACACCATTATCTCCTATGAAATCTCTAATCCCTCATTTGCTTATGTTTTGTAGGAATTGAATGAAAATCAAGCAAAGAGATGAAAGAAACAAAAGTGAGAGAAATTTATCAGTTTGCAGCTATGGGTTCGTCGTTGAAAAAAAGACGGTTCGTTGTTGCAAAGGAAGATGTTTGCTGCAGCAAAGAGAATTATGAAAAAAGACTAGCCTTGGGTTTGCCGTATTGAAGCTATCCTTCACCGCAACGAAGAGGTTCTCCACAACAAAGACACCCTTTGCCGTGACGAAGGAAGGAAGCATTAAAAGAAGACATGTGGCTTCGCTGCGGTGAAGAACTGCGAACTGGAATAGAAATATTCCTATTTTTAGCCCATCATTAGCCCATTTTCCAAGGCTTATATATAATATAATGATATCAATGATTAGGGTTCGAACATTCACGGAGGGAGGCTCTCTTTTAGGGTTCCCTTTCTCTCTTGGAAGTTTGTTCCATTTTAGGTTTAGATTTCCAGTTTTCTTGAGTTTTAATTTGGTTTTTATGGATATCTTGGATTGTAATTGAAGATTGCAAAGTAATAACCTCTATAGAGTGGAAATTTCAATTTAGAGTCTGGGATTGAAGACATTTGTAGATTAAACCTTTGTTTTGTATTTCTATCTCTCTCATCTTCTATTTTCAACAGTTGTATGTATGATCTTAGCATGAATATGTGGATTGTGTTTGCTGAAATGTCAGGCTAAATATCTATAAGGTTGATTATCAAATGTGATGTTGATTTTTGTCTAATCTTTCATTGATTGGTTGATCTATGTTTGTTTTGTTGTGTTTAGTGTTAGATCCTTGGAATACTATGGTTTTAATTGATTAATCCTTGTTGAGAATTGGATATTCAATTCTTTTACAAGTGTATTCCTGGTGACATAGGAATTACGCCCTTAAATATGGTTATAATTTTCTTAAGGTGTGGATTAATTAATTAGAAGGCTAAAGAATCTAGTTAAAGAGACTTAGGGAATTAGGAATTCCTAGTACTAAGTGGATTTCACTAGAAATGGACATTAAACACAATAATAAGTAAAGATTTCAAGAACGTAACAGTGTCCAATTCGAGCTTAGTCTGGGTAGCTCTATTGCAAGGATGTAATTGTGACCAATAGAGCTCCCGAGGAAATATGGCTTTTAAAAGTATCGCATTATCAACCTAGAAGAACGTACTTGTGAATAGGTGGGTAGTGCAAGAAAATACAAGGGGGGAACATGAGAGAGGGATCCTTATACCGTATCCTTGGACCAATTCAAGTTATAAATCAACCAATCCGGACTTTAAAAATAAGAATCGTTAAACATCATAGATGATAATCAACCCTAGTTCCTTTATAAGTTCTTTTCTCGTGTTTTAAGCAATTACATCCAGTTTTCATTAAAACATTTTTTGTTTCTGCTAAGTTATATTTTAATTAATTTGGTAATTTAAAAAACAACCCAATTAGAGGCTCAAATAGTGACTTAAGTGAGTAGTCGGGGTACTTAATCCCCCTTGAAAACTAACGTATCCTCATGGGAATGATATCGATTCATAATAGAAAACCACTTTTATTACTTGAGGTCCATGCACTTGTGGGTTTAGGCTATTTCAATTTTATAATACATGTTGCAAACCATCAAGCTTTTGGCATAAGCTATCAAATGGCCCAACATCCTAGTAAAAGGATCGAAGATCCGATTCTCAGTGTTTATTAATTAACCAAAACCATAACAATCCAAGTATTAACACCAAATACAACAAATTAAGCATAAAACATCCAACCAAACTAAAGATTAGAGGAATGAAACACCAAATAAAATAACCAACCCTATGAAATGCTTAGCCTAACATTTTAGCTATCAAAACCCACAAATTCATGTTGTTAACAAACATAACACTGTAGAAATTGAAGAAGGATTTAAAGATGGAAATAAAAAAATTAGATTAAGCTGCAAATGACTTCAATCTTCAAATCCAAGTTGAAATCCACACTCCACAAGGTCGTGTTTCTCACCAATAATCAATTAAAAACCAAAGTATTCACAAAACAATCCTAAATCTAAAGAAATCTTAACCTAAAAATGGAACAAATCTTGAAAGGGAAAACCCTAGGAGAGAGCCTCCCTCTCTCAAAGTTCGAACTCTAAAAATGTCTAAAGAACAAGTGTTTATAAGCCTTGGAAAATGGGCCAGTGATGAGCTCACAAATTGAAGTTTCTTTGCTCCAGCGGTAGGCCTTCACTACGACGAGCTTAACTAGCCGTGCGGGTGAGGAGTGGTCTTTCAATCATCTTTCTCTTTGCTGTAGCGATCCTTGACCATCGCTATGGCAAACCTCTTCGCCGTGGTGAAAAGTAGCCTTCGTCGTGGCGAACCTAAGGCTGCTATCATTCTTGGCTTAAACTTTGCCATGGCGAAGCATATGATGGCAAACATCTTCACAAGTGGTGAGGCCAGAAATGCTCCTAAACAACTTCCTCTTGACTTTATTTCTTCCATCACTTTGCTTGGTTTTCCTTCTAAGCATGCAAACATAAGCAAATGGGAGATTAGAGATTTCCTAAGAGATAATGGTGTGAATATAGCATTTAAGTTGCATATAAAACATGAAAATCATACTAAAAATTCTAGCAAGATTCACACCTATCAAACACTCCCAAACTTAACATTTTCTTATCCTCAAGCAAAGAAACAACTCATTTTCCTTATTCAAAACTAACAAACACGTTGAGCATGAAATTGAGATAATGAATGATAGATTACCTCAAGGGTCTTGCCTTCATACAACATGAAAAATTTGAGATAGCCCTTTTCAAAAATAATAGATTGATCATGAGTTGAATAACCTAAACCAAAGTTCTCAAGTGTGTGTGTGTAGTCTTCCTCTAGCCAATTGCAATTAGGATGGAATTAGATGAGCTTGAGTGGAATGGGATTTCTCACTCGCATGGTGAGTGTGTAAGACTCCATAGGCTTGTTTAGTATATCACTCTCCACTAATTTAGGCAATACACAACTATTAGAATCAACTAGGTCTTCAAAAGCTTGTAGTGTATGGCTTAGGTAAGGGTAGTTAAATAAGACATTTAGGCTTCAATTTACCCAAAACATACACATTTTCCTTTTTCTTCACTTTTTGTTCATCCTTTAGCATATTGCATTATTTTTCAATTGAACCTCTTAAGCTTCCTCTAAAACTTAGCTTATTGCATCTTTTTCATCACAAAGCTCCTCTAAACTTGCATGATTTTCACCATCTTCACAAGAACACCAAGAGCTTATTTTTCATGGATTGCAAGGCATAGAGTGGTGCAATGTTCAACCTTTCAAACTACACCTACCCATTATAGCAGGCTTTAGGTCGTGACTCCTAGACTAGTTGGCCTTAGGGTAATAGGTGTTGAAACACCCATTCGGACTTAATTACTCAAGGTAGGAAGGCTACAAAGCCAAACTTTGTAAAACCCCAACCTTATTGAATGTTATAATAGTAGTTTTTGAACTAATTTGAGGTCCAATGATAGCAGCGAGGGTAGCTTAGAATTTAGAACGCTCTGGACGTCATTTGGGCATGAAGTGGAATTTTTCGAAAATTGTAATCGGGTGCCCTAATGAATAGTGATTTTTCTTATTATATCCGGATGGAGGGGTTTGCAAAGGAATTTTTAAGAAATTTCAGTTCCTATGACTTTGAATTGATATTTAGAAGAGGGTGGAGATTTAAAGTGAATGGTGATTTCGGGATTTGAAATTCGGGCTTGCGTTGAAATTTTTCGGAAGTGGGCAGAAATACGAAAAATGTCCCGGGAATTAATCATAAGTCTAACGAAACTGAAGCGGAGTGAAACGAAGTCTTTTGTTTGGATAGTTTCAGTGTCAGAACATAGTCGGATAATACGCTATTGTCGAGTTTGGGTTTTAACGATTTTAAAGCAGTTTCGGGGTGATTTCGAACTGGAATCCACTTTGTCGAGAAGGATGTAATTAGAATATGTCATGTTCAATTTGAAGTTTAGACGACCATGGAATATTTTTGAAGTTTAATCGGTATAAAAGCAGTATAAGGTGAAAATGAATAAAATATGATATAAGGGAGATATTTTATTGTGAGAGCCAATCAAAACCTTTCTTAATGGCTAAGTTATGATTAAAATATCATGAGAATGGACCAATGAGATTCATGGGCTCAAATGCAATTTTGGCAAAGTGTAGGTTAAAGCTAAATTCAAGGGACTCAAGTGTAAATCACTTTACTTGACAATGAGCTTCTTGGGTCGAGGGTATTTGGAAGTGTAGGTCAAAAAACTAAATTCAAGACTAAGTGTGCTCAAAAGAGGAGAGCACGACTATGAGGAAAGAAATAAGAAAAGAGAGAAAGAAAGGAGAGAAAAGAAAGAGGAAAGAACGTGTGAGGCAAGGTGGAGCAAGGGTGAGAGGTGAATTTTCTTCTCATAAGCTTTCCAAGTGAGCTCCAAGTGGAATCAAGGAAGAGAGAAGCCAAGGAAAACCCAAGAAACAAGTAAGTTTAATGGGTAGGAAAATGGATTTTATGTTTTTCATGCTAATGCCTTGATTTTCTTGTATGGATCAAATTGGCGTGGTATTTAAGGTTGAATGATGATGCTTTTGAGATAAATTGAGAAAGAAATAGATTAGGATTGGGTTTGACAAATCAAGTGAGTGATGTGTTAGGGTTTGATAGTGCATTTGTATGATATGTTGAAGTGGTTAGGGATTAGTAGAGTGAGGTATAAGGCATTAAATGGGAGTGATTAAGAGTGAAGAAAATGGAAAAACAAAATGGAATATGGTTTGTGCATAATTAGAGCCAAAATGGAAATGAGAGGGGGTCAAAGGTAGGTTTGGTATTTTCATGTATGTTTTAGGGTGAATCTTAACTCTAGAAATGCATTGGAATTGGATTTAGAAAAGAAAAGGATTTGAATTAGGGGCATTAAGGCATGTTGTAAGTAAAGAGGTGGTTAATTATTTCCTTAGTGCATTTTGAAGTGTGGTTCAATGGGATTAAAGTGAATGTGATGTGGTTGGGTGAATGAAAATGATGCAGGGTGGATTAATGGAAGTTATGGTTTTCTTGAAAATGTGAAAAGGATCATCGGATTCGAAACTGAATTTAATTTTAAAGCAAGCTGATCGAAGCTATGAACTATGAGTGTAAAATGATATTTTGACAATCAGAGTTTTAAAGTGAATGGTTTTAATATTAAACTGAAAATTTTAATGGAAATGTTTATATAAATGTTAAGGCATATGAAAATGTACTTATCTTGCATCAATATATATATATTTATATTAAATTATATATGTATGCATGTGTTAAGGCATTATAAGTTAAAATGTGTAAAGAAATGCATAAATGTACACACAAAGTAAAGTGTTTAAAGGGATTTAGAAATGTATTTGAAGAAAGGTTTTACCGATGGTTACCCTAACCCTATATGACTCCAGCAGGATCGAGACGTCGGTAGCTTTAAGCGTAAGGATTTAGAGGGTAAAGCAGGTTACTAACCGAGAGGAAATAAGTGCTTAGAGTAATATCCTTACACTTGACAGTGTTAAGGATCAACCCTATGCAAAGGTAGAGCTTCTCCGCAGCAGAGTGGTTATGACTAGAATGAGACTCGCTCACCGTTAAGCATCTTAAACCGTTCTCTGTTTATCCCCCGGTTCCATCAGAAGAAAGAAATAAAGAAAGAAAGAAAGCTAAGGTATAAATTGATTTTTTAATTGTATAAGTATTTATTACTTTGCTATATACTTTGAAACAGTTATCTAAATAAAATGTACACTCACCGAGCTCCTTTAGCTCATATTCTTTTTTCATATGTTTCAAACCATTTTCAGAACTGAGACAAAAAAATGGCAGGCATCCCTCGCGCAGCGAGTCGAGCCATCGAGGAGACGCACGCCTGCGGGGATCGATTGTATATATATTTTGGTATATTGTATATGTTGAATATTTTGTCATGTATATAGGTATATATGTATACATTTTTAAAAGGAACTACGTGGGCCTTGGATCCTCGGACAAGGTACGTGTTCATTCATTTAAGCCCTACTAAGCCCAATCTTTTGATAAAAATGTGCATGGAATAGAAGAAGGTTTGAATGTTTTGATGATTTGAAGTAAATAAATGTATATGTATGTCTATTATGTTTGATTGGGTTGTGGACGAGGAGTCCTAATATTGAAATTGAAAATTTGAAGTTTAGAAGTGTTTTTAAATGCTTTCATCGTTTTGTAATTGAAACCGAAAAATGTAGGAAACTCGCCGATTTTTCTCAGAATTCTATAAAAGTGGAAAAAGAAAAGAGAAAAAAATAAATTTAGCACTCCCGTTCCGCCTATTTTCTAAAAGATATGTTGCTAAGGATTGTAAAGGGGTTCGCTTCAACCTGATTTTTTAATCGATGGTTCTAAGGAAAGTTTCTATATCCGCTCGAGTGCCGGAGGTCCCCTGCTTTTCTACGAGGTTAATCCCGGTCGTGATCCTTCAACATGGTATCGAAAGCCACGGTTTTGAAAATTTTATAAAGATTTGAAAATTTTATTTTCATATGATTGTTTTTTTAATGTGTTTTATTTTTTAAAATTACATAAATTATTTATGTGATTTAAAGCCATATATGCATTACATGACATATTAAATTTTTTAAATTCACAGACAATGCGTCGTCGAGGCCTAATCTCGTCACCTCAGGAGAGCTCCCGAGGCATTAGTACCTCACCACTGGGAGGAACATGCCAGAGTCTGCATGTTCCTCCACCCATGCACATAGTGACCTTTATGCCTTCGCAGCCACCATAATGTGGCCGCCATCGCTCCCTCGGTAGCTGAGGACGTATACCTTTAGAAAGGTGATGGCTCGCCTTGTACACGTATTACGATACCTCGAGAGCCTGTGAGTTTTATGTAGAGGGGGGCGAAAGCTAAAGTATAGAACTATGATGAATTGGGAGACTTTAAAAGGCTTCACATGGTTAGAGGGAATGAAATGTCTACCGTGTGATGGCAAAGGTTCAAACGAAAGGTATGGTCAATTTTTCCCGCCTTCCTACGACGAGCTAGGAGGCGGAGGGCAAATAGAGGAGATGCCCGTAGGGAGGTCCCGGGCACGCTCAAGGAAGAGTTTACAGATAAGTTTGTTCCACCCACATAAGAGATGGCACGAGGAGTTCTTTAGCCGGAGCAGGATACTCTCCATGACGATTATGAGCAGAGTTTTTCCGAGCTCTCGCATGTTCCATTTATTGCGGATGACGGTTTTCGAAGACCAAGAAGTTTGGTCGAGGTCTTAGTCCGTAGATTAGGACCACAAAGATGCCGTATAGCCCACACACGCACGGCCGGTGGCAGAGGCCGCAGCTAGTGGTCGAGAGGAGCACTGGTCAAATCCCAGCTACGCCTACCAAGGACGTAAAACTGAGCGGGTCGACGGGTTCAGTGGAGGTTCCGCAAGCAGTTCAAGAGGGAGGAAAGACAAAGGGGACCGGGTGGCACCGTGCCCGGCCAAGCACGCCAGCTGTGGTCTGAGGCCACAAACAGGTAGCTCCAAGGGTCCAAATTGGCACAAACAGCTTGTTTTGCGCGATACCGGACACTTCGCCATGTGAGTGCCCACAGATAGCTTCGCAAAGGATCAGAGTGGATGTATAGACGTAGGCATCAGCTGCTGGTAGAGGTCAAGGTCAGAGTCAGAGAGGGGCTCCAGGCAGAGGCCCCACTACATTTTACTATACCTGCAGGATCAAAGAGTAGGAGGTCAGCCATCCAGAACGATGGGACGACCTCAGATTAATGTGCCATGGTGTTTGCACACCAAACAGGGCATGGTAGCACTAGAGTGTCATGACAAAGTACTATCCAAGTTTTTAGGTGATGCTTATGTCTTGATAGATCCGGTGCTACTCTTCACTGCTTATTTCTCGCGAAATTTATCAAGACGAGTGAACATAAAAGATAAGCCAACCCATGATTGTAGTGATGGTGGTAGTCTCACTTCCACAGAGATTCACTTATAGCGCATGTGAGCATACACGGGTTGTAGAGTGATTATTGAGGGCCATGAGTTTAGGCCAATTTGGTATTGTTTGGACATCCAGACTTCGATGTGATCTTAGGATGGACTGTCGTCTCAACATCACGCCTACCACGGATTGCCAGAAAGAAGTTGCTCAGAGACCGGGGAATCGGGATTACTTTTTGTGGGGGTAAGGAAGATATTGTCCTCAAGTATGATGTCCGTAATGGCGGCCGGGGGAAGAAAGTCATATCCTGCATCTAGTCTATGCGCTGAGGAGAGATGAAGATATGAGATTGGAAGACATTCCTAAGAGTCAAAGAATTTCCTGATGTGTTTCTAGATGATCTCTCCGTGATTACCCCGCACAGAGATTGATTTTCGGGGATGATAGCCCCGGGATGTAATCCCATTTCAGAGCTCTCAGGATGTCCCCTATAGAATTGAAAGAACTTAAGGTGCAGATGGAAGAAATGGTCAATCGCGTTCGCTGGGACCGAGCACGCCTCCTCGGGGGAGCACCGATTTTATTTGTGAAGAAAGGACGGAAGCATGCGAGCTATGTATTGATTACGTAGAGTTGAATAAGGTAACAATGTAATCGCATCCGTCAGGATTGATGATCTCTTTGATCAGTTATAGGGAGCTAATGTATTCTCCAAGATTGATTTAAGGTCAGGTTATCATCAGTTGAGAGTTCATGATGAGGATGTTTCCAAGACAGCATTCAAAACACAGTACGGGCATTTTGAGTTTCTAGTCATGCCATTTGGACTTACGAATGCCCCAGCCGCTTTTATGGATCTCATGAACAAGATTTTCAGGCCTTACTTAGATCAGTTTGTTATCGTGTTTATTGACGATATATTGATCTATTCCCAGCGTTGGAGGAAGAACATGCGTAACACTTGAGGATAGTCTCCGCAAATATTATGGAACATCGGTTATATGCCAAACTCCGCAAGTGTCGGGCTTTGGCCTCCGACTGCGCCACGCCTGGGACACATAGTTTCTCGCAGGGGGGTCCCAAAGGATCCGCGTGCTGTCTAAGCTATATTGAATTGGAAACCTCCTACGAAAGTGTTACAGATACAAGGAGTCTTTCGGGTTTGGTGGGCATACCGTAGTTCACAGCGAGTTAACCTCACGATATTCACCTTATCCAGACTGACGCGAAACAGCGAACCCGCTTCTCGCAAATATCGAGGCTCGTCGGCTTTCTTATATCCAATGAGATCACTTCATCCGGTTCTACCCATCGCGTGATGTTTTCCAAACCGCCCATATGTATCAGTTTGTGCTTTAACCCGCGCGACAGCGATTGTACAGCTTCGCCAGCAATTGAAGAAGCATGACCGTAATTATTCTACACACGACTGAAGCTAGCAAACGATTCATTCATGATACGGAGATTACTATATGGAGTGCCCTTGTAAGACCCGAGAAATTCCAATTTCTGGAATAAGGGCAAAATCGTAATTTCGATTACAAAATTGTAATTTCGGTTAAAAATCCGTAATTTATTCTCTAGATCTCGGATGACAAAATGGATTATACCGTTGGAATCGTCTCGAAAAATCTAGTTAAGACGTAAAAATTTAGCACACCGAGACAGTTTGAAACAGACGCTGAGGCATCGCTTTGCCGTGAAACGATTTTCTCGAAGGGATCTAAAGCTCAACAAGTACCATGTACCATAAGTGGTATGAGTAGAGAAATGACGAAAATAGACGACCGAGGTTGTGCCGAATGTCAAAACTGGAGAAAGAAGAGAATAAATTAATTAAATTGACTTAAGTCACTAAATGACAAAAGATCGAATAGTACCCATCTCCTACATACCGAGGATGCGAACCAAAACGTGAAAAGAACCAGAGAGCAGCAGCTAGCCAAGGGGTTTTGAGTTTTTTTAGAGAGAGAGACTTCCCTGTAAATACGGAGATCCGACCGTCGGCGCCTGACAAGAAGGAGAAACGTTCGCACAAGGGATCTGATTTGAGAAGTTTTTGACAAACCCAAAGAGGTAGGATTTTCTCTCCCTACTTGGGCTTTATTCTACTTTAGTGTTTTTCTAATGTTTGAGTCGACGAGGCCATTGCGACCGGTCCCAAACCTTGGGACCGACTAATATAAAATTTGAAACAAATGAGCAAACTCGTGGTCAAGCCCACGGCTAATGTGGTGAAATTTGTGTGTTTTCGTGTTAATCATGTATCGGGATTGGATTCGAGGCCTAAGTGCCGTGAAATGCAAGCCCACAAGGTGAACCGATGATTTATTTGAGTGTTGGAATCGTAAACCCTAGGGTTTTACTGTTCCTAGGAATAGTAACACGAAAATGTATTTTCGTGAAATTATGTGTTTGGTTAAGTAATTCGAATCGAATTGCTTGTGTTTGAACATTAGCCCAAGTGAGCTAATTTTTATGTTTGAAATGATAATTACATAACATGTTTGTGTGATTTAAATTTTATGCGAGTATATTCATGTTTATATATTTGCATGTGATTAGACTGTATTGGAATTGGCACACATGCATTCCATATGCACCGAACATCTCAGACTATAGGAGTTATGCATAGATGAGCTCAGAGAAAATGGTTCGAGGTAGCTCCAAAAATATTAATTATCGAGGGAACCATTAAACCAAAAATATCAATCGTCTGAGTGGCCCAATTGATATTCACATCGGAGGGTGTCTGCTAAATAAATAATATATCAATCGTCTGAGTTTTAATTTCAATTGATATATATACATCTGGAGGGTTGTCCACTATTAAGACTAATATTCTCATACGAGGCTTGTGCGAGTGTGAGAGAGTCAGGAGGACTCTGGATCCGAGCTGAGTCATGTAGACATTCAAGTAGGATCATGCATTTGCTTGAATGTGTTTACTTTGGAACATTGCACCGCACTTAGGTGGTGAGTAGCCCATTTAGGCTGCATTTCTCCTCATCGAAAGCTTTAGCTCACCCCCGTCGTAGACCCCTTTTGGCGGTGTACAAGGAGCGTACGAGGAGACTCGCTCGGTCCCAGAGATTTATTGTAGCTAGGATGTGGCTTTGTGTCACATTGTATACATATTAGAATGCTTTTCATTTAATAATATATGTTGTATAAGAGTAGCTTATTAAACTCAGAACGATTTGGGGTATATAGTCGATTCATAGTCGTATGTATGTCGAGTATTGCTATGGGCCCAAGTGGCCAGAGATACTATGTGGATCGGATTATTGGATTTATTGCATTGTTTGGGACGTGATATGCAGTTTTGTACTCGGGGTAGAGTCGCCTGCATAAAGGAGACTCGCCCGATTTTAAAGTGGCGTCGCAACCCGACCTCCAATCAGATTCCGCGGGTTGATCTGTAGTCAACTGACACTCCTGGTTTAGCGCCACAAATTGGTAGGGATTTTTACGATCATAAGAGCTACAAAGATTTGTTTACGGTATGAATTTGAACATGAGACAGAGAGATGATTTGAAACTGTTCTTCCATGATTATGAATGTACCATTGAATATCATCCCCGGAAAGGCAAACGTGGCAAGAGTTCTGTTAGGAGACCTAAGGAGTTCCTTATCGCATTTTGAGGGCCGTGCATCTTCTCACCATAGAATTGAGGTCCTGGGTGTGAGATTGAACCGATTATTCGTGAGCACTGTTAGCTACATTTCCTATACGTCCCAGATTGATAGACAAGATTAGAGAGTTTCGTATCCGTGATCCGCCAAAATAGTGAAGTCAGAAGGGCAGAACCGGGGCAACGAGGATTTGTCATCGAGAGAGGATGGTGGCACCGTGGTCATGGGACGAGATTGTGTGTACCTATGTAGGTGATGTGGAGGAGAGAGATTATGGAGGAAGCCTCATTCCTCCGCTTATGCGCATATATCCTAGCTAATAAAGATGTATCATACCCCAAAGGAACACTCATCAAGCGCATGAAGAGGGATATCAAGAGACTGGTCTCCGCATGTCTCACATGTTAGCAAAGGAAAGCGAACATCGTAAGCCCGCAGATCTCTTTAAGGCCACCCCGATTCCTCGAAATGGGAGAGAATCACTATGGATTTCAGGGTAGACTTCCACGCAAGTTTCCGAGTGGTCACGATACCATACGGTGATCATGACGATCGACGAAATCGCCATTTCCTACCTATCGTAATAGTGATCTCGGATAAGTTGGCCTAATTATAATGCTAGGAGAGATTATCAAACTGCATGGTACGCTAGTTTCCATTGTTCTTACGTGAGATCCCTGAGGTTTATTCCTTGCCACTATTGCCTAGTTTACGTAACGCCCCCGCACTGCATCACATTTCAAGACGCTTCATCCACGCACGGATGGCCAATCCGAGAGGACCATACGACTTTAGAGGATATGCTAGTGGTATGTGTTATGGAGTTTAGAGAGCTGACACCCATCTGCCCTCGATGGAGTTCGTGATACAATAACAAGGAACAAAGCCAAGACGTGCATTTACCATGAGCAATTTTATACTCCGAATGTCGAACTCTAGTCTGTTGGGACGAGGTAGGCGAAAGGAAATTAGTAGGTCCGGAAATTGTCCAAGTGACTTGTGATAAGGTCAAGGTTATAAGGGATAGACTGAAAATTGAACATAACGATTAAAAGCATGGACAATCACCGTAGGACCTAGAGTTCGAGGTGTGATATGGTATTTTCGAGGATTTCCCCATGGAAGGGCATACCAAGATTCGGGAAATGTGGAAAGCCGAGTCCACGCATATTGACCCTACAAGATCATGGAGAGGATCAGAGGTGGCATATCGATTGAGTTGCCATCCGACTCGATCGCATTCACAATGTTTTCCATGTTTCTATGTTCGCAAGTACATAATGCACTTTCACATGTATCGACGAGAGCAGCCAGCTGGAAATACAGAGAATTTGACATGCCAGAGAACCCGCTATGCATCCGACCGTCGAGAGCAAGTTCTCGCAATAAGACTATTCACCGTGAAGGTATTATGGCGAGTCAAGGCCAGCCAGGAAGCCACATAGAGCATGACGAAAGTGCATGAAGAGGCATTATCCCCATCTAAGATGCGTGTACTAATGTTTTAATTTTTGAGGACGTAAATTTTTATAAGGAGGGTGATTGTAAAACCCCAACCTTATTGAATGCTGGCAATAGTAGTTTCGAATCAATTTGATAAATTCAATGATACAATGAGGGTAGCTTAGAATTTAGAAAGCTCTGGACGTCATTTGGGCATGAAGTGGAATTTTTCGAAAATTGTAACCGGGTGCCCTAATGAATAGTGATTTTTCTTATTATATCCGGATGGAGGGGTTTGCAAAGGAATTTTTAAGAAATTTCAGTTCCTATGACTTTGAACTGATATTTATAAGAGAATTGAGATTTATGAATAGTGTGGACCGAAATTCTGTGAGCTCAGGCATAAAATTTTTCTGAACAATGAAAATAAAATGTCCTAATTAATCATGTAGTCTAACGAAATCGAAACTTAGAGTGAAACTGAGTCCGTTTGATAGTTTCGTGCGATCCGAACATAATTCGATAATAATACGCTATCATTCCATTTCCTGATTTTAACGATTTTAAAACGGATTTCGGTGATTTCAGAGTCTGAATCCATCAGGAAGGATGTAATTAGAATATGTCATGTTCAATTTGAAGTTTAGGCCACTCATGGAATATTTGTGAAGCTTAATCGTATAAAAGCAAAGATAAGGTGAAAATGAATAAAAATATGATATAACGGAGATATTTTATCAGGAGAGCCAATCAAAACCTTTCTTAATGGCTAAGTTATGATTAAAATATCATGAGAATGGACCAATGGAGATTCATGGGCTCAAAATGCAATTTTGGCAAAGTGTAGGTTAAAAGCTAAACTAAGGGACTATGTAAATCACTTTGCACCAACCAATGAGCTTCTTTGATTCAAGGGTAATTTTGGAAGTTGTGAGTCAAAAACTAAATTCAAGACTAAGTGTGCTCAAAAGAGGAGAGCACGGCTATGAGGGAAAGAAAGAAGAAAAGAGAGAAAAGAAAGGAGAGAAAAGAGAAAGAGGAAGAAAACGTGTGAGGCAAGGTGGAGCAAGGGTGAGAGGTGAATTTTTCTTCTCCTTCAAGCTTTCCAAGTGAGATCTAAGTGGAATCAATGAAGAGAAGCCAAGAAACCAAGAAACAAGTAAGTTTCTAATGGTGGAAAGTTGGATTTTATGTTTTCATGCCTAATGCCTTGATTTTCTTTGTATGGATGTTAAATTAGTGGTACAAGGTCAACATGATGCTTTGGAGATAAATTGAGAAAGAAATAGATTAGGTTAGGGTTTTGACAAATCAAGGGAGTGATGTTAGGGCTTGATAGCATTTGTATGATATGTTGAAATTGGTTAGGATTAGTGAATGAGGTATAAGGCATTAAATGGGCGATTGGTTAAGAAAAATGGAAGAAACAAATGGAATATGGTTTAGCATAATTCGCCAAAATGGAAATGAGAGGGGTCATGGTGTTTGGTACTTCATGTGTTTCAGGTGAATCTTAACTCTAGAAATGCATTGAATTGGTTAGGAAAAGAAAAGGATTTGAATTGAGGGCATTAAGAGCATGTTGTAAAGTAAAGGTAGTTTGGTCATTTCTTAATTCTCAGATTTGAAGTGTGTTCAATGGGGATTAAAGTGAATGGTGATGGTTTGGTGAAAATGAGTGCGTATGGTGGATTAAATGGAAGTTATGGTTTTCTTGAAAAATGTGAAAAGGACTATCGGATCAGAAACTGGAATTTACCCCGAAGTTGAATACTGAAATGCTGAATCTGAGTGTAAAAAATGATATTTTGACAATTGAGTTTTAAAAGTGAATGGTTTAATATTAAACTGTAAAAATTTTAATGGAAATGTTTATATAAATGTTAAGGCATATGAAAATGTTTTATCTTCGGTGATCAATATATATATATTTTTTTATATAAAATTATATATGTATGCATGTGTTAAGGCATTATGGGAAGTTTAAAAATGTAAAGAATGCATAAAATGTATTAATAATAAAGTAAAGTGTTTAAAGGGATTTAGAAATGTATTTTGTAAGAAAGGTTTTACCGATGGTTACCTCTAACCCTATATGACTCAAGTAGACCGATATCCGCGAGGTACTTTGGGCGTGTAAGGATTTCAGAGGTGCTATAGGTTACTAACTGAGGGAGGGAAATAAGTGTTTAGAGTAATATCCTTACACTTGATAAAGTGCTATGACTGGAACCCTATGCAAAGCGTGAGTTTCTCCGTAGTGTAGTGGTTATGACTGGAATGAGACTGTCCTCACCGCAAGCACTGAAATGTCTTGCGTGTTTATCCCTCGGTTCCATTAGAAAGAAAGTTAAATAAAGAAAGAAAGAAAGCTTACAAAAGATAAATTGATTTTTAATTGTATAAGTATTTATTGCTTTGCTATATACTGAAAATGTTATCTAAATAAAAATGTACACTCACTGAGCTCCTTTAGCTCATTCTTTTTCGTATGTTTCAAAACCATTTTCAGGAACCGAGACAGGTGCGCCGGTAGGGCATCCCCATGCGCAGTGAGTCGAGCCATCGAGGAGACGACGCCTATGACTGCATTGTATATATATTTTGCATATTGTATATGTTGAATATTTTGTCATGTATATATGTATATGTATACATTTTGGAAAAGGAACTACGTGGGCTTTGATCCTTAGTGGATAGAAATGAGGTGGTCGGGCTTAAGCTCGACTCAAGCCCAATCTTTTGATAAAAAATGCATGGAATAGAAGAAGGTTTGGAATGTTTACGATTCGCGAAATAAACGTATATGTATGTCTATTGTGTTTGATTGGGTCAGGGACGAGGAGTCCTAATATGGAAATTCGAAAATTTGATGTTTATAAGTGTTTTTAAATGCTTTCATCAGGTTTTGTACTGGGAAAGTCCGAAATGTAGGAAACTCGCCGATTTTTCAGAATTCTATGTGTTGGAAAAAAGAAAAGAGAAAAAATAACAGCACTTCGGTTCCGCCTTATTTTCTAAAGATATGTTGCTAAGGATCGTAAAGGGGTTCGCTTCCACGGATTTTAATTGATGGTTATATGAAAGTTTCTATATCCGTTGAGTGCCGGGAGGTCCCCGTTCATGAGGTTAACCGGCCTGATCCTTCAAACTTACTCCTCCTTGATTTATTTTTCCTTTTTGGTTATTTTTCTTTCTTCTACCCTAAACTTCATTTTATTCCATTCAAGGCACACCCACTTCAACCAAACTCCCAATTCACACTACATGTATTCACAAGATATAACATTGAAGACAACATGTTAGGATAAACATGGGCTTTTTTACTGAAAGGTATTTAAAAACAGGGCATAAGGGGATCATTCTTGGCTTTCTTAGAAAGAAAATGGCTAATATGGTTCAAATTTGGTGACTATGGATATATGCCCAAAAAGGTTAGTTAGAAAGGCTCAATCGGTCCATGGATGACCAATATCTTTTCCTAATTGTCGTGCTGCCTAGGATTTTTCCTTGAGCGATAATTGAACAAGTTCTAGAGTCTCAAGAGAGCAAAATATGAAATGATCACCTAATTCTTCTCTAAACCAAGCAAAATTGACCAAAAGGGTAAATGACTTGTGCTAAAGATGGTAAGAACAAGTGGTTAGGTCTACAACTATGTGGTCTAACCATGATGCTTTGCATTCAAATATCTCTTATTTTCTTCATATGAAAGAAAGTTTAATCATTATTCATCATAGGCATCACAATCAATCCCAAAACAAACTCAACCAAGAACAAAAACAAACTAAAAATGAAAAAAAATAACCTCAAAACTAAAACATTTAAAAGCAACTAATACACACAAGAAACTTAAGGAAAACATTAAAAACGGGATAATTGAAGCTGAAAATTTTTAAAACTAAGGGACACCCCCCAATACCCCCAAACTTAAAATATGCATTGTCCTCAATGAATTAAATATGGAGGTTAAGAAATGCGGATTCCCTAGATGATCAATTTTGATCATCGAGCCTTGTTGGTGGGTCTCGGGCGAAATTCCTCATGAAGAATCATCTTCAATGCCTTGAAAAACATGAACAAAAACCAAATAAACACTAAAAACAAAATCAAAATGTAACACTAACATAACTATAAACAAAGTAGTAAAGTAATGAATGGATAAAAATCCTTATTTTTGCTTGGGTTGCCTCCTAAGAAGTTTCTTCGTTTTTAGAGTCCAACTAGACTCATTAGGGAAGTACAAAGGTTTCTTTGGCCTTTCAAACTTATACGCAATATTCTCTTCATCTCATTGCTCGAGGATAAATGAGCCTTCTCCACCTTCGTATTTTGTGATTTATGCTCAAATTCCAACTCTTTGGTGGGGAAAGAGTTGGTCTTTAATAATATCCTTCAAGAATTTCCTCTTGAAGGATTGTAGGTGCAAGCTCATCAAAAAGTAGAAGTGAACTCTCTATCTACATGCAACATTTCTTTTCTTCATCCGTTAGTTGTATGTTTTGGTGAAGGTTGAAATTCAGTTTTTCCTTACCAACAAGCAATGTCATCTCCCCATGTTCTATATCAATCCATGCTCGACTCAGTAAGATTGGAAGTCGTTCTGATAATATTAATTCTGTTGGTCCTCTTCCATGCCCAAAGTCACAAAGTCAATGGGGAAATTGAACTTATCAATCCCAACCAAAAAATTTTCAATTTTTTTTGCGGATGTTGCTCTTTAACTTGCCCCTTTTCCTCTAATATCTCTTCCTTATTAGCAAGTTAATTTGTTGTCTCCTCAACCAATGTCGGGTCTTGGATTTCCTCCTCAAAACTCGAAGGCACAAAGTTACATTATCTTTTATCCTCATCCTTTATGTCGCCGGGAGTGGCTCTCAATATTGCTCACTAGCATGGGCTAGCGTCTAATCTGATTTTCTTAAGTTTATCACCGGCTTCTTCATCGCTGAATTTATCTTTCATTTTCGCTTCTCGAGGTATCGTTTCATCTCATCAATAAGGTATAAAATTGCTCTTTATTTAACTCGCGTAGATTTGTTTCGATAATCGTAATCGAGCCTCCTTGACTTTGAAAATTTGGTCTTCCATAGTAGATATCCCGATATGTTCCAACTTGGAATGATAGTAGCTCTAAGATAATGTTATGGGGTCAGTAATGACCTACTGCGCTTGAGATAATGGGGTGCCTTTGAGCCTTGTTTGGCCAATGATGTGCTCGAGAGAGCCGCCAATCTTTTCAAGTATGGATAGGCGCTCATATTTTGATTCGTTGCTAATTTATGCTAAGAACCTAAAAGAAAAATACAAAATTAAGTATACAAAATACAAATAAAAAAAAAACAAATAAAAATAGGAAAAGAATTTTTTTTCTCAAATTAGAAAACTTCTCTTTTGCCAAAATATCAATCCAAACCAAACTATACCTTCCTTGGAAATGGCACCAAAAACTTTGTTTTATGTTTATATTTTTATAGATTTCTTAGATTGAGGTTTATTTTGTGAATTCTTTGGTTTGTACTCAATCTATTTTTGAAAATTACACCTTATAGAGTGTGGATTTCAAATTGAGCTTGGGATTGGAAGATATTTACAAATTTTAAACTCTATTTTGTATTTCATTCTTTCCTTTCTTCAATTTCGTAGTTTATGTTTGCTCGACAACATGGAATTTATGGGTTTTTATGATTGAAATGCTAGGCTAGGCATTTCATAGGGTTGATTATTAGATTTGGTGTTTGATTCCTCTAATCTTTAGTTTGCTTGGATGTTTTATGATTGATTTGTTGTATTTGGTGTTAATACTTGGAATACTAAGGTTTCGATTAATTGATACTTGCTGCTAATCGCATCTTCGATCCTTTTACTAGGGTATCCTTAGTGACGATTGGATTAAGCCCTAAAATCTGGTTCTAATTCTCTTAAGGCGTGAATTAATTAATTGGGGTTTGAATTAACTTAGTTAAAGAGGCTTAGGGAATTAGAAAAGTCTAGTACTAAGCGGATTTCACTAGAAGGGGACACCAAATGTATTAAGTGAGGATTGGAAGGACGTAACTGTGACCAATCCGGACTTAGTTCGAGTAGCCCTATTGCAAGGTCGTAATTTTGACTAATAGAGCTTCCGAGGAAAAATGCCTTTGAAAAGTATTGCCCTATCGACCTAGATGGACTAACTGTGAATAGGTGGATTGATGAGTCTAAACTCATCTATTTTTAATCCATTTTTCTGGCATATTTTTAGTAGTTGATATATATTTTTAATGCTAAATTATGGGAAATTCACCAAATTTGTGTTTTGCAGGTTTTTTTATTTATTGAAAAAGAGATAATTCCAGCAAGAAAAAAAAAAAAGTGGAAAATACAGGATTCTCTGTCACGACATAGTTTTGTGTGTCGCGACAAAATTTCAAGGAGAACAACAGAAATATGTCGCAGCTAGCATCTTTATGTCGCAACAAAGTCCAGGCTGAAATCAAGGAGGAAATAGAACTTTGTCACGACAAAGAGTTTTTTCATCGTGACATTACTGAGGAAGAGTGTGGAGGAGTTTGTCGTGTCACACTTTACTCTGTCGCAACAATGATCAAGGCAAATGGTAGAGGAACTTTGTCGCGACAATCCTTACTCTGTCTCAACATAAAAGAATGAAGATTAGTAGATGAACTCTGTCGTGACAAAAGACAACTTTGTCGCGACAGAAAATGGCAAGGTATAAACACAAGTCAGCTGCGATAAGTTTTTTTATGTTGCGACAAAGTTTTCAGTATAGGACCAGCTTAAGGAAGGATTTCTGTCGCTATAAGAAAAACTCTATCGCGACATAAAATGTAGAGTTAACAATAAAGGGCAACAAGACTTTGTTGAGACAAAGACAGTTTTTGTCGCGACAAGCAAAACATGAGGTCGAGATGAACTTTGTCGCAACAAAGAAATCCTTGCCGTGATAAGAAGTTGAGAAGCAATATAAGAAGACTATTGCGACAAAGAATTTTATAATAAGGCATAATGAATAACTGGAGTACAAAATTTATCACGACAAAGAAGTTTTCACATGGCAATAAAAGCTGCAGAGTGATAATTCTATCACATAAAATCGGAAGAGAACCGAGATTGGGATATAACCGTCGCAACAAGGATTTTATGTTAAACAAACGCTTTAGCCAAAGTCATGACCAGAAAAGGGTAAAGTCTATCGCGAGAAGAAACTCTCATCACGATAATGCTCGAAGAACCAAAGAAATCCTTTCTTCGACAGAGAGTACAAAGCCGAAGGTGAAAATGTTTGTCGTGACAAAGAAATTCATGTCGTGAAAATTTTTGTTAAACTTGTTGAAGACTCATACAAGACAACCCTGTCACGACAAGAACAAGATCACAAGAGATCAAAAACTATGTCGCGACATTTTCTGTCCGTGACGTATCACAAGAAAAGCTCAAACAACCCATCGCGATTTAAAACTGCATGCTAATAACACGTAACAAGGACAAAGACTAAACACTTAGTTCCAACATAATTTTCTATGTCACGACAGAGTGACCAATTTGGGCCAGAATATTTGGGGATCCATGACACAGTTTTGAAGTGCGGCCCAACATTGGAAAGTCTATAAATAGATGCATCTAGGACACTGTGCACAGTTTTTACAATTCCAGAACTTCTAGGTAGTTGAAGACTTTTATATATTATTTTTCTTTTATTTTTATCTTTTATTTTCTTTTTAGTAGATTTAGTTTGAGAGTATTTTTTAGTTAGTTTTCTTTTGATTTTCTGGAGTTGAGTAATGAATTGATGTGTAGCTTCGAGCTAGAATTTCTTGTAAAATTTTCTCTTCCATTATTGTTTTGAATAAAATGGAGTTTGGAAAATTTATGGAGTTCATTTATTTTAATTCGCTTGCACTCTGAATTTTCCCGACGCTGGTCACCGATATGAGGATCCCCCAAAAAAAAAAAAAAAAAAAAAGTGGTTTTGAAAGGTCGAGCTCTCCGGGAATGGGCCGATGATGATTGTTATTTTCCATAAAGTAGAAGAACGCCTGGTTAAAATTCTTGAATTTATTTGATCGGGTATTATTTTAGTTTAATTGTTCCAAGTACTAGTACCGTAAATTCCAAACAAAGTATTGTATCTTGCTCGATTTCCGTGAGGCCCCACGCGGACACGTAGAGAGAACTTAAGGGTATAGAGTAGTTCTTCAGGGTATAGAGACTAATACTGAACTAATAAACTCGAAAGATCAATAACTTACTCGTGGTTTATGATAGTTTGATGAAGTATCGATGCACCGCCTCGCAGGTTTCTCCTCTTTCTGATGAAAGGATTCTGATCCTGTGTTAGCAAAGATCTAATTAAGGAGATGGAGAATTTCATCAGTATTGAAGGATGAGGTGACATCTAAATTGAAGAAGGCTTGCAATATCCTGTTATTAAGACCAAATGATGTGCATAGATCAAATTTAAGACACTATCACCAGAGGGCTATTGCCTAATCCCTGGCAACGGCGCCAAAAACTTGTTAAAACCAAATATAACTTGTATGCTCATAAGAAGAATAATTTTGTCACTAAACTCAATTAAAGATTTACTTTGGTCTTAAAAACTACAAGTGCACATATCGTATAAGTAATAAGTGGACCTATAAGTCCGGATAGCGTTCCCATAGAGATTGAAAGGAATTTAAATTTCAACTACCCCAACTTCTCAAGTTCTACACAATTTGAACAACTAGTTTAGATGAAAATTTAGTAACCTAATCAGAATTTTAATAACTAGAATCCTACATTTGATATAAAGGGGAAAAAAATATTAAATCCTAAATGTAAACTGGACTGAACCAAATTATTGCTGGAAGTAAACACTAGAATTTCACTGCTGTGAAATTGTCAATTCCTGCATCCTAATCTCATTTTATTTTCCCCAGAGTTGGAATCTGAATTTGTTAAGAGGCAAGGTAATATAGCCTGATTCTCATCTAACCATACTTTTCACCGAGTGCAGGTTCATTCATTTCGAAACATGATTCTAATCAATTACTTGTAATTGTGAATTTCTCCGTAAGATCTAGGTATTTTTCTTTCCAATACTTCACACCCATTTCTTATGACTCATGCATTTTTTTGCTTCCCTGCAAGACAGTGGCAACCTCCATAGGATTTTTACAACAAGAATGATGTCTCATCCTTAAGATCTCGAAAGAGTTTTCTTTCCTATTAGATTCCTATGTTAACACGGATCAACATCATTCTTTCCACTCAAGGAGAGATCTCTATTGATTAAATTGATATATCATCTCAACCTATTCTCAAACCATGAGCAAATTGAGGATTTATCTAAGTAACCTTTCAGAGCTCACTAGTTCTTCAATATTAGTCTAGCATACCCCCAAGTAACTAGTTTAAGCTCTCAGGAATCTCCATCTCTGTGTCACTTGAAGGGCCTCCTGGAAATCAGAGTCAGACAAAGGTCCTTTCATGGGTATAAGCTACTAAAATTGGGAACTATTAATATCAAGATCAACACCATCCAAATAAATTCAAAATTGAACTCAGGAAATTTTCTTCTCACGTGCAGAAAATACCATAACTAACATCAGATCTTTCGCAGTGAAAGTTGTGTTCTCGAAAAATTGACATGCATACACCAAAAAATATCGTATCGCAGTGTTCCACCGCAACCGCAATCAATCAAGAAATGACTTCAGCCTTTGTCTAGAATTCATTGAATTCAAAAAGTAATCGTAAATGAATTTCAAAAGATTAAGTTTCAACTCAAAACTTCGAACAATTCCCATTATTTCTAATCTAATAAACAAATCAAAAATCGCATCTAATTTACAAAGAAAATAAAATAAAATAAAAAATAAATAAAGAAAAGAAAAGAAAATATAATACAAAAGAGTCCTCAACTCCCAGAACTCGGTTCGCTGTTGCCGGGCCGATCGCTTCGTCTACTGCTATATTTATAGAGCCCTAAAAGTTTTGGGCCTTAAAATTAAGGCTGGTGTGTGAATCCAGAAGCATTTCGCCTAGAATTCTCTCTATCACGACTCTAAGTCAGGCCGCGACCGAAGCCAGGTCTTTATTCTAGGCCTTGCTAGCGTGTATGTAGTCGCCCATCGTGGGACTTGAAGAATTTGTGCTCCTTTTTATTTTCAGCTGCAACAACATATTGTTGTTATGAGCGCCTTCCTTCCTCAAAGATGAAACTCAAGGGACAGGCTGTCAGGATATAATATTTGCATCTCACAAAGCTATGACTCCATCGATAATCTGATGCTACATCACAGTTAAGGTAACTCATAAAGTTATACGTGGATCTATGCTCACACTCATATCTCATCGCGAGCAACAATGACTTATTATCCAGATTATGCTACGAACGAAATTACTGATAGAGATCGTCACTGGTTTGATCATTTTATCTTGAATCATGACTTTGATGCTGCATTTGTCGCATGATTCATTATACATGACAGATTTTTATTAGCTGATTTCATTATAATCCGGGCTGCTCACATAATAATCCTCAAGATTGTGTTGAAATCTTGTCGCTTTCTATTACAGAAAAGTTTGTCGTGACCTTGTTTCTCTCTATTCACCTTATTTCGTGGTTACACATTAAATCTATGTCGACATCGACATCTCCCAAGATTGAAGTATGTTGCAACATTGGTTTCTTTTGTTGCGACTAGGCCAGTTCAACAAATAAGCATCATTTGTCTCGACATAATTTTCTTGTCGCGACTAAACTTCTTCTTCGCTCTCTTCTCACCTCAACCAGCCTCCTCCATGCCGCAAGGAATCGTTGTCGGAGGAGTAGATTCTGGCAGTACATAGATTCTGCCTTCTGATCTTTCCTTATGTCGCAACATAACTCGATCTTCGCTCCCGCCGCTTCTTCCCATTTCCTGTCGCGACATGCTATTTTTTGTTGCGACCTAGCTCATCTTCCAATTTTTAGATCTTGTGTTGCGACATAGAAAATATTGTTGCAACACAATTCTCTAGCCATTTGCTTAGATGTCTGTCACACTAAAATGAACTCTCTGTCAGCGATGCAGACCAAGTACAATTGTTGTTTTTCTTTCTTTCACTGAAATCTCTCATTTGTTAATTAATTCCTGCAAAATGCAAAGTTTGTAAATAATCCATAATTTGGCATTAAACAGCTTTGAAAATACTAAAAACAAGCCATAAAAATGGATTAAAAAAATATGAGTTTAAGACTCATCAAATTCCCCAAAACTTAAAGTTTTGCTTGTCCTCAAGCAAAGAAAATAAGATTTTGTTTGTCCTTAAACAATTTAGCTTTATTTTTAAGGACATTTTTTTGTTTTGCACTAAGTTTACAACTTGAATTGAAATTATTCAGTTGCAGCTTATTTTCAAATTTAGTTTTTAGTTCAAACTAAAGAACATTTTTCAATTATTGTAACAAAGAAACTAATGAATTTTGAAATGTAAACAATTCAGTCAATTAATCCTGATCTGTGTGTCTGTGATGGTTTTCTTTCCCTTCCTCCTTAGCTGAGACCTAATCTTAGGACTCTTGCACCGATAAGCTGTAATTTCTTTTAACTCTTCAAAGTCCCATATGTATTTTCATATTAGTCTCCACTAATGTAAGCAAGTACCACCTTCAAGATCAATTAGGTTTTTAGGCTTGTAGAGTTTGGCTTGGGTAATTGGGTAGATAAGTGGAGAATTTAGGCTAAAAAATTTACTGATTCCCTTTATTAAAGTGTGTATCTTTGCCTCTATTCTTCATCATTTTTTCTACTAATGTACGAAAATATATTCCCCCAAACTTGTCCTTGATGTATCATCTTGCATTTTCGGCTTGGCATCTTTTAGAGAGAAGTCCCGCTTTTGCTTTTCTATAATTGTTAAAATATTTTTTTAGGATTAGTGCGATGTCTTTCTTCTTAGGCTTTCTACCACTCTTAGAGAACTTTGGTTAGCAGCTCCTATACCAGTTAGCATTAGGGTACTAGGGTTGGAACCACTAGAACTTAATTTTGGCAAGAAGGCCACAAGACAAAACTTAATCCCATTTGACAATTTACAATGTTGACTTCATCTCTGCATTATTTTCCATTTCTTCATTTGTTATTTTCTTTTTCCATCCTTTATTCATGTTTCCTTTCAAATCAAAATAACATTCCCCCAAACTTGTCCTTTTATGTATTTTGAAGTTCCTGTCCTGAAACCTGGGCAAATAAGGGTTCTTTACTGTAGGATTAGAATAAAGGAGGTTTTAGGCTTTCATTTTCTTTGTTTAAATGAAGAAAGCCCAGACAATTGGCTCAAATCGGAACTAGGTATATGCTTATGCATATTAGGAGTAGGTTTGAAGGCTCAAACTTCCAAGGATGGCTTATATCACTTCACATTGATGGTATTTGCCTAGGATTCGCCTTGACTAATAATCTAACAAGTTTTAGGACCTTGGACTGTTTGAGTGTGACTGAACCCAGAAGATGTCCCTAATCCTTCACAGTTTGTTAAGGAACATTTTGACCATGTGCATTATCTTTTAGGACTTTCACTTACCTTATTGTTTATACAACAGTTTCAAAGGTCTTACTTATGCAGTATATTAATACATTTTCTTAAATCTGAACCATTAACTTCATTCTAGCTTGCACATGCAACTTCCTGTTCCAATTCATAGAGGCCTACCATAATTTCAATTGCAAAAGTTGTTGGATTATTCAGTAATTGTTATGCCAATTCAAAACATCATTTTATCATGTAAACAAACCAAGAATGACATCAACAACTTAATTCACTCAATCTAATGTATCCAGACAATTCACCATCATTGACCAACTCATTTTTCACATCAAATTCATTCATTTATTCAGAACAAAAAATATAATCTAATAAGCAATTAACATCAGACAAAAAAAACTGAACACAGAATAATTCAGAAAATTTATATTGATCTTTTATTAAGAGGGATGATTACAATTTTTGGTTTGGAGAGAAAGAGGCTACAAGGGTTCATCTCCTTCTTTTGTAGGATTTGAGAATTTTTAGGTTAGGAGGTTCAAGGTGGAAGCTAGCTAAAGATGGAGGAAATTTGGGTATTAAGATGTTTGGGTTCTCTTTCTCTGGAGGTTCTTCCTTGTTGAAGAGGCAATGATCATTGGTATATTCCACATGAGTGATCAATTCATCTTGCCTCATACCTATGTTATTCATGGTTCCTTCAAGTTCAGTGAGCATAGTGTGCATGTTCACTAAATTTGAATTCACCTGATCCAGACTCTCATTCCACAAATTTTGTCTGTAATTGTTGTCCATCTATAGCTCCTTGTCTCTCTTCTCCTGAGATTTAAAATTCCTTGAGCTGACTCTTGTAGAATGTGAACCCCTACGCATGCGACATACTACCTTCCATCTTTTCTTCTCTTTTCTTTAAAAATGTCAGCACATCTTCATCCCTTTTTAGTTATTCATTGTAGAAGGTATTTATCTTCGAATCTAACCTTTACGTGTATTCTTTCTCTCACTCTCCATTTCTTCCTTCATGCTCTTAGTCCCTGCCTTGAGTTATTGTTCCCATCTTTGCTTTCTCATTCTAAATTTAGCTTCAAGGAATTCTTCTTTGATCCTCTATTGCTGCTCCCACCTTTTCTCTCTCTTCTCCATTTCTTTCTTTATTGACACCATCATGTTCATTATCTCTGCATTTCCTCTACTCTTTGTTGTTGTTCTCCATTTGGAAACCAATTTTGATATAAACTGATAATTGGATTACATTCATATCACGGTTCCACTGTTGTGCTTTCCACCATATAGAAAAGCATTCATAGTTTTCTTAGTGAGCGTAGTGTGTAGGCGCGGAGGTTTGGGTTGAAGCAAAGTATAACTCTTGTTTGCATTTAAATCTTGTGCATCCTCGACTGGTAAGGCTCTTCTTTCTCCTTACCCTCGACCTTTATTTCTCCTTCCCTTCTCTCACTACTCAACTTCATGTCAATGTGCATCCTTTTCTCATTGCTAATCGACATTCATTCTTTGCATCAAGCTTGGCTTCTATGGGCGTAGTTCTATCTAATCGATCGGACCATTTCCCTAAATCTCTTTGTTGCTCTGAGATTTAGATGGAGTCAGTTTGCATTTGTGAGGTCTTCTTGACTTGCCTCCTCTGCACTTCTTCTTTTAAATCCTTCACAACAGCATACATCAATTATACCTTTGAGGTATAATTCATGGCATGGTATAAAATGTCCATATGAGTTTTAGTCTATCCATTAAGCAGGGCCTCTTGGCCAAATCTCTTGAACCTCTCTATCTGCAGTGTAGAGACTCTCATCCTCCCCTTGCTTAAACACAATGATTTCTCCTCTTCTCTCAGCAGTGAGAACTGGAGGGAAAAATCTGCTCATGAATGCCTCCACCAGTTCTTCCCAAGTATTTTGTAACACCCCGTCCCGGGAGAGTGTACAGTACATGATACTGTAGGGGTGTATAAGAGTACCAAGTGTCACATTGTGGTATATTGGAGATGAAATTAGGAAATTATAAATTTATTGGAACCCGGAATTTGTGGTATTAAAACAAAGGGTTAAGTGGGGGAATTCATAAAAGGATATGGAAGGCATAATTAAAGAGGATAGTATGCCAAAGAAGTATAAAATGTCTGAGTTGATAACAAATATTAAAGAGATCAAGGATCTAATTACTATTAAGGAAAGTTGTGACTAAAGGCCATGAGACAAAGCCAAAATTTCATTTGGTCTCATTTCTCATTTGGCTAGGGTTCACGTAGGAGAGGAAAGAAGAGCAAGAAGAGGAAGAAGAGGAAGAAGAAGGAGGAGGAGGAATCGAATCGAGAGTATGTTTTGCCTTAGAATCAAGTGTATTTAGTTCACACAGGACTTTGGTATGGAGATTAGTTGCTCCTTTGGTCTAGGTTTTGTGCAAAGATCACATAAACCTTTGAATTGTTGGGATTATGAGAGTAAAACCCTAATTGGGAGAAAATAAACATGGAATCATCAAATTATATGATGTTAAAAGAATTGGTGGACTAGGTTGAGTTCTTGGATTTTCACCTAGGGTTTGAGGTTTTGAGGTTCCAGCACCAATTCGAGTGTTGTGGAGTTGTTTGTGGATGATTTCCATGGTGATAAATCTTGAGGTGTTATGAATTATAAAGTTGTATGAAGTGATTTGGTAGCAAAGTGGCAAAGAAGCCGTCACAGGCGGTTTTCGCAAGGTGTACCGGTACGTGTACGGGGTGTCTTGGGGTACACTTTACCGAGAAAGCAAACGTAATAACGATGCGTGTTCGAATTATCTGGTGCATGTGTGCCCCCAGTGCGAGTGCTATGTTTTTGTATAGATTAAGCCCGAGATTAAATTTTGCCAGATGGTTTAGGAACCTTGAAAATGATTAAGATTGGATTCGAATAAGATTGGGACTCGCCCAGAAAGCGTAGCGTACCTCGCCGTAGAAATGACAGAGATGACTAAGTATATCTTAGTATGTTAAGTTGTGCGGTTACGTAGGCAATTAATATTTGCCGTATTCGATTGAGTGTGTAGGTTAAGAGGCAAAGGCGGGAAAAGTATGGAACTGTGCTCAAGTTTAGCAAGCAAAGAGGTGAGTGTTCTAAACCCAATTTTCAAATGCTAGTGTATTATATATATATAAACTGTTTTTACACTGGTGTTTCATGGTTTTGATTTTAAAACCATATTGTAAAGCAAGCAATGAGTTTAGAAAGCAAGTAATGGTTCGGATGCATCCAATCATACTGTAACACCCCAAACATTTTTTTTAAATGAATTTTTTTTCATGGAATTTAAGTTTTAGGTGTTTTAAGGTCCATCATGAATTTATAATAAGTTTTAGGAATTATTTCTCAATTAAATGGAATTTTAGGAAAATATACAGTAAGGTCAAATTCTGACGATTGGCCAAAGTGAATTTTAAAAATACCCAATGAATGAAATAAATTATGGGAATTTTATGAAGAAAATGAAAGGTCAAATATATGTTATAAAAATAAAATTATAATTAAAATACATGAATTAAAAAAAAAAAAAACGTGAGCAGTGGCTGGGTAGGGAAAAATTAGAGATTTTGTTGACCAAGGGCGAAAGACATTTTCTTCAGGGCCTTAAAATTCAAGAAAAACCGCAGAGACTTAATTGAAATATTGAATTAATTTTAAAAATATTAGGCATCAGAAAATCAGGCAGAAAACAAAGAAAAATTGAAGAGCCCTGAGTTCTCCATTACGCGCCCGAGCTATTGGGAAGGAAGAAGAAAATTTTGTTGCAGCCAATTCCCTTTGAATCAACCTGTGATTTTTCATGGTGGGAGACTTATGAAGGTATATTAAAGCGCCATGGTTTTTATTTTGGTTTTGCATGGTCTGTATTGTTAAGGAGGAGGAAAAAAGAGCTGAATTGATAAATGGTTGTTGTTTGGATGGTCAATTAAGTACATTTGGAATGAATTAATTGTTCTAATGTATGCTAGGTTGCATTTTGAATCTATAGAATGTGACCTAAGAGTATGAATTAAGGTCTGGTATGTTTGAAATTTAGGAAAATATGTTAGAATGAATTGAGGTGGTAATTAGTGGAATTAAAGGGTTAGATCGATTGAATGTGAATTTACATTTGAAGGTCGACTTAGGAAAGAATCATAGGAGGAAATAATGGGGACGAATTTTAGGGTCATTTGACATCATTGGAAAGATATGGATGTTAGTGAAATTTTGCCCTTTGGTTTCAAGTCTTTTCGGCGTCGATGAAAGATATAGGCAAATACTAGCGATGCGCAATCTGCAAAAAAAAAAAAAAAACGAGTTTAGTGATTAAACATAGATATAAGAAATTAGTTGTGAAATTGAATATTAAAATTATAATTTTGGGTATTTAGATGTTAAAAGGAAGAATGTTGAAGGTAAGGAAAGTAAAAGGGGATTTTAAAAAATTATTTAAAAAGCTCAAATTAAATGATTAAATAGAAACGAATTACTTGGCTTTAATTGAGTAGTGGATAACAAGGTATGGCTCGTTATGATTTTGACGTTATCTTTATATTTCTTTTCTTGCATGAATATTGGTATAGCAAACGAAGTTGGGAAGGCTCACACGTTCAGGGTGAATAGCCTAGGCTAGCTTTGGACTAATAGGGAGGTGGTAAATTTATATCGCCGTCTTGCACCTTCGAAATGTATAAGCGGTGTTTTCATTGTTTGACTTGATCGTAGTAATTGACTATGATTAAGACCCTTATTCTTGGCATTCATTGAATTAAGATTTGTCATATGCCCTGATCACGTGTCACGATGAATATTCATGCTGAGCACGGTCGGTAACTCTTGTGTATTTGGTGTTATCTCTTGTTGCATCTTGAGAATGCGGTCGGCTATAACATGTCGTTAATATCGTTGATGGTATGAATCACGAAAACCTAACTGATGGAAGTGTCGAGGCTATGTGCATGGTACCCTGCAGTGGAAAGCGAGAAGCCATTGCCTTCCTAAGAAGTGGTAAAACTCTAGGCGTAGAACTGGCTAGTTCTACGGATCTTTGGATGAGTGTGCAGTTCAGTATAAAGGTAAAAGGAATGTCGCAGTTCTGAATGGTAAACTATATTTACGTGTTTCAAACCTCTAAAACTCATTTGATATTGTTGTTCATATTGCCTTTATTTGTTTGCATAACCTATGTACGGTGATTGATTGATTGAGCATAACCATCCTTGTGAGTGGTCTTGAGTACTGGCCTCCACAGTATGAGTGATATATTTTACTCATAGGGGTTATCTCACCCCGTTGATTTCCTCCTTTCGGGGTAGACGGAAAAGGAGAATCTAGGCATTTCTTGACCAATTGGATTCTATTTGGAGAGCATGTAATGGATTATTATTTTGTTTATTTGGTGAATGAGAGTCTAAGTTTCCCGAGGAAGGCTCCATGGTGAATTAACTTGGTGTGGGTTAATTATTTAGTTGAATCGATAAATTTTGAATAGTTGAGTTGGATAAATTTTGCTTTTGATGAAACCTTATTGATATTACAGTGAGACCGTTGAGGTCGTTTTTTGTTAGTGGATGACCACGGAGGTCTATTTGTTGTTATGTTGTTGAGATAATATCATGATATGAGATTTTGATTAATTATTAGTAGATTTTTAGATTGATATTACGAATAACGAGTTTGTCATTAGTTATAAAGCAGACTAGGTCTTGCCGAATTTTAATTAGAAATTATGGGACTTGGAAGCACTCTACGGGTTTGGTGGCCTTAAGCCTACCCATTCCTAGCACCGTCTGACCTATAAAAAATTAGGATGTGACACATACATACAATTGAAAACAAGCAAATGGTTTCGATTTAAGCCATAATTGAAAAGTAAGCAAATGGTTTTATTTAAGCCATGATGGAAATGAAAGTAAATGGTTTGAATTATTAAACCATTTTCAAGAAAACGAAGCAATGGTTTTAAATTGTAAACCATTTTCAAAACAAGCAAGCAAGCAAAAGAATAATTGCAGCAGATACGTGCTAAGCTAGACTTTTTGGTGACACGTCTTGGAGCATGGGCTCTAACTAAATTATGGTGATGGCGACACGAGGTCAATTCCACCATATTCAGGAAAAAGGTGAGCGCGGACAAAGGTCCCTTCCGCATGGTTGATGCACATAGGCTCGAGTGTTCACTAGATTCTGATAAACCAAAATAGGCCTCCGAGTGGTTGATGTTTTATAAGCATGATATACGATTTTGAAAAAATCAACCATTGGTTCCTGACTCGCCCGAGGCTTAAGAGTAGAGTTTTAAAGCAAGCGGTTGAGCCTAGGCTCCGTTTAGATTTCAAAATGATCGTTTGAGCGAGGCTCAGTGGAGATTTTAAAGCAGATGGTTGAGCCCGAGGCTCCGTTTATTTCAAAGCATACGGTTGAGCCAAGCTCCGTTTTTATGAAAAAGTTTTGAGAAATTTTAAAGCAAGGTTTGTGAAAGGTTTAAGAAACTTTCAAGCAAGATAAAAGCAAGCGAGCAAGAGAGGGAGTGCTAGAAGTTTTATAAACTTATAAACTAAATGAGCAATAAGAGTTTATAAGCTTTAAAGTAAAGCAAAGCAAGCAAACAGAGTATTAAAGTTTTATAAAATTTTAAATGACAAACGAAAGAAAAGTTTAGAAACTTTTAAATGAAACAAAGCGAGTAAAACTAAAATGTTGTAAAAGAGAGTTTCACGTTTGAGATTTTGGAGTTAATTAGTAGATTTTAGATTGATGTGAATAACGAGGATTTGTCATTAGTTATAGAAGCGAATGGGTGCAATGAATTTTTAGGTAGAAATTATGGGACTTAGGCTTGCTACGGGTTTGGTGGCCTTAAGCCTACCCATTCCACCCCAGCGCCGTCCTGACCTATAAAGTGGGATTTGACAAAGTTGGTATTAGAGCCAGGTTTTAAAAGAACTTTGGGAATGTTATTTAGGTAAATGATAAATTTGACACCATCGAGCATAGGATTCCAAATTGTCTTTTGTGTGTCATCATAGTATAGTTAATTTCTGCGTATCCTATAGATGAAAAGTTTAAGTACTCTTGATATGTATTGTGAATCTAAGTATCATTTGTTTTCTTGGTTGTCGAATGCCACCAAAAGAGACAACAAGAAACGTGTGCCAGGGCGTGGACCACTCGCGAGGGCGAAGCCGAGATCATGATCAGATAGATGTTGGGATGCGGATGTGGAGTCATCATCGGAGATCGGATGAGATGGAGATAAATTCACCCACTGGGTCGGGGCGGAGAGCATAGAGTGAGGTGAGAATGTTCCTGCAGCCTCCGACATTATGGATGATTTGAGAATTTTGAAATGAAATACAGGGAGTTAGGCGAGATAGAGCCACTTGGCGGGAAGTAGACAATTGAGGTGACCCGGGGTTCCATTTCCTAGTTCCTGGCTCGGCTCGGCTCCGCTACAACCTCCTGCGGGTGCTAGGAGGGTAGCTAGAGCGAATGCTGGATGGGAAGTCTATATTTACGAAGGGTTCTTGAGGTTTAAGACTCAGAATATCATGGTGAGGAAGGAGATGACTGGTATTTCTTGGAGGGAGACGAGAAAAAGTAGTGAGGAGATTATCATGCTCGGATGCTAAAGTAATTGTGCTGGTAGGAATGAAGATGAAGAATAATGCATGGGATTGGTTCCAGAGACACATTGAGGATCAGTTATATGGAGGGAACCCTCCCACTTGGGAGATGTTTAGAGAGGCTGTTATGGATGAGTTTATATCCCCAAGGAGACAGAGACAGGGCTTATCGGTTTGAGAAGCTAAAACAGACTTATCAGATGAGTGTATCTGAGTATGCTGAGTTCACTTAATCGAGTAAGTATGCTCCAGAGGCCCCAGTACTGATGACGGCTCGTGTTGATGGTCAGAAATTTGGAATGATACCACCCCTCTTTACAATGCACTATTGTCTGAGATTTTCCCACATTGACAAAGATTGTTGATAAAAGCTAAATTGTGGGAGACCCGAGAATAAAGGCATGGGGTGAGAGGGATAGAAAGGAAAATGAGGAGTGGCGGAGTAGTAAAAGGGAAGAGTGAAAGGCGGTGTTGGTCACCTCTCATAACCAAAATAGAGCTAGAAGGAGAGGCGATCCTGAGTTACCTCGGTCTGTCAACCTGCTTGGCCAACTGAGGTTGATGAAACGTATTGTAGTAAAGTGTGTGGAAAAGGGCACAGTGGTCAATGTAGATATTCCTCCATAGTTTGCTACGTGTGGACAAGCAGGGCATATATCCGAGGAGCGCCCTCGGAAAGGTGCTCTCAGCGGCTGCGGCCAGAGCACCCTGACCTCTGATGCGAGGGCGGGAGCCTGGCTGGGGAGTCTGGGTGGGGAGGCAGGGACGGGTTCACACTTACGGCCTGAGGCACGGGCCCACACGGGTTGGTGAGCCAAGGTAGAGTTTTTGCGGTTAATACGGCGGGGAGGCCAGGACTACAGTGTTGTAATGGAGTATATCTGAATTTAACATATTTCTTGGAGTAAGAAAAATTTTAAATGCTAAGATTTATTCATAGGTATAATACATGTACAAAGCGAACAAGCCAAAGTGTTATTTGATCTAAGACCACTCACTCATTGTATCCCATCTTATGCTAAGAAATTGAACAAGAATTAAAATGATAATGGAAAATCCTTAATATTAGCACACACAGCTTGGAGAAATAGTTGAATTGAACTATATGTACGGATCATGTGAGATAATGATAGGGATGCGGATTTATATGCTGATTTGATTGAATTGCCTATCTTTGGGTTTGATGTTATCTTAGGTATGGATCGGTTTATTGACTAACTATACGATATGGATTGTTATAGAAGAAGATAGCGTTCAAACCGTGGGAATGCACAGGTTTGTTTTCGGGAGATCATAATGGAAGCCTAGTACCTTGATTTCGTATAACTGACCCGGAGGTTACTTAAGAAGGGTTGCCGAGAGTATTTAGCTCATGTGAGAGATGCTAGAATTCACTCTGCGATTTGGGAGATATGCACATTTGTGAGGGATTACTCGGATGTCTTTCTTGATGATTTACGGGATTAACGAGACGAGTGGAGTTTAATATTGACATTTACTGAGTACAAATCCTATATCTATTGCACCATACCGTATGACACCTTGGGTGAAAGAGTTGAAAGAAGCGATTGCAGAATTCTTTGGATAAGGGTTTTATTAGACCAGCCGGTTCAAGTAAGTGCAGAATTGTTATTTGTGAAGAAAAAGGATGGGACTATGAGGATGTGCATTGATTCGCAGAAGCAGGTTGAATAAGGTAACGATCAAGAATAGAGTATCCACTTCCATAATAGATGATTTGTTTTGACCCGATTCTGTGAGGGGCAGTCATTTTTCAAGGACATTGCCCGATCGCGGTTTACCATCAGTTGAAGATAAGGAGGGAAGATATACTGAAGTTTGCATTCGGGACTCGGTATGGTCATTGCCAGGTTCCTGGTATTACCGTTGGGTTGACTAACGCACCAGCCAGCGTTATGGATTTGATGAACGGGTTTTCAAACCTATGCGGATAAATTTGTGGTGGTGTTTATAGATGATATCTGATTTATTCGAAAAGTCATGTGGAACATAGGGGAACACCCGAGATTATGCTGCGGACCCTTAGAACACATCAAATGTATGCAAAGCGTCTAAATGTGAGTTTTGAAGCCCAACGGTGTGAGTTTCTTGGGGCATGTAATACTTGAGGTGTTCGGGTGGATCCGAAGAAGGTAGAGACGAGTGTCTAGCCTGGCCCTAGACCCACCAATGTGAGGCGGGAATCGTGGTTTTCTAGGTATGGATGGATACAGGAGATTTGTGAAAGATTTTCGAATATACGCTCCATTGACACGGTGATCGGGAAGCAAATGGGTGAGTGGGATGCTTTGTGGTAGTTTCCGAAGCTTAAGAGTTTGTATCTTGCTCGGTGTTAGCATTACCCACAGATCAGGGAGGTATGACAATGTATTGTGATGCCTCCATAGTAGGATTGGGTTGTGTTTTGATGCAGAATGGGAAGGTAATAGCATATGCATCTAGACAGTTGAGGAGACATGAGTTGAATTATCTTACACATGACCTGGAGATGGCGCGGTGATTTTGAAGATATGGAGGCCTTTACTTATATGAGTGAGAAGTGTGAGATTTACATGGATCACAAAAGCCTTCAATACATTCGGCTGAAGATTTGAATCTCGGGCGAGAGGAGATGGATAGAGTTGCGAAGACTATGATTGCCAGATTTTATATCATCCTGGGAAAGCCAATGTGGTGGCTGATGCTTTAACCAGGAAGTCCATGGGAAGTCTAGCACATATTTCAGTACATAAGAGGAGTATAGTGAAGGAGTTGAGGGATCTATTTAGTATGGAGATCTGATTTGAAGTTAAGAGTCGAGGGATTAGTTGCACGCGAGTTCAGAGTGAGATACTTGACCGGTTGATGAGATCAAGGCCCGGCAGATAAGGATCCTTATTTATTAAATTGAGACGGTACGGTCGGGACTAGGACATCGGTTGAAATTAGGATGGCGTCTTTGAGGCGAAATAAACATGTGTGCACGATGTAGATGGGTTGAGACAAGGATTCTCTGGGAAGCCTGTCACGCCTTATAGTGTTCCTTCAAGGAGTCACCAAGATGTACCCCGGGATGTTAAAGGTATGTATTGGTGGAATGGGATGAAAAAGGATGTGGCACAGTATGTGGCATCATGTTTGACATGCCAACAGGTCAAATTCGAGCACCAGAGACCCACAGGTCTTCTGCAGGAGTTGCCATTACCTGAATGGAAATGGGAGAGAATTACTATGGACTTCGTGGTTGGGTTACCAAAGACTCAGAAGGGGCATGATTCGATCTAGGTTATAGTTGAAGATTGGCTGAAATCGGCTCACTTCTTAAATACATTAAGACCGCCTCTGGTGGCATAGTATGCACGGATGTATGCGGACCGGTATAATGCTTGCATGGAGTGCCGGTGTCCATAATTATCGGCAGAGAGGTCCACGGTTCACCTCGAGGTTTTAGCGAAACTTGAGGAAGCCTTAAGGTACTAAAGCTGGATTTCGATCCTGACCTTCCATCCTCGAGACGGATGGGCGTCAGACGGACGAATTCGGACTGGGGATATCGCTTAGGATGTGTGTTATGGATTTCGAGGAGGTAGTTGGGAAAAATATTTGCCTTTGGTAGAGTTTACTTATAATACGGCTACAATTCTACGATTGGAATGGCGCCATATGAGGCACTCACATGGATGAAATGTGGAGTCACCTTCTTGTTGGATGGAGGTAGGTGATAGAAGTGGAAGGTCAGGTTGATCGAGAGAAACCCGGAAAGTACCTATTCGGGAGAGAATGAGGATGAAACCCGGTCGACAAAGTTATGCTTATCGAGGAGGCGGGATGTCTGAGTTTATTGTGGGTGATCACGTTTTCCTTAAAATATCTCCTATGAAGGGAGTGATGAGATTCGGGAAGAAAGGGAAGCTGACACCGAGATATATAGGGCCATTTGAGATATTGGATAGGGTTGGCAATGTATCTTACAGATTAGCTTTGCTCCCTAAATTTGGCCATGTGCATCCAGTTTTTCACATCTCAATGTTACGGAAGTACGTTCCTCATCCGTCTCACATTCTTTAGACTCAAGAGATTGAGGTTGATAAGGATCTGTCATATGAAGAGGTACCAGTAGCCATAGTGGATAGGCCAGACCGGAAGGCGAACAAAGAAATAGCTAGTAAGGTTCAGTGGCAGAATCACGAAGTAGAGGAGTGTACACAGGAGAGTGACGGTCGATGAAGAGACCGAAATATCCTCAACTCTTCGAGCCGATAAAATACCTCATTAATAAATTCGAGGGCCAATTTTATAAGGGGGAAGAATGTAACACCCCGAACATTTTTTAAATGAATTTTTTTCATGGAATTTAAGTTTTAGGTGTTTTAAGGTCCGTCATGAATTTATAATAAGTTTTGAATTATTTCTCAATTAAATGATTTTAGGAAAATATGCAGTAAAGGTCAAATTATGAAGCGAGTTGACGGAAATAGAATTTTAAAATGTCACCCAATGAATAGGAAATAAATTATAGGGAATTTTATGAAGCAGAATTAAGGTCAAATATATATTATAAAAATAAAATTAATGAAAATACATGAATAAAAAATAAAATAAAGCGTGAGCAATTAGGCAGGGTAGGGAAAAGTCAGCAGATTTTGTTGACCAAGGGCCAAAGAGACATTTTTAACAATTCCCAGAGCCTTAAAAAAATTCAAGAAAAACCGCAGAGACTTAATTGAAATATTGAATTAATTTTTAAAAATATTAGGCGTCAGAAAAATCGACGAGAAAAAAAGAAAAAAATTGAAAGACCTAGGTTTTCTCCGTTATTGACTGGCGGGGAAGGAAGAAAATTTTGTTGCAGCCAATTCCCTTTGAATCAACCTGTGATTTTTCATGGTGGGGAGACTTCTGAAGGTATATTAAAGTGCCATGGTTTTTTATTTTGGTTTTGCATGTAGTGCGTATTGGAGAAGGGCTGAATTGATAAATGGTTGTTGTTTGGATGGTCAATTAGAACATTTGGAATGTTAAATTGTTCTAATGTATGCTAGGTTGCATTTTGAATCTATAGAATGTGACCTAAGAGGTGCATGAATTAAGGTCTGGTATGTTTAAAATTTGGGGAAAATGTATTTAGAATGAATTGAGGTGGTAATTAGTGGAATTAAGGGTTGGATCGATTGAATGTGAATTTCTGTTTGAAGGTCGACTTGGAAAGAATCATAGGAGGAAATAATGGACGAATTTTAGGGCCAATTTGATATCATTGGAAAGATATGGATGTTAGTGAAATTTTGCCACTGGTTTCAGGTCTTTTCGTCGATGAAGAAAGATAGGCAAAATACTAAGCGATCTTGATGCCAAAAAAAAAAAACGAGTTTAGTGATTAAACATTAGATATAAGAAATTAGTTGTGAAATTGAATATTAAAATAATAATTTTTGGGTATTTAGATGTTAAAAGGAAGAATGTTGAAGAGTAGGAAAGTAAAGGGGATTTTAAAAAAATTATTAAAAGCTCAAGTTAGGCGATTAAATAAGAAGCGGGTGCGGCCTAATTGAGTAGTTGATAACAAGGTATGACTCAGATTATGATTTTGGCGTTATCTTTATATTTCCTTTCTTGCATGAATATTGGTATAGAAAGCGAAGTTAGGGGAAAATCACACGTTAAAGGAATTGAATAGCCTAGGCGAGCTGGACTAATAGGGAGGAGTGAGTAAATTTATATCATCGTACTTGCACCTTGAAATGTATAGGTGTTTTGTTGTTTGACTTGATGCGTAGTAATTGGCTATGATTAAGACCCTTGATATGAGCATTCATTGAATTGAATTTGTCATATGCCCTGAAGTCACGATATCCTGATGATATTCATCTTGCAGACGCGGTGACTAACTCTTATTGTATTTGGTGTTATCTCTTGTTGCATCTTGAATGCGATCGGCTATAATTTATGTCGTTAATGTCATTGATGGTATGAATCACGGAAAACCTCGCGATGGGGAGGTCATTAGGCTATATGCACATGGTACCCTGCAGTGCTGGCCAAGAAAGCCATTGCCTTCTGAGAGGTGGTAAAATAAGTAGGAGCAGGCCTTTAGTTCCTCACGAAACTTTAGTTGGAGATATGCAGTTCGGTATAAGGTAAAAGGAATGCAGTTCTGGATAGTAAGCTATATTTACGTGTTTCAAACCTCTAAAACTCATTTGATATTGTTGTTCATATTACTTGCATTTATTTGTTGCATAACCTGTAATACGGTGATTGATTGATTGGGCATAACCATCCTTGTGAGCTGGTCTTGAGTACTAACACAAGTATGTGGTGATATATTACCCACTCCACGAGTTATCTCACCGTTGATTTCCTCCTTTTTAGGGTAGACGGAGAAGGAGATCTAGGCATTTCTTGACCACTTGGTTCTGTTTGACATGTAATGGATTATTATTTTGTTTTATTGTTGTGATGGAAGTCTAAGTTTCGAGAGAGAGCTCCATGGTGAATTTACTTAGTTATTGGGTTAATTATTTGGTTGAGATGATAAATTTTGAATAGTTGAGTTGGATAAATTTTGCTTTTGATGAAACCTTATTAATATTACGATGAGGCCAGTTGAAATTACCGTTTTTGTTAGTGGATGACCAGTCACATTGTTATGTTATTTGAGATAATATGTGATATGATTGCCAGGTTAATTATTAGTAGATTTTAGATTGATGTGCGAATACTTGAGTTTGTCATTAGTTATAGAAGCAGATAGGTCTTCTTGATTTAGGTAGAAATTATGGGACTTAGGCTTGCTACGGGTTTTGGTGGCCTTAAGCCTGCCCATTCTAGCAGGTCCTGACCTATAAAAGTGGGATGTGACATCCTTTAATTGAAAAACAAGCAAATGGTTTCGATTTAAACCATAATTGAAAGAAATAAGCAAATGGTTTTATTTAAGCCATGATGAAATGAAAGTAAATGGTTTTGAATTATTAAACCATTTTCAAAAGCAATAGTGATTTTAAATTGTAAACCATTTCAAAGAACAAGCAAGCAAGCAAAGAATAATTGCAGCAGACCTTCACGTGCTATTTAGACTTTGGCTGACACGTCTTTGGAGCATGGGCTCTAACTAAATTATGGTGATGGCGACACGAGGTCAATTCCACCATATTCAGGAAAAAGGTGGCGCGGACAAGTCCTTCCAGCTCATGGATTTGATGCATAGGCTCAGAGTGTTCACTAGGGTACAATAAACAAAAACCAGGCCTCAATTCAGTTTGATGTTTTATAAGCTGATATCTGATTTAGAAAAATCCAACTATTGGTTCCATGATCGCCAGGCCAGTGAGTTTAAATGAAAGCGGTTGAGCCTAGGCTCCGTTTAGATTCAAGCGATCGAGTTGGTGGCTCGTGAGATTTTAAAGCAAGCGGTTGAGCCCTGGGCTCGGGTTTTATTTTTCAAAGCATGCGGAGGGTTGAGCCAAACAAGACATGAAAAAGTTTTGAAATTTTAAAGCAAGGTTTGTGAAAGGTTTTAGAAACTTTTCAAGAAACATAAAGCAAGCAAGCGAGAGAAATTATGAAGTTTTATAAACATAAACGAAGCAAACAATGAGTTTTATAAGCTTTTAAAAGTAAAGCAAAACAAGCAAGCAAGTATTAAAAGTTTTATAAACTTTTAAAAGCAAAACAAGCAAAAGAAAAGTTTAGGAAACTTAATAATAGCGAAGTAGCTTCTGGAAAATATTTATAAGAGTTTATTTTGAGATGTTTAGGAAAGCAAAACATTTTATCAAAGCGCATACACTCTTTGAGCTCGTTTAGCTCATTATTTTCTATTTAAAAACTATTTTCGGTGCAGTGCGCAAGGCTATTTGGGCCTGTAGTTCTCCTGCCATTGTCTGAGTCTTTGTAAATTAAGAATATTATGTAAGAAAAGACTTTGAATATGTATAATGGAACATATGTATGTACATAGAGTAGTTTTTTGAGAATGTGTTGGTATGCTGGTTGTCATGTTTGGATATAGTATAAATTGGATGTATACAGGATTTGGAATTACATAATACGTAGTCATCTTTGTAGGGTTTTCCGTTGCTAAGATTTTGCAAATCCTAAGTTATAAAAATAAAGAAAAATTTTGTAGGAGGTTTTGGCAAGCAATACGTCTTGACTTCCACGGGAGTTTTAGTCGTTAGGGTAGCGGTGCAGGAATTCGTGGGTGGCTATTTACCAGCGTTTGGAAGGGGTGGGGTGTGTCATATTCACTGATCCCATTGGCAGTGAGTCAAACCATGTGGTTTCCACATCTCTCAATGAGAATGGGAAGAGTTTAAGTATGATTACATCAGGTCTTACTCCATTCAGTTTCACAGTGGTTTCCATCCTCATAAATCTCCCTAAGTGCTCATTTGGATCTTCTGAATAGTAAAAGTGAACTGGTGTTGCTAAACCATTGTAATCAAAGATGGCTTCAACTCAAAGTTGTTTGCTTCAATAGGGGGTTGTCTCATAGCAGAGTATTCTTCTTAGATGATGGGCCTCCAAAATTCCTTCATTGTATTAGGCCTCTATGGTCTCTCTGCTTCTTCTTTTTCTGGAATAGTCTTCAATCTTTCTATTTGATTAGCCATACTTCTATCTTTAGCACTAGTTTTTCTCATATTTTTCAAGGTTCTTTCAATTTCTGTATCTAGAGGCAGCAGTTATGTTTTTGATTTTCTATGCATTTAATATTTTCTTGAAAGTGTAAACATACTGAGATCAAATAGATTCAGTGATAACAAAAATTGCATTTTCATTAAGCTTCCAAAAAAGACCGGTAAGCTTATTCGACCTTGCTATTAAAAGCTGTTTTGTTGATTTTAAAATTTTGTAAAACAAGAAAAATGTCCAAATTAGCATTTCTCTCTTTTGTCAGAATATTGATTTTCAAATTCTTTTGATCCCCCGGAAATGGCGCCAAAAACTTGTTAAGACCAAATGATGTGCATAGATCAAATTTAAGACACTATCACTAGAGGACTATTGCCTAATCCCCGGCAACGGCGCCAAAAACTTATTAAAACCAAATATAACTTTGCTCTCCATAAGAAGAATAATTTTGTCACTAAACTCAATTAAAGATTTACTTTGGTCTTAAAAACTGCAAGTGCACAGGTTGTATAAGTAATAAAGTGGACCTATAAGTCCGGATAGCGTTCCCATAGAGATTGAAAGGAATTTAAATTTTAACTACCCCAACTACTCAAGTTTTACACTACTTGAACTGCTAGTTTAGCTGAAAATTTAGTAACCTAGTCAGAATTTTAATAACTAGAATCCTACATTTGATATAAAGGGGAAAAAAATTAAGAATCACTAAATGTAAAATTTGGACTTAGCAGTTGTTGTTGGGTAAACACTAGGATTTCAACTGTTTGTAAGGTGTCAATTCCTACATCCTAATCTCATTCTATTTTCCCTTGATTTGGAATTTGAATTTGTTAAGAGGCAAGGTAGTATAGCTTAGATTCCTCATCTAACCATACTTTTCATTGAGTAGAGGTTCATGTTCATTTATGAAACATGATTATAATCAATTACTTGTAATTAGAATTTCTCTGTAAGATCTATGTATTTTTCTTTTCCAATACTTCATACGCATTTCTTATATTAGTTTCTTGCTTCCCCGAAGATAGAAGTGACTACTTGAATTTCTACAAACAAGAATGATGTCTCATCATAAGATACAAGATTTTTCTCTTTCTTTGATTAAGATCTCATGTGCTAACACGGGATCAACATCATTTCCACGACCAAGGAGATCTCTGAGTGATTAAATTGATATATCACTCAACCTATTCTCAAACCATGAGCAAATTGAGGATTTATCTAATTAACCTTTCAAAGCTCACTAGTTCTTCAATATTAGTCTAACATACCCCCAAGTAACTAGTCTAAGCTCTCAGGAATCTCCATCTATATGTCACTCGGAGGGCGTCTTGGAAATCAGAGCAAGACAAAAGTCCTTTAATGGGTATAAGCTACTAAAATTGGGAACTATTAATATCAAGATCAACACCATCAAATAAATTCAAGTGCAGCCTTGAGAAATTTTTCTTCTCACGTGCAAAAAAGACCATAACTAACATTAGATCTTTCCCAGCGAAAGTTGTGTTCTCGAAAACTGGATTATAGTATACACTGAAATACTAATCAGGAAAATTCCACTACAAGCACCCAATCAAGCAAGAGAAATGATTTATTTTTGTATGGTCATTGAATTCAACGGTAATCATAATGAATTTCGACATTAAATTTCAATTTCAAAACTTCTAAACAATTTACTATTTCGGGCCAGAGTAAACGAATCAAAATCCCATTTCGATCTAATTTCTGAAAATAAAAATAAAAAAATAAAGAAAATAAAAGAAAAATATAATATAAAAGTCCTTAGCTCCCGGTATAAGTTCGTGAATTCTTTGGTGACCTTATAAAACTTTCCACGATCGTTTTATTTATAGAGCCACCAAAAGTTTGGGCCTTAAAATTAAGGCAATGTGAATCACTAAGCATTTTAGCTAAATTGCCTTCTTTGTCCCGCGACCTAGAAGTTGTCAGAGCGGCCAGTTGTGTCTTTGTTGTGACACTTAATGGGTATCGCGATTTATGCATCCGCGACTTGAAGATCTTATGCTCCTTTGCTTTCAACCCCGATGCGACAAGCGTATTGTTGTGATCTTCTTCGCTTCAGCGTAAAGCGTTGTCAATATTTTTGTACATTCCTCGAGCGGTTATGTCAACATACGATAACCATGTCACCACTTGAGTTTCAATCATTACATAGAGTTGGTATCGTGACCTAAGTTTCCATGTCGCGACAGATCTACGTTGAGGATTATGTTCTGACAACATCTTGTATTATCGCATTTATCGCGACGGAAAGCTGCGCGATGGGCTTATTTACTTACTTGAGCTTGACTTCTTGTTGCAGCTTTGTTCTGATGTTGCGACATGACTTCTTGGTGCTGTCAAATTTTTGCTGTCGTGACCTAATTTTCATGTCACGTAGAGACTCACTATGTTTAGTTTACTCATTCTCCTTTGACAGTTTGTTCTGTCATAATGAGAACTTCGCTTGATGACAGTGATTCTTTGTCACAACATAGAAAAGTTTGTCACGACCTTGTTTCTCTCTGTTTAGCTTATTTATATGTTGTAACATTAAAATCCATGTCGCGACATCAATTTATCTCCTCAGCATTGAAGTATGTTGCAACGTTGGTTTCCTTTGTTGCGACTAGGCCAGTTCAACAAATAAGCATCATTTGTCACGACATAAATTTCTTATCGCGACTAAACTTCTTTTTTCAGTGCTCTCTTTTGTCTCAACCAGCTCCTCCATGTTGTTGCAAGAATCGATTATTAAGCGACGGAGTATATGCAATCGCGACTATACTATCCTTTTTATAGATTCTACCTTCTTATGTCTTTCTTATGTCATGACATAATGATCTTTGTCTCAGTTGGCTTCTTCCCATTTCCTATCATGATGCTATCTTTTGTTGCGACCTAGCTCATCTACTAATTTTAAGATCTTGTTTTGCGACACAAAAAATATTGTTGCAACACAATTCTTTAGCCATTTGCTTAGATGTTCTATGGCGACCCAGCGAACTCTGTCGCGACAGAGACTGCTACAATTGCTGTTTTTCTTTTCTTTCTTGCTGGAAATCTCTCCCTTTTGAATTAACTCCTACAAAACACAAAGTTTGTAAATAATCCATAATTTGGCATTAAACAACTCTAAAAATACTATAAACAAGCCAGAAAAAATGAATTAAAAATAGATGAGTTTAAGACTCATCACCTGTCTATGGGGGCAAGAATTTTTCAGTCTTAAGATTTGGGTGTGAAGTAATGAAAAGGAAAAATACCCAAATCTTAGAAAGAGGATTATATCTTACAAGTAACTAATTAGATCCATGAGTCAGAAATGAACACAAATCTCTAATTAGTGAAAGGTATGGTTAAGGGAGAAATCCAAACTATACCACAATGCATCTTTGACAAATTCAGCTTTCCAACTTATGGCTTAGCTATGATTCAAAATGATGCAAAAATTGATGATTATTCATTGGTCTATTTCCCAGTGTTGTCTCACTCAGTGAACTCTCAATTCCATTCTTATTAATATTTTTTTATGTATACTAGTGAAATTACTTTATTATTATTTTATTCGTTCTCTAATCATTTTAATATTGGAGTTTAAACAATAAGGATCTTGAGTAGTTGGGGTAGTTAGTCTTGTGATTTATCATCAATCCTCATGGGAACGATATCTGGACTTAAAAAAAAATCTACTTTTATTACTTGTACGACCTTTGCATTTGCAATCATTTAGACCAAACACAATTTTTAATGAATCCAGTTTACAAAAAGGATAAACATATATTTTAAGGGAAAATCAGACAATTAACTAGTTTTTAGTGACATTGACAGAGACTTTATTTAGTCTTTGGCATGAGTGCTAATTACTTAGCAAATTTGGTCTATACAAAAAAAATTGGTGAACAAGTTTTTGGAGCCATTGCCGGGGACTTTAGTTAGTCTTTGGTAGCTGTGTCAGAAAATTGGTCAACAAGTTTTTGGTGTCGTTGCTTAGGACTTTAGTTAGTCTTTGGTAGTCGTGTCGGAAAATCGATTAACAAGTTTTTAGTGCCATTGGTAAGGATAAATTGATGAATTTAAAGATCAATATTTTAACCAAAGAGAGAATTTCTAATTGGACATTTTTCCTTATTTTATCATAGATAAATGAAAAACACAAAAATAGTTTTGAACTGCAGCAGCTTAATAAGCTACTGAAAAGATTTTATGAGCTAAAACTATCATAGCTATTTCCCACATATTTCATTTGATCTCAGTGTGTTTCTATTTCAGGAAGATAGTAAAAGCATAGAAAACAAGAAGCAGATCTGCTTCCTTTGGATATAGAAATTGAGAGAACATTAGAGAATTTGAGGAAGAGTACAAGTGCTGAATCTAAAAGTATGGCAAATCAAAGAGAAAGACTGCAACCTATTCCAGAAGAAGCAGTATCAGAAAGACCTCAAAGGAAAATGACTATGGAAGACTTTTGGAGGCTTGTTATTCAAGATGAATATTTTGTTGTGAGACATCCTGCCATAAAAGCCAACAATTTTGAACTAAAGCCAGCTTTGATCACTATGGTACAACGGCTGATTCTTTGGTCATCATACGAAGACCACTAATGAGCATATGAGAAGATTCAGTGAGGATGACCCAGTACAATCCAAGTTAAATGGGATGAGACTAGAAATTGATCAGTGCGGCTCTTTCCACTTCATGAGAGATGTGGTAGCAACTTGGTTTGAGTCGATGCCTATTGGATCAGTGACAAATTGGGAAGAATTGGTGGAGGCCTATATGGATAGATTTTCCCCCCTAACCCTAACTTCTAAAATAAGAGGAGAAATTATAGTCTTCAAACAGGGGGAGGATGAAAGTCTCTACAATGCATGGGAGAGATACAAGAGACTACTCAAAAGATGCCCTATGCATGGAATAGATCTGACCACTTAGATGGATATTTTCTACCATTCCATGAATTATGCCTCAAAGGGTATAATTGATGAAACTTGTTGTGGGGCTTTCAAAAAAAGAAGTGTTGAGGAGGCAAGGCAATTGATTGAAGACCTTGCTAAATGTAACTACAAAGCTCTATCGAATCTTGAGGAGCGTGCGAGACTAAGAAGTGGTGTAATTGATCTGTCGAATGGCGCTATAAGAGAAAAGTTGGATGCATTAATGAACAAGCTTAGAATGATAGAGGAAAGGGTACTGCACTTGAAGTGGGGACGTTAGATGAAGGAGAAAGAAAGAGTGTTGATGGGGACTAACCCATGAGGGTCCCTACGAGTTGAGGAGGCCTGATACCTCAGTGCAGAGTAGAATACAACTTTTAAGCCCGACCTCGGCTTGCCTCCTTTAAGCACTAGCACTCAATAACCATGAGAACTTCTCATATGGGGGAGGAGCACGTGAGTCAGGGCCTGGAGCATAATCTCTGACAATATCAGCCTCACCCCCCAGGTTCAAACGACAACAACAACAAGCAGTACCGGGACGAGAGCAAGGAGAAGTTTGTTGAGAGTTTGCGAACATAAGAGGATGCGAACAGCCACATAAGCGAAGTTTGTTGAGCTAGCGACATTCCCGAGTGAGCTAAAATGTGTTTTAGGCCAATACCAACACCTCTTTGAAGAATCTGGAGACTTATGTAGGGCAGTTAGCTCTAGCCATGCAGAATCAACCAAAGGATGCATTCCTAAGTGGCTATGATCCAGAAGAGTAGCACTGAATTGGAAGAACTTAAATGAAGTTGAGATCCAGATTTAGAATAAGAGAAGAGAATTTTGCAAAAATGAAGATATTCTGCATCAAATGCCTAGCTAAAGACATTAAACTGAGTAGCTTCTTTGGAGGCAACCCAAGCATAATTTTAATTTTTATAGTTATATTAATTTTGTTAAATTTTGAGTGTTTTAAATTTTATAGATATTTTGTACTAGTTTTAATTTTGCTAGAGATTTTATTTTGTAATTTTGTTTATTTTTCAAGACAATGAAGCTTTATTAGAGATAAATTTTATTTAGAAGCATTCTTTCTCAAAAATCACTATGCAAAAGTATTACAAGGGGGAGTTATTCTTTGTCCCTAACTTGTTCTTTAATGATAATGCATAGTTGAAGTTTGTTTCTGAGCATAAAATTTGTAAATAGCTTCATTTTGCTCATTGCTTGGATGCATTTTTATATATCTTGATGAATGATACTGGGTGAATAATGAGATTTGTTGTTCATATTTGAATAGAGATTGTTTGATGATTATATGTGTTTTACGAGTATGAAATGAGTGGAAGGACTGTATTGCATAAGGTCATTTGTGTTAAAGGGTTGAAAATAGGTAATTGTACAAATTTTGAAGTAAGAAATAAGATTGTCACGACAGACAATCTTTTGTCCTGTTTCAGGATGATTCACATTCTTTAATCTTCTGAGAAAAACTTTGTCGTGACCTGTAATTCCTTTTAGCGACAAAGAACACACATGAACATCAGAAAATATGTCGGGACATTTCTTACTCTGTTGTGACATAAGACTGACCTACCTTCCAATTGATTGCAAAACTATGTCGCAACATTATTTCTATATGTTGTGACATAGTATTAAAAAGGGAACAAACCCTAGGTCAGTTGTTGTCGTGACATTTAATGAAGGCGCGATAAAATAGTTGACTTATAAATAGAGAATTTTGAAAACTACGAAAGGCCACCTTTCCTCATAAACCATCAACCACTCATCTTCATCATCAAATCTCGTCTTTGTGAGAGCCCTAGAGTCCTCAAAACCTATAGAATATGTGAGGTTGAAGCAAATATGATAGAACTTGGATGATAAACTGGAAGCTTCACAGAAGTAAAGGAAGAGGTTGTTCAAGAAAATCATTCAGGGTAATGCAAGAGGAAGAAAAAGCTAAAGCTAGAGTAGAGCTTAAGTAGTCAGAGGAAGAAATAGCTAAAGCTAGAGTAGAGCCTAAGTAGTCAAAGGAAGAATTAAGAAAAATAAAGAGGGGAGCTGAAGAAGCCAAAACAGAGCAGAGGAATGAAAGAGTAAGAATCTTAATCACAGACAAGGCCTCTGCTTTAATGAAAAAAAAGTCTGAAGGATAGGGGTTTCATAGTTGAAAGAGGATTCAAAAAACTCATCTCCGTTTATAAAATGCTTGAGAAGAGGATGGCATCGCTTTGGGCTAAGCTATGAGGCACTGGTATGATGCATGGGTTAAAGAATTTTTTGCTAACATAATGGAAGAGAAAGGAAAGAAGGTATATGTTAGAGGAAAATGGATATATTTTAGCAAAGAAATGATAAATGAATTGTTCAATCTGAAGGTGCAGAAAGATGGGTCAAAATTCAAGAGAATATTAAAGGAGCCAGAGTACCAGAAGATAGTGGACCTACTAACAGCTGGAAAAGGAAAGTGGAAGGCAACAAAGAAAACTTTATATGAATCCATTTCCAAAGGTGATTTAACAAAAGAACCTAAGGTATGGTTCTATTTTATTAGCTCGGTCCTTTTACCATCAAAGCACCTCAGTACAGTAAGAAGGAACGAAGCAATCCTCTTTTATGTATTGCTGAAGGGATACAAAATCAATGTGGGGAAGATAATAGAGAATTCTATCATGAGTTACACCAGAAGCAAATGTAGGGGCTTGATTCCTCGCCTAGCTACAATCACAAGCCTTTGCCTTCTTAGGGGAGTAGATGAAAAGTAGGGAAATGAAGAAACATACTTGGGGCATACTCCTTTGACATTAAGCGGAAGTAGCGAAGGTCTAGAAGCAAGAAAAGACCCGAAATAGAGATAGAACAAGAAGGGGGGAATGAAAGATGCAATGAGCCAATGCAGTGGGAAAGTCCACCTTAAGAGTAGTAATAAATTTAGAGAAGCCTAAGCCCCATCTGGAATGCATCTCTATACATAAGAAAAGTCCATCGGAACAAATTGAAAGTTGAGAGCACACGGAGTGATAACACAAAGGCGTAGAATCTTTATGAAATTTATGAAAAGAGATATGAAAGAGAGGGACAACCAACTAAGACTCCAACTTTTACTCAAGGATGAATATATGGATGCAGAGCTCAGAAGAAGGGACCAGAACTTGGAGGAGGCATTAAAACAAAGACATGAAGAATGGAGAGCATAATTGGAAAAAATAGATGCAGAATGGAGAACAATGATAAGGAATAGAGACAATGCCTTAAAGGCAAGCCTGAAATCAAGGGATAAGAATTGGTTGAATAATCTTGCACATTGCAAAGAAAATTTTCACCTAATGACTTATGAGCAAGTCAACAACAGGACACTCTTGGAGTCATTAGCTAAAGGCGACGAAGCGATAGAAAGCGTCGAAGATTCTAGATTGGGCTATGAAGACTATCTCAAGCAAGAAGAAAGTGTCACTACCACAAATCATAATTTAAGGCATGTGCCTTACAATAGTCCCTCGGGATTATGTCAAACCCCTGATACCCTTCTACAACGAATCAAGGAAGAAATACCTTTTGAACCTTGTAAAGCACCAGTTCAAAATAAAATCCCTAGTGTAACAGGAAAGAAATAACTAACCTCAGTAGAGGAAGTTGAAGAATATTTAAGAATGGAAGTAGCCAAGGAAATGGTCTCAAAAAGAAAAAAAATGAACATTGTCTATTCCCATCTTTCCTCTTGTACCTAATTTCTCATGCCTAAAAAATTTAATGAATTGAAAAATTCTTTGCAATAATCGGTGTTCACTCTTATTTGGCATTTCTTGTGTGTCTTATTTTTATTTTCTTTCTTTTACTTTAAATAATTGAAATTTGCTGACGATCAATGAATGATTTTGTTAAATAATAGAGAAACCAGATTTCTTGGGTGGAAATACTTGATTGTTGTGCATTGTTTAGTAGGAGTGAATAAATGGAATTGGGAAATGTTGTTGTGTTAACCGGTAGATGAATGGTTACTTTGAATGAAATTTTGTTAACTTATAAAAGAAACGGCATGGCAGCATATCAAGAGACAAACAAAGTTGGATAGATGAATTGGGTAGGGAATAAATGAAAGGAATTTGTAAGGATATGAATAAATGTGTTGAACTTCAAGAATAAGGAAGGTTTTAATAAATTGTTGGTACAATATGATCTGTGATTATGTTTTGTAAATAGTTCAGTTATTTAAGAATCCTGATAAACATTGCACATGGTCAAAAGTATCTCTAAAACAAATTGAGTTCAAGTTAGAGACATCTTTTGGGATCCATCACAGTTAAATGTCATAGAACTTGTTAGATTATCAATCAAGGAAAAATCTTAGGCAATACCACTAACAGGAAAAGATATAGGCCATCCTTAGAAGTTTGAGCCTTTTAAAGCCTACCCTTATGATATGCATAAGCATACACATTAGTTTCTTATTTGTAGACGATAGCGATCTTATCATCGACCGTAGCGAATGGAAAGCGAATCCTTCCTTAAACATAATCCTAAAGTAAAGAACCCTTATTTACCTAGATTACATGACACATACAGAAATGAGAAAGGAGGACAAGTTTGGGGGAATATTATTTAAAGCTATGGACAAGGATGAAAAGGGTTGAGAAAGAAAGAAAAAATTTCATTGAGATGAGAAGATATGAAAAGATGAAGAAAAGAAGCTGTGAAAAGTGAAATATCAAGGAGGAATGAGTTTGGTCTTGTAGCCTTCCTCCCTTGAACAATTAAGTTCTTAGGGTTGTTCAGGCACTAGGTACCTAATGTGCCAATTGGTATGAGATTCTTGAAGCCCAAAATTTGTTCAGAGAGGTAAAAGCAAAAGACAAAACATTGCACCTTTCCAGAAACCTTGATAAAAGATGAAAAGTGAAAAAACTTCTAAGATAAGGAAGAGAAGTGATATTCTAAGTGTGGTCAATGAAAAGAGAAAAAGATACCACAATGGAGAATATGAAAAAAGATGCACAAAACAAATGAGGAGGTTAGACGCTTGATATCAATGATGCATAACGAAGGCAAGAGTGCTAAGTTGTCAGTGATGTCTGGGTAAAATTTGAGCCTAAATTGTCAAATTATCCACCCAATTACCCAAGCCACACGTTTCAAGCCTAAAATACATATTTGACTCTAAAGGTGGTGATATGCTTACATTAGTGGAGATTAATATGAAAAACAAGTATATGGGACTTAAAGAATGAGGGAGAAGTGTGCCAACTGAGTATTATCCCAGAAGATTAACTAATCGGCCAAGGAAAAAGAAAGAAGACCATCATACACTCACAATTCAGGTTGAATAATTGAATTGTTACATTATATGAATTATTTTGCTGTTTAGTGAACTTAATTGAAAATCTTCTTGATTCTAGATGGGAAACATGTTTAGAAATAATTTTATAATTGACTTATGTTCACTACCCAATTGAGGATGCAACAAACAAATCTCCTTAAAAATAAAAGGTAAATTATTTGAGGACAAACAAAATTTTCTTTTCTGTGCTTGATGACAAGCAAAACTTTAAGTTTGGGGGAATTTGATGAGTCCTAAACTCATATATTTTTAATCCATTTTTCTAGCATATTTTTAGCAGTTGATATATATTTTTGATGCTAAATTATGGAAAATTCACCAAATTTGTGTTTTGTAGGTTTTTATTGAAAAAGCGATAATTCCAACAAGAAAAGAAGAAAAAAATGGCAAATGCAGGATTCTCTATAGCGACATAGTTTTGTGTGTCGCGATAGAATTTCAAGGAGAACAACATAAATATGTCGCAGCCAGCAACTTTATGTCACAACAAAGTCCAGGATGAAATCAAGGAGGAAATAGAACTTTGTTCCGACAAAGAGTTTTTCTGTCGCGACATTGCTAAGGAAGAGTGTGAAGGAGTCTATTGTGACACTCTTTACTCTTTCGTGACACTGATCAAGGCAAATGGTAAAGGAACTTTGTCGTGAAAATCCTTACTCTATCGCAACATAAAAGAATGAAGATTAGAATATGAACTGCAATGGTAATGAAGAATGACTTTATGTCGTTTATCTCGACAAGGAAAATGACAGGAATATAAACACAAGTCGAATTTGCAAAAGTGTTTTATGTTGCGTAAGTTTTGACATGGGGACATTTCGAGGAAGGATTTTTGTCGCGACATAAAATTCAGAATTCACAATATAGGGCAACAAGACTTTGTCGAGACATAGACGGTTTCTATCATGACAAACAAAACATGAGGTTGAGATGAACTCTGTCGCGACAAAGAAATCCCTATCGCGGCCGAAAGTTGAGGAAGGCGATATAAGAAGGAAGCTATTTACGACAAAAGGAATTTTATGTTACGACATAATGAAGAGCTGAAGCGGAATATGCATGCGACAAAAGTTTTCTTTACAATGATAAAAGTTGCAGTGATAAATTCTATCGCGTGGGGTGAAAGAGAGCGAAGTTAATGAGTCATGTACGCCATGACAAGATTTATGTCGTAACAACGAGTTCAGCCCAGAAATCGAGGACTAGAAAGGAAAGTGCGTCTAGACCAAAAGAGCCTTTGTTGCGACAAAGTTGCTGAATAACCAAATAAATCACATCACGACAAAGAAAACTCTGTCGTGACAAAGTAGAGGTGCTGAAGGTGAAAATGCTTGTCGCGACAAAGAAATTCTTGTCGTTACAATTTTTGTTGAACTTGTTGAAGACTCCTACAAGACAACCCTATCGCGACAAGAGCAAGACTGCTGCATCAAAACTATGTCAAGACATTGTCAAGGTCTGTCACGATAGGGTAGTTGAAGACTCTTTGTATATTAATTTTCTTTTATTTTTATCTTTTATTTCCTTTTTAGTAGATTTAGTTTGAGCGTATTTTTAGTTAGTTTTCTTTTGATTTTCTGGAGTTGATTAATGAACTGATGTGTATTTTCGAGATGGAATTTCTTGTAAAATTTTATCTTTCATTATTGTTTTGAATAAAATGGAGTTTGGAAAATTTATGGAGTTCATTTATTTAAATTCGTTCCTGATTTCGAGTGAATTTTCTGATCAGTTAGTCACTAATATGAGTGAGCGGATTTTGAAGGTTGAGCTCCTTTGGGAATGAGTCGATGATTGTTATTTTTACGCACAAGTAAGCATGGATTAGATTCTTGAATTTATTTGATTAGTATTATTTTTAACTTAATTTTCCAAGTACTGATGCTCGTGTACCCAAAGCAGAAGTATTGTATCTTATACGATTTCGAAGGCCCTGCGCTGACAGAGATAGAGAATCCACACGAGGTATAGACGGTTCTTTATGGGTATGAGTATGCTAGGAACTAATACTTTAAGGACAATAGACTACGAGAAAGATTACTTAGATAGATCACTTCCTCAGGTTTTGAGGATAGTTTGATGAACTATCAGTTTAATCACTCAAAAGGTTTCTCCTATTTCTGATGAAAGAATTCTGACTCCGTGTTAGCAAAGATCTAATCAATGAGATGGAGAATTTCATGAGTATTAAAGGATAAGGTGCCATCCCAAGTGGAGAGGCTTGCGATATCACATGCATGGGGCGAAATTCTTGATCCCGAATTTTGTTGTGAAGTGCGAAAAGGAAAAATACCAAAATCGTAGAAAGATTATTATATCTTACAAATGGCGATTAGATCCATGAGTCGAGAAGCAAGACACGAATCTCTAATTAGTGAAGGTATGGTTAAGGAGAAATCGAGAACTATACCCTGATGCATCTTTGACAATTTTAGCTTTCCAACTTATGGCTTAGCTATGATTCAAAATGATGCAGAAATTGACAATTATTCATTGGTCTATTTTCCAGTGTTGTCTCACTCAGTGAAATCTCAATTCCATTCTTATTAATATTTTTTTATGTATACTAGTGAAATTACTTTAGTATTATTTTATTCGTTCTCTAATCATTTTAATATTGGAGTTAAAACAATAATGATCTTGAGTAGTTGGGGTAGTTAGTCTTGTGATTTATCATCAATCCTCGTGGGAACGATATCTAGACTTAAAAAAAAATCTACTTTTATTGCTTTATGCGAGCTGTACATTTGCGATCCATTTAGACCCAAACCTGATTTTAATGAATCCAGTTTAAAAAAAGGATAAACACATATTTTAAGGAAAAATCAAATGATTAACAAGTTTTTCGTGACATTGCCGGAGACTTTATTTAGTTTTTGGCATGAGTTCTAATTACTTGGAAAATTTGGTCTATACACACAAAATAGGTCAACAAGTTTTTGGCGCCGTTGTCAGGGACTTTTGTTAGTCTTTGGTAGCCATGTCGGAAAATCAGTCAACATGGATAGTGCAAGAAAATACAAGGGGGAACACAAAGGTAGGATCCTTGTACCTTATCCTACGACCAATTCAAGTTGCAATCATTCGACCCGAGACTTATCTTAGATGAATCATTAGACATCAATGAAGATAACCAACCTTAGTTCCTCCTTAAGTAGTTTTCTCTTGCTTTTAGTCAATTGCTCTAGTTTTCACAAAGCATTCTTTTTTTGTTTTGTTTTGTTTTTATTATTTTCATAATTTCACCTCAAACCATTAAGTCGCTCAAATAGTGAACAACTTTAGTAGCTGGGGTACTTAATCCTCACTAAAACCACACCTTCCTCGTGGGAACAATCTTGGTTCATAATTAAAAACCAATTTATTACTTGTGCGACCCATGGACTTGTGGTTAGCAACAAGTTTTAGCGCCGTTGTCAGGGAATGACAAGTCTTCGGTGATGTTACCAATGATTTAACACAATTTGTTTCCCATCTATAGTCATGAGTGTACCATAGTTCAAATTTTGTGGTTCCATTGACATTTGCATCTTTAGGTCTAGGCACCAAGTCCTAAACTTCATTCCTTGTGAATTACCCTAACTCTTTTCGCACAACAATCAACTAGTAGACATTCTTTGGCTCTGTTTTTGAGTTGTAGCATATGTGCCCATTCATCTTTTTATATTTGATTTTCAAATTCCCTCATGTCTGAACACCAGCTTTAGGATCTCCAATAATTTCGGAGGCTGAATGATTCTTTGAAACTCGTCTAGAAGGCTCACAAACTAAGATATAAGTTCTCAAATTAGTCTTAAGATCTCCCTGTTGGAGGGATGAGTCACCAGATGATGGATCACCTTATGCGATAAGGCTAGTACTACTACTAGGTAATGCATCATCTTTTTATATTTGAATTTGAAATTCCCTCATGTCTGAACACCAGCTTTAGGATCTCCAATATGGTGGTGACGACTCTTTGAAACTGGATCTGGAAGGCTCTGAACTAAGATCAGTTCTGAATTAGTCTTAAGATCTCCCTACTGGACGGATGAGTCACCAAATGATGGAACACCTTTTGCGATAAGGCTAGTATTGCTACTAGGTAATGCATCATCTATTGAGACATTGTCATTCTGACTAGTCTCATTACTATATGGGAGCTTGTTTCTATTATACTAGTTGAGTATAAGGAATTCGACATCTAAATTGTCTGGCCTTATTATAGTAGATTTTGATCCCTAATCATCAACCACCACATTAACGGATTTCATGACTGCGTTGGTCCTTTAGTTGTAGACTTTGCGAAACTTATTTGTTTTAAGAAATATCCTAGAAATATGCGCCATGACTTTTGACATCAGATTCTCCCCTTTGCTCCATGTCATTAAAGAATAAAACCATTTTCTGTTCAGCGGTGTGGTTGGTTTGCTTTTCAGTTATGGTTTTCATGATGACTACTGGAAGGTGATTATGTTTCCGTATATTCTATTGGACTAATCTAAGATAGCATGACAGCGTTAATGTTTATATTCCACTTCTTGCTGTTATAATGGAATATCTTGACGGAAGAGTGCGATCATCTTATGTTGTTGGGACATGATGGTTTTCAAGTAATAAGTGTTTATTAGACCTCAAGACTAGTGGGAGCATTAAACTTTGTGATGATCAACTGATGATCATGAGATGAACAGGATCTGGGAAGCAGGGGATGTGAGTAGTCTTATCTGACACATACAAACACATATCTTTTTCCTCCTATACTTTCAACTTGTATTGGTCCCATTAGGTCCACGTGAGGAAGTTCTAGGACCCTTATGGTAGAAGGATGCTGCACCATCTTGTGAGACATCTTGATATGTTTTCCAATTTGACATGGACTGCACACCTTTTCAAGATCAATCTTTATCTTTGGAATTCCCAAAACAACATCAACTGCGATAGTTTCATTGAGGCTTTTGTGACTGATGTGGTTGTTCTTCAATGCCATATATTTGAGTTGTTCAACAAGCTAGTAGAAAAAGTTTCTGAGCAAGTCAACTGATAACAATTGTCTGATGATCTTTTTCCTTCCATAACACAAGAGTTTGTATTGTCAATGACTAAGCATTTGTCTTTAGTAATTTGCACAATTAAATTATGATCGCATAGTTGACTAATGGTGATAAAATTTACTTTAGCCCATTCACAAGAAGAACAATTTTCAATTTAGGCATAACTAGAACTTTTAAGAGTCCACTCCCCAATACATCATCTTTACTTTTTCATCAGAAAGTCCACGATCTGGTGCAAAGTTGTAAATTGGTCAGAAATTCTTTATTACCAATCATGTGCTTGGAGCTCCCACTGTCAAAGTACCATTTTTACTCGACGGTGGGAGATGTGCATGCCATCAAGCACCTTCCATCCCTTTTTACCACCAAAATCTTTTTTGTTTTAGGGTGTTTCTTTTTTTGTCTCACCTTCTGATGCATCAAGAAGTGAGAACATTCCCTCAAGATATGTCCTACCTTTTTACAATAGTAGCATATGAGTCTCTTTGATGATCGGTTCTTCCTATTGCCATTATGATAGTGGCTTTTCCTGTTTGGACAACATTTGTGTGGACGGGAGGTTTAGTTTCTGACCTTTCTTCCTTAAAGTCTAGACTTTTTTGCCTTTTGTTGTTCTCCCAATCATCAGAATTTGGTCTAAGGCTATGGTACCAGAATTCAACATCTACACCATTTTCTTAACTTGATTTAGTTCATTCTGAGTGTCTTCCATTCCAAATTTGAGGATATTCACTTGTTTGATCAACTCATTCTTTTCTCCGCTTAGTTAAGAAATTTGTTTGAGCAACCCTCCATTTTCATTGACAGTCTTCACTAACTTCTCATACATGATGAGTTTGTAGCGGTGGCTCATCTCTTCATCAGAGACTTCTTCATCATAGTTGCTTTCCACATCAGTTGCCATAACATCTGATGCACCAAGTGCAGTCATTGAGGCAGGTGACTCATAGGTTGATGAATCAATTAGTGGAAAAAAATGCAAATATTGTTGGATCGCTTGAACACTGTTCTACTGTAGATAGATTGACTAGTGCCACTTATTCATTACATAAGTCCTCTCCCTTATTGCATGCTTTAGACTCATCATCACTCCATGTGTTAGCACATTTAGCCTGAATATGTCCATAACCTTCACAATTCATGCACTGGATCCTTAGGTATCTATTTTTTGTCCTTGATATCTACTTATTTTATAAGAAGCATTGAAGATGTTAGGGGCATAAATCATATTTGTGTATTGAGGAAAGGTACCTTTTATTCGTCTGTTCCAATTCTTTACTAATCGACAATACTTTGAGACAAAACAGTTAGATAATCTATGGATCTCACTCAATAACTTAGAGTGACCCGCTTTGATACCAATCGAAAAATAAAAACTGTTTGTTTTGACAATGATTTATCAGTTGTTGCATCAAGTGATGCAACAATGTCTGGACTGAAATCTACCAGTACGATTTTGACAGAGATAAAAACATGAGATTAACTCAGCAAACATGCATAGTCACGAGATGGTTTACGTGGTTCAGGAAAAGCCTACGTCTGCGAGGCAGAACCTAGATGTAAGGAATTCCACTATATATCAATTAGGTTACACATTGGTCTTATGTGAGATAAGAATCCCCTTTCTAACAACTATCTTCTCCTAACTCTCATAGTGAAACATGGAAATAAGCTGCCCTTATTTTCCATGCAACAACATCTAGACTCCTACACGCCCCCAGACTCCTTCTCAATAAGGAGAATAAACACTGGTCATCATCGAGGCATAGAGCATTACCACAGCAGCTACTTCACACGTGAGTAGCTTCTCCAAACATTATCCTTCGTTAAAAAACATGTCTTTGCATGAACAGCCTCTATTCTATTTAACATCCTCTAGGAGATCTTTTCTAAATATTCCATGGCTTTATGTTTCCTAATCCATCTCAACAAGCCAGCTAGAAGATTATGATTTCATACCATATCCATCTTAATGTTATATCTTCCTCCCATAGAAATCTCACCAAATAAGATCCAATCTTTCAAATTTTATCCACCAAATATTATCCTTTAGTCTTCCTTATCCATCTCAATGAATATCAACTTCTGATCTTAAGAACACTCTAGATTTGTAGAACATTGGCCTAAAATCAATGTTGACCAAATATTGTAAGTAGTGTCACATAGCTTGATCTACCATCTGGCATGACACTAAATATGATAAGTGGTATCACACATCGTGATCTACCATCTCGTGTGACAATAGTTGAGACATCAAGTTTTGCTGCTAGAAAACATGCGATTGTATTTTTGCCTAACATTACGAAAATAAATATCTCCAACGTATATAAAAGTGATACAATTCTTTTTTAAGTTTCTGAGGAGGTACTAGCATTCAATTGAAAAAGACGTTGCACTACTTGGCAAACAAAGGTGGTAGTACGTTTAGAATAATGCAACATATGATTTGCATGCTTTATTGGTATGATATTATGATTTTACTACAATATTTTGGAATCTTATTGTTAGGCAGCGTAAGAACAATAAAGTCACACTAGTTGAGTTTTTCTTGGGTTTTGATGATGATTGTGTGTCTCTCGAGTGTCTTATAGCGAGAGACGGCTTAAACACACAAGGAAGCAGGCCCAGTCAACTCCATTTGTTATGCAGTTTCTATATGATCAACAAAATTATAAAAAAAATGTCGGGTTATCTCCTTCAATTTAATTTCATTCTATATGTACCTTTTGAGAGCCTGTTCATTAGTGCCTCCATTTTCAACTGGCTTAGAGAGACCAGTCTTCAAGTTCACCCTTGAAGCGAGGTTTCTTCGACGGTTTTTCTCAGTTGTCACAAGGTTGTCAAGTTCTCCTTGGTTGTGATATCAAGCTGAAGCATCTTTTCCACGTATTGTATCATCCCTAATTTGGCATAGATTAAGCATATAGTCAATAGACATGAAGGTTTAAGAAACCAAAATTGAGCCAAATCGAAAACATAAACATGTATATATAGGGCTAGCATACTTGGATTCGGAGGTAGTTGTCTTGAGGAATGAAGGGCTTGGAAAAGCGCTAGTGGAATTATGGAAATCGACCATATCGCACTTGAGTTTGCATAAACACATCCACAGTGAGTGGAACCCTTAAGCCAAGTAGCCAACCCAAAACCCCCATTTGGCTGCCATTTCGGCCTTTGTATTTGTTCGACTTTGGAGAGCAAGTGCCCACGAGGAGATCACTAGATAAGCGGCAAGACCATTGGCTTAGTGGGGAGGAAATTTAGGTTTTATCCAAAAAACTGTTTTATTTACTACCTTGCAAGTAAAGCACGGATCATAGTGTCTAAAGAAGAAAAAAAAGACCTTTGTCGGAGTTAATGTTTAAATAATAGCTGACTGATATATATATATATATATATATATATATATATATATATATATATATATATATATATATATATATATATATATATATATATTATTAAGTAGTAATCATATTAATTACGGGATTATTTGCGGCAACACCACCATCAATAAGATTGCATTGCTGCATATTTCCAAGTTCGTGCAGGGTTTCAAAGTAATGAGCGGGAAGATAGGTTGGTGCTGCTTGAGCTGCGAGGCATATGTCGACCCAGGTGGAGCATCCAAATTTGGACATCTTTTCACCTGCTTATATGAGGTTAATTAATATTTCGTTTTTTACATGCATGTTTAATTAATTAATTCTAAGTATCATAGCCCTTCTTGTCAAAAAAAAAAAAAAAGTATCATAGCCCTTAAGATGAATCTAGAAACACGACTAGAGAGAGAAAGAGAGCAACCTCATAGGAGGAGAAAACGATTGGCTGCAAACTCTTGATATCAAAAGTTGGAATAACCAAATTGGTCAGGAGTCTCATCTGCCAGGGTCCTCCTAGTTTTACCTTTATGATGGTTTGAGAAATTATTTCCCGTTTGTATTTTGATCCAATTATTGGTATCAATATGCTCATGATCCAACCAAAAATACCACTGCCATAAAAATAAAATGCCCCTGTTACTTACTCTACAAAAATCCAACATGTAATCTCATAAGTCCTAAACTCATATATTTTTATCCATTTTTTTTGGCATGATTTTAGAAGTTTATAATTCATGTTAATGCTGAATTATGGAATGTTCACCAACTTTTTGTTTTGCAGGTCTTTGAATGAAAAGGAAATAATTCTAACAAGAAAAGCTGAAATTGGCTATAGCAGAATTCTCTGTCGCGACACAGTTTCAGAATGTCACAATAGAATCCCAAATGATAAGCAGGAGTTATGTCGCAACAAGAATCAAGCTGACCTCAAGCCAGAAATGAAGACCGTCGCGACATAATTTTTGATAGACTAACTGATTTCTATTGCGATAATGGATTTTTATATCGCGACAAAGTTAGAGAAGTTCATAAAGAAGAATGTCATGACATTGCTAACTCATGTTGTGACACTAATCAAGCACATGGCAATGAAATTCATGTCGCGACATCTCACCACTCTGTCATGACATAAAGAATTGAAGATATCAGAAGACTTTGTCGCGACAGAGAATTCTTAAGTTGCGATAAACACAACATAAAAATTTGAAGTGAACCTGTTGCGTGAGAGGCAGCTCTTGTCGCTGACAGAAGGAAAACGATAAGAAAACAAGGCAGAAATCTTTGTCGTGACAAAAGAAGATTATTTCGCACAAATAAAAATTACTGAGTAAGAGATTTATGTCACGACAGAGAAGTTTTATGTCGTGACAAGAAATGGAAGAGACATGAGACCAGCAAAAACGGATATGTGGCAGCCAAGACTTCAATGTTGCGCGTGACAGTTTATGTGACGAGGAGCAAGGCGATTAGGTTGCGATAAAGAAATATTATGTCGCGACAAAGAAAAAAGTATGTCATGACAACAAACCAAGGCAACTGTGAGAAACTCTGTCGTGACACAAAATTTCTATGTCGTGACACAAAGCAGCGCAACAGAAAGAAACTTAGTCACGACAAAGAATTTGCTGTCGCGACTTACTATTCAAGAATTCAAGCTGCAAGGTATTCAAGAATTGTCACGACACAAGAAAAGCTTTGTCGTGACATAAACTAGACAACCTTAGAAGAACTATGTTGTGACATTGCCAGCTTGTAATAGTGATAGAATTCGAAGGCATAAAAATATGTCGGCCAGGCGCATGCCTTACATGATACTGGGCAACAGAGATGAAAACTTTGTCGTGATAGAACTTTCTATGTCACGACAAAGTTAATACACTAAAAAAAAAATGGTTTTATTGAACGTTTGACTCATGTCGTAATAGGCAAAAAAAAAATATCACTTTAACTTTATACGGCTTATTTTACAAAACATAAAGCATATGTTGCCTAGACGATGTCACTTTGGTCTATAACATGAAAAACAAATGTCGGTATATGTACTTTGTGATGTATGTCGTCACGACATTTTGAAGTGTTGTTAAATCCTTTCAATTATGTGTTGTAATACTAGTTGTTGCGTTCTGATATGTTATTCGTCCCTTAAATATACTATTTCAATAACCAGTGTCACCATGTCAGTTATTATGATAGACCTTATGACATTTTTAAGCGTTATTAGAAATCCAAGTCATTCTGAAATTAATATATTGTCATAATACATCGCTATAATGACATGTTGTTGTGTCACCCGGTATAATCTTTACGACACTTCTAAATGTCGCCGTATTAGTTTATTATGATATGACTTCTAACATTTTTAAGTGTTGTGACATCCATTCAGTTACAACATTATTATGCGTCGTTGTATACTGTGAACATTTAGACTACATTTTTCAAAACGTAGTATAATATCCAATGCTGTCATACAAACATATACTTTCAATTCCAAAAAAATACCAAAAATATTGAATTGAAATATCCAATACTGTCATACAAATATCAATCTTTGTTTTATAAACAAACATCCATAACATTTCTTTAAATGAAGCCTTGCAAGTACTCGACCCATTCTCCGCGCATAATGTCGATCTCTTCTTATTTATAAGTTTTCTTCTCGCCAAACTGCATATATACATAAGTTACTCAAAAAAAGAGCACTAAATAACATGACATAAAAATCTAAAACCATAAAAAGTACTACTTATATGAATCACGTACGCAATAATAACCTACCTTTTCATCGGTTGAAATGATATGATTTTCAATGATCTCCTTCATATACATGATGACATAATAGCCACATTCAACACCTGATGGTTGCTTAGGACACTTGAAAAATGAATTTATAAGTTTTTATAAGATTCAAACAAATAAGATCTAATTTAATGAATTATTAAAAGAATGTGCATCGATATACCTTAATAGACTCCCGAATAAGTTTTTCTTGCAACTCGGTTAGCTTTAGCATTGTATATTTTAGGTGCACTAATTTAACAAAGTATAATAATAGTGAGACTCAAATGATATAATTAGGGCAAATTACTATAAAAATAAAAATAAATACTTACGTATTAATAACACCTTTCAATTATTTTTCAGCTAAACGTCGATAGAATCACAAAATATACTTTGTCTGAAATTCAGTAACCTGAGATCGGTGATCCTTCATAAAATATAATAACGATAATCAACAGCTTAATATCAAAAATATCTATTTCATTAAAAAACTACTTACGGAGTTATAAAGGGCTAGAAATAATTTATCCACATAACAACGCTACAATCTTTTAGCAATCAAATCTATTCGTGCTCGGCCGATCCAGTGTCTGAGAAATAAATCTAGGGTCTGAAGCCATGCATGTTGAAGCGGTTTTGATTTATTGAGTTGGTTGTACAAATAAACTACACAAATCAAATTATTGATTCCATAGTTTTATTAGAAACTTGTAACATATAGTAATTGCATATGAAATACGAAAAATATAAAAATATCTTATTACCTCATATATAGCACAATACAACTAAGTAATCTTCTCCATTGAGCAAAGATTCATACGATATCTTCTCGAATAATATAACGGACCTGTTCATAATCAAAGACACCGACCTCCGATACCCTGATTATTGTATTTGTATCTCCCAGACTTTTTGCAATGTGATTCTTTAAATATGACCAAACTCCATGGACCCTTTTCTTTGTTTTCCTAACTGTAGCTTTTGGAACAATCTGCTTTGTTCATAATAATGAAATTCAATTCCACATACGTTACATAACAAATAGTTTATAATTATAAATTAATCATAAATTTATAGATAAGTTAAAAGGTTTAGATACCTTGACTCGATCATGATAACTAATGATCGAGGCCATGCAACGTGTGAGAACCAGCAAATCTTTAGCTTTCACTTGGGATCATCACCAATTGTTATTGGAAAGAGAGCATCATCATCAGAAACAAACATCGATAGATACACGATAATTATGAATACGAAGAGGAACTCCATGTCTGTGAGTTTGGTGCTACATTCTCAATCATTGTACCATATCCAATTATATTAGTAATCGATTCTACTGCCAATTTGCATGGTTTTGCAATAACATTAAATATCATGATACTATGAATTAAATAAAATACTACAAAATATAAGGCAATCAAGAATAATGAGCAAGGCAAAGTCTATCATGTGAGAGCAGAGTTACACATAAGTTGTTTCCGCCGATAGATAAATCGAAATTCTATGATAATGCACGACCTACAGTTTGCCAAAGAAAAAATTTAAGTTCAAGTGAAAGGTGACTCAACCTATGACAAAAGCATTTTCAAGGGTTGTAAAAATCGTCAATATCTTAAAGAAAATTTTAAAAAACAGCGACTTCGGAGAATACATTCAAGATATTTTCAAAATCTACACTTAAAAATTTTTCAAAACAACCAAATGGCTTAAAAAATTTTCAAGATATTCCCTTAAGAAAATTTTAGCCCCGAGCTTGACTTTAAAAAATAATTTTGAGAATACATTCAAGATTATTTTTGAAATCATGCATTTAAAAATTTTTCGAAATAACCAAATCACATCAAATAAAATTTTTGAATATGACAATAAAAGAAAATTTTCGAAACCTGCCTCAAAGGAAGTTTCGAAATTTTCATCAGATGGCTAAACTACATAAAGAAATGTTTCGATATTGCACCAAAGAAATTTCAAAATGATCATTACTGGGAATACAGTTCAAAAAAAATGTCGTTCGAAATTTGTTTTTGAAGGAAAATACATAGAAAAGGGATGAAGGTTGAAATGAGGGTACCTAGTACCACATAGAATCTTGGAAAGGCCCTCCGGCCGGCGCCGGCGGCGACAAAGCGATCTTCTCCGCGAGGGCGATCGCGGCAATGGATTTTGGCAAAGGAATGACCGAAAAAATCATACCTTGCAGCGATGCGGGGGGTGGCGAAGGAAAAGATCAAACCTTGCAGCGGACAGACGATCGGCGTTGAGAAGGAGTGCGGCGTGAGGCGATCGGCGTCGAACAAGGGAGCATTTGCGATAGTGGCGTCAGGCCACCTTAGAAGGAGTAGACGGCGGCGTCCGCTGTAATAAAACTCACGGCGTCGTCGTCGTTGATGATGATGCAATTGTAGCGTGATCGCGACTTGAAGCGACGCTGCGGTGAGGTCGTGTTTGCCGATCCTTAACCGACTTGGCGAGGTAGCGCACAATCGGTGGAAGCGGCGTCGGCGGCGACCCGACCGGTCGTGACGATGGCGGTCTAAGTCGATAGTGCTAGTAGCGATTAATCGAGGAAGCGGCGGCGGTTTATCGAATGGATGGAGAAAGGAAGAAGGGGAAAAAAAAATCTTTTTCCAGAAAGGGTTGAATTAGGAAAGTCAAAATAGACTTTTAGGTATTGGGAAACTTCGCATCATGGGCTTAGAACTGAATTTTAGGTCTCATGTGGGAGATAAGACTACGACTTCATTAAAAATGTAGTCTTTTTATAATATAATATAATATAAGACTCGAAGCAATTAACAACATAGTCTTTTATATTATAAGATAATATAAGACTACGAGTTTAATTAAAATTTACTCTTTTCATATTAAAAGATAATATAAGACAAACGCTTTAATTATAGATGTAGTCGTTTAATTTGTGAAAAATTGGCCAACGTAGTCTAAAATATTAGACTACATTTATTCTTAAAACGTAGTCTTATTCCTAAAACTCTTAAGTAGTCATTTAACTTTTGTAGTAGTGGACATTTAAAAATGTCATTATTCATCATCCTTTTTACGCATATAATTTTCATTTTATCATTGTATTAATCTCTTTACCTACTTCTAAAGTAATTAATATATGTATACCATATGATATTTATATTAATTGAAATAGAGAAATTGTCAATAAAATATGCATACTTTATAGCTACAATTTGTTAATAACGTTGGCACAAATAAATTTGTAGCTACAATTTATTTAATTGTTGGTTATATGTCACAAACATAACAATGTTTTTAAAATGTCTTGAAGATGTCGCTAATATTTGCTCTGTTGCTATTTGTTAAATTATCGCAAAATTATCAGAAAGTTTTTGTATTACAACATTTTATGGAATCGTTGCTAAAATGTTGGTTTATATCGTTTAAGTGATGTTTACAAAAAACGTCGTCTTAGTAATGTGGATATAGACCAAATTTGTTGTAGTGATAATTGGGCCAAAATTTTTTTGGGATCCACAATTAGTGCCTAAAAGTGCGACTCATCATTTGAAAATCTATAAATAGACGTATCTAGGGCACTATGCAGAGCTTTCACCAAGCCAAGAACTTCTAGGTAGCTGAAGACTCTTGTATATTATTTTTCATTTATTTTTCTTCTATTTTTCTTTTCTTTTGTTTAATTTTTAGAGTAGCATTTTAGCTAGTTCTTTGTGGGATGGAACATCAATCTGGTATAAAGTTTCGAGTTGGGTTCATTATAAAATTTTGTTTTTCATTACTTTCTGATTAAATGAATTTGGAAATTTTCTGGAGTTCATTTATTTTAGTTCGTTTAACGATTTCGGTGAATTTACCTAATCGATTAGTCCTTTGTTATTTTTATCTAGCTTTGGCCAGGCTCCATCTAGGAATGGATCGATGTGATTATTATTTTCTGCTCAACTTGAAAGAAGTTCATAGGTTGAATGTTTGGATTTATTTAATTGGTATTGTTCTTGAAGCTACATGTTCAAAATATTAGTAGGCTTTGTACCCGAGAAAGAATTTGTATCTTCTTTAAGAACGGAAGCCCTGCGGTGACACAGAGATGGAGAATCCTAAGAGTGTGCAGCAGTTACTTGGGGGTATGCTAGACTAATATTACTAAATAGCTAAACTTTGAAAAATCACTTAGATAGATCACTGACCTACTCATAGTTTGAGGATAGTTGGATGATTTATCAATTTAATTGATCAGAGGTTTCTCCTCAATTTGATGAGAGGATCTTGATCCCGTGTTAGCATAGATCTAATCAATGAAATAGAATCTCATCAAATTAGATGGATGAGTTACCAATTAGATTAGAAGGCTTACTTGATATCCACATGCATAGGAAACGGGAAGTCTTACATCTTAGAAATGGGTATGATGCGAAAGGAAAAATACCCAAATTTTAGAAAGAGGTTTCTATTCTACAAGTAACTCATTAGACCCATGTATCCGAAAGGAATATGGATTTCTAATTAGTGAAATGTATGGTTTATGGAGAAATCCAAACTATAATACCTTGCATCTTTGACAAGTTCAGATTTCAAACTAATGGCTGAATTATGTTATAAAATGATGTAGAAATTCATAATTGCACACTAATCTTTTTCCCAGTGTTACTTTATCTAGTGACTTTCTAATCTGTTTATTTAAATTATTTACATGTAGTTATAAAATTTTATCTAGATTATGCTTTTGCTTAAGTTTATAAAGAAACCATTTTTAACTTTGGATTTCAAATAGCAAAGATCTAGAGTAGATGGGGAACTTGATATTTAGATTTATCATCAATCCTTATGGGAATGATATCTGGACTTAAATCCATTTTATTACTTGTATGACTTGTGCACTTGTAGTGATTTAGACCAAAATCAACTTTAATGGATCCTTATTTCAAAAAGGGGTTAAATACATATTTTTATTAAAATTTAGTAAAACAAGTTTTATGGCATTTTAGCTGGGGACTGAAAAGTCTTTGGATGGAATTTCTAATTACTTCATTAGATTTGGTCTATGTTTAAAAATCAATCTAATCAAGTTTATGGAACTATTGCCGAGGATTGAGAAAAATGATGGATTTAAATATCAATATTCCAACCAAAGAAAGAATTGTTAATTTGGACATTTTTTTTATTCGATCATAAATTCTAGAAAATCACAAAATTAGTTTTTAACAGTAGTAGATGAATAAGCTACTGAAAATTTTTATGAGCTTAATTGGACATAGTTGTTTTCCACAGATTTAATGTGATCTCAGTGTGTTTCTATTTCAAGAAGATCTACATGCATAGAAAACCAAAAGCGATTGCTACTTTTGGATATATAGAACTACAGAGAACGAAATACGAGAAAAGTTAAAGGTCTTGAAGAAGCTGACTATGGCAAATCGAGGAGAGAAAATAATGCAACCTATTCGGAGAAGACGGCGAGACCTCAGAGGCAAATGACTATGGAGGACTTCTGGAGGTCAGTGATTCAAGATGAATACTCTGCTGTGAGGAAGTTAACAATTTTGATCTGAATCCATCTTTGATCACAATGGTGCAACAACACCAATTTATTGGGCATCCTATTGACGATCCCAATGAGCATGTAGGAAGATTCACGAGGATGACTAATACAATCAAGTAGAATGGGGTCAGACCAGAAGTGGTCAAGCTACAACTATTTCCATTTTCATTGAGAGTTATGGCAGCAACTTGGTTTGAGTCACTGCCAGTTGGATCAGTGAATAATTGGGAAGAGTTGGTGGAGGCTTACATGAGCGGATTCTTCCCTCCTGCCCTCACTTCTAAAAGGAGAGGGGAAATTATAGTTTTCAAGCAGGGAAATGATGAAAGTCTCTACAATGTATGGGAAATATACAAAAGATTGCTGAAAAGATGCCCCATGCATGGAATAGATCTAACCACTCGGATTGATATTTTTTATCATGCTATGAATTATACCTCCAAAGGTATAATTGATGCAGCCTGCTATGGAGCTTTCAAGAGAAGAAGTGCTGAGGAGGCAAAGCAGTTGATAGAAGATCTTTCCAAATGCAACTATAAAGCTCATCCCTAAAACTTCCAAGGGACGACAACGGGCCCGAAAGGGAGTGGTATACTAGACGGATGACTGCCATAGAGGCCCAAATTAGATGCATTGATGAGCAAAATGGGAATCATGAGAGAAGAATGCATTTGCAAATAAAATTAAACGAGCAGTTGATGAAAATAGAGAAGAGGAATAGTGCTAAGAGGACTAGCCCATGAGGGTCCTATAAAGTTGAGAGCGAGCTATCTTAAAGCTTCTAGAAGTTACAATTTAAGCCCAACCTGGCTTTGCGACTCATTACACCAGCACTCAGGAACCATGAGAATTTCTCATATGGTGGAGGAGCACAACAGGTCACGGACTGGGCGAATTTTAACAGGTGTAACACATTTTGAGTTCGGCAAACCATGGCCAACGGGAATCAAAGGGTAGAAAGTCAGGGACAAAGGAGATCTACTTCCTTTGAAGAATAGGTGCTGACTTTCATGGGAGAAAATAAGAGGCTATTAAACATCCACAGTGATTCTAGCTGATCTAGCCGGTATTTCGAGGAATAAAACCTGGCTTGTGGTTGTTCATCAGTACTATTTGAAGAATCTAGCTGCAGTAGGGAAACTAGCCCTAGCCATGCAAAATCAGTCCAATGATGCATTTCCAAGTGACACAAGGAAAAATCCAAAGGATTGTATGGTGGTTACCCTAAGAAGTGGAAGAGAGATTGAAGGCAGAAAAGAATAGGAGAAGAAAACCGAGGAAGAAAAGTGGGCTTGACGATATAGTTTTATGAAGTGGTGAAGAAGAGAAGTGCAAAAAGCAACAAGCTGAAGAGAGTTCTAAAGAAGAAGGAAGAGGTTCAGCGTGCAGTCTTAAGTCCCATTCCATAAAAACACTTAGGCTAGAGTTAGAAGAGAAATTCTCAGATTCTTGAACATGTTCAAGAAAATGGAAGTTAATATCCCTTTTTCAGAGGCATTGACTCAAATGCCTCATTATGCTAAATTCATTAAGGATATTTTGAGCATAAAAGAAGTGCTAAAGAAGGAGTAGTGAGCCTAACAACAACCTACAATGCAATTATTTGCAAGTCCTTTACTATGAGAAGATCACGGGATCAAGCGGCCGCTCTTAAATGCACAATAGGGAATTCTGAGATGGGAAAAGCACTATGTGATTCAAGAGCCAGCATCAACTTGATGCCTTTATCTATAGTTAAGAGAATAAGTTTGGGGGAGCTCACTCCCACAACCATGACTCTATAGATGGCAGACATAAGTTTAGCTCAACCTGAGGGTATCCTTGAGGATGTGCTTATCAAAGTGGGAAAGTTCATCTTTCCAGTAGACTTTGTGGTCATTGATATTGAAGAAGAAAAACAAGTCCCTCTACTACTAGGAAGACCATTCCTTGCTACAGGAGCACCTTTGATAGATGTCAATAAATGAGAGCTTACTCTAAGGGTTGGAGATGAGAGTGCCCTTCAATCTCAATCACAGTTTGAAACAACCAGAATTTAACAATGTTGATTGTAAGACTGTAGAAACGAAAGTACCCATCAGTTCTGAACTGATAAATGATTGTATGATTCATAATTCAATGAATGAAAATGAAATGAATTTCTAGTATCTTGATGTTCTTGATGTTGAATTTCTAAACTCCAATTTTGAATCAAAAGAAGCAATACTCAGTATTGATGAAAACAATACAGAAAAATGCAGTACTGAACAGAAAGCAAAAGAAACAGAAACTAGCTCAGAAGGGTTAACATTGAAGGAATTACCCAATCAATTAAAGTATGATTTCTTATAACCAAAAAGAGAAAAACAGTTATTATTTTAGTTGCATTGACTGAATCTGAAGAACATAAACTACTTGACACTCTCAGAAAATACAAGGAAGCAATTGCAAGGTCTATAGAAGATTTAAAAGGAATCATTCCTTCCATTTTCATGCACAAGATCCTTTTAAAGGATAATGCAAAGACCTCTATGTTGGGTTACGGGCAGAATATCCAATCTGATTGGAACATAAATCTGCTTGAATTTAAAATTTTTTATCATGACACAAGGATCACATGCGTTTCATAAAAACCGAAAGAAAGTCATGAAACTTACCTGCTTGTAGATCAGTTAAGTCAAACTGAGTCTACGTCTTGGGTTTTATTTGGATCTTCAAAGTCTTTGCCTTTACGACGACCACCTCCCAAGTATCCACACACGAGCAAAATAATAAGCGATCTTGTTGAATGCTAGTTCAGGTTCGTCTTCTCAAAACGAAATTAAGGTTTTTCTTTTCTTTCTCTGTTTTGGTTGTTCTCGAGTAAAACTGACTACTAAAATATATAAGTCTACATATATATCTATATATAAGTCTGTTAGGGTTTAAGTAAAATTAATTTTTATATTATTATATATTTAAAACTCTTTAAATAACAATTTAAATTTACAAAACATAGCAGTTCAAGACATAGTTTCACCAATTTAAACTTTCTAAAAAATAATTTGAATTTAAATTCACAAAACATAGCAGATTCGAACATAGCATTTCCGCAATTTAAACTTTCTCAAAATTAATTTTAATTTAAATAAAAACTAATTGTTATTTGTAATTTAAATAATCTCATCATTTTAATTATACGAGAGAGTGAAAAACCATAACCGTTATTATTCGTTCTTAATGCGGCCTGCTTGTTAAATTAACATTAGCGGTAGGTCTAAATCACATTTTGATCCCTCACGAGTCATAAGCGACCTCTAGCAGACATTATGACTCTACGAGTTAAATGAAAAGCTCGTGATAAGACAACCTTAATATAACTAATAGCCTTAATCCTTTTGTCTCATGATATCTTGATAGAATATAAGGCATGGACTAAGTCGGCCTTATATCATTCTATCTTTGATTACTAGAAACTGATTAAGACTAACTTAACAAATGACATTGATCTCCGTCAATTCATTTGAGCACGATATGCATTTCTCGATTTCAATTGTCGAGGGACCTGAGATATCTCTCTTATAATAAGAGGAACAAATTCCATTTAATCATCATATCTCACTACATAATTCTTATTATGTTTAAGTATATAACCTTTATAGTCATCGATTAAAGACTAAGCGTTTGATTATATCAAAACACAATATTCCTTATGTTGAGAACTATAAGCGATCTCGAGTTAAAGGATTTAATGACACAGCTATTAGGGTAACTTATGACTTTGATCCATGTATTAATCTCGAGAGCCAGATTCTGTCGATATTTGTTCTCAACAAATATATATAAATTTGATTTGTATTTCATACATATTCATCCCATGAATATCAAATCAAACTTTATAATCTTAATTCATTGTTATTCCCATAAAAATATAGATTAGGGACATTTAGAATAATTAATAATAATATTATTCAAGGACATTATATATAATAATAAACATGCAAATCATCATAATTAATTCTCATAAATAGTCAAAATACCACCATGTCCACTCTGATAAGCCTTAAGCACTATTACTAACAATCTCCCTTCACGTGGCCCATTCATCAATGTATCTAATACTATGAACCTAGCATGACGATCATGCTTTGTTTGTGGTAGAGGTACAGTCGATGGATCGACAACATTATCATCACATTGGAACTCTTGCATATCTTAACGTCACCTCGATGATTTCTCGAGATGAGATGATAACGCCCTAAGAATGTGTTTGGATCATTTGATGTGATCTAGGTTCTTGTAGCATTACCAATAACACCATTATTGTCACAATAAACATGTGAGTTGTAATGCTAGGAACCCTTCAAGGTGATGTGGAACTGATCCAAATTTGCCTTCCTTTGCTGCATCGGATCTTTGCAATGTATTCGACCGGTTGTAGAATCGGCAACGATGCTTTGCTTTGAACTTTCGGTAACTACCACCATTTAAACAAAACACATATCTCATTGCGTCGGAAATCATCTTTGTCAGTTAAGCGACTTGCATCGTGGCAACCATTCTGACGGATCATGCTACCGATCAGCCATACACGAAGAACATATCTTTGGGCCTTCTCGAGATACTTAAAGATGTTCTTGTGTGGTAATCATTCAGTTCTCAGGGATCTTCTTGGTATCTACTCGTTATGCTTAAAGCATAAGATACATCACAGTCTAGTGCACAATATGGCATACATGATGAATCTATTCTTTGAGGCGTAAAGTCTTACTCATTCGCTCGCTCATCTTTAGTGTTATGACAGATTTGCTAAGAGTAATACCATGAGACATGGGCAAGTGATCCTCTCTTGGAATCTTGCATGCTAGGCCCAGTTTCGATTACTTTGTCTATGTAAAGTACTTTGACTTAGACTGATGACCTTTAGATCTATCTCTATAGATATTTATCCCTAGGATATAGGCGAACCGCTAAGTCTTTCATTGAAACACATCACAACGAGACTTGACATTACGCGAGGTAGGGATATCATTCAAATAGTAAAATGTCATCAACATATAAAGAACAAAAATACAATTTAACGCTCCCACTAATTTTCTTATAAACCTGAGAGCTCGTCTTCATTTTTGACAAATCGAGCCTTTGGTGATTCATCAAAGCGAAGATTCAATTTCAAAGAGGCTCTTCAAACAAATGGATCTTTGAAGCTTGCATACTTCTGAATTCTTAGGTTGTAGCATACAACCCATGGGGTTGTGTGTCATGTACATCCTCAAGTAAGTTTCCATTAAACCCAGCAGTTTTAACATCCATTTAAAATCTCATAATCATGATATCCGACAATGGCAATAAAATTACGATAGACTAAGCATAGCTATAGGTGAAAAAGTTTCATCATAGTCTATACCAAAGTTTGTTTAGTACCTTCTTGCTTTGTAAAAGTATGCACTTTGCCATCCATGTCAGTTTTCCTTTTAAAAACCCATTTTGCACCCGATGGTCTTTGCCTTGGTGGGTGATCAAGGTCCATACGATTATCATACATGGATTAATTTAGACTTCATGGCCTCTAACCATTTCTGATCTGGATCCAACATAGCCTCTTGATAGGTAGTAGGTTCATTTGATCCACTAACAATACATCGCTAGTTTATCCAGTCACGAAATCCATATCTCTTGGGCTCATGGCGTATCTATCGGATCTCACGTAAATTTTGTGCTATAGGAGGTATCGACAATAGTTTGTTGACGCTGGTATCCACAGGCAGTTCAATGTTATCTTGTGGTTCTCGAACTTCTTCGAGTTGTACCTTACTCCCAGTGGTTCCTTTAGAAATAAATTCCCTTTCTAGAAAGACACCATTCAGAACCTTGAGCACTTTGTTCTCTATGGGATTGTAAAGTAGTATCCCTTAGTCTCTTTAGGATGCGCCCGCAGACATTTATCGTTGGGCTCCGACTTATTTGAAACTTGGCGTTTACATAAGCCTCTGGCGATCTTAAGAAAAGAAAACAAGCGGGCCTTTTACGGGTCCACATCTCATATGGTGTCTTTACCGACCGGCATGGATGGAACTCGGATTTAGTGTGAGCGTTTGTTTCAAGTGCATAACCTCCAAAGGTAAATGGAAGATCATTTGGACTCATCATAGATCAGACCATATCTATCTGATGATTCCTCCTCTCGGACACACCACCATTCCATTGTGGTGTTCGGGGAAGTTAATTGTGAAATGATTCCACAAGTTCCTAAGATGGTCATCAAATTCTTGGCTCAAATATTCGCCACCTCGTCGGATCGAAGTGCCTTGATTGTCTTGCCAGGATTGGTTTTCAATGCTTCATTTTGAAAAGATTTGAACATTTCAAATGATTCAGATTTATGTCTCATATCGAGGTGGCTTGATTGTCTTGCCAAGTTGGTTTTGTACTTCATTTTGAAAAGATTTGAACATTTCAAATGATTCAGATTTATGTCTCATAAAGTAGACATAACCATATCTACTGAAGTCATCTGTAAATGTAATGAAGTACTTGTAACCTCCTCTAGCATCTGAACTTAATGGTCCACATACATTTGTATGTATGAGATCCAATAATTGTTGGCCCTTCCTTGTGTTCGATAAAGGGATCCTTTCATCTTGCAATAGACAAGATTCACATGTATCATATGATTCAAAATCAAATGAATTCAAAGTCGACTTGATGGAGTTTTGAGATGCGTTCTCATTTATATGACCAAGGCGGCAATGCCAAAGATAGGTTGAATTTAAATCATTGGATTTAAATTTCTTAGTAATTATATTATAGACATGAGAATTGTTGGATTTTAAGTTCATAACATAAAAGTATCATGTAAATAGGCATTTATAGAACATGTCTTTATGAAAAATGGAGCAATTATTATTCTTAATAAAAGAAAGAAAAACCATCATTATCGAACAAGAAAAATTTGAAATAATATTCCTGCACATTGTAGGAACATAATATAATTGTCAGAAACTAACAAAGCCCAGCAGACAGAAATGATTCATAACTTCCTAAAATACAAAGCAGCAACTTTTCTCCATTGCCTACTCGTAGATCAACCGCCCTTCTTGATTGTCTACTCCTTTTGAGTCCACACATTGTACAAATGTAGAGATCCACATCAATATCTAATACCAGGAACTAGAAGGAAAAAAATTAATCTGTATAACATAAATATCTGAAGAACTAGTCTTACCAGTCTTCTTCTTCTTCTTTAGATCCTCTGCATCTGACTTGCGTTTCTCTTCCAATGTGGTTCATTGCAAAAGAAACAAACACCCTCATTTGGGGCTGCCTTGGGTTGAGTTTGGGTTTGGGTTGAGCATTGGACTTTCCTTTGCCTGCCCTTGCACTTGCCCTTGTTCTTGAAGCCCTTTTTATTTTGAACCATCGAAACATGACCGGGGCTTGGATTTAATGTGCTCGGCGGTTTTAGAAAGCATCGTATCATTCGAGGCTGATTTGTCCATTTCATTCATGTTATAGTTCGCGTAAATTAAGCCATAACTATGGGGAAGTAGATTAGGGATCAAATCAATTTCCAACTCTTGGCTTCGATGGAAATCCAAGCCTATCAAAGATTACTCAATATATCCTTTTATTTTTAGAACATGAGCACTACTTGAAGCCTTATATCCATCTTGCGAGAATCACGATTGCCTTGGTAGTCTCATACCTTTCTTGCCTTGTTGCTGGAACATTTCCTTAAGATTGAAGATCATATTATAAGCTTCCATATTTTCGGATCCTTAGGAAGTTCGAACTCATAATTAGCTAGCATCAAGCATGCAACATCAATAGAGTCGTACTGTGGGTAGCCTCATAAGCATTCTTTTCGACTCTAGGAGCATTATGGATGGTTCTTCGAGGAGAGGTTCATCAGGACATAAAGCTTCCTTTCTTGTTTGAGAACAATTCTCGAATTTGAGAGCCCGGTCGAGGGTTAGTCCAGTAAGTTTATCCTTCTCAAGAATTTGATCATTAGTGACATAGTAGAATTGTTGTTGTTATTGTTGTGTCTATTGAATCTGAAAGTTCGATAAGTATTTTGATTCCCTCTGAAGAATTCACTAAATTAACAACCCTCAAGAATAATCATATTAATCTAGTGAGCTAAGATCCACTATTTTGCTTAACTTTAGAGTCGGCTTTGGCATGACACTTAAAATTAAGTTATTTAGGTAGGTAACTCTTACAGTGCATCCTCATGCAACTCTTAGATATTTATGGGATTTTGACATCATATGTCCCGGCATGTTTAAATCCCATCTAATGTGATAGGCCTTGAAAGTAGTTTTGATAACCTAATAAAGTTAAACCATTTTAAAAACATGGTAGCACCATTACTCATCTTGTCTGCTTCAAAATGTAACCTAATGTACTTCTACTTTGGTAGAACCCACATTAAGGTGATAAAGGTTTGACAAGTGTTTAAATATGGATGGCATGTTAACACTATAAATTTTATGTAGGGGATCTTGATTGATTTTAATTTTCAATTAATAGATCTCATCATGCATCTAAGTATCACATACTCATGTAACATCATACATAGCATCTCATACATGCATATAATAAACGTGTCACGTGTAGCCAATCAGGTTGATCTCATGACGTATGAGATCAACGAGTCATTTCCTAGGTAGTAATAAAGCGGCTCCATGATGTCGGTTGACCGCAACTTCTTATGGAACACTAAGCTCCTCCCATCATCATGGTTGGATTGCATGACTTCCGTGGCTTGCATTGTCTCTTGTTTTATTACAATAATTAAATGATACTACCTAATAGTAAAATAAAATTACAATGAAACAAAGCATGGCGCTACCAAAAGTATTGTAATTCACAGCCCTTGTAAAGCAATAATAACACACCCAGACACATTGGTCAAAAGGACATACTATACCATGTAGGCAATATGACAAGCAAAATATATATATTATCTGTAGTAAAACCAGTTTGAACCAAAAATAAAATTATAATGAGCGTGTATTTAAAACCAATTAAATTCATAAGGTCTTCTGTAATTTATTCGTGATTCATTGCTTAGGTTAGAGGGCAGGTCGGCGCCATCAAAAATTAAAACAACATTGAAGGAAGTTTGTCTAAAAAATTAAATTTTCATTGATCTCATCAAATAAATTTTGAATAAACCAAAAGCCATCAAAATCACATTAAAACAACATATTATGTAATCTCATTACACATAGGGCTTATTTTATACCGTAAACAATCAAGCGATAAATCGGAATTGATATATGAATTCGAGTCCATGTATTAATCTGATTAAGACAAAAGCAGGAATCATATAACATCTTATTAAACACTTTATTGGCAATATCCCGTCGGATTCTTAAATCATAACTAACGAATCCTTTTAGGTTCAGTTCGATCAATTAATACCTTAAGCAAACTGTGTGTAGATTCGCATAAACCATAATATCACATATATTAGCATAAATCATGCGAGAATCATATACATCACATAAACTATTAAACAGCATTGCTCGATTTTGAAAACATAGGTGGCTTTGATACCACTGTTGGGTTACGGGCAGAATATCCAATCTGATTGGAACATAAATGTAGCGAAATTTAAAAAAATTTATCCCTTAACCCACCAAGGATGACATGCGTTTCATAAAAACCGAAGGATGGGTAAACGAAACTTACCTCTTGTAGATCGATTCGTCAAGCCCCAAAGTCCAGCGTCTTGAGACTGTCGGATCTTCAAAGTCTTGCCTTTTTGGCGACACCCTCTACAAGTATCACACACAGTTAAATAATGAACAATCTTGGCCCGAATGCTAGTTCGGGTTCGTTTTTCTCAGCAGTAGGAGTCTCTGTTTTGGTTGTTCTTAGAGTAAAAGACGACCACCCGAAAAATATATGTCTCACATATATATATATATATATATATTTATATAAGTCTCTAGGGTTTTTTGTCAAAACGAATTTGATATTCTTATATATTTAAAACTCTTTTAAATAATAACAATTTAAATTCAAATCCTTATTGAGATAAGAAGCAATTTATATTATTATATATTTAAATTCCTTTTAAATAATAACAATTTAAATTCAAATCCTTATCGAATAAGGAAGCTTGAATTTATTTATATTAATATATATTTAAAACTCTTTTAAATAATAACAATTTAAAATTAAATCCTTATCGGATAAGGAAGCAATTATATTATATATTTAAAACTCTTTTAATAATAATAATTTAAATTCAAATCATATCAGATAAACGAATTTATTTATATTAATATATATTTAAAACTCCTTTTAAAAAACCCTTCCTGATTATTTCCTTATCCGAAATAGAAAATATAACAAATTAAATATTTGTTATAATTTAAAATCTTTGAAATTTAAACTTTCTCAAATTAAATTAAATTTAAATAACAATTAATTGTTATTTATAATTACAAAATAATCTCATCCATTTTTAAATTCACTGCGAGAAAGTGAAAAACCATAGATTATTATTCGTTCTTAATGTGCGAGCCACAACAGGTTCAATTTAATATTGGTAGTAAGGCTAGAAATCACATTTTGATCCCTCTGAGTCGTAAAGTGGCCTCTAGAACATTATGACTACCCAGTTAATGAAAAGCTCGTGATCAGAACGACATAATATAGCTAATGACATAGGGCTTATTTTATACCACCATAAGCAATCAGCGATAAAGTAATTGATATATGAATTCGAGTCCATGTATTGTCTGATTAAGACAAAACAGAATCATATAACATGCTATTAAACACTTTAATGGCAATATCTCATTATTAATCATATTAAACGAATCCTTTTGGTTTGGTTCAAATCAATTAATACCTTAACAAAACCTATTAACTATGTCGTTCGCACAAACCATAATATCACATATATTAAAAAACGCAAATCATGCCAGAATCATATACATCACATACATACGATCAAACATGGCATTATCGATTTTTATGAAAACACAGGTGGCTTTGATACCCTTTGTTATAGTTCTGCAGGCGAGAATATCCAATCGATTGGAACATAAAGTATGCATGAAAATTTAAAAATTTTATCCCTTCAACCCACGAGGATGACATGCGTTTCTAAGCAGAAGGATGGGTAAACGAAACTTACCTCTTTGTGAATCGATTCGTCCAGGCGCTAAGTCCGCGTCTTGGTTTATTCGGATCTTAGTCTTGCCTTTACGGCGACCACCCTCTGCAAGTATCACGAGACAAATAATAAACGATCTTGTTGAATCTTTGGATTCGGGTTCGAGTCTTCTCAGCTTGAAGTTAGGGTTTTTCTTTTCTTTCTCTCTTGTTTGGTTGTTCTCGAAGTAAAGAGCGACTACTACAAAATATATATGTCTCACATATATATATCTATATAGAATCTTAACTAGGGTTCAAGTGAAAGAATTGAATTTTTATATTATTATATATTTAAACTCTTTTAAATAACCAGCAGATTTAAATTCACAAGAAACTGTGGATTCAAAGACTTCTTAGTTTCACAAATGTAGAAACATAGAATTAAATTGAAACAATTAAATTGCGAAAACATAAAGTTCAAGACATAGTTTCACAATTTAAACTTTCTCAAAATTAAATTTTAAATTGAAATAAAACTAATTGTTATTTGTAATTTAAAATAATCATCATTTTAATTACTCACAGTGAAAAACCATAACAGATTCATTATTCGTTCTTAATGTGCGGTGACTACTATAAGTTAAATTAACATTGTAGTGAAATTAATCCACGACGATCCTGAGTATCAGCGACTCTAACGGAACACGTATGACTACCAGAGTTAAATGAAAAGCTCATGATCAGAGACAACCTTAATATAGCCAATGACCTTAAATCCTTTTGTCTCATGATATCTTGATAGAATATAAAAGGCATGGATTAAAGGAAATCGACCTTATATAATTCTATCTTTGATTACTAGAAACTGATTAGACTAGCAACAAATGACATTGATCTCCATGGAATTCAGCCCAAACCTGACTCAGTATTCTCGAGTCTCGAGTTGTCGAGGGACCCAAGATATCTCTACCTCTTATAATAAGAGGGTGTTAGTTTATTAGCTCGTATCTCACTACATAATTCTTATTATATTCAAGTATAACCTTTATAGTCATGCGATTAGGAACAGCGTTTGATTATATAAAACACAATATTCCTTATGTTGAGAAGCTATATCGATCTAGGTCAAGGATTTAATGACACACTATTGAGATTAACCTTGACTTTTGTTCCATGTATTAATGTCTTAAGGCAGATATCCGATATTTATTCTCATGAAATAGATATAAATTTAGTTTGTATCTCTGCACATATTCATCCCATGAATATCAATCCGAACTTTATACTAATCTTAATTCATTCATTATTCCCATAACAATAACCGATTAGGGACATTTAGAATAATTAATAATATTATTCAAGGACATTATATATAATAAACATGCAAATCATCATAATAATTAATTCTCATAAATAGTCAAAATACCATGTCCATACGATAAGCCTTAAGCACTATTACTAACACTCTATTAAACATTAAAGAAGACTAAATCCAGTAATGAAAAGTTGTGTGTAATGAATTATAGAATGCGGGCTTCATATATGCAATCTCGAGAGCCCTTAGGGTGAGCCAGGTTCATGGTTCCCAAAGAATTTGGATCATTTGTGGGTAAAGACAGAAGAATGATTAATTATAAATCAGACAGGATGGAGGTGTATATGACTATGAGAAAACTAACATATTTACTGAAAGGATCATTATCCTCTACCTTTCATTGACCAAATCTTGAAGCAGTTTAGTAGACACCCACATTCTTGTTTCTTGATAAATGCAGTTATAACAGAATTGCTGCGCCACTTGAGGATCTGGAGAAAACTGCATTTACATGTCCATATGGCACTTTTGCTTTCAGAAGTATGTCATTTGGATTATGTAATGCTCCTGCCACCTTCTAAAGATGCATGATTTCTATGTTTTCAGACTTAGTGGAAGAGGCTATGGAAATCTTTATGGATGACTTCTCAGTATATGGATCCAGTTTTGAGAATTTTTTGGAAAATTTAGAAACAGTACTTCAGAGGTATAAAGACTTTGGCCTTAAATTGGGAAAAATGTCATTTCATGGTAATAGAAATTATTGTCTTGGGACCGCAAAATTCTGCGGTGGATTAGGGTAGACCAATGAAGTTTTCTATCATAGAAACTCTCTTGCCACCTACAACAGTCAAAGGGATCATAAGTTTCCTAGGACATGCTGGTTTTTACAAAAGATTTATAAAGGACTTCTCAAAAATCTCTAGACCATTATACGATTAGCAGAAAAGATGCAGGGTTTAGTTTTGATGAATTATACAAAGCTGTTTTGATGAAATTGATCAATTAGTTCTGACACCCATCATGGTAACACACGGTTAGACAAGGAATTTGAAATTATGTGTGATGCCAATGATTATGCAATGGGGTCTATATTGGGACAAAACGAAGAAGATATTCAAGGCCTTATACTATACCGATAAAAGCCTTGATAAGCTGAGAGAACTACTTTAACTAAAAGATCTTGGCCACCCAGTGTTTGCTTATGAAAATTTGGACCTTACATGTGGGTCCCATATTTATAATACCGCACTAATCATACTACAATTAGATATCTATGTGGAAAAGAAAGATGCAAGCCAAGACAAGTCAGATCGTATAATTCACTGCAAAGTTTGATCTAGAAATTAAGAGACAAAAGGTGAGTAAATAATGTGTTTTTGAGTGCTTGTCTAGATTGGAAAAATACTGTGAAGAAAAAAAAAAGTGAATTAGAAGAAAACTTCAAATAGCCAGTGTTGATTCTGATCCTAAACACCTTTGGTATCTTTGATATTATTACTAGCACAGTAGATTATGCCATATGATTTCAGCTACTAGAAGAAAAGTTAGGGACGTAGCGGAGTTTCTATATTTGGGATGATCCGCTACTTTTTAAAAGAGGAGCATATATGATTGAAGCCCAGAAGATGTACTAAGAAGCAGAACAAGGTGAAATCATAGATAAATGCCATGCATTACCATATGGAAGACATTTGCGGGGAGACAAAACAACGTAAAATTCTCGATCAAGTTTTGTTGACTTTACTCTATTCAAGGACTTTTGAATGGGTAAAACATTGTGATAAATGTCGAGAGATGGCGACCTCATGAGAATAAATGAAATTCCCATGCAAGGAGTTTTAGTGGTGCAGATTTTTTATGTTTGTGGAATAGACTTTATGGGACCTTTTCCATCATCATTTGGTAATTTATACATTCTCCTAGCTGTGGATTATGTATCCAAATGGGTGGAAGCAGTAGCTTGTTCAAAAAATGATGCTAATATAGTTGTTGGGTTTATACAAATAAATTTTTTGAGCATATTTGGAGCACCCAAAACAATCATCGGTAATGAGGGAAGCTATTTTGCAAAACTCATGAGCAGATATAGAATAAGACATGTAATGGAATTGGCTTACCACCCTCAGTCAAATGGGCAAGCAGAAATTTCCAATAGGGTGATCAAGAAAATTCTGGAGAAAACTGTGAATACAAGCAGAAAAGACTGGTCTATAAAGCTAGATGATGCATTATGGGCTTATAGAGCTAACACAAGCTCCATTGGAATGTCCCATATAGAATTGTATTTAGAAAACCTTATTTATGTCCCTGCGGAACGATACAAGGCTATGTGGGCCATCGAAAGCGAATTGTGACTTCAGTACTGAAGAAGAAAGACTGCTGAGGTGAATGAGCTGGAAGAGTTGGGGAATGGAAACACTGATAATGCCAGAATCTACAAGATAAAACAAAGAAGTGACATCATCAGATTTTGAGGAAGGAATTCAAATCGAGAACGAGTCCTATTATAATTCCCCAGGCTGGCTATTCTGGGCTTCGGAGTCAGTGGAGTAGTCCTTACACAGTAGTAACAAGTACACCCTTTGGAGCAGTGACACTAAAAACTAATTCTTGATGTGAATTTAAAGTGAATGGTCAGAGATTGAAACATTATCTTGGAGGGAACATAAATGATGAGTGAACCAGATTTGGAAGATAAGGAAGATAATTTTGCTCAAAAGAAAACATACTGCAACAAATGTCTAGCTAAATACATTAAATTGAGCAGCTTTTTGGGAGGCAACCAAAATCTTTTTAAATTTTCAAGGCTAGTTTGTTTTGGTTAAGTTTTGGGTGTTTGAAGTTAGTTCTACTTTTGTTTGAAGTTTTATTTGTTGTTTTTGCTGATTTTCGGGGCATGAAGGTGAATTAGAAATTAAGTTTATTGAAACCACAACTCTCTAAGTTGATGATGCGAAATTGTTACAAGGGGAGTATTTTTGATTTCCTAACACTTAATGATGATAACATAGTTGAGTTTTGGGGAATGTAATTGTTTGTTTAAAATAAATTGAATAGTAAGCTGTTTGTTTATTATTTAGAATACTCATTATCATCTGAGGGAATAAATGAAATGTGATTGTTCATACTTGAATTGAGGATCTTTAATGATTAGATGTGTTTTCACAAGTATGTTCTGATTGGTATGAATGAATGCACAGTGCTTTTAATGTTACTTGATTGAGGAATGCAAATTGTGCAACTTTGAGAAAAAAAAATTTCATTGTCGCGACATAGTTTTCTCTATCACAATAATATTACCAAAACTCATGTGCAACATTTTTTCTTACTATCACGATAAAGACTGTGTTAGTCTTTTAAACCCGCAGGAATTATTTCTCAACCTGAATTTTCTGTATGTAAAATAAGTTAATTGGAGAACCTGAAAACTATCATTTGACAATGTTTTTCTGTCATGACACCTTTTGATGTAAGGCAGATCACATCTTTTCTGTCGGGACAATATTTCTCACTGTCGCGACCAAGATTGCTTGAAACTGATTTTGCAAGGAAAGTTTCTATCGTGACAATATTTCTCATTGTCGCGACATAAGTACACATGAACATCACATTTTATGTCGCGACAATTTTTGCTACGTCCAACAATGGACTAGCCTAGTTTTAAGTGATTTCAAAAATATGTCGTGACATTACCATTCTATGTCACGATATAAAATTAAAAATGGAATAAACCCTAGGTTAGTTTTTGTCGCGACATTTAATGATGGTACAATCAATAGTGAGCCTATAAATATATCATGTTTGAAACCTTGAAAGCCACTTGCCTCATCAACCCTCATGCGTAGCCTTATTTACGAATCTCTTCCTTTCCTTTGGCCCTAGATCCCCCAAAACCCTCTTCTAACAATGTATGAGTCTTTAAACTTGGTTCCAAACCTAATCGAAATCATGGAAGAGTATATTAAGAGGGAGGAAGAGACAGTCCAAGCGACTCAAGCAGAAATAGAAGAAGAAGAAGGAAGAGTTGAAGCCAGAGCGAAGCCTAAGCAATCAGTAGAAGAAATAAGAAAGAGAAAAAGGGGAGCTGAAGAGGCTAGAGCAAAGAACAGTAAAGGAAAAGTGAACGATTGGGTTTTAGAGCTGCCTTTCATCGCCTGGAAAGACAAACTTCAGCATAGAGATTTCATAGGCGAGAGGGGCTTCAGTAAGTGGATCTCTCCCTTCTAAGAAATTATTGAGAAGAAAGGATGGCTTCTCTTTTGTGAGCACACCACCTAGCTATGTAGATGTAGTAAAAAACTCTACGCTAATATGGTGGGTATGAAAGACAAGACAATTTATATCAGAGGCAAATGGATCTCGTTCAGCTGGGAGCAGATTGACCAAACCTACAATTTGAATTAAAGAAAAAATGGTTCAAAATTCAAGAAACTGGTAAAGGAACTAGATTTCCAGAAGATTGTAGACCTGGCTGGCCCGATGCGAGGAAGTGGGATGGAACAAGGGAAAAACCCACGAGTCTATCTCGGGAGATCGTTGGTAGACTACTTGATATTTTAATTCATTTGTTAAGTCATTTTGCCAACCAAGTGATGAGTGTAAAACTCATCTATGTTTTGAGTTCATTACACATGCTATTTTGAGAATTTTATATCCATATTCATGTAAAAATCATAACATTTCCTCTTAACTTGGTTTTGTAGGATTCTTGATGAAAAGCAAGTGATTTGACAAGAAATGAGCAATATATTTCCAAAAGAAGAGTCAACTGAGTGTCTCGCATTATACCACCAGGAAGATGAATTTTTATGTACCATATGGAACATCAGATTGTTCAAATTCTCCCATGGTTGTATTCTTCATTCAAATATCTTTCCAACGACATCTCACACGCCCAAATCCGAGTTCAAATCAAGAAGTTATGTCATCGGCAAGTTGGAGAAGAAATCAAGTAGCTAAGCAAATTTTGTCGCAGCATAGTTAGCAACAAAACTCTATCACGACAAACCCAAGTTTTTTCATGACAGAGTTAGCAACAAAACTCTATCGTGACAAACCCATATTTTTTCGTGACAGAGTTAGCAACAAAATGCTAGGCCTAACCACAAAGCCCCGAAAACTGCTATTTTGGATTGTTTTCAAGCCCATTTCACCTTAGGACTATAAATACTCATTTTTTAGGTTTGTAGGGAAACAAGGAGGTGGGAGAACACCTCTCATGGGGTTTCTCTCTCTAAACTGCCCAATTTTTTAGTTTTTAAAGAGATTTTGATTTTTAGTAGATCTTAGAGTAGTTTTAGAGCATATTTTTATTTGTATTGAAGAGATTTAGGTGTTGTACATCAGAGATTCAAATTTCATTACTGTTCAGACAAAGATTGAAACTAAAATCTGGATTTTTCTCTCACTCCTTATCTCTTGATTTCTTTCTTCTTTTTCTTACTTGTTGTTTGATTGGTGATGATTGGAATCCAGTAATGGAACATTAAACACCCTCCAAGGGTGGGGATTAATTGATGAACATTCAGATTTGCATATTCTCAGTTATTTTGTGGGTTAGAAAATTGAATTTTCATAATTGGTACTGTTCATATAATTAGCTGTTCGGAATATTAGTAGCTTATACCTAGAAAAGAGTTGTATATTTGCTTTGATTTTCAGGAAGCCTTTTGAGTGACAGAGAGATGGAGATTCTTGAGAGTAAAAAGCAGTAACTTGGGGTATCATGAATGTATTATGGAACAAATGAACTACAAAGATTAATTTGATAGATCCTTTAATTTTACTCATGGTGTGAGGATTAATTAAGATGATATATCGAGTTTAATGTTTAGAGTCTCGACTAAATTGATAAGACTGACCTCGATCCCATGTTAGCATAGATCTAATCAAGGAGAGAGAGAACTTTATTAGATTTGATTGCTGAGGTACCAATTACATTGGATAAGGCTTGCATTATCCTGTCTAGAGGGGCAAAAATTCTTTAGTCCTAAGATTTGGGTGTGAAGTGATGAAAAGGAAAAATATCCAAATCTTATAAAAAGGATTATATTATACAAGTAATTGATTAGACTCATGTCTCTGAAAGGAACATGGATCTCTAATTAGTTAAATGTATGGTGTATGGAGAAATCCAAGCTATACTATATTACTCTTTGGGCAGAATCAGCATTCAAGCATGAATGTTGTTCTTCCAAAGGAAATGCAAAGCGCTTTGTAAATAATTATCCTCATCCTAGTGTCTCTTCATGCGTTTTAGAATTAAGTAGTTGTTTATTTTGTAGATTTTAGGATTAGTTTTAAATCAGCTGTATTTCAATTAAGTTGATTTTATTCCACATCCTATTTAGTCGCTTAAATAGTGAAGAGCCCTTGTGATCAAGGTGATCAAATTCCAATTATAGAGAACCTCAATCCTCGTGGGTATGGTATCCGGACTTTATAGTCACTTTATTACTTCTATAACATGTGCACTTGCGAAAGGGGATGAGTGTTGGTAATACTTTTCATTTTAGTTTTTAAGTACGCTTACTTTTATTTCAAATAAGTCTTTGAGTATTTGCCACATTCACTCCCTCAGCCATATTTTCATATATAATACATATTTTAGTCAACAGGTTTTTGGCACCATTGTCGAGGACTTTAGTTAGTCTTTTGTAGCCGTGTCGGAAAATTTGGTCAACAAGTTTTTGGGCGGATTAGGGACTTTAGTTAGTCTTTTGAGTAGCCAGGTGTCGAAATTTTTGGTCAACAAGTTTTAGGCGCGGATTTAGGGACTTTAGTTAGTCTTTGGTAATTTGTGTCGATTACTTGGATTAAAGCTGAATCTATCTAAAAAATGGGTCGATCAGTTTTGAAGCGTTGCTAGGGATTGGCGCAGTTCACTTTCTCTCATTGTAAGTTGACATTTTTTAAGAATGGGAGATTGGTTAATTTAGGAAATTTTTATTTTTATTTTTAGTTGTGATTTGTTTCTTAGCTAATTTCTTTTTTATTGTTAGTATTTTTATACTTTATTTTCTTTCTTTTTCTTCTTATTTGTAGGTACTTATGGAGGAATATTGAAGGGAAGATAGACTCGCCTCCATAGAAGCTAAGCTTGACTTCCTTATTCATCATTTAAACCCAAGAATTCACAATGACTCACTCATGGAATAAGGAGTATTGCCTTATCAAGGGAGTTCAAACCCCACATTTCAGGAGGAAGAAAAGTTGTCTCTTGTTAAGGAGTAGATTTTTATCTACATAGATGGGAATAAGAAGATGATTTGTCTTCATGAGCAAATTTCAGTTGGAATGCCTTCCTAAATTGACACTAATTTTCAGATTGAAAAATATAGAAATGAATAGGACACTTAGTCGAGCATTCAGGAAAAATTCTCTAGTACCTCTCTAGTAACACTTTTCCAACTCAGCCATTGCATGGATAATCCTTTGGCTGAGGTCATCTTGAATTTCCTATCCTTAAATTTCTGGAAGAAGGTGAAAATGAGCTGAAATTGAGAAAAATGCACTCCTAAACAACTTAGAGAATGAAAAGTCATTAGTGGATAAACTGAAATTTGAAGAAGAAAGTCAAGTGATGGCCATTGAAAACATCTTGGTGAAGATTGACACATTTACCTTCCCCATGGATTGCATGACTTGGGGCATTGAAGGTGGATCTACAAAATTCTCAAATATTAAGAAGACCACTTCCTTCCTCAAGCCAAGCATGTATTAACGTCAACAAGGGGGAGCTCACCTTGCTTGTGGGTAAGGAAAAACCTAAGTTCAATCTTAACTAAGCATTACCTTTGACGGAGCAAGAAAGAACTATGTGCACGAAGATTTGTAGCTTGCTTCCATCAGAAGGGTACATGTTTGAAGAGTCCCCATTTCTCATAGATGTGCTTGCATTTGCATCACATAGAGTTGTTTGGAAAGAAATTGTGGCTGAACCATCCTGATTAAAGGGATTACGAGTTTCTTTTCCCTCTTGAAATCTGGAAGAAATCATCCTTGAGTTGAATGGTTATGAAGAGAAAGTGTTGTCAGGAATTGGATGGATTGGTCAAATGGAAGCACTATTACTTTCAAGGAGCCTATGGAAATTTGGGCTGCAAGCGGGTGGCTTCTTGGGAGTGACTCGAAATTTAAGTAATAAGTTCACCATCGATATCTTTTCTTTTTACATTTTTTAGTTATTTATTTGTTCTTTGTTTTTGTTTTTTTGTTTTTGTTTTTTTTGTTTTTGCTACTAGGATGAAAATTCCAATAGTGTTTTAACTCTATTTGTTAGTGTTTTAAGAATAAAGTAGGTTTGAAGCTCAACATGTTGTCATGACTAGTTTGTAGGACTAATCTCTGTATCGAAGAGTAGCATAGTGCGAAATCTTCGGGGTTTCTATTGAGAGTGTAGAGACTAGAAAGGGGAGTTCGGTTTTCCCAACTCTCTCTATTACCCTTTTACCTTATTGTTTCCTTTTGCTCATTGATAGACATTTAAGACAATGTTCATCTCAAAGTTTGGGGGTATTTATTTTTGGTTAGTTTATCATGTCACACCCCAGATGTTGCACATGATAACTTCAAGGATGAAATTTTCTAGTGCTTTTATGGATAATGACTTTGTTTGATGCTTTTCAACTTACATCTTAGTTTAGGTTTATTGAGTTAATTGAGTTTTGCTTGGAGTAGTTGTGATGTCAATGAAGATCATAATTGAACCCTTGAGATATGGATAGTATTCAAGATAATAGGACTTAATGCTTAATGAGTTATCTCTCTAATAGGTTATTTAGTCATTGGTTTCTCAAAATCCATGCACTTGGTCACTAAGTACCCTTGAAAATAAGTTTTTGCTTGGGTTAGAGAAGTTTTATGAGAATCCATCTATCTTTGATCTCCATAGGTTCAAGAACTTGTTCTATTATTGCTTGAGACGAAATCCTAGGCAACATAACAATTGAGAAATGATATAGGTCATCCTTGAAAATATTGTGCCTTCGTATAACCTATTAATATGCATATGCATATTATCTGATACCAAAATGTTGAGCCTTAAAAGAACGAAATTCTGTTTATAAGAACAAGTTTGAAGCCTGATAACCTTTCTTTTATCAATCTTATCTCGATAAAGAACCAAACTCACCCATAACATGAAGGATTTGAACATATTTGAGAAATGTGGTGAGGGGCTTGATTTGGAGAGTTATTTTCCATAGGAAAAATAACTCCAAATTAATTGAAATGAGTTAAGTTGAAAATCAAAAGAGGTTGGTAAAAGAAATAGAAAAATAAAAATAAAAATAGAAAAATATAAAGTGTAAAAGAAGAAAAAATACAATAAAAAGTCAAGGATGAGTAAGTCTAGCCTCGTTGTCACACCCCCACCCCTACTAGCGGCAGGTGTGTCGGCCACCCCACAAAAACCCCCAACCGTTACTTCCAATGACTAGAATCTGAGCGAAGCGTATTGCTTCTTTGAACCAGTATAAAATTTTCTTTCTAAACTTGTGATTTTATAAAATTTGTGACACATACTTGGTTGGATACGGGACATATCCAAAACCTATATATACGGTTTACTTTTCAAAATATGGCAACCAACGCACAATCTTTCAAAGAGCCTTAGGCTCATCACATTTCCGCAAAGCAAAACTATGTACATACATATGCTCAAGCATACAAATTCAAGTATTTCCCTTACAAGGGTTGTTTCAACACTTATACTAAAGTAAGGAGAATCTAATATGTCCCGTGTCAGACGTGCACATGTAAATAGTTTTAAAACGGGAAAATAATAGGCTAAGCGAGCTCGGTGAGTGTATGCTTATAAAATGCTTGCTTTTCTAAATATCTCAAAAGCGTAAACTATATTTTATAAGACATTTTCAGAAACCTTGTTTGCTTCTTTATAAAAGTTTCTAAAACTTTTCAAAAGCGCTTGCTTTGCTTTAAAGTTTATAAATCTTTTCAGAAGCTAACCTTGCTTTGCTTTAAAGTTTCGACACCTAAAAGCGCTTGCTTGCTTTGCTTTAAAGTTTATAAAACTTTTCATAACGCGAGCCTAGGCTTTATAGCTTAAATTTAAAAGTTTCAGCTTCCTCATAAAACTAACCACTTGCTTACAGTGGTTGATTTTAAAGCGTATCAAATAACTTATAAATCAATATCAACCCTTTGGAGGCCTTTCTTTACTTCTTTGTACCTAGTAAACACGGGCTGGGCTTAATGAGATTCAGATGGAAGGACACAGGTCCACATCGCCTAGGTGGAAGGGTGCTTGGCCCACATCACCTTTTAAGTAAATATAGTTGGAAGACCTTGGTCTACGTCACCATAATCTATCTAGCGCGTAAGGCTTGTTTTATAAAACATAAGTTTTGCTTGCTTGAAATATGGTTTAACACTTTAAAACCATTGTTTGCTTGAAATATGGTTTAATACTTTAAAACCATTGCTTGCTTGAAATATGGTTTAATACTTTAAAATCATTTACACGATAAAGCAGTTTATAAACAATACATAGTATTTAAAATAGAGTTTAGAACACTCACCTTTCAGTTTACAATAATGAAACCTGCGACTTCAAAATTTATCCGGCTCGCTTTTACACACATTCATTATTGGAGCCTCAATCCAACCTGACCAAGCAATTTGCACACTTGGTCCTACAATTAAATTTTGAAAATATATTAGGCTACACAAATGCATTCACGGGCATATGGCGGATTCTAGACTCAAGGGGCTTTCCATAAAATCTAAAAACAACAGAAAACATATTTGAAAGTATATCGAAATTTATGCAGATAAATCTGAAATTTCAACACATTGTTTAGAAAAGCAGTCTGAAATTAAACCGGCTTGTCAAGAATCCCAAAACTCTAAAAATTCCTAAACTCATTCCATTTTGGACTGAAATTCTGACCTCTCTGGGATCTAAGAAAATTTCAAGTCATTACACCCAGCTAAGCTAGAAATACTTACAATTAGGAAAATTTCCTACCTCTTGAAGTTTGACGAAACGCTAAGATATTGGTACCTCCACGTAGCTCTCGTCGCGTAGTCCAACTTTGCCTTCTGCTCCGAAAAAAATCTACGGTCCGATTTCCCTAAATCTGAGAGAGAAATAAAGAGAAGAAAAAATAAAATAAAAATCTCTCTCCCTCTCTCTGCGTCTAGTCTCCCTCTGTCGGATTTTGCTTTGACACATCACTTTTTTTAATTACTATTTGGATACATAACTTATATTGCCTCATTCGGGTCCGTTTATGTCCCGAAAATTTTTATTTCTTTTCATTTCAATTATTTTAAATGAACTTTAACTCAAACCATTTTCTGACTTCCGAGATTTTCGTAAAATCTTTGTCCTAAAGTCAACGGCGATTTACCGCTGAAACCGTAAAATATTAGGCATCTCAGGGGTAAACAAAACTTTTAAGGTCCTTTAGATTTCGAGACCAATTATGGCGCTTGATCCAGTTTCATCATCCGAGAACTAGAGAATTTTCTAGGCTTCCCTGAACCATTATGGCAATTTATTATTATTATTATCCTTTTGAAATTCCATAATTTGTACTTTCACCTCCACTTTCCTTAATTGCAAAGTGCCCTGATGCTTTGAAAGCGTTATAATTTCATCCCTGTAAAAACAACTTTCAAAATACTACTGTAATACTCATTAATTAGAAGCCCTTGGTGTACAAATCTGACCAATGGTTACACGTACCATACACCCTCTTGGAGCGAGTTACACCATTAACCTTCCTTCCACACAGAGTAAGTAAATCCTAAGGAACTGTCTCAACACCTGGTACCCTAAGGCCAATTGGTCTAGGAGCTATTCGATTTAAAAACTCCGTAAGGGTTGGTAGAAAGCAGGGGTTTTGACATTGCACCAAAACTCTAATAACCTTGTCTTTAAAGAAAAGGCTGTGATTGTTTCTTGAAAAGTCACGGGAATTTGTGCGGAAAGGTGATATGAGGAGTATGGAATGGTACACCTAAGCAGTTTTGGAGTGCTTGAGGAGTATCCTTGTGCTAATGAGTAAGAATCAAGATGGAGTAGGAGCTGTCGATGCAGAAAAATATGTATGTTTGGGTAAGTTTTGTACAAAATGACTCTTTGAACTACCTCTTACCCAAGGCCTTGCATTGAAGCTTATAAGACCTATGATCTTGAGAGTTGTGTGTGCACATTAGTGGAAGTGATAAGAACAACAAGCTGTGGAGCTGAATAAATTATCTTAGGAGATCCACGTACTTATCTCGATGCTCATAAACTCATCTAGCTTTCAATTGTTTGAATAGGGGAAGACCACACACACACACACTAGTGAGAACCATGATCTAAATTTGTTTATTATGAGATTAATTCACTATTAAAATGAATAAATTATCTTGATCATATTCTCTATATTTCTTGTAAGGGTAATTCTTGATACACGTATCACATACCCTTTGGAAAGCTTGATTGCTCAGTTTTGGTTAAATAAAAATGGTGAAATGAACTCTTCTCTTCCATTGCTTAAGGACAAGCAACTTATTTCTTTTCTTTGCTTGAGTACAACCAAAACTTTAAGTTTGGGGGTGTTTGATGAGTGTAAAACTCATCTATGTTTTGAGTTCATTTCACATGCTATTTTGAGCATTTTATATCCATATTCATGTAAAACTCATAAAATTTCCTCTTAACTTGGTTTTGTAATTCTTGATGAAAAGCAAGTGATTTGGCAAGATATGAGCAATATATTTCCAAAAGAAGAGTTAACCGGGTGTCTCACATCGTACCATCGGGAAGATGAATTTTTATGTACCATATAGAACATCATATGGTTCACGTTCCCCCATGGTTGTCTTCTTCATTCAAATAGCTTTCCAACGACATCCCACACGCCCAAATTCGAGTTCAAATGAAGAAGTTATGTCATCGGCAAGTTGGAGAAGAAATCAAGTCGTTGAGCAAATTTTGTCACGATAGAGTTAGCAAAAAAACTCTGTCGCGACAAACCCAGGTTTTGTCATGACAGAGTTAGCAACAAAACTCTGTAAAGCAAATAGATTTTGTTGAAAGCGAGGAAATCTTTGGACACGACCCGCAATCCATAAAAAATTTGCTATTTTAATTTGTTTTCAGGCCATTTCACCCTAAGACTATAAATAATCATTTTTTTAGGTTTTTAGGGAAATGAGGAGGTGGGAGAACACCTCTCATGGGGTTTCTCTCTCTAAATTGCCCATTTTTTTTAGTTTTTCTGAAGATTTTGATTTTTTGTAGATCTTAGAGTAGTTTTAAAGCATATTTTTATTTGTATTGAAGATATTTGGTGTATCAAGATTCAAATTTTATTCTTGTTCGAACAAGATTGAAACTAAAATCCGTTTTCTCTCAATCCTTGTCTCTTTTATTTCTTTCTTCATTTTCTTACTTGTGTTTGATTGGTGATGATTGGAATCCAGTAATAGAACATTAAACACCCTCTAAGGGTGGGGATTAATTGATGAACATTCATATTTGTTGATTCTCAGTTATTTTATGGGTTAGAAAACTGAATTTATATAATTGGTATTGTTCATATAATTAGTTGTTCGGAATATTAGTAACTTATACCTAGAAAAGAGCTGTATATTTGCTTTGATTTTCAGGAGGCCCTCTGAGTGACATAGAGATGGAGATTCCTGAGAGTATAGAGTAATAACTTAAGGGTGTTAGACTAATATTATGGAACTAATGAACTATAAAAGATTACTTTGATAGATCACTAATTTACTCATGGTGTGAGGATTAATTAGATGATGTATCAGTTTAATATTTGAGATTACAAAAACTCAAATTGATAGAATGACCTCAATCCTAGTGTTAGCATAGATCTAATAAATAGGAAAGAACTGTGAATTTGATGGTTGAGGTACCAATTACATTGGAGAATGCTTGCATTATCCTGTCTAGAGGGGCAAAAATTCTTCAGTCTTAAGATTTGGGTGTGAAGTACTGAAAAGGAAAAATATCCAAAATCTTAGAAAGAGGATTACCATTTCTCTAATGCTTGATTAGACTCATAATGCGAAAGGAACATGGATCTATAATTAGTGAAATGTATGGTGTATGGAGAAATCAGGCTATCTTACATTGCTCTTGGAAAAATCCAGCATTGACTCACAAATATTCGCGCTTCAAGGAAATACCAGCTTGTTTTTGTAAATAATTATCCCCATCGCTAGTGCCTCTCTTCATACCTTTTAGAATTAAGTAGTTATTTATTTGGTAGATTTTAGGATTAGTTTTAAATCAGTTTTTATTTCAATTAAATTCATTTTATTCCACATCCTATTTGGTCACCTAATTAATAGTGAAGAGCCCTTGTAATCGATGTGATCAGATTCCAATTATAGAGAACCTCAATCCTCGTGGGTATGATATCCAGACTTTTATAGTCACTTTATTACTCGTATAACTCGTGCACTTGCTAAAGGGGATGAGTGTTGGTAATACTTTTCATTTCAGTTTTTTAGTACGCTTACTTTTGTTTTAAATCAGTTTTTGAGTATTTACCACATTCACTCCCTTGGCCATATTTTCATATATAATACATATTTTGAGTCGACAAGTTTTGTACCCAGATTCTTGGGGACTTTTCGTTAGTCTTTGGTAGCCATGTCATAAAATTTGGTCAACAATTTTTTGGTGCCGTTTTCGGGGACTTTAGTTAGTCTTTGGTAGTTGTGTCAATTACTTGGTTAAATCGGTCTATACGAAAATTGGTCGACACCAAACACTTGAGTACAATTAGGGAGAGGAAAGTAGTACTATTACAGAGGTAGATACAGGGGACTAGTACCTCACCCAACACTGATCACTAGGCTGTGTATCCTGGGTGGTGTGGAAGGAGACTAGGAAGAAGAAAACCACCCTTGACATTGACAGGAATCAATAAAGGGCCTAAGAACATAGGCAAAGAAAGAGAAGCAGAAATGGAGATATAGAACATAGATGATGTAGAAATACATCAAATATGAAAACTGAAAGTGAAGCTCGAGTAACAACAAAGGCGGGGAGAAGTGTAGGTGAATTCTAAACCTCTCCCACAAAAAGTGAATAAAGTCCATCGAGAAATGACTAGAAACTGAGGAGCATCAAAGTAACCTTTGCTGAATTAATAGATATCTTTGAAAAGCGATGGGAAAGAAATGCGAGAGGACCAAAATAGTTGTTGATCCAACTCCAACTGAGAGATGAATATATGGATGCAGAGCTCAGAAGAAGGGACCAGAATATGGAAGAAGCCCTAAGGTAGAGAGATGAAGAGTGGAAAAGCATATGGGAAACAAGAGAAAGAGAACTGAGTGAAGAAATCAGGGCAAGAGAAAATGCCTTCATCTCATACCAGCTTAGGAGTGATAGTGAGCTAATAAAAATCATGAAGGAGACAGAAGATGCCATGGAGAAGAACTTGTTGTAGAAGGCAAATACTTTTGGGAATCTGTACAAGGAACATCATAAAGAAATAAGACTTTTGATAGAGAAAAGGGAGAAGGAAATGGAGGGCACCCTAAACTATAGGGAAATTTTTTGGACTGAAAGCTTATATATGATCAACAACAACTTAATAAAAATGTACTCTACCCAAGGTGAGTTTGAGGGAACCCTAAACTCTATTGGGTAGAGACAAAATGATCTAATCAATCAAATGACCCTTTCCATGGAGTGGTCTGCAATCAGCAGAAGTGAAGAAGGTAGTAGATCCAAGCAGCCACAAGTCCAGATTCATGAGTTCTCACCTTCTGCAGTTGGTTACAAATTTGAACCAGTAAATCTACATTCTTCCCATAGGCATGCTAGAAGAAGAAAATAGCTTGCCCTGTAGTTCTTCCCCCTTTTCACTCCTTGTAACCAGATGCCTTACACTTAAATACTTCAATAAAAAAAAATTTGGCAAAAATTGGTGTTCACTCTCATTTTGTATTTCTTGTGTGTTTATTGTCCATTTATTTTCCTTTGTGTTCAATATTTAGAAATTGATGAGATGTAGTAAATAGCTTTGCTGAATAATGAAAACCCCAATTTTCTTGGTTTAAATTGTTGAATAGTTGTGAACTGCTTGGTATACTTGGAATGATTGTGGAATTGAAATGTTGCTATGTTAAGGCATCTCTAGATTAAATGGTCTAATGTAAATAAGCTTTGCAATTGTAAAATAGCATAGCAACATGTTTAGGTACTAAACAAGATTTTGATAAATGAATTGGGATAGGATACAATCAATTGGAAAAAAAAAAATGTTGTGAAGATATTGATGAATGTGTTGAACTTCAAGAATGAGGAAGATTGCAACCAATTGATGGAACAAATATGACATGTAATCATATTTTGTAAACAGTTTAGTTATTATGAGCCCTGATAAACATTGCACATGGTCAAAAGTATCTTTGAAACAGATTGTGCCAAAGATTAGGGACATCTTATGGGATCAATCACAGTTAAATCTCCAAATGTCCTAGAACTTGTTATATTATTAGTCAAGGCGAAATCATAAACAATACCACTAACAAGAAGTGATATAGGCCCTTGGAAGATTGAACCTTTCCAAGCCTACCTTATTAATATGCATAAGCATACACCTTAGTTCCTTATTTGAGGTAATAGCCTACTTCATCATTAACCAGCAAATGAAAAGCCTATATCCTCCCTTGAACATAATCCTATAGTAAAGAACCCTTATTTGCCTAGATTACATGGCGAATACATCAATGATGGAAGGACAAGTTTGAGGAATATTATTTCAAAAGTACTTGGAAGGATAAGAAGGGTTGAGAATGAGAAAAATCAATTGAGGTGAGTAAAGATGAAAGAATGAAGAAAGATTGAAAGAAAAGTGTCAAGGTGGAATAAGTTTTGGTCTTGTAGCCTTCCTCCCTAGAACAATTAAGTCCTAGGGGTAGAACAAAGTTCGTTAAGGGTGGTAGAAAGCTTAAAAGGGCAAAACATTGCACTATTTTAAAAACCTTGATATAAGAAGAAAAGTAAAAAGCTTCTAAGATAAGGAAGAGAGTTTACAATGAGAATGTTGTCAAGAAAGATGTAAAATCCGAGAAAAAATCAATTTTTTACGAAGGGTAAAGCAAGGTAAATTTCGGTTAAAAGTAGGAATTCTCTAGATCTTGGATGACGAAATGGACTGTGTTAATTGATACCACAAAATCTAGTAACCCGAAAAGTTTCGTCAGATTACGGGAGGCAGTCATAATGTTTTACAAATTTCTGGGTGATAAATCGTCAGTGACTTCAAGGGAGAGATTTTTACGAAAATATCGGAAGTTAGAAAATAGCGTGAGTTAAAGTTCATTTAAAAGAATTGAACTGAAAAGAAATAAAAACTTCCCGGGACAAAACGGACCCAGAGATGAATTAATATAAGTTATGAATGATAATAATAATAATAATAATAATAATAATAATAATAATAATAACTAATATAATAATGTAAATGAAAAAATCAATAAGGAAACCAAAATACCTGTTTGGCATAGGAATCGGGCGGTGAGAGAGGCGAGAAGAGGTTTTATTTTTATTTCTTTATTCATTTCTTTCTCAGATCTACGAAAATCGGACCGTCGGATTTCGTCGGGGCTAAAGGCAAAATTGATCTACGAGATGAAAGCTATGCGTGGACACCAAAAAGTTGGAGTTTAGACAAACTCTGTGAGGTAGGGGTTTTATCCTACTTGTTTTACTCTTGATTTAAGAGTTTCGAAGTAAATACTTGTGTTAGTTTGAAATTAGTGAGGGACCGTTTGATTGGTTAAATCTTGGAACGAGTGTTAAGTACAAATTTTGGAGCCCATTTAGACCGATCCACTTGGCTGTGTGAAATTTATTTAGGTGTTGTTTAATAATTTATATAATGATTTGTGTTTTGGTCATTATAGGCCATTAGGGAGATAAAATTGTGATTTGCTCAATTATATGGAGATATAATTGTGTGTATGGAAGCCATTGGAGATAAAATTGTGATTTACTCAATTATGGAATATAATTGTGAGTATAGGCCATTGTAAGGATGAAATTGAATTACTTTCAGAGTGAAGGCTAATTTGGGTGTTATTTGATCCATATTGTTGAATTACATGTGGTGTGAATTCTGAGTGAGAATGTTGCATAATTAATATATTAGTATATATATTGTATAAATGGTTTAAGAAAATGGCATAAATGCATTTTCATATGCCTTTGGGTAACCTAGAAGTTAGGTGTGAGTGCATGACATGGTTTTTAAACAACGGACATGGTTAGAAAAGGAATTTCTGGGATGATATTCCAGGAGAATTGGAGTTGGGAGATGGGCGACGGATCATTTCGGATGAAGATTGCGTGGCCCCCATTTCGGAAAGCTCCTGACCAATTCTCCTCGGAGGGTAGTCCCGTATTTTTCTTGACAGTTCGGGTAGTGTATTTTTCAGAACAACAAGTTTTGTTTTGAGAAAACCTGATATTTACCTCTCATACATGGCTTAGGCAGAAGTGCGGAGCAGGTCGGTGGGGACTCGAGACATGGTTGGGGCGTATAGACATTCCAAGTAGGATCACGTATTTGCCAGGTGTGTGTTTAAATTGGAGCATTGCATATGCACTTAGGTGGAGAGTAACCCATTTAGGGTGATTCCCTCTTGGGCGATAGCTCACCACCATCGACCCGGGTTTGGGGCGATCACAAAAGACACCGCAAGAGAGTATGCAAAAAGTGCACCCAAACAAATGGGAAGTTAGAGTTGACATGAATGGAAAAAGTGAGAATGCATATGAAGTGGGTATGTCAAAGTGTAAATGAAATATGGGTGAAATTGAGCCTAAATTGTCTTATTACCTACCCAATTACCTCAGCCTCACATTATAAGCCTAAAAGACCTGATTGATTCTGAAGGTGGTATATGCTTATATTAGTGGAGATTAATATGACAAACAAGGATATGGGACTTTAAAGAATAAAGGAGAAGCATACTATATGAGTAATATCGGGAAAGTTAACTAATTTGCGAGGAAGAAGAAAACCATCACACACTCACAAATTAGGGTGGAATAAGCGTTATACCTGATAGAAATTACTTGGCTTTTTAGTGAACTTAATTGAAAATCTTCGATTAGTTTGAAACATATTTAGAAATAATTTCACAACTAATTTATGTTTCCTGCCAAATTGTGGATTCTACCAGAAAAATGTCCTTAAAAATTTAGAGCTAAATTGTTTGAGGACATACGGCATTTTTATTTTCTTTGCTTAGGGACAAGCAAACCTTTAAGTTTGGGGGAATTTGATGAGTCCTAAACTCATCTATTTTTATCCATTTTTTTGGCATGATTTTAGAAGTTTATAATTCATGTTAATCTTTGGGTGTGGATGACATTACCAACTTTTTGTTTTGTAGGTCTTTGAATGAAAAGGAAAGAATTCCAGCAAGAAAAGCATAAAATTAGCTAGAGTAGAATTCTCTATCACGACCACAGTTTAGAATGTAGCCTCTGAGATCTTAAATGTGAAGGGTTATGTCCTTGACAAGGATCCCGAGCTAGAAATAAAGACTATCGCGACATAATTTTTTATAGATTGATCGATTTCTGTTGCGACAATGGATTTTTATGTCGTAACAAAGCTGGAGAAGTTCATAAAGAAGAATGTCGCGACATTCCTAACTCATGTCACGACACTAATCAAGCACATGACAATGAAACTCATGTCGCGACATCTCACCACTCTATAGCGACATAAAGAATTGAAGATAGCAGAAGACTCTGTCGTGACAGATAATTTTTAAGTCGCAACAAACATAACATGAGGCTGAAGTGAACTATATTTAGGTAGGAGATGGCTCTTGTCAGCAGAAGAAAGAACTGATAAATAAAACAAGGCATAAATCATCGTGACAAAAGAGATTTATGTATCATGAAACAGATAAAATTTACGGTAAAGATTTCTATCGCGACAGAGAAGTCTTATGTCACGACAAGAAATGGAAGAGACATGAGACCAACTAAGATAGATATGTCGCGAAAAAGAATTCAATGTTCTGACCGAACAGTTTAGCCCGACTGACCGGGGTAAAAGATGATTGGGATTCTGACGAGAAAAAGTTTAATGGCGACGCTCCAGAACGAGAGCCGTATGAGAAACTCTATCGCGACACAAAATTCTATGTCGTGACACAGCATCACAGCAGAAAGAAACTTAGTCATGACAGTAGATTTTACGTCGCATTTATCTTATTCAGAAAATTATTGGTGTCGCGACTGAGAGAAAAGAAGCTGCCGTGACACAAAACCCATCTGACCTTAGAAGAACTATGTCACGACATTTGCCAACTTATGTCGCGGCGAATTGAAAAAGAGTATAAAAATATGTCGCGAGAAAGCTGCGTACCGCAATAGAGGATGGTGGCGATAGAGATGAAAATTTTATCAGATGGGAACTTTCTATGTCGCGACAAAGTTCTTAAATTGGGCGAAAAATTTTTGGATCCACAATTAGTGCTGAAGTCGCGATACGTGTTTGAAAATCTATAAATAAATGCATCTAGAACATCTTGAGCTTCCACTTAAGAGCCGGGAACCTGGGTAGCTAAGACTCTTGTATATTATTTTTTCTTTTCTTTTTTTAGTTTCTAGAGTAGCATTTAGCTAGTTCTTTTTTGGGATGGGCATTCGATACGGTGTAAAGTTTGGAGAAATTTAGGTTCGTGTAAATTTTTCTAGAGTTCATTTATTTAAGTTCGTTTGCAGTTTCAGTGAATTTACCTGGTCACTTAGTCATTGTTATTTGTGATCCAGCTTTGAAAAACTAAGCTCCATCTGGGAATGGATCGATGTGATTATTATTTTTTGCTCAACTTGAAAGAAGTTCATAGTTCGAATGTTTGGATTTATTTAATTGTTGTTGTTCTTGGAGCTACTTATTCAAAATATTAGTAGCTTGTACCTAGAAAATGACTGTATCTTACTCTGAAACTTCAGGAAGCTCTCTGAGTGACACAAAGATGGAGAATCCTGAGAGTGTGGAGTAGTTACTTAGGGGTATGCTAGACTAATATTACTGAGCAGCTGAACTCTGAAAAATCACTTCGATAGATCATTGACCTACTCATAGTGTGAGGATAGTTGGATAATTTATCAATTTAATTGATTAGAGGTTTCTCCTCAATTGGATGAGAGGATCTTGATCAGTGTTGCTATATATCTAATCAGGAAATAGGAATGTCAAATTAGATGGATGAGTTACCAATTAGATTGGAGAAGGCTTGTAATATCTTATGCGTAAGGAAGCGAGAAGTCTTCGATCTAGAAATGGAGTATGAAATCTTTTGAAAAAGAAAAAATACATAGATTTTAGAAAAAGGTTTGTATTCTACAAGTAACTGATTAGACCCATGTATCCGAAAGGAATATGGATTTCTAATTAGTGAAATGTAATGTTTATGGAGAAATCCAAAATATACTACCTTGCATCTTTGACAAGTTCATATTTCAAACTAATGGCTGAATTATGTTATAAAATGATGTAGAAATTCATAATTGCACACTAATCTATTTCCCAATGTTACTTTCTCCAGTGAACTTTCATGTAGTTATAGAATTTGATCTAGTTTATGCTTTTGCTTAAGTTTAGAAACAAACCATTTTTAACTTTGGATTTCAAATAGAAAGATCTTGAGTAGATGGGGTACTTTATATTTAGATTTATCATGATCTCGTGGAGATGATATCTGCGGACTTAAATCCATTTTATTACTTGTATGTGCAATGCTTGCGTTGATTTAGACCAAAATCAATTTTAATGGATCCTTCTTTCAAAAAGGGGTTAAATATATATTTTTATTAAAATTTAGTCAAATAAGTTTTATGGCATTTCAGCTGGGGATTGAAAAGTCTTTGGATGGAATTGCTAATTACTTCATCAGATTTGGTCTATGTTTAAAAATCAGTCAAATCAAGTTTAATCCTAGCTAGGTTTTCACATACTATATGAATCAATCTTCAAAATAGATCAGTCAGTCAAATGTCATGTATATACCTTACCTGTGGAAAGATATTAGGGCCATGCTCCAGATAAAAAAGCATGATATCTTTGGCTCTGAAAGAGAGGGCGCTTCTGGTTGTTCCGGAGTAGTGAGCATAGTAGTCACTAGACCACAGCGCTGTTCGGCAAATCACGTCGAACTAATTACACTATCCTTGCATCTTCGCATCCGACACGATTTTCAACATTGTATATATATGTATTGTTACGATAAGTGCTACCTCGATCCATTATCTTAGTAGTTCGCATTCTTTTGCCAAGTATTACATCACGAAGTTGAATAATTAGTATTTGGATCACAAATTGTTCATTTTTTAAATAAGGGTAGTGGTAACATTTAATCTTAAATAATTTATACCTGAAGATGTGATTCCAGGCCAGGATAGTTGCAGGGATGATGCCCCTGATACTACCCCCATCAATACTAAGAATGGTAACAAGGTTACCATAATGTAGAAGTAGATTTGAGAAATGGCGAGTTCTCATAATATTATGAATGGATTAATTATGCGGACGAATACAAACAAGATTGTGAAACAGAATAAGACCTTAAGAAAGATGGGATGATTATTGTTGGTTCCAGGATCGTCTGACCTCCGGGGCATCAGCGGCGTGGTATAAACCTATAAAAAATAACGAATCCGGTGGCGGTGTGTCAACCGCCTCTCCGATGCTTAAGTCAACGAAAGACTGGGGAGGAAGGAGAAGGAAGTACAACAGTTAGGATTATACACTTTTCATAGTAGAGGAGTGTTTGTTTATGTTGAACCCATGAAGTTGTGGAAAGATAATCTTGCAATTTCGGTGATAGAATCTGTTCTTCCTTATCAGAGACTAATTCTCGATTTTTAGAGAGATAACATCACCAACTTATTGATAAGATTGACTTTCCTTATCAAAGATCAATTCTCCCTTATTTAGGATTATTGTTTTTAGACGTACGGAATTAAGAGATCCGTGGATGGATATCCTGTAAGTGGTAAGACGGTCGAATAGGGGACTCGGGATATTAGATGGGATGCAAGTCTTTTCTATCTGAATAGCTCCCATATTGTTTTGCGGTAACAGGCTGTTTTGGGCCATTTTGGGGTTTGAATCAGGTAATGGGCAGTGTGGATGCTGGGCCTATTGGATAGTGGGGTTTGGACCCAAAAGCCATGGTACTCACAATGCCCCCCTTTTTTTCCATCTAGAATATCATCCTCTTTTGGGCGAGGAAAGATACTTGTGTTAGGACCCATTGTGTGGGAAAATGGTGGTGATTAATGCATGTATGTCCTAAGGCACATGTTACCAAAAAATGTTGTGTTCCCGATGATTTATTTAATGTGCCTTTAGGATTCTTACCCCTATATATATGATGGTGAATTTAGCGAAATCTATGAGATTCCCAACGAATTTCTCTTCTGTCAGATTATCCCAACTTATTCATCCATTGTGAATTTTCTCTAGGATAGCGAAGGTGGAATAATGGTGGGTGGAGACTTCTAGAAGCCTCTACAGCTTCTTGTCGCTTATGGATATTGTGTGTTTGAAGATGACGTTTGTGTTGACCCATCAGATGCCTCGGATAGGAAGCCTACCCCCGCAAATATCACTTTTTCATAGCTCTTTGCTGGGCCTTGCGTAGATCGGCCGAAGGTCATAGACGAGGGGCCTGATTATGCTGCTGCCCTTTTTTTCAGAGTTCTGTGCTGGGGCTACGTTCCCCCCTGTGCTAGTGCTTTCTAGGGTTGCGAAGAAGAATCTGCATTGTCCCACTTGAAATTTCCCCTCTTCCTCTTCCTTTTTTTCTTCCTTTTTCTTCTCTGCCTTTTCTGATTATGTTTTTCTTTTCTTTGTAATTAGCCCCGTACGTTTACCAGAATATTCTTATAATGGACTCACCAAGGTTGCTTAGATATGCTTATCTTGGTTTTAATGTAACTATTGGCGCATTTTGGAGTATTTTAATAAGATTGGGTTTTTAGGCATACTGATGCATCGAGTTTTTCATTTCCCATTCTTTCTTCATATCCTGGCTAGTGCAGCTAACTATCTGAAGTCGATTTCTAAGAAGCCCCTACTGGTTTTCTAAGATGGGTTCTCATATTCCCCAGACAAGGTCGGTCACTTGGCTTCAGTAGTTGCTAGGCGAGAGCCATTTTTGATAGAAAAGCCTAAGGGCTGATCCGGGAGGTTCTAAATATAGAGATCATTTATTTTTTATGTGCCCTTGAAAATGGCTACGCCAGCAGGAGATGCCAAAGCTAGGAGGTAAGTCAATTTATTAAGGCCACTAAATTCTTTAGCGGCTGCGAGAGAAAGGCGGGAGCGGAGTCAAAGTGAGATCGCTAGCTTAGTAGGTTGCCACATAGAGGGTGACGAGACGTCACTTTTGCTAGAGCTCGAAGAGTCCAAATCTGAAGTGTCTTCAGCATGCAGGAGCAAGCGGATAGGAAGACATGGTGGAAGAAAGGCACTACCAAAGGGTCTCTAAGATCTCATCTTTACTTACACAGTGCTGTTGTTGCGCATTGAGAACAAAATCGAGGGTCGACCCGAAATCGGACATGTGACTCACATGACCACGCCCTCCCTAGAGATTTTGTCAGCAAGATCCCCGGTCCTAGCGGTGTGAGGACGAGAGTAGATCAAGGCGGACAATTTGGAGACTTCGGAGGGTGTCGTTGCTAAGGAATAGGACTTTCTTTTATGTGCTAGCTTCAGTTGTCTTGGAAAACTTTGCAAGTGGCACCTCTTTGGCCACATATGAACTTTGTTTGTAATTCTTAGTGACGCTTAGCATATTTTAATGAAATTTGAAAATGTCAACCAGGCGTAAGCATTGTTTATCAAGAACTCTAGTAGAATAACAACCATGTCTAAGGATGCCCAATAGGACAGCCAAGCGATATCTGGATCACCCAGGCACCCGATCAAACGGTAACTCATCCCGGTCCCTAAGTACCAGTAGGACCATAGTATCTAGACTTTAGATGCGGTCGGATTGACAAATGTCTAGACTTTTTGATGCTAGTCAAACAATAACCATATCTGGACTTTTAGATGCCAAGCGGATGATAACATGTTGGAATTTTATGCTAATTGGGAAAGCAACATATCTCTGGACTTTTCAGATGCAATGACCTTGATATCTGGACTTTTTGAAAGAAGTAATTGTAGGTTTTGAGAGGAAATATGTAAAGGATAATCTTTTATTGATGATAATTTCCTTAGAGAATACACTACTGATAATACTTCTTGAGGTGCATGGCGTTCACGTCGGGAACAACGGTCTGTCTGGTATTAGCCATGCGTCTGACGTCTCTGCCCGGACCAACGTGTATGGTCCTTCCAGTTGAGAAATTTGGAACTTCACGTCGTTGTGTTAAACGTGTTTTCAAGCTTCTTCTTAGGACTAATTCCTCACTTTGAACATATGCGACTTTACATGCAAATTTATCTGAGCTTGCTAACCTTTCTTTGTTATGAAGCTATCTGTACCCCCTCTTGCCTCAGATTAAAATGACTTGTCGGGTATTTGATTAGCAAACTGATGATTGCTTCCTTGGGAATTTTCGTTTGAATGGTAGGCATATGGCCTGCTCTACGACTTCTCCGGTTAGGGCATTAAGTTGTAGCCCCAGGCCGGTTCCCATTTGTCGTGAAGCACCATCCACATTCAGAGTCCATCAGCTGGTGCAATCTAATTCTATTTATTTTGAGGAATCTCTGCTAAGAAGTCAGCCAGTACCTATCCCTTCAGCGCTAGACGGGGTTTGAATTGAATGTCAAACTCACTTAGTTTGATTGCCCATCGAGCCATTCGCCCAGACAAGTCGGGCTTGTGTATAGTGCTTCTCAGAGGGAGATTCGTGAGTATAGTAATAGGATGCACCTGGAAGTAGGGGCGGAGCTTTTTGGCTGCTACCCAGAGGGCCAACCCCGCCTGCTATTGACCAAAATATGTATAGATCAAATTCCTGCTACTCTTACCTAAGGACTATTACCTAATCCCCAATAAAGGCACCAAAAACTTGTTTAGAACAAATAGAACTTATATACTCATAATAAAAATGGATTTGTCAATGAATTTATTGAAAATTTAGCTTGGTAGCCAAATCTTTGCTAGTGCTGCATGTCCTTACAAGTAATAAAGTGGACCTATAAATTCAGGATATCGTTCCCTCGGAGAGATTAAAGAATTTAAAAGTTCAACTACCCCAGTAATCAAGTTCCACACTATTTGAACTTCCATTCCCAATAAATTTTCAGTAGCAACTAAGAATTCCCTTGCCCTGAACACCATATAACGAAAGAAAAAAATTTGAAATCTAAACCTATTGGTGAACCAGTATTCTTTGCGGTAGACATTGGGATTTCACTGCTATGAAATTATCAATTCCTACAACATAATCTAATTCTATTATATCATGAATTGGAATCTGAATTTGTCAAAGAGACAAGGTAGCATAGTTTTGATTTCCCTTTTAACCATACATTTCAGTGATTAGATAGTCATGTTCATTTTTGAAACATGTGTCTAACCAATTACTTGTAATTATAATTTCTTTATAATATCTGGGTATTTTTCTTTTCTAATACTTCATACCCATTTCTTATATTCATGATTTCTTGCTTCGAAGCGGGGCTCATTGCCGATTCTACAAGATGAATGATGTCTCATCATGAGGATCTTAAGAGTTCTCTATTTCCTTTATTAGATCCTGGTAACACGTGATCAAGATCGCTCCTGAGACCAAGGAGAGATCTCTAATTGGTCAAATTGATAGATCACTAAATTAATTCTCAAACCCTTGAGTAAATTTATAGTTTATCTAAGTAATCTCTTAAGAGCTCATTAGTTCTTCAATATTAGTCATACCCCCAGTAAGCTACATCCGCTCTCAGAATCTGTCTGCATGTGAAACGGAGGGGCTCAGAAATCGAGGAGCTAGACAAGCGGTCCTTAAATGGGTATAAGTTACTAATATTGGGAACCTTGATTCACTTCATGAACAACCTTTATTCAAATAAACTCAAAATTCTCGATCCGAAAATCTCTTTCTCATTGTACGGGAAGACCGTAGCTAACATCGAGATATTTCCATTGGAAGTTGTGTTTCAGCTGAATCACAATGAACACTGAAATATTGATAAGGAAAATTTCTAATGTAAATGTAATCAACTGAAAGAAATGAATTCCAGCTTTTATCTAGATTTCATTATATTCGAAACGGTAATCGAATTGATCTTGACAATTTAGCTTAACTTCACAAACTTACGAACAATTCAACTGTTTGAGTCATTAAACAAATTGAAATTCTATGCTAAATCTAATCTATGAAGAAAAAGAAAAATAAATAAATAAAAGAAAAATATAATACAAAAAGAGTCCTTAACTCCCCGGATCAGCGCTTAGTTTTCACTTATTGGCGCACAAAGCTCTCAGGTGTTTACATTTATAGAGGCCCGAGAAGTTTGAGCCACAAATTTAAGGCTACATTGTGGATCCTGACATTCGGCCCGGATTAGATTCTGCAGCCATAGCTTTGAAAGTGTTGTTGCGATAGAAGTTTAAATCTTATCACAAGTCTCTATTACAACATGCGATGGTACCATCGCAGGCACATTCCTGTACTCTTTCTTGGATTCGATTCACGACAAATGTACACTACTGCTGCTTTGCATATTCATTCTGTCACGATAGAGTTTCCTTTATCGGACAGATCTTTCTTTGGCTCTTTAACAATATGTCTTGTAAGGTCTGTCGTTCTATCCATTCTATGTTGCGACAATCTTATGTGTGATTATTGGAATAGTTATTTGCGACCTTGACAATTGTGTCACGGCCCGGTGTTCTGTGCATCTTCTTGGGTAATGTCGTGGCGGCATTTCTATTGGTTCTTGTATGATGTTTCTTGTATTGTCATCATTTTATATCCACGGCCCGGGAAAAGAAGTCTATCGCGACCGAGTCTTATCGCCATAACCTAATTTCTTGTTGAGCTTTAAAACAATCTTAGAGCGTAGTCTCTTGCGTTGTTGTCGATGTTTTTAATCTGACAGTTCTTATGTCAAGCCAGACTTTTTGTGTTCAGCTCATCTTTTATTAATAGTGACCTAGTTTGTTATGTCCACGAGCTTGAGCCTCTCTTCCTTGTGTTGGAATCTTTGTCACGACATATAAGAAAAGTCTACTCAGACGCCTTATTTATCAATGTTCGACCCATCTTTGTGTCGCGTGCCAAGATCCTGTCATGACATAGAAACATCTCTTCAGCTTGATGTATGTCGCAACATTGGATTCTTTGATTGCGACCAAGTGAGTTCATTAAGTAAGCATCACATGTCGCAACCTTGTTTATCTGTCGCAACCAGAGTCTCTTCTTCCTTAGCGTCGTGGCCTTACATCCTGTAATCATGACGAGATATTTTCTTCTCTTCAGTGCCGCGACATACATTACCTTGTCACGGAAGAGGTCTTTCTCTAAAGCTCTTCTTCTATCTTAACAAGTTTTTCCATGTTGTAATAATCAGTGTCGTGACAGAAGATCCCTTATCGCAATAGAATTTATGCTCTCTGTCTGTTTCATTTGTCGCGATAGGAGCGTCTTTGTCACGACAAATTCTTCTTGGTGTTGACATCCTGCTAAAAAACCTTGTCGCAACATAAACTTTCTTTGCCTTAGCTGAATTATTAGATTCTTCCCATTTTCTGTCGTGACACGTTGTCTTTTGTCACGACATAGCTCCTTTGCTATTAGCTTGGATGTTTGTCGTGACACACAAAACTCTGTCGTGACATAGACTGATGCAATTGCTCTTCTTTTTTTCTTTCTTGCTGGAATTTTCTCCTTTTTGAATTAAAACCTGCAAAACACCAAGTTGGTGAATATTCCATAATTTGGCATTAAAACATATCTGAATATATTAAAAATAAGCCAAAAAATGGATTAAAAATAGATGAGTTTAAGATTCATCAAATTCCCCCAAACTTAAAGTTTTTCTTGTCCCCAATCAAAGAAAAGAAAATTTTGTTTGTCCTCAAACAATTTAGCTTTATTTTTAGGGACATTTTTCTATTTTCTATTGCAATCCTTTTTAAATCAGCTTCCTGAATTGAAACTAGTTAGTTGCATCATGGTTTCAAATTTTGTTTTCAATTCAAACTTAGGAAAAAATTTCAATTATTGTCACAAAACAAACCATGTAGTTAAATGTAAACAATTAGTCGATTCATCTACGATATGTGAGTGTATGATAGTCTTCTTTCCCTTTCTCCTTGGCAAAATTAGCTAATCTTCTGAGGCCTTACACAGTTACTATATATCATTTTAAGTCTCATATGCTTGTTTTTCATATTAGTATCCACTAATGTAGGCAATTACAAACTTCAAAATCAATTAGGTCTTTTAGGCTTTTAAAGTTTGGCATGGGTAATTTGGTGGATAATTGGAGAATTTAGGCAAAAAATTACCAAGATTCCAATTTGTTGTTGTGTTGTTTCAATCAAGTTAAGAGGTATTTGATCATCCATTCAGCTCACCTTGTACAACACAACCACTGATTGTAATCAAGTCATTTCAACTGAGCATCTTTGCAACAATTAAACAATTTGATCCCGAGGAGTAGTTGTTTCTTCTTTATTCAACTAAGTAAATGGCAATCATGAAGCAAAGAAAATTAATCAAAACACACCAATCAATCAAGAACACAAATGAACACAAAAGGTAGGGTATTGTTCATTTTTTATTCCTTACAACCCTCTCCTTGGCTGCTTCCATCCTTATATATTCTTCCCCCTCTTCTACAGGGGTGAGTTCCTTCTTCACGATGGTCTTAGGAGTTTTATTTTTGTGTTTTTATGCAAGAGGTGCGAGAAGGGCTGCTCTAAGCTGAATGCAGGTTAGTATAGGGTATAGGTGGATCTGTCACACCTTGGGGGACTATAGTGTAGGATCTGATGCGAGATTGAATTTGTGGCGGGGTATCTTCTTCTTGCTGGGCACTATCTTCATCACTAGTGCAGGAACTTGGCATTGCTCTCCCTAGAGTTGTTGCCTCATATTAGAGATTCGGGAGTGTCTGCTGTTTATTATCTCATAGCTCATCAAGCGAAAACTCTGTTTGCAGTGTCCTAGACTGTTCATGCAATTGTTATCTCTTGAGTCCATGCTTGCCTTCAGGGCATTGTCTCTATCTCTCAAGATTGTTCTCCACTCTGTGTCCCTTTTCTCTATTTCTACTTTCCACTCTTCATCCCTTTTCTTCAGTGCATCCTCTAAATTCTAGTCCCTTCTTTTGAGCTCGGCATCAAAATACTCATCCACAGTGAAGTACATGTCTTTAACTGATTATCTTTCCTTCATTTCTGTGTATAGACATCATTACTATCAGTCTGCATGATTGTAATTTCCGTTTCAGCTTGTTCTTGATGGGTTTGTCTCGGCTCAGGGATGCATTCGAATTAGCTGACTTTACGGGCTTACGGTTGCATTAGAGTTTGGATTTCCCACTGTTCTGGCTTAGTGCACCCTTCATTCCCCTTTTCTTCTTATGTTTCTTTTTTCTTGCCCTTCCCTCTATTCTTTGGTCCTTTAGTTATACCTGTTAACGTCAAAGGGGAGGCTCTGGGGTAGGTTTCCTGGTCTCGAACTCTTCCTCAAACTTCTCCTTGGATCTGAATCCCCAGTTATTATGTTTGGGTGTGCGGTCATCGCATTTTGCTTTAGTAGCCGAGATAGACTTTTAAATAGGCACCACATTTTATCTTGTAACCCTTCGACCAATCGTAGGAGGATTGCTTCCTCTCTTCTCATTGTGCTTAGATGCTTAGATGGCATAAAGACATTAATGATAAAGTAGAACCATACCTTGGCTTCTTTAGTCAGGTCTCCTCTGGCAATGGATTTAAAAGGGGTTTTCTTTGTCCCTTTCCATTTTCCTTTTCCAGCCGTTAGTAGGTCTATTATTTTCTGGTGTTCTGGTTCCTTTAGCTTTTTCTTGAACTTAGAACCATCCTTTTGCACCCTCAATCTGAACAATCTGTTTATCTCTTCTCTACTGAACTCTACCCAATGTCCTCTGACATATATTCTTTTTCCTTCTTTCTCTACCATATTCGCAAAGAATTCTTTCACCAAAGAAGCATAACCAGGTTCTTTGTATTCCTGATGGCCTCCTTCTCTATTTTCTAGAATTTGGTAAAATGAGAGAACTTTTTAACCCCCTTTGGCTTGATGAACCTTTGTCCTTGGCTGCTCCATTACATAACTCACACTTTACGAAATAAAGTTCCTTGCTATTACTTTCATCTGTTTTGCTTTGGCTTCATCAACTCTCCTTTTTCTTTTTCTTGATTCTTTTCCTATTTCCTATTGCTTTTCATTTTCATCATCCATGTCCTCAACTTGCACGGCTGTTGCTTGAGAATCTTGTTCGATTTGATTTTCCAGCTCAGTATACTCTCTCATGATTTCGTTGAGGTTTGGAATTGAGGTGGTGGGATCAGACATGGTAGGGTCAGGACTTCGGAGTTCTAGGGTTTTAAGGAATGAGATGGTAGAGATTTGAGTAACGAAGTTGAGAAGGTTGAGAGTTTATGAGAAAGGTGGCTCTTCAGTTTTCAAAAAAAAATTCTATTTATAAGCCCACTGGTTTATTTTGCCCTACATTAAATGTCATGACAACATTGCCCTAGGGTTTGTTTTATCGTTAATGCTCTGTCGCGACATACAAATATAGTTGTCGCAACACGATGTTAAAATTTTTTAGAGATAGAGTCGGCCAAATGCAGCGACATAACAGAAAATGTTGCGACATTTCCTTTAGTGCTCTTTTAAATTTATGTTGCAACACTAGAGAATTGTGTTGCGACATAAACTTCTCTTTCAATTTTCTTCAAAATTCAATTGTGTCGCAACACAGAAAAAGTATGTTGCGACATTAACTGAACTTTTCTTAAATTTCATCTTTCTTTGTTTTCTCTCATAAAACATTCAAAGCAACCTACATCTACTCATACTCAGTTGAACATAAGTATGAAAACTTATTTAAACAATCAAAATTCTTCAATTCAAGTATGAACACTCATCTACGTTTCTTAATTCAATATGTCTTGCAGATATTGAGAATATATTTTTATTCAAAAAATGCTAACATTCCCCCAATTTCACATATGCATATCATTAAATAGGGTTTAGGGGTAGAATTTGCTCCCTTGTGGTCACTTTACGCATATTTTATTTTTTGGAAACGAGTGTGCTTCTTAATAAGGATCTTCTTGAATTTGCTTCATTGTCTGAAAAATCAACAACAACTAAAATAAAACTACTAAAGATTAAACTAAAAATCAAATAAACAAATTCTCTTTTGAATCGATCAAACTGTTTTAAAACTTAAAAATAAAATTCACCTTTAGGTTGCCTCCCGAAGCTGCAAGTTTAATGTCCTTACCTAGACACAGACTATAGAGTGTCTTCAGTTCCAGTAATTATCTTTGTTTGCTCCTCTAGTATGACCTATTCTTCATTAATCCAGTTCCCAAACATGCTTTGTCTTACACCTTCTTGCTTCCTTGCAATTCATCATTGCCTCTCAATGTAGTTGGTGTGAGATCTTTTGGATTGATCTCAGTACTACTAGGAAATACATTTAAGATTGGCTTTGCGAGATAAGGCGGTATCCTACTCGAGTCTCAAGTTTCTCATTGTATGGCATTGGTATTTGTTTGAAACACGATTGTGTTTTCTTGGAAATTTTCAAGTTCGATTTTTCTCATGCATATTCAAAAATCCTTTTGTTTTAAATGAAATGAAACATCCCGATCTTGAAAAGTTGAGTCCTTTCGACCACGATAATCTTCTCTCTTTTGTCTCATTTAACATTTGTTCTTGGGCACCAGAACATTCTATAAAGCATCTTGGTAATTAATAATACCAGGTCTGTGGCCCTATTTGTGCTCCTCCACCATATGAAAAGCTTTCATGGTTCCTCAGTGCTGATGTATAGTGTGTTGGCAAGTTGGGGTAGGCTTGAAGTGATAACTTCTTTGCTCATTCATATACTTGGTCTTCTCAAATTGGTAGGGCTCTTCTTCAACTATTCCTTCAGCACTTCTTCTAATTCTTTCTTCTAACCCTCCCACTTTTTGTGCAGTGTGCATTCTTCTTTCATTGTTTCCCAGTTTGTTCATAACTGCATCCAGCTTTGCTTCTATGGTTGTCATTTTATCAAGTCCAATAAGACCACTTCCCCTCAGTCTATTGCTACTCCCTGAAGCTTCAGATGGGGCCTTGTAGTTGCATTTGGCAAGGTCTTCAATCAGTTGCCATGCCTCCTCTACATTTCTTCTTTTAAAAAGCTCCCTGACGAGGATGCATGATTATACCACCAGGCATAATTCATAGCATGATAGAAAATATCCATCTAACAGTGGTCGGATCTATTCCATGCATGGACATCTTTTTGAATCTCTCGTGCGGTGTAGAGGAGTTTCATCTTCCCCTTGCAAAGAAGACATTATTTCTCATTCTCGTGATGAGAGAATTTGGAGGAGAAAGAATCTGCTCATCTGAAGCTTCACGGTCTCTTCCCAGTGTTCATGATCCACGGCAATGAATCAAACCATGTTCTTGCCACGTCTCTCGTAAGGGAAGAGTTGAAACGATTTCACTTCTCAGTCTCTCACCCCCATTCAAGCAGGCTTTATTGGCCATCCTCATGAATATTCCCGTATGCTCATTGGGATCTTCGGAGGTGACACATGAAGCTGGTATTCTTTGCATACTTAGCAAGCCAATGAGACAGCTCCAAAATTGTTTGCTTGATTACGAGGTTGTCTTCTTGAGTATTCCTCTTGAATGATAGGCCTCAAAAGTCCTCAAGTAATGTAGGCCTCGATTTCTCTACATACTGTACGGAATAACTTCTGATCTGCTCTTTGATTTTCCATATTTACGGATTGCACGTGAGTGATTCTTCTAAGATTCTCTGAGAGTTCTCTCGTTTCGATTGTCTAGAATGACAAACATGGTCTTATGCATTTAAAATCTCCTCGAAATTGGTATTAAGATCAAATGGAGTCGTGGTATCAAACATATATCTCTTTATCTTACTTATCAAAATATCAGTAGCTTATTCAGCCATTGTTGTTAAAACTATTTTTGCTAATTTTCTGAAATTTTTTGTAAAACAAAGAAAAATTTCAAAAGGTATGATTCTCTCTTTGTCAAAATATTGTTGATTTTCATCCCAGATTCGATCCCAGAAGCCTGACAATGCAAAAACTTGTTGACAAAAATATGTATAGATCAATTTACGCTCTTTCTGCAAGGACTATTACTGCAGTAAGGCACCAAAAACTTGTTTAGACCAAATAGAACTTGTATGCTCATAATAAAAATGGATTTGTCAATGAATTTATTGAAGATTTAGTTTGGTCATAATGCTACAAGTGCACAGGTCGTACAAGTAATAAAAGTGGACCTATAAGTCCGGGATATCGCTCCACAGATTGAAAAGGAGAATTTAAAGTTCAACTACTGACTACTCGAGTTCCACTATTTGAACTTCTATTTCATAAAATTTTCGGTAACCTAACTAAGAATTCCACTATCTGAATTTGTACATCTATAATAAAAGAAAAAAATTTGAAATCCTAGACCTAAACTGGACTGAACTAAATTATTGTTGGAAGTAGACATTAGGATTTCACTGCTGTGAAATTATCAATTCCTGCAACATAATCTATTTCTATTCTATCATGAATTGGAATCTGAATTTGTCAAAGAGGCAAGGTAGTATAGTTTGGATTTCTCCGCTAACCATACATTTCACTTATTAGAGAGTCATGTTCATTTTCTTCTTCAAACATGTGTCTAACGATTACTTTATGTCGAATTTCTTTACTCCAGATGCGGGTATTTTCTTTTCGATACTTCATACCATTTTTATGACCTCTGATTTCTTGCTTTAGGACGGGGCCATTGCAGTTTCTATAAGATGAATGATGTCGTCAGCAGGATCTTAAAAGAGTTCTCTTTGTAGGTTGAATCAAGCTAACAGAGGATCAAGATCACTCCCTCGAGACCAAGGAGAGATGGATTAATTGATTAAATTGATAGATCACTAAATTAATTCTCAAACCATGAAGTAAATTTATGATTTATCTAAGTAATCATTTAGAGCTCATTAGTTGCTGATATTAGTCTAGCATACCCCGCAAATGCTTGCATCCATGCTCTTAGGAATCTCCATCTCTATGTCACTCAGAGGGCCTCCCGGAAATCAAAGCCAAACAACGATCCTTAAATGGGTATAAGTTACTAATATTAGGAACAATTCACTTCATGAACAACACCATTCAAATAAAATCAAAATTCTAAATCCACGAAATATCTTTCTAATTGTGAAGGAAATACCATAACTAACATCAGATCTTTCCCAACGGAAGTTGTGTTTCTGCGCTGAATCCACGATTAACATGGCTCTATTGATCAAGAAATTTCCAATGTAGCGTAATCAGTGAAAAAAATGAATTCCCGGCTTTTATGCAGATTTCATTAGATTGAGCGCCAATCGAGAATTGATCTTGGCGATTTGGCTTCGACTTTTAAACTTCTGAACAATTCATTGTTTCAGGTCCAATAAACAAATTGAAATTCTACGCTAAATCTAATCTATGAAGAAAAGAATAAATAAATAAATAAATAAAAGAAAAACATAATACAAAAGAGTCCTCAGCTCCCCAGATGCTCTAGTTTTCCTTATTGTTACCTCACTTTCCTCAAATTGTTTATATTTATAGAGCCACAAGTTTGAATTTTAAATTCGAGCTACATTATGGATCCACGAATTATGGCCCAATTGCATTCTCTGTGAGGCTTTGAAAGTGTTATTGTGACAAAGTTTTAAATCTTTATCGCAGGTCTCTGTTGCAGCATGCAGTAGTCTATCGTGACCTGCTCCCTATGTTCCTTCTTGGATTCTGTCACGACAAAGTCTCCTTGGTCCCAACAGTATTCTTTTATTCAGCATATTCATTCTGTCCCCCGACAGAGTTTCCTCTGTCGCGACAGATCTTTCTTTGGCTCTTTAACAATCTGTCTTGCAAGGTTTGTCGTTCTATCCATTCTATGTCGCAACAATCTTATGTGTGATTACTGGAATAGTTATGTTGCGACATCGACAATTGTGTCGTAACAGTGTTTTTGTGCAGCTTCTTCAAATTGGTGTCGCGACTCAGTTTTTATGTCGCGACAACATTTCTGTGTGTTCTTGTTGCAACAATGTTTCTTGTATTGTCAGCATTTCTGTCGTGACTAAGAAAGTCTGTCGCGATAGAGTCTTGTTGCCACTTAACCTGATTTCTTGTTGTAGCTTCATTTTGATCTTACGACATAGTCTCTTAGTGTTGTCGATGTTTTTGTCGTAACCCAGTTTTTATCATCTGACCAGACTTTTTGTGTCGGCTCATCTTTATGTCCGCGACTGTAGTTTGTTATGTCGCGACAAGACCTCTCTTCCTTGTGTTGGAATCTTTATCGCGACATAGAAAAGTCTGTCGCGACCTTGTTTATCAATGCTCAGCTTATCTTTGTGTCGCGACCTTAAGATCATTGTCCTGACACAGAAACATGTCTTAGACAGTATGTAAACATTGTTACGACCGGTCGATTTATTAAGCGAAGCATCATAATACGCGACCTTGGGCATTTGTCCCAACCAGCGTTCTTCTTCCTTCAGCGTCGCAACATACATTACCTTGTCGCAACAGAGGTCTTTCTCTTAAGCTCTTCTTCTATCTCAACAAGCTTTTCCATGTTGCAATAATCAGTGTTGTGATAAAAGATCCCTTGTCACAACAAAATTTCTGCTTTCTACCTGTTTCATTTGTCATGACAAGAGCTTCTTTGTCACGACAAATTATTCCTGGTGTTGACATCCTGCTAAAAAAACCTTGTCATAACATAAACTTTCTTTATCTCAGTTGAATTGTTAGATTCTTCCCATTTTTTGTCACGACACGCTGTCTTTTGTCTCGACGGAGCTTATTTGCTATTAGCTTGGATGTTTGTTGCGACATAGATTGCTGCAATTGCTCTTTTTCTCTTCTTTCTTGTTGGAATTTTCTCCTTTTTTAATTAAAACCTGCAAAACACCAAGTTGGTGAATATTCCATAACTTGGCATTAAAACATATCTGAATATATTAAAAATAAGCTAGAAAAATGGATTAAAAATAGATGAGTTTAAGACTTATCACCTGCTCGAGACGGGTATATCGGGTTTCTACCTCGGATAGGGACTTGCTTGTAAAGAATATGGGCTTTGGTTGTCGGTGCTTGTCTTCTTTGAATAAAGCTGCACTTACTGAAGCATTAGAAACAACTATGTAAAGGTAGAGTGTTTCACCTATCTTAGGGCTAGCCAGAATGGGTGGTTCGGTGAGATACGGTTTGATTGCTATAAGGGCCTGGTCCCATTCTATATTCTTGCCGGTCTGCTTGGCCCCTTTTAGGGTGGTGAAAAGTGGCTTCGATCGGTTTGTGAAGCTAGAGATGAATTGCCCTAGTGCCGTACTCCTTTTCTGGTGATAGGAGTTTGAGACTCCATAATGGCCCTGAGTTGAATGGGATTGGCCTCAATCCCCCTCCGTGTCACCATGAAGCCCAGGAATTTACCCGAACTGATTTCGAATGCACACTTTAAGGGATTGAGTTTCATACCATTCATGTGTAGCAGCTCAAAAGTTTCTTGGAAATGCCTCGTATGATCATGGCGTTCTTTGATCTTGACAAACATATCATCAATATATACTTCCATTGTCTTGCTAATCAGTGGCCGAAATATTTTGGTCACGAGTCTCTGATAGGTCGCCCCGATGTTTTTCAAACCAAAGAGCATCACATTATAGCAGTATAGCCCATAAGACGTAATGAATGTCGTTTTCTCTACGTCAGGCAGGTGCATTGGAATCTGGTGATATCCTTAGAAGGCGTCCAGAAATGATAGCATCTCATGCTCGGTAGAGGCATCAATGATATGATCTAATCGTGGCAAGGGGAAGCTATCTTTAGGGCATGCTTCATTGAGGTTTGTGTAGTCCACGCATACCCGCCATATACCGCCTTTCTTCGGGACAACTACTACATTTGCAAGCCAATCAGGATACTTCGCCTCTCTGATAAAGCCTGCACTCAGCAAATTGTCTACTTCTATTTGAATTATCTGATGGCGATCTGGGTGGAAGTGCCTTATCTTTTGCCTAATAGGCTTTTTCATAGCGATAATATTAAGTTTATGAGAGGCTAACGTTGGGTCAATCCCAGCCATATCTGAGCGACTCCAGGAAAATACATCTGCGTTCCCTAACAATACGCGTCGTAACTGTTCTTTTTCTTTGCTAGATAACAAGGTCCTGACATATATGAATTTCCTTAGTCAAGTCGGCGATCGCATCTCACAGGATCCTGGCTAGCAGTTCACTTTTCTTCTACCCTTACTTGGGCGAGTTGGATTGCTATGCGGGGAATACGATCCCCCGAGGGGAAGAACATCAGAACCTTTTCCACATCTTTTCAGCTCTGCATGGATAATTGGTAGCATTGTTGTGCGACCATCTAGCTCCTTAGATGATCGGCCTGCCCCTCACTGGTTAAATAACTGACCATTTGATGATATGTTGAAGGGACGATCTTCATTGAGTGCAGTCAGGCCCTGCCTATTATGCAATTGTATGGTCCCAAGTCGTCGAAAATTGAGAATAAAACCTGTTGGGTGACTAGCCTTTCTTGTATAGGAAGTGTGATATCTCCTGGTATCATGGTTGTTGTGCCGTTGAAACCATAGAGGATTTGTCCAGCCAAATTCAACATTTGTGGGGAAAGCTTCATCTAGTTGAAAGCGGGCAATTGCAACTTTCATCTTGGCCTTCACAGAGATCTACCCAGCACCTGTGCACATCAAAGTCATTAATACAAAGGGTGAGTCTGAAGTGCATCGTAATGGGGCGTCATTACCACGAATTCGGGGTTTTCTTAGGGGAAGGATGTAGAGGCGGTCCCATGGGGCTTGGTCTCCTCCCGGCTACCACTTGTGTGGATAGCGTTCACACGGTCTTTGACCATGGTTGCTCTTAGGAGCTTCTTTTGTTAGCATTTTGACTGGTATTGATTGTCAAGTGGCCCTCCCAGTATATAGTTTATGGTTGGCTGGGTCGGAGTGGTGTGGCTCACGCTTGTTGTAGATCTTGATTCTTCCTCATGATCTACTTCACGATATATCTCTGAGGTGCCAGCTACAATCAATCTTTCTACCAAGATTTTAGGCCCCGACACTGTTGGTCTCTTGCCGTGATCCTGTGAAGTAATCGCGACGTATGAACGGGTTTCTCACGAGGAGGGATCAGGTGCGGATTGGTGCGGGCCACTTGAATCTGGAGAGTCGCGGATGAGAGACCTTGACCTTTCAGGAGGTGAATTGTGGGAGGCTTCCTTTTCTTGAGGTTGGTCTGGGGTGGGCTTCGATTTTGCCACCGCCCTTGGTTAGACTCAGGCGACATCTTCCCCTTTGTAGGATGCGAATTTCTAACAACCTAGATCACCATTGGAAGAACCTGAAACATCATTTAATGGAGAAAAACAACGTAAATTACATGCCTTTGGAATCCATGTGTCTCTTTCTTAGTTGATGCGGAGTAGTGAAGAGGCGCGAGAGCCAGATCTCGAGATCTCAGATCTTCTCCCCGAGCGACCCTTTGAGCGGCTTTATGAGATTCTTAGATCACTTTTCTCGAGAGAGAGAAAGCGAGTATGGGGAGAAATAACGTATGTGATAGAAAATGTATCCTTAGGGTTTGGGAGGGACTTGAGCTTTCCTTCAATAGAGTTCACGACCCGGGCCCTCTCATAGCAGTAGGTAGAACTCGGCCACCGGCCGGCCGTATGATTTATTAAGAAGCCCGATAACCTCACTTAATTAGACCCGATCTTAATTCGAGTTTTAATTCCAATTAATGAAGCCCATGTGAAAACCTTACATTCTCCCACTTGGGCGATATTAATTGAAACAAACTTGTGTCGCACAACTTTATATTGAATTACAAGAGATTTATTCTTAATAGTGTCAGATCCCGTAAAGTCTCAGAACTGCTGAATCATGGCGGTAATTGCATGTACTCACCTTGACCTTCCGTGGTGCGGTAACTTAACTTTGCGATATGGATTGATATGGTAGTGTGTTTAAATGGACAATACCTCATAATGAGTGATACTTCATGTGTTATCCATTTTGTTAGTCCATATTCTCTCCTTAGAGTATCCTGAAACCTAGTGTGTCACATGAGAATATCCATTATGGTTCAGCGAACTTGTATATATTACCTTGATAGGTAGCTTTACTTAATGTGTAACAAAAATATGCTAGTGAGGCTAATGCCAAGAATGCCCCATAACTATTCAAGAGTTTACACATTGCCTTGATATTTTCAGTTATATGTACTCAACTCGATAAACCTACATTCACAAATACCTTATTGAATGTAAAGAGTTGACCATATTCAATTAATACAAAAAATGTAATGGGGAATTGAATTGACCTTTATTAGAGCAACTTAAAACTTAATAGCTCCCACTAATTCAGTATCCATGGTCACTCCTAAGCCCGTGTTAATGACATGTCGTTCGAATACCGCAGTGAAGGCCTTTAGTTAAGCGGATGCGCAATCATATCATCCCGTTGATATGAACCCACTTTGCAACGTCAGTTTTGAACTTTTCCTTTATGGTCGAGTATTTGACCTCCATGTGTTTAGACCCCTTGAGACCTCTGTTGTTGTTAATAAACAACCTTCACTGATTCTTGTCTATCCTGATTGTATGGAGCTTATCCGCAAATCAAACACGGTTAACTCCTTAATAAGGTTTTGAAGACAAATTGCTTGAGTAGTTCTTTGAAAAATACCTTCTGAAACTCCGCTTGCATGGTAGAAGGATGCGATTAATTTGTTTCTCACTTTTCATGATCACGCACCTCCTGTAACTTAAAGATATAACCGGGTTGTTGACTTCTTTTTCATCACGGCGACCCGTGAAGTCAGTCCCGAATACCCGACTAATTTGTAGGTCCTTAACATGTTTGTAGGTAACATATAGTCTTTTGTCTCTTTAAGTACCTCATAACCTTCTTGGTAGCAACCCGATGATCTATGTCTGGGTTTTGAGCGATATACGCCTAGAGTCTGTTACAAGGCAATATCAGGCTGATGCATCATGAGCATACATAATACTCCCAAGTGCAGCATAAAGGTATATTCTTCATTTGGGCTTTCTGCATATGCGAATGAGGACATTGTGATGGGCCGACTTATCACTGCCTTCTGGGACGAGAGCAATTCTGGCTTACATGGTTGCATGTTGAATCTTTCACAAAACCACGATCAACATATGCCCTGCGAGATAAACCCAATGGCTAGTCTCTGAGCGATCTATGAATCTGATACTGCAGAGATGAGCGCCTCACGAGGTCCTTCATATGAAAGTTGTTTGACAACATCCGCTTTGTCTCATGCAGTAGACCAAGGTCACTGCTTGCAAGTAGGATATCATCCACATAGAGTATTAGGATAATGAATTTCCTCCCACTGACCTTGTAGTATATACATTGATCTACTTTGTTCTCAACAAAACCATATGAAGCAACAACACTATGAAACTTTAAGTACCATTGTCTAGAAGCTTGCTTGAGACCATAAATAGACTTTTTCGGTCTACATACAAGTTCTGAATCATTTGCCCTGAAACCAGATTTGCATCATATAGACTTCTTCATTAAGGTCTCCATTGAAGCGGTTTTAACATCCATCGAGGTGTAACTCCATATCATGTGAGCAGCTAATTACCATGATCACTCTGAAAGAATCTTTAGAAAGAGGCTGGAAAAGTTGCTTCATAGTCTATCCTTCTCTCTGAGGTGAAACCTTTGGCTACGATTGGCTTTAAACTTTTCAACCTTTCCTTTGGTCCTTTAGTCTTATACACACCCATTTCTGCGGCCCGATAGATTACATGACCCTCGGGTAATTGATAAGTTCCCAGGCTCCGTTATGCCTCCATGGGTGAATTTCATCTCTCATTGCATCGAAACACGGTTCGGCGAGGGCGAAAGCGACTTCCTCATAAGTTATTGGATGGAGTCCGCAGGCGAATGTCGTAGTCTTGCTCTCTATATGAACCAAATGGTCAGGTGGTATAGATCGTCTCTCTGAGTGGATCTCCTTCTTTGGGTATTAGCCAGCCACGTGCGCTTTTTGAGAGCCTTGATGAACTTCGTGGGTACATCTCGACAACGGGATCCACTAGTCTCGACGGGTTCGATATGGTATGTGGGAGTTTCCACAATTATTTGTGGGAGAGATCCCGAGATGCCACATTACTCAAATCTTATCATCCTCGATAGTACGTGGCGGCTACTTTCTTCGACCCACGTCAAACTCCAAAAACTTAGGCATGCAGTTCCTGATTCTTGTGCCTCCGTTGGGATTATAGAGCCCAGATGCTCCTTTGAATGTTAGGGTAGAATACAAAGCCAATAACACCTAGTGGTTGCCTTACTTAATGTTGGATTATATAACTTTACTTCTGGGACATCCACAGGCAACAAGATGGTTTAAGCTAGGCTTTAGCCCGATCCATAACTCAAGGAGTCAATGGGCAGACTTTCGTAGGTACACGATTCAAAATGTACAAGGCCCATTTTCAAAGCTTCACCCCATAGAAAACCGGGTAAATTTGTCCACCCACTAATCATACTCCTTACCATTTCCGCAAGAGTGCGAGTTGCGCCTTTCGGCTATACCATTTTATCGAGGACTCCCGAGGGCATAGTAAAGCGTGCCCACTATCCCGAGTCCTCTAAGTATTTGGCGAATGGCCTTTAAGGCATCGATATCGCCATGTTTGCCATAATACTCTCCACCTCGGTCAGATCTAACTTAACAACCTTTATGACTTTTCCCGATTGTTTCGACTTGATCCCGAAAAATCTTGAACTTGTCAAGAGACTCAGACTTTTCTTTAATCAAGTACAAATAACCATATCGAGAATAGTCATCAATAAATGTAATTAAATAAAAATTTCTACACAAGGTTGCCATAAGGTCCCACTTATATCGGTCTTGAATGACTTCCGACAAATTGAACTCACGATTTGCAGATTTTCTTTCTTATCTTGGTCATTTTACCCTACAGCAGGTCTCTGCGCATATCTCTAAGTCATTTTAAGAAGCGGGTAGGATATTAGTCTTTATTAGCCTTTCTACTCTATCCTTAGGAGATATAGCCAGAATCGTTATGCCATAATGCATAAGACTCATCCTTGAGTAGTGGTCTTTTGAAACAACCTTTTCGGTGTATACTTGCGTATATGTCCTTCGGGAGATAAACTTAATCTATATAATCCGTTGGACATATGTGATACCCAACCTTATTTGAATTAGAAAATATTGAAATAATATTGCTCTTAATTTCAAAAGAATAATCATATGAATCAAACGCAAATCTTTGAAACTAAATTCCTTCCTAAGGAAGATGCATAAAATGTATCTTTCCAACATCAACATAGTGATCTAAAACTGAATTACATCTCCCACGAACATGACTTGACGCTTCTCGTTATTTCCCGCAGTGAGCTTTGATTCCTCCTTGTTTGGCTTCCTCGGTTTATGAATCCCTGTATAGTAAATACAGCATGATTAGTTGCTCCTTGCTCAAGCCACGAAACGGGGATGGTGCTTCGAGATAGGTTGGATTCCGCAAGCAAAGTATTAAGAATCATTACACAGCAAGCCAGCTTGGACATCAAACTTTAAATTTTTGTCTGAGTCCTTCTTCATGTGATAGCCTTTCTTCTTACAAGAAGCAAGCGATCACCATCCTTTTTCAAGAATGTCTTCTTTGGACCTATATTTATCGGATTGGCCGGTAGTTTCTTGAAGCGCCTTTTGAGTTCGACTTTGAACTTCTTATTCTTTCTCTTATGGGAACTAGCAGCATATAAGGCCACATGCTCTTTATCCTTCTTAAGCTTCTCTTCCTCTGCCACCACCCTTGCTATCAAGTCATTTACTGACCATGTTTCATCTTGGGAATTGTAGTTTGTCTTTATAATCCCAAAAGCTCGGTGGAAGGGTGTTCGGAGAAACTGATGCCTGATGCAAGCATCGGGAATGGTAACATTAAAGGCTTGGGCTTAAGCCTTTAGGTCTACCATCCTGAGGACATAATCTCTAACCCCAGCTGTACCATCATACTTCATGTTGAAGAGCTTTTGGAGAAGTGTTCCAACCTCAGCATTGGACGAAACTCGATTTCTAGCCTCTATAGCTGCCATCATTTCCTTAGCAGTACAGTCTACTGGTAAACCACTTTTCAAGTGTTCTTGTATGGATTTCTTCATTGTCAACAAGCAAATCCTATTGCTCCTCTCGAGTAGCAAAGTCCGGTTTTGACTTCAGTACTAGAGGATGTGATATCTGAAGCTTATCCATTGTAAGCGCCCGTGTGAACATCCGCCGGCTCCATTCAACGAAGGGTCCCTCTTTCCATTTCTTAAAATTCAATCCAGTAAGGATCTCTATTGAAATGGAATTGCCGCTCACAGAAAAATTGACTGAAAAATAAAACAAAACAGTACAATCAGCATCATGTGAATACTCATACAGAGAATTACATACATCATCACATAATCACCTTTGGGCAAAGAATATGACATGTAGTTGTACATTCTCCACGTAGCCGACAGCAGAACATATTCTAATCGCCATTAGAAATCACCACCTTTGGGTGTATGAACCACTAAGATCGATCATTTCTCATTGCATGCCATCATGTATCCCTCCATGTACTAACTGCAAGATCACCTCCTTTGGGAGTATGACCATGCATTAAGCAGAGCATCCTGATATGAGGCCCGTATTTCTCAAATCGATCAAATTGTGCCACTTTGGCAGTCCACACGGCCAATTGAATCCTTGAAAATCACTCCTTACCAGGATGCCAAAGCTTTATGTATCACATTCAATATATATATGTTATGCCAGTTATATTGTTCGATTCATTTAATAGTCAATTAATTTAGAACTTGCACGGCCCTTATGCGGTGGCTTACATTCATGTTAGTTACCTTATGTATTTAGAAACCATAGAAATACGAGAATACGTGAGAAAATACCTAATAACTAGGCATACATAGGGTTCTAAGCGTATTTCATATCTGTAAAAGCGAATATGCTAAGTCAATATACCAAAATTGTAGAAATTTGTCTGAATGCAGCAAGTATCAAAATTGCCCGAAATTCCGCACCGCAGCATGCTCGGCGCCATGGAGAAGGTTCGGCGGCGTGTGGCGGCCCGGCGTGCAGCCGAAGTACGGGTTGTGTTGGCCGAGATCCGGGTTTGACCGTTGACCCGGTTGACCGGGTCGGGTTTGACCGTTGACCCGGTTGACCGTTGACCGGGTCGGGTTTGGCCCGTTGACGGGTCGGGTTTGACCGTTGACCGGGTCGGGTTTGACCGTTGACCCGGTTGACCGTTGACCGGGTCGGGTCGGTGACCGGTTCGGGTTTGGTGGCCGGTCGGGTCGATTATCCGGTCAGATCGCGGGTTGGTGTAGCGCTCCTCGATACGTCATCCGATACGTCGTGACCCGTCGACCCCAATTGAGCCGGGTCAACAAGCGGATCGGGTAGATCCGGTTGGCCGATCGATTCTTGGCCCAGATCATCGCGGCGTCATCAATAGCGTCGGCCCGACCGGATCAGTTGATCTGTGCGTGTCGCGCATCGCGTATCGTCTTGGTGCGATGGCGAGCGTGGCGGCCAGCGTGAGTAGCGTGCGGCGGTTTTCGGCGGCGTCGCGCTGCCCGTTGTGATCGTGCGTCGTGAAGATTCGAATATCACGAAAATATTTAATTTTGGATGTATAGAAAATCGAAGTGAATGAGAATATCCGATTTTTCATAAAACCCAAAAAAAAAATTCTCCCAATCAGAGTATGTTTGAGTTCTAATCCATGGTTGGCTCACGATACCAAGCGTAGGATCACAATTTCTAACAACCTAGATCACCATGGAAGAACACAAGCATCATTTAATGGAGAAAAACAACGTAAATTACATACCTTTGGAATCCATGTGTCTCTTTCTTAGTTGATGCGGGCGATGAAGAGGCTGCGAAAAGCCGTCTGAGATGCAAGATCTTCTCCTGACGACCCGCTGAAGCGGCTTTATGAGATTGCCGATCACTTTTCTCGAAAACCGTATGAAGAAATATCATATATGATAGAAAATGTATCCTTAGGGTTTGCAGGAGGGACTTGAGCTTTCCTTAAATAGAGTTCTGACCACGGGCCCTCTCATAGAGGTAGGGCGAACTCAGCCACTTTCAGCAGCCCGTATGATTTATTAAGAAGCCCAATAACCTCATAATTAAGGCCAAATGCCCAATTCAGTTTTAATTCCAATTAATGAAACACTTAATGAAAACCACCCCTCGGCTAGCTATTCCTAGTGTGCTTTCGTGATCATGGTTGTTTAGTCGTTGCTCGGATGTTATCTTGAGTTGAATATTTATCCACCCGTACAATCTGACTCTTCGATGTGGCTAGGTGGGTTTAAAGATAATGAGTGGAAGAATAGAGTAGACGGCGCGAAGCTCTTCCTAAAGTTCTAAAGGACTACATCCATGATATAAAATTCTACCTGCTGGACGGCTTGCTCGAATCTCCTGGTGAAGTCGGTTTCCTCTTCCTACCTTATTATAGTTTGCAAAGAACTAATATTCCTCTTCTATCGTACTAAACAGAGGTATTAAGAGATGAATATGGTCCAGAGCTCACAGAACGACGAATTTACCAAATTACGCAGGAGCCTATGGAACCAACCTAGCACCGACCCCTAGAGACTAGCCGGAAAGACTTTGCATAACAAGTGATCGTTTCCGGAATTCAGAGTAATTGCCTGGTTGTAATGGAGCATGTGGTCATAAGGATTGCTAGAGCCGTCAAACATAGCAAAAGTTGGCATGATGAATCCTCGGGGTGGCTCGTAATCAAGGATGTGCTACCCTATGAGGGAAGAAAGTATGTCATTGGGACTTCGAATCGCTGCTATAGGTGGCACGTAAAGCACGGGCCTTGTTTCGGAGGTAGGGTAAGCTGGCTTTAGGGGCGGCATTACGCCCATAGGTAAGGTAAATGTGTTCCCAAGCGCTTCATTCGATTGATTCTAACCTCAGCCCGTCACCCAACAGAACGTATCACTGTTGGATTTTTTGAATGCAGGACAATGTGAGTGTCTCTGGCACTATCTATCTTTGTTACTTTTTGCTGGGGAGAGATTTGGTGAACTGTTTGAGGATATCTTATCATCTGTCGGTATATCTAGGTCGTTAGGGATGATGGGTTTCTTTCCTTTATCACGAACGACTGGATGCTTTGTTTGACCATTATCATGCACGTCTTTTTCGTCAAGATCGCTCTTTTCTCTACTTAGGCTCATAGACGATCGTTTTCACGCTGCAGGTGCTCAGCGCATTCTTGCAATTCCTTTATTTGTCTCGCCCGCTCCTCGTATTTCTTATCTAAATCTTGACGCCAATGAAGAAATTGATCTTCTAACGACTGGATCACTGGGTTGCTAGTCATTGCACTTGTATCAGATGAACCAGATGCGGGAATGGGAATCACCGGAGCTATTGGTGGAGGGCTACCGAATAGTTGTTGGAGCCAACCCTTGCCCATCGTCGATAAGACTTTTTGCTCTGGTTCCACAGACGACGCCAATTGTTGGTACCTGGATCGTCTGACCTCCAAGGCATCAATGGCGTGGTATAAACCTGCAAAAAATAACGGATCCAGCGGCGGTGTGCCGGTTGCCTCTCCGATGCTTAAGTCAACAAAAGAATGGAGAGGAAGGAGAAGGAATTATGACATTTAGGGTTGCATACCTTTTCCTCGTGGGGAGTGTTTGTTTTATATTTGAATTTCCCCTTGATTCTTGGGAAGATAATCTTGCGATTTCGACGATAGAATCTCTCATTCCTTATCAGAGACTAATTCTCCTTGATTTTTGGAAAGATAATATCACCAACTTAGTAATAAGATTGACTTTCCTTATCAAATATCAATTCTCCCTTATTTAGGATTATTGTTTTGAGACGTATTAAATTAAGAGATCCAGGGATGGATATCCTTTTAGTGGTAGGACGGGCGACTAGGGGGCTCGGGACTTCAGACGGGATGCAGGTCTTTTCCGTCTGAATAGCTCTCGTATGGTTTTGCGGTAAGAGGTTCTTTTGGGCCATATTGGGGTTTGAATCAAGCAATGGGCCCATGCAGATGATGGGCCTATTGGATAGTGGGTTTTGGGCTCAAAAGCCATGGTACTCACAATTATGATGAGAAGAAAAAAACTAAACTCAAGTTGTCTTCAATCTTGGTGTTGGATTGCAATGTTCATAAGCTATTTATAGGAAAATCCCGCAGCAAGGCGTGTACTATAGAATGCTAAGGATTTTAAAATAAAGAAAATTCGAGGAACACGTGATGTCCATGGTACAATGTTATATCTCTTGAGATTGCGAAATTTCTTATATATTTTTGAAGATACAGAATTACGTACCATTTGTGACAACTTAGAAATGACTAGCTAGTATGTAATGAGATACACATGTAACATGCTCATCAACTCTGCTTCAAACAAGAACCCCCCATTCCTTGATCGTCTTTTAGCACGTGGTTAACGGACTCTTAACAATAGTATATTAATGCTTATTAGTCAACTTAATTGGAGAATGTTTCGGCGCGCCCAAACTGTGTCGTGGGCAACAAGGAATTATCATCTTCATTTGTTTGTTTGAACTGCGATGTGTGACCTACTACAACTTGTCCCAATTGTTATATGATTTATATTAAAATAAAGTCTGAGCTTGCTGCTTCTTTGAGGGTAGTATGCATACCCTGTAAAGCTCTTTATTTCTTATACATATTTCTGTCATGGAAGAGATTCATTCATAATTATTTTCCTGTAATTTTATTGATTATTAATGCTTTGCATTAAATGATGAAGCTCTTTCTGTACAGAAGATTGTTTTAAAAATGTGTAACATGTAGCGTCAATGGGTCAGTATTGGGGTAATTACTCATCTTTTTCTAGTTAAATATTTGATTAATAGTTAAGCCTTATTCTAATCTACCATATAAGGACAATGATACTGGTCAAAAAATAAAGAAGGATGCAGGCATTCTGAGAATTTTAAGCACGTATTAAAAACTAAATAAAGGTACAGTATTGAACATGCATATTATGGTTATGCTTACAACAATGATTGTTTTGATCTTATATATATAATGGTACCAAGAACCTGGACAAATCGACCTTTTGGTCATTACATTCACGGCATCATGTTTACATGTATATGTATGCGAGAGAGGTTATAACTTATAATGTATGAGGGAGAGAGAGAGAGATTATAATACAATATTTAATTTGCATGCATTATTCGTTTCTAGTGTTATTAATTTTCATTCTAATATTTTATTGACTTGGGTGGTGCCTATCCGAAGAGGCTGCATCAGTGCTTAGCGATTCCCCATCACTAGAAAGCCAAGATATTAATATTTTTATGTTTGTGTTGCTTTTATATATGATTTGAAACTATCTATCCTTACATCCAAATTATTTATTTTCCCTCGTTGTAATAGTTTTTTTCATAATTCCCTATCACTAGAGAGCCAAAATATTAATATTTTTGTGTTTGTCGCTTTTCTATATGCTTTGAAAGTATCTATTACATCTAAACTATTTATTTCCCCACTTGGTAATAGTTTTTTTCACATAAGCCAGTTTTTAATGTTGAATTAAAAAGGGATAATGTAATAGTGAAAAATGGAAAGGAAAAATAATGGGTACTATATATACCCAGATGATGATGGAGTGCTGTTGCACCAGAGCTGATTGGTTTGAAGATGTATGCACTAAGCTTAGATGGTCCATTTCGGCTAACTGCTACTTTATCGGACGCACCTACTGATAAGTACAAATTAAATATGATGAATTATATTCTTTTAAGCATACAAATATGGTAAAAGAATAAACTCATTTTATCTCTATTTTCTTTTCTTTTTTCTCTAGCCACTTGTCTTTTTTAAGTAAGAAGCGATGATTTTCGACTATTTAAAGCTTGAAATCACTTATCTACACATCTTTTATAGAGTTTATCTTTTAATAAAGTGGTTATTTCATAAGGATTTAAGTATTTTATTGTTTCTCGTGTTATCACCGTCTTATTACGACTCGTTTGGTTTGTCGTCAGCTTGTTGCGATATGGTATTTTGCGTCGTCTTGTTACAATATTTTATTTGTGTGAAAGTAATTCAAATAAACAAAACAAATTCAATCAATCGAATATATTAGATTAGTGTTGTCGTATGGTGGAAAAATAAAGTCGTAAATATTTAGTCACTATATTATCAAATTTGCAAGCTTTATGTTGATTTATTATGCTATTAACTTGTATATTGTTTCATCCTTTATGATTTTTAACAATTTGTATCTTGGATCTATTAATCTATTGCAAGTTTGAACGAATAAAATTATTTTTTCTTTCAAAAAAAAGTATACAAATATTGCAATATACATGTGATGATGCTTTTTTCAACCGGAATTGGGGTACGGAGCGTGTGGGGTGTTGGCGGACACGAAAAGGATTAGCCGCGAGGAGGCGGGGTTGTAGGCTCCACGGATCGTGCAAAATTTGAGGCTAGGATCGGCTGTCTGTTGGTGCAACGGGGCTCGGACGCCAGCACTCCTGCGCAAAACAAAAATAAGGGAGGTCGGCGGGGGCCGCCGTGGCCAGCTCAAATCTAAGTCGGTTTCTTTCTGAGAGAGAAAGAAATTTGTTTAGAGGGGCGAATGTGTTGGCGTTGATTTTGCGTACCTTTCACCGATGGGGTGGCCTAGTATTTATAGTAAGTGTTCAGCTTGGTTGGATGGTGATTAGGATTTGCTCCCATTGGATGAGAATATTTTATTATTATTGGTATGGTTGGTAAATGATATGAGAAAGAAACAGGTTTATTTGGAATAATCTTCACTTCACCTTATTAGGATCCTTTGGGGGGATCCGTCGATGATGTCTTATTATTGTCTTTCTTTCCTTATTGGTGAGATTGGCTGGACTGCTTGAATGCTATATTAGGGACTATTCTATTTTTACATTACTATGGGAGATTCCATAATCGGTCTTTAGACGTCGGGTTGGGCCACCTCATTAAGGAGTACGGCACCAAAGGCTTAGTGTTGTTGGCGTAGAAAGGCCTAAAATGCTCCAATGGGCATGTCTCTCCTTTGAGGTTTAGTGGATGGGCCTCAGTGTTTCGTTGGGTTGGCAGGTGGAGCTATGGAGCCTTGTTTTGAACCACTGTCCCGGTTGCCCCGGCCCTTGTATGCAGTACGTGGGCAAGGGCTATAATTAATCTAAGCAGGATGCAATTTCACGATGTGCGCTTGAGAAATTTGGATTAGTTAGGGCTTGGTCACCGTCATTTGTCTTATGATAATGATGACTCTTCGATTTTCGCGCTCATTTCTCCCACTCCTTTCAGTTTCCTTTTGTTTCTTTCGCAGACATCCTCTGTCTTGTGTGCCTTTGCTTTTGGACCTTTTCTTTGCCTTTAGCGAGTTCGGACTTCCTTCTCTCTTAGTCTTCTGTCTGAGCCTTTTTGTTCAGAGTCTTTCTCTGTTGTCTTTCTTGGGATAGTCTTTTACGCATCGTATTTACTGCAGGTCCACTTTGCGTCTTTGTCTTCTTGAAGTACTCTTTTCGGACGTCTGACGAGGTGTTAGAGTTGGGTGGCCGAATTTTATTTCATTATTTACTTTCATCATGGGTCAAGATTGGCTCTTCTTCTCTGGCATTATCAATGGTGACTCTTATTTATTCTTTGGTTACGTGCGGGAACTAGCGGTGTCTCTAGGCCCACCGTTGGCCGGAGTTGCACTTGAGATGCGGAGGTGCCTCCTCTTCCCTTGGACAAGGGTAAGGGGAAAGTGAATCTGATTAAATACCCTGGGAGGTCAGAATATCTAAGATCTGCCGTTCAACATGCTTTAACTATGGGACCTAGCAAGGTCGGTCCTTCATATGGGGCCATCTTTGCCAGACGCTACCAGCCTCCCTTTGGCGTTCGGGTGTGGTCCACGGCGTTTGACCCTACATGTGGTGCTGTGCCTAAGATGGTGTGCTTCTTGGTAGCCTTCGATAACGGTCTTCGCTTCCCTCTGCATCCCTTCATAAAAGGGGTTTTGCAACATTTCAATGTGTGTCCTTCTCAACTCGCGCCCAATGGTTGGGGTATTTTGGTTAGTCTACTGGTTTTCTTTAGGGACAGGGGGCTCGGTGTCCCCAGCATAGCCTTGCTTCTTTACCTTTTTAGCCCGAATGAGACATCCGAGGGCTTTCTTTATTCTAGGCGTTAAATCCTCACGAGTGATTTTCGATCTTCCCCTCCTCCCAGTTTGTGGAAGGGGCCTTCGCCTAGCCGTTAGAGGCGTGGTGGGAGTATGACCCTCTCGACAAGGACGACACCCTGGGCGTTCCGGTGGCTTGGACCACCCCCGAGAATCTTCGTGAGTGTTCGTTCTGTTTTTGGTTATAACTTGTATGTGGTCACTAGGTATCTCTGATTTTGTACTGTCTACATGCTTCTCAGGTGCTCGAATTGATCTCAGCGCTGAAGATAACGTCATAGCGTTGGCGTTGGCTGAGTGTCCTTCTCGTCCTTACGCGGAGTTGATCAGGTCGGATGTTCCCGGTCCATCGAATTCGAGGTCTACTCGATCTACTGCTCTGAGGCCTTCACTTCCTTCCACCATGAAAGTTCCTCCCGTTGGGCCCTCTGTTGCTAAACCCACTAAGGGGGAACTGTTGGCCCAGTTGGAGATGGTGTCTCGGAAGCCCCGAAGTGGGAAACGAAAAACCTCGGACTCCGTTGAGAAAAATCGGCCGGCTTTGGTCAAGTTCCGAAGTTGGGGCGTCTTTATATTCACGGAAGTCTTCTCACATCCCGTAAGCCCGGAACAAGTTACGGCTCCACATAGTTTTGAGTTCGAGTCCCATTAAGTGCGCTCACGAAGCGAGAGGTCCTTCGGGTGGGGCGTTGAACAGCAGATTGGCGGTCACGCCCGTGCCGTGCGGAACCCGGTAGCGAAGAGGTTGGGTCACCTTCTCGAGAAGCGGAAGGCGAGGAGGAAAGATTCGGAATCCCCCGATTGCGTGACGGAGACTCTTTACGCCGCAATGTCGAACTGTGGCGGCCTTGATGTATGCCGTCCATCTTAAGGACTCTGATCTCAAGAGGTCGGTTACGCTTCACGTTGATGAGGCTTTGGCCTTATCTCTTTAGAAGTCGCCTCGTAAGTTCAGTACCTTGTCGTATTTGATTCGGTCGAGGAGCGAGTTTCGAACTTGCAATGGATGTTGATTCTGGATGCTAATGCGGTGGCTGCCTCATTTTGAAGGGTTTGGCCAAAAGGACAAAATAAATGAGGCCATGCCAGCGACGGGCTTATAAGGCGAGGGTGGCTTCCTCACGTGCGGCGGGTTGGGCTGCGGTCGGAGTGCAACGTATGGTCGAGGAGCCGGTGAAGCTGAATCGACTTGGAAGCATACCGTGTCGGCCCGTGCTCGGGCCGAGGGTAGGGAAGACGAGGCCCGGAACCACTTGAGGGCGGTTGAAGGTGAGCTTCAGGAGGCTCGAAATGATTCAAGAAATTTATGCGAGAGCGACTTGATGGAGGCTAGGGCGGCGCGATGCGCGATATGAGCTTGAATGGTTAGGGGATGAGCTTCTCACATCCCGAGCGAAACGGGAATCTAAAGGAGCTGCGTGCGATCAAAGGCGATGCGTGATAAGGCGGCGGCTTTGTTGGGCCCGAGGGGATGGTCGCGAAATTGCGAGGCGGCGGCTCGATTGGAACCGCTGGCGAGAGTGCGGGGCTGCGTGGGGATCTTCATCAGCAAATAACTCTGGTGGCTCAGCGGGACGAATTTATTAGAAGATTGAGAGCTAAGGCTTCTAATCAATGGGTTTCTAGGTGGCTCGCCTTTCAGAAGAAGGCTATTCTTTGTCCAGGCTGTGGACACCTTTGACCTTCAGTAAGCGAGGGAGGGATGGGGGATTCACCCCTGCTGTGATTATCCTAGAAAGGCCGGGTACCCCAGTGAGGCCCTCTCCCTTAACTTCACCGTCAGCTTCTCTTTACGTGCACGATCTCACAGTACGCACATCTTCGCCTGCTCGATGTCGGCTTTTATACTTTTCTCTTTTATTTTATTTTATTTTATATATATATATATATATATATATATATATATATATATATATATATATATATTTTTTTTTTTTTTTTTTTTTGTTTTGTTGGCGTGGGCCTCAAAACATATGTAACATTAATCATGATGAATACTCATTTTTGCACCTCATTTCTTTCACCTCTGCTTGTGCTCTTTATGTGGCGTTCTTCTTAATTTGGATCGACTTCTTGTCTGCGTAGTGCGGATTAGGCACTGGTCGAGATGTTGGTATGGCCCAGTTCAACGAGGCTTTTGGGCTCTAAGGCCTAAGTAGCCTGAGCTAAACTGACCTTTGGGTTGCATAACTGGTGTTGAGTTGATCTCGTCGATGTGAGGCTGTTTGGGGCTGCATCGGGTGATTTACAGAGTTAGGCCCGGCTCTGAAATTTGCATGGCCTGTAGGATGGTTAGGCTCGTCAATGTAATCTTGGGCTCCGTTGGGTGATTTTCTGAGTTGAGCCCGACTCACAGAATTTGCATGGCTGTGTAGAGTAGAGCGAACTTCGTCAAAGTAATTTCTTGGGCTCCATCTGTGATTTACGAGTTGACGACTCCTAGAGGCACACGGCTATGTAGAGTAAGCGAGCTTCGTCGAGGGTGGTATTGGGCTCCGTCGGCTGATTTACTGAAGAGTTGAACTAACTCTAGGCTGCACGACTGAAGTAAGTAGGCGACTTGTTAAAGTGGTTTCTTTGGGCTCATCGGTGATTTACTGAGTTGAGGCGACTCTAAATTTGCCGACTATGTAGAGTAAAGCGAACCTTCGTCAAAGTGGTACATTGGGCCGTCGGCTGATTTGCACAGGCTGGATTAACTCTAGGTTGCACGGCACAGTGTAGAGTAAACGAACTTCGTCAAAGTGAAATTTCTTTGGGCTCGACGTTGTGGCGGGAGTGCGATGTAACTGGCGATCTGACTCCTCGGGTAGGCGTGACTGTTCGAGTAGGCAGACTCGTCAAAGTGGTAGCGGGAAGCCGGGCGTGGCGGTGGCGATGTAACTGAGGTGATCTGAATCCTCGAATTAGAGTGACACAATGCGAGTAGACGAACTCGTCAAAGTGAGTTACTGGGCTCACGGTATTTGTGTGCAGTGGCGATGTAACTGGTGATCGACTCCTCGAAGTAAGCGTGACTATGTAGGTAAGAGCCAGACTCGTCGAGTGGTCTTTGACTCATTGTGTGCAGTGGCGATGCTTTGAGCTGATCACGACTCCTCGGGTAAGCGTGACCTATCACGAGTAAAACCGAACTTCGTCTAAAGTAAAGTGTTTGGGCTCGGGCGTGTGGTCGAGTGGCGATGTAACTGGTGATCGACTCCTCGGGTAGTGGCTTTGTGCGAGGAGTGAGCCAGACTTGTCGAATAAAGGCTGCTTCAGGCTCGGTATTGTGGCCGAGTGGCGATGTAACTGGGCGATCGGACTCCTCGAGTAGCGTATTTTGTCTGAGTAGAAGAACTTCGTCGTAGTGGCTCTTTGGAGCTCCGTATTTGTGGCGAGTGGCGGTGTAGCCTGAGTTGATCTGATTCCTCAGGTAGCGTGACCTGTGTTGAGTAGACGAACTCGTCTAAGTGAGCCGCTGGGCTCCAAGCGTTGTGGCCGAGTGGTGATGTAGCTGAGGCGTCGACTCCTCGGGTAACTGACTGTCTGAGTGACGAACTCGTCATAGTGAAATTTCTTCCGGAGCTCATTGTGCCCGGAGTGGCGGTGTAACTTTGGTGATATGACTCCTGGGGTAGTGACGTGAGTAGACGAACTCGTCAAAGTGAAATTTGGCGGGCTCCGGTATTTGTGGCCGATGGCGATGTAGCTGGTGATCGACTCCTCGGGTAGCGTGACTTGTGCGAGTAGACGAACTCGTCGAAGTGAACTCTTGGAGCTCTTGATATTTGTGGCAGTGTTGATGTATAGCTGGTGATCGACTCTCGGTGGGCAGTGACTTGTGCGAGTAGACGAACTCGTTAAAGTGAATTTCTTGGACTCGGTATTTGTGGCCAGTGGGTGATGTAGCTGGTGATCGACTCCTCGGGTAAACGTGACTGTCTGATGGGGAACTTCGTCGAGTGAAATTTCTTGGAGCTCCGGGCGTTATTAGTAGAGTAGGCGATGTAGCTTTGGTGATCGACTCCTCGAGATGGCGTGACTGTCACGAGTAGATGGACTCGTCAAAGTGAGGCTGGCTGCGATGCGTATTCGACTTCGATTTTCTTGGAAAGGTCACGAGCGTCTTAATTCTTTGATTCTGAGAATTTGAAACGTTCGAGCGACCTTTTGATGCTGGCCTTCTTATAAATGGCTTCATTCTATGGAGTTTATGCTTTGAATGATACGCGCCTTACAGTGCGTCACGAAATCTGGCGAGATCAAGCGTCGAGTTTGGTTACGCGCCATTTGAGGATCCACACGAAGATTCTAGTTCAATTATGTTGGACTTCTACTTGTGGGAGTTGTGTTTTTCCCTAGTCTCCCCTTTATGGGAGTCATGTTATTCCAGCTTCGTGCCAGGGAATGCGTCTGGGGAGGGCGATGCATTTCTTCCGTCGCCTTCTCCATTTTCTGTTATTCTTTCTCTTCCTTTCTCCTTTCTCCTTCTCCTTCTTTTTCATCTTTTCTTCCACATCTCATTCTCCTTTTTTGTTTTTACGCACAAACTCCTTCCATCCCTTTCTTCTTCTCCTCTTTTCCTGTACACGGCCTTCTTCTATTTATTCCTTCTCGTTTCTTTTCTTTTTCTTCTGTGAGATTTATTTATGTTTTTTTAGGAACTGCTTATCTTAAGTGCTTCGAAGGAATGTGTCGATGGCCTGCTGTTTTATGGCGAATGTAATCTTATTGAAATAAAGAGAGACTTTTCCTTTTATGTCCTATGAGCTTTCTCATTCTATTGCATATAATTTTTTTAAGCATTATATATGCGAGTTACTTGTAGCGTCTTAACAAAATAACCGATGCGGTCGAGATAGTTAACTAAAAATTGATAAATCTCCATTTAAGATTGAACCAAGGTCTCTTGATAAAAGCGTTTAAGATGTTCCGCGTCCCGGGCGCATGCTGCCAAAATTTCCCCTCCTCTGTTTGGGCTCGTAATTGCACAGTGCGACTATTTCGAGCTATGATGTAGGGGCCTATACCTAGTCAGGGGCCCACTTCCCATGTGCCGGGATTCTTCCGTCGGGCAAGAGTTTTTTTAAGACCAAATCACCCGGCATGTAGCTCCTTGGTTTGACTTTTTGGTTGTAGTACCTTGCCGTCTTCCTTTGGTATTCTTCTATACGCCTTAGAACTTGCTCACGTTTTTCATCTAAGAGATCCAAATTTAGACGGAGAGCCTCTGGCCATCGTGCTCCACCGGGCCGTTTAACTCGAATTGGGACTTTAGTCCGATCTCGATTGGGCTACCGCTCTCGTGCCGAAGGCTAAGGCGAACAGGTTTCCTCGAAAGTGGCTGACTTTGTGTTGTCCTCAGAGAGGCCCACAAGACTGGGGGAGGTATTCACCCACTTTCCTTTAAGATCTTCCTAATTTGAGTCTTTAAAGCTACTCTTTAAGGGTTCTGATGGTGACTCACCCACCGTTGGGGATCGGCTGATGGGCCGGGAGATGAGAGTAGTAATTTTAATTCCGAGCCCTAAGCATTTAAATCTCCACTCACGTTGTCGAATTGTTTCTCCGTCTGTCCGACACCGTGGCTCTTAGGATACCAAACTCAGATATGATAGCTCACCACACAAAAATCACAGATCTTGCTCGTGATCGTGGCTAAAGGCTCGCCGTACCCCCACGGTGAAGTAATTCATCATGACGATGATGAATTTACATCGTCCTTCCCAAGGGGCGAGGTCCAGTATGTCCAAACCCCATCAAGGAAGGGTCGGTGGGCTTGTGGATTGACGCCAAGAGCTCACGGGAGGCAGAGATCTCGCTGCCTCCCGCGCAGATCTTGCATTTAACTAGGGCTCTGCCATGCCTTTGAGCATTGCAGCCGCAGTAACTTTGCCTCAAAGACCTTCCTGCCAATTCTCGAGCTCCGATGTTATTTCCGCATATACCCTCGTGTACTTCTCTTAGCACGTATTCTATGTTCTTTCCCGCGATCCAATTTGAGGATCAAAAGTAAGAAACCTCTTATACTGTGCTTTCATGATTAGTGAACTCCAGCGTATTCCGTCCTTATTTTAGTCGCTTCCTTCGGTCGCCGTAGACGTCCGTTCATTATAGTCCCAAATGGGGTCCATCCAACCTACTGCACTCCAACCTGGGCAACCTCCACGTCGTAGAGATCAATAGAAGGCTCTGCCATGTATTTGACAGATGTCGACCGACTGAGGTCTTCCTTTAAGAATGCCAGCGCTAGCTTTGCCAAGGCCGGGCTCGAGTTCTCTCGCTCCGGGACATGTCCGACCGAACTTGCACCAATTTTTTTTAATAACCAGACCTTTGAGATATAGGATCATCCTTCCACTTTTACCAGAAGGTCTCTATCTGCCTTACTACTGCCTGGGAGTCACCGCACCTCTACCGATCGACTTCCAAATGAATGGGCGAGGCTGAGGCCAAAGCTATGACGGCCTCATATCTCTACTGCTGTTGGAGGCTTGAAATCCGACCGAGCACGCATCACTGCCCATTCCTTCTCGAGAAGTCAAGATTAGACCTCGCTCCGCCCCTCAGGCTCGGCAGCCCAGCCAACAGAGCTTCCAAATGGGAGGTCATTCATTGTTTGAGCGTTCTGAGCAGGTTCCGCCAGGGTGAACTCCATGATGAAGTCGGCTAAGACCTGCCCTTTTATCGCAGTTTTCAGCTTGTATCTGATGTCGAACTCACTCAGCTCTATGGCCCACTTCATCAACCTTCCGGAGACTTCTGGTTTATGTAACACTTGCTTCATCGGGTATTCCGTTGGAACTTCTATGGTGTGAGCCTGGAAGTAAGGGCGAGCTCGAAGGCGGCTACTAAGGCCAAAATTAGTTTCCATCCTCGGGTAATTCCTCTCCTCCGTCCTCTCAAAGCTCTACTAATGTTAGGGACCGGATGTCAGGACTCGTTTTATCTCTGACGAGGACAGTGCTGGTCGAGAAGTCTGATACAGCCAGGTATAGGGTGAGGAGCTCCCCTTCAATGGGGATTCTACTAGAATGGGGGTGATGAGCTTAAAAGTCATCCATTTTCAGTCCATTTTTCTGATTGATTTCTATCTAAAAAAGGACTGATTTATATGCAGAAATGTGGAATAACTCACCAAACTGCTATACAGTAGGAAATTCAAGAGAAAGAGGATATTGCAGTAGAAGGAGCAGAAAGTGGCTGAGCAGGAATGACACGACTGGCTGAATGATGTCGCAACAGGAGAGGTGCACGAGGAAGAAAGGACCTAAGGGTCGACGCCGACGCAATGAAGAATCACCAAGGTCGCAACCACAAAACTCCAAATGCGACATAAGGGCAATTAAAGGCGTAACGAAAGCGGTCACAATAGGAAACTCCAAGTCATGCAACCATAAATTATCGAAGAACAAGATACGATGTCGCTAATAACCATTTCGAGGTCGCGAGAATCAAGGGCGAGCAAGACATGTAAGTCACGACACAAGATTTTCAAGAGAATGAACATCGAATCGCGACATTTAGAAGAAGATGTGACATGACAGAATAAAGGAATTGTTCATAGAGTGGGTATCAGAGACAACTTGCAAGGAATTAAGGTCGCGACGTCATTTAGAGGTCGCGACCAGAAGATGAACCTTCTTTGGGAAGAATGGATGAGTGCTTAGACAACGGAGGTCGCGACAAAGAATCGAGGTCGCGACATAGGAAGAGCCAAGGGATGCTAAAGGCAAGTCGCGACCAAATAAAAGCCTACACGACATTATCTTGATAGCGAGGTCGCGACAAAGAATCGAATTCGCGACATAGGAAGAGCCAAAGGGATCTTAAAGAAGCGAGAGTCGCGACCAAATAAAGCCTGAAAAATGTTTAGGCAATGATGTCGCGATAAAGAATCGAGGTCGCGACATTAACAGCCCAAAATGGGCAGGTTAATGAAATCCGCAGGTGACTTGAACCCATAAATAAGCGAAATTGCTACTTAAGGAAGCGCTCTTGGCGGCCGAGCGAGAGATGCAGGTAGCTGGGCCTCATGTATTTAATTTTCTTTCTTTTGTTTTCTTTGTTATTTTAAGATTAGATTGTTATTTCTTTAATTTTGGATTTGGGCGTTATTATTAAAGTAGAAGGCGAATCACGAGAATTCTATTTGTTTCAAATTACTGTCTGGATCGTCTGAATTCCAGACAAATTTTGGAATTCGGATTTCCAGTGTCCGATATACAGTGGTTTTCTTGATCAGAAAGCCATTATAGAGTGTAATAAAGTAATTTAGAAACCCAGCTTCCATTGAATAGACTCTATTGTTAGAATTTATCTTTCCTGTAGAAATTTATGGAAACTCTTTTGAACCCGGTTCTCATCTACTTCTTTGGTTACGAATATTCATGTCAGTCCCAATATCGATTATCACATCACGCAATAGGATTGTTTCATCTCACGATTTGAGGAGGCCCTCTGAGTGACAGAGAAGGCATTCACGAGGAGTAGTGAACAATTTCTCAAGGTATCTGTTTTGATAATGGAGATCTAATGAGCTCTGTGAATGTAAGTCGATACATCGTCTTCTCACTTGAAATCGAGATTGAGTTGAATGACTTATCAATTTAAAAAAGCAGAGAGTTCACCTCGATTCGAACAGTAAGTTCTATCCCGTGTTAGCAAGGATCTAATCAAGGAAAGGATGAACTGTTCCAATTTTGAGGAAGAGAAACCAGTAAAGTGTAAACCCATGTTGTATACACATGTCTTAGGAATTTAAGGTTTGTAGTCCATGTTCGAGGGTATGAAGTGAAAAGAAAAATATCGAGAACAAGGCAGCTCGAGATTAAAAGTAGTTATTTAATCCCTCTGTCTTGAAAGAATCGGGGAAGATTAGATGATGAAGCAGTCTGCGTGAGGAGAAGTCGAATTTGCCTTTACCATATTCCTTGGAATGGGTTTAAATGCATTGGTTCATGAAGCAAAGGATTCTGAGTAGTGCGAGGAATTGATGTTTCCATGATAGCGAGTATTTTCAATGCTCCCTTTAAAAGATAACTGATCAGTTTGAATTTGTTATTTTAGATTTTCAGTTTTAATTCATTTGTTATTAAATCACTTCTCTTAGTTTTTATTATTTTAAGGTTTGCTAAGGATATTTCAATTGCCTATCAAAGTTCAAATAGTATAGAGTTCGAGTAGTCAGGGTAGTTGATTGAGAATTCTTTAGATTAAGTGGGAACGATATCTGGACTTAAATCCAATTTACTACTTGTTCGACCTGTACACTTACGCGGCATCCACGGATCGAAACCGAAGAAAATGATTTACTCTTAAAGGAGCTTAAACTTTTGATCGATCTGATAGATAGAGACACAACAAACAAGTTTCATGGCATTATTCTTTGGGGATTAGATAATAGTCCTTGGGTGATAACGCTATAAATTTGTATGAGTACAATTGCATCAGAAAGGGTGAACAAGTTTTAGGCCGTTGTCGGGATCAAAAGAATTTGGTGAATCAATATTCGGACAGCGAAATACTAGTTTGGACATAATTTATAAAAGAAAATTGAAAATTTGAAAAAATGACTCAACGGCAATAGTTTACTTGAATCTTGAAATATTTGTAGAGCTTTTCATGGCCATCTGATTTTTGGTATCCATAGGCTCCATTTGATCTCGGTATATTATAATTTCGGAGTTAATTCGTACGAGACGGGGAGCTGAATTGTTGCCACTAGACACTAGTCGAAGAAGAACACTGGAGGGCTAAAGAAAGGTTAAAGTGCGAAATAAGCGAAGATGGCGAGACGAAAGAGATTGGCCGTGATCAACCCGAGGTCAGCGTGAAGTACCTCGAGCGAGACCTTTATGGAGGACTTACGGAACCCGATTATCCAAGATAAATACTTCCGGCGAGTGAGGCAATTTAGCGATAGATCTTAACAATTTTGAGCTCAAACCACTTTGATCACCATGGTTCCAGCGAACCAATTCCACGGAGTCACCCCTCTGAAGATCGAAGCGAACACTTGCAGGACGGTTTAAAATAATATCTGATTAAATTGAATGAATTGTGAGACCATAAGTTATTAAGCGGCCGATTGTTTCATTCTCTTTAAGAATATAGGCACGCATCATGGTTTTGACTCACCATGGATGTTAATACATGGGAAGAGCGTGGGAGCTTACGACGGATTCTCTCCGTACCATACGAGCGAAGGAAGTACTTAGCACTAAGCGAGGGGAAGATGAGAGTGCGCCACCTTTGCTTGGGAGAGATACAGAGGCTCACTGAAGAGATGTCCCATGCGGGATAGGCACGAAGACACAAATGGACATCTTCTACCGCTCCATAGTTATACCTCAGTATAATAGATGCAGCTCTTGACGGAGCATTCGAGAAGAAGAAAGCGAGAAGAAATGAGACAAGGCGGTCGAAGATCTTGCTAGGTGCAACATGAGACCTCCTTATGAATCCTCGGGAGCGACGAAGTGACAGCTAAAATGGAATGATTGAAATTTGAACAAGATAATATGCACGCCATAGAGCGAAGCTAGATGCATTGATGCATCGGTTGGATAAATAATAATGCACTACACATAAATGAGATGGGAACGTGGAAAGAAGGAAGAGTAAATAATCTTTGAGGCGTTGAAGAGGAGGTTCTATCACGATGGGAGGCTAATATTTGAGCAGAGCAAAGAGCATATCATTTCAAGCCCTAACTGACACATGACCCATTATACCTGACATTAAGGAACCATTGATAATTTCTCTTATGGTGGGAGGAACCTGTTTCACGATCCCAGACATAGGCAAAACTTTCAACAAGGTATGCTCCACCAGGTTCAATGACAACGGGGAGAGGGCATAAATGAATATCGAGTCAAAAGGACTCAGGACAACTGAAGACCAATCTTTGCGGTTCATGGGGAAAATAAAAATTTGTTAAACTTCCATGAACAAAGGTTTGCATAATTAGGAAGCTTCAAAACCAATTCTCAAATTTTAGGACAACCACAATGCCTCTCTCAAGAACACAGGCGCAAATAGAGCAACTAGCCCTAACCTGAAATCAAATTAAAGATGCTTTTCCCGGTGACCTGAGAAAATCGAAGAAAATGCATGTTGTGTAGCTTAGAAGTGGAAAAAATTAGAAGGAAAGTCGGGAGAAAGATGAAAACAACAAGGAGAGGATCACGGAAAATCTTTGAGTCAGGGAAAGAAAGGAAGAAGAAGCGTGTGAAGAAGAAAAAGAAGAAAAAAGCCCGGGGAACTCTATGCACGCAGATTTCATTTCATGAGGAAATTTATGAAAAGTCAAGGATAGAGGAAGCGATTCATAAAGTTTTGAAAACTTTCGAGAGTTGGAAATAAGCATGCCATTCCTGAAGTAGTATCAAATGCCACTTTATGCCAAATTCTTGAAAGAATTTTAAACGAAGGAAAGAATTGCGAGAGAGGAGTAGTGAATCATTGCTTCTTGCCAATCTTGATGATAAGAAATTTACAGAGAAGATGAAAGACCACATGAAGTTTCACCATTCCTTGCACCATTGGAGGATTTGGGGAATTAAAAGGCTCTTTATGACTACGGTGCAAGTATTAACAATACCATTATACGTACAAAAATTAAGTTTGGGGGAGTTTACTCCCGCTCACATTGCCTCTCGAATGGCGAGATATATGATGGCGAAACTTTGAAGGATTAGTGAATGTGCTTGTTAAGGTGGGGAAATTTGTTTTCTGTCGACTTTATCATCTGGACATTGAAGAAGATTCACAAGTCCCTCTAATCTTTAGGAAGGCTGCATTCCTAACAAGCTGGAGCTCTTTAATAGATATACGAAAGGAGTTCTCAACTCTCGGGGTTGGAGAAGACGGTGACTTCAATGCGCTCCCAGTTTGAAGACTTTAGACACGAGATAGGAAGATTACAAGTTAGTAGATGATGTCTCTCAACAACTCACGATTGTTATTATGATTGTGTCTTTCGACTTCTATCCAATGAAAATGAGATAAATTTCGATATCTTTAAGGTGTGTTAATTCGATTTTCAGCGCATCGATTTACCATTCTCTAGAAAAGGTGTTGAGTCTTAAATAAAACGACATGGACAATGAAACGATAATGAAGAGAAGAATTTCATCAACATACCGGTCACGGTGGGCTAGTTTTAAAAGAGTTGCCGCCATCCCGAGTATGCTTACTTGGAGCTACCAAAGTAAACCGGTGATTATCTCTGCTAGACTTCGGTGATCTTTGAAGACGAAGGCTGTGAAATTTTGAAGAATTATCGGGTCGATTGCATGGTCATAGATGAATTAAAGTATCTCAGTTCGTCAATATGCATGTGTGCACAAATACTGCTGGAGGAGATACAAAACCATATGTTGAACATCAAAGAAGATTGAACCAGTCTATGAAAAGTAGTCGAAGAGTGCTCAAATGGTTGAATGCTGGTTTTATATAATAAATCTGGGCAGTCAGCAGGTTAGCCCGGTATATGGTTCCCACGAGAAGAGTGGGTTCAGTGATCGGAAATGAAAAAAATAGTTAATTCCAGCAAGAGCGGTGACGGATGGAAGTATGTATAGATTCAGGAGCTGAACACATGACAGGAAGGATCATTTTCGGGTTGCCTTCATTGATCGGATGTTAAGACGAATTTAGCAAGACACCCTCATTTACGTTTCCTAGATGGATATTAGGCTATAACCAGTTACCATTACTGAGGACTAGGAGAAAACCACATTCACATGCCCTTATGGCACCTTTGCCTTAAGAAGGATACCATTTGGGTTGTGCAATGCTCTTGCTACTTTTCAAAGGTGTATGATGTCCATGTTCTCAGATTTGGTTGAGGAGGTCATGGAGATTTTTATGGATGACTTCACAGTATATGGATCCAGTTTTGAGCATTGTCTAAACAACTTGGAAACAGTGCTTCAAAGATGCAAGGACAAACGAGCATTGGCTGGAAAAGTGCCATTTTGTCATGGTAGCAAGGTATTGTTCTTAGTCCATAAATTTATGCTACGGGGCCCCAAGTAGGCAATCAAAGGTTTCGATTATCAAGACTCTTGCACCGCCCACAACAGTAAAAGGGATAAGGAGTTTCTTGTGACATGCTAGATTATATAGGAGATTCATCAAAAGACTTCTCAAAATAGCAGAGCATTGTGCATATTCTTGGAGAAAGACCGCAGGTTTAATTTTGATGACTCCTATGAGGCGGCCTTTGAAGAAATCAAGATCAGTTAGTTCAAGCACCTATCGCTGGCGCTACACGGAATGGGATCGAGATTCGAAATAATGTGTGATGCCAGTGATTTCGCAATGGGAGCTGTATTGGGGACAAAGAAAAGAGAAGATATTCAGAGCCATATACTATGCTAAGGAACCTTAGGTGAAATGAAAAGTATTGACCTGCGAGAAAAGGAGATCTTTAGCCATAGTTTTCTTGTGAGAAATTCAGGCCATACATTTTGGGATCCGTATTATCGTTCCTGCTTGACCATCGACAATCAAATGTCGATGTCGAAAAGGAGTAAGCGGGCGATAAGGTGGGTGTTGTTACCTCTGAGTTTGATGCGGAAATTAAAGATAAGAAAGGTTGTGACAATGTGATGTTGATCGCTTGTCGGAGTAGAAAAACAAGTAGGAGGAGCGAATTAGCAGAGAACTTTCCGGATAGGCAAGCTGTTTAAATTTTCATTCCAACTCCCATGGTATGCTGATATCGTGAATTACTTGGCTTATGGAGTAGTGCCTCAGGATTCGACTACCAGCAGAAAGAAAGCTTAAGCGACGGTAGGTATTACATGCAAGGATGACCCATTTCTATTTACAAAGAGTCTTGACATGATTATAGAAGAAGATGTGTGCGGAGAGTGAACAAAGCAAAATTTTGAATGAATGCCATGCATCACCACATATAAGGACATTTTACGGAAAAATCGGCTCTAAGATACTCAATCTGGATTTATTGGCCCTTATCTTTAGAGCGTCTTGGATGGGTCAAATTATGTGATAGATGCCAAAAGATTGGAAATATCGGCGAAGCAGAAATGCCCCTACAAGGCATATTGGTGGTGCAAATTTTTGATGTATAAGAATAGATTTATGGGACCACTTCCATGTCATTTGGAAACTTGTACATACCTCTTGCGGTGGATTATGTGTCCAAGTGGGTGGAAGCAATAAGCTTGTCAAGGAATAGCTGGTAGTGAGTTTCTTATGAGAACATTTTAGCTGATTCGGAACACAGGGACTATCATCGGTGACGAAGCCACTTACCAAACAAATATTTACACCAGCTCATGAAACGGTATGGGATCAAACATATAATGAGCCTAGCTTATCACCCCCAGACTAATGGACAAGTAGAAATTTCCAATAGGGAGCTAAGGATCTTGGAAAAGACGCAAGTTGAAGCGGGAAAGATTGGTCTTCCAAACTTGATGATTACCTTTGGGCTTCTGGACTGACATTCAAAACTCCATTCTGGGATGTCCCACATCTGAGTGGTCTTTGGCTTAAACCATGTGGGCCATCAAGCTGAACTTGATTTCAAAATTCTGAAAGAAGAAATGCTCAATTGAATGAACTAGAAGAAATGCGAGAAAGCAGAAGCTATGATAATGCTAGAATATACAGAGACCAAGACAAAGAAATGGCATGATCGAGTTAAAGAAGGATTGACGGGATGTCAGGTGCATATTTAACTCAGTTAAAAGATTATTTCGGGGAAGTTGAAATCAAAGATCGGTGGACCATATACGGTGGTGTCAAGTACTACCTTTGGAGCAATAACACTCGGAATTGTAGTCTTGGGAAGAATTCAAGGTTAATGGTCGGCGAGAGCAATATCGACCGGGGAGAAAGAAAGGAAGAACTCAGTGGTGAATTGAAGGGAGTAGGCTTAAAACGACTAGTCGGGTTAAGGACTCAAAAGCAGGTGACTCATGGGAGGCAACCCATATAGATTTTGCTTCTTTATAGATTTTGATTTTTAATTACTCGTTTTGATTTTTTATTCTTGTAATGATTTGTTAGGACTTGCTAAGTTAGTATTTGATCAATTAAACCCCTTTTGAAATTATTCCTGAGTGTGCCTATCTTGAAATCGCGGGGCTCGGGTGAAAGAACCAACTCTGGGGCCCGGCTCAGGCCACTTCCTGAAGATAGGCGACTTAGAAAAAAGTATTTTTTCTCCACCAAACAAATTACATGGAAAATAAATAGAATGCATGTTTGAATTGTTGTTTGAGAGTACTTTGTGGATGTTAAGAATTTGCAAAATTAATAAGGAGTGCAAAATTTGTCGATCATCAAATTTAGGGCAAATCTGAGACTAAGTCGCGACGAGATTGCAACTTAGTAAGTATTGAGGGGAGAGCAGAGCGGTCGCGACGGAAGAGTTGTAATCGCTGACGAACATTCTGGTCATGACAGGAACATTTGGAGTCGCGACAGAACAATTCCTTGAAAGAATAGTGAAATTGTGACAAGCTCCAGCTATGTCATGAAATTACTTGACCAAGGGGGTAGAAATGCAGGATGTCGTGGCATTGTTATGTGTCCTCCCACGAGCTTACTTATGCCGCGACGAGCAATAATAAGAATCACGACATAAGAAAAGAGAGTGTTACTTAGCGGGGCAACTTTTAAATACGCCCTTTATTTAATAATGACACACAATTCTTGAGCTGAAATTTAAGTTGCATTAAAGCGCAATTAAATGAAGTAATAAAGTCCACAAATAATGATTGAATTGCAAATGTTGAGAAACTCCCTCCATACTATTTCATTCCTTAAAGAAAATACAACTGCCTTCATCTTCGCCTACTCTCTGGTTTTCCAATTCTTGCAAACCCTAAGATCCAAATTCTTCTAAAAACATTCCTATTTCTCAAATGGCCGGGCGAGTCAACCCCTCGTCCCAAATCTAAGCCGAGATCATGGAAGAATACTTTCGGCAGAGAGTTCGTCGGGGAACCATGAGGAGAAACTTCTTGGTCGGAACCATCAGAAGTTCAACCAGTTTCCAAGAAACAGAGAAAAATGGGAAAAGAAAAGCAGCAAGAAGGGAAGGCAGTCGTGTCGGAAGAAGCTTTCTCCATCTGGAAGAAGTACTATGCCGGTAAGGGGTTTGTCGGAGAAAGAGGCTTCAGCAAACTCATCTCCCCTTTTAAGGAACTAATAGAACAAAGAGGTTGGGGAAACTTCTGCAAGCATCAAAAGTCGGGATCTGCAATGATGGTTCGTGAATTCTCCAACACGGTGGGAGCGAGCGATAACTACATTTATGTCGAGTTTGGGTCTTGCGTATGGGCAACCATCAATGAAATGTCACGGAATGGAAGAGCGAAGCATGGATCCAAATTCAAGAGATGATGAACAGCTAGCGGGTGAGAAGATTGAAAAGTTGACAGAGACGGTAAAGGGAAGAGGAGTCGAGAAAGGAGAGCAAAAGACCATAAACGGGAGATTTAACGAAGAGGAAAAGTATGGTTTACTTCTGGCCTGCGGTATGGTTAGACAAACATGTACGCACGATGCGGGAACGAAGCGATCATTCTTTATGCTATCTTTGAAGGTACAAGATTAATCGCGGGACGTCATTGAAAACTCGATAATGAGATACCATGAAGGGAATAAGAGGGTTTGATCCCTCACCGGCAACTATAACGAGACTATGTTTGAGGCCCTAGTGTGAAAGAGCTTACGAAGAAGAAGAAGATACTTGAGGTTTAACCACTAACTCGATAGGGTAAGCAAAGGGCCTAAGAATCAAAGAAAAGAGTTATAATAGAAAGCTGATTCAAGAGAAAATGAGAATGCAAGGCCAGAGAAGGGACACCCTTACGGTTGCAAATCAAGAAGATCCGAGCTCATCCCGAGAGAACACCTTTATATTTACGAGGAGGACTGAGAGAAACAAGATGATGGAAGCACTATGATTTCGGCCAACGGCTGATTCGTGCCCACGGTAAGGTGATTCGGAATCCAACAATATTTGTAATCCTTAGTTCCTCCTAACTGCTTGTTAGTCAAGCTCTTGCGACATAGCGTCTGGTCGAACACGGGGATGGAGTGCTTCATCCCACGAATGATTTTCATCGGTGTTGGGAAAATGGTGAGGCTTTTGTTTAGTTCTGGATTTGGGTCAAAAACGGTGGGGATTGTTGTTCACTAACCGCTGTAATGGCTTAAAGTGAAGTGTAAAGTAAGTAACCTTGAAGGCTTTGGTCCTAGCTTGATAACATGGATTTATTGGAAGTGTCTCGAGTTATTTCCTCGCATTATGGCAAGTGACATATAGTCAAGCCAAAGCCCGGACCTTTGTTTAGCTATAAAACCTAACCACTAGAACCACTCTGTTGAGTCAACACAAGTATTATGCATTCAAGTCCCATTCGGTTTAAAATCTAACTGCTCAACCTCATTTAGGTGGCTCAAGTAAAGGCCCATTAGAATATCGATCATCCTGTTAAGTATCTGCTTGAACCACAAAACTTATAGCAAGTATTATTGAGGAATGACATTAAATGGCATTAAACCCTAGATTGGAAAGTTGGGAACCATAAATGCGGTACGTAACATTCAAAGCATGAGGGCAAACCTGTAGCGATGAGAAACCTAGCCTTCGCAACCCTCTTTCTTCAAAGGTATGAGGCTTGTGACATCCCTTGAGTTGTCATCCTCAAGAAGTGTTTGTAGAAAATGAAAGAAAGGGAGAAGAAACAAATAAAACCTAAAATGAAAATTTGTGGAAAACTTTATAAAAATGAAAAGTTGCTTAGGGTTACAAAGTTTGAGGGCTTATATAGTCAGCCCGAAGTGTGAAAATACAAAATACCTAAAATATGAAATTACATAAATTGAAATAGTAATACATCAAAAGCGTGTAGTCGTTTGGGATCAAGTATACCAAAAACACGAGTGAGATTTCGCTATGCAGCAAATTTCTCTAGCATAGCGAAAATTTCGCTATCTTTAAGCGAAATTTTGCTAACTGTGAAATTCCTACGAGATAGCGAAAATGGGAGATTTCGCTGGCAGCGGTGAATTTCACTAGCTAGCGAATTTTTGTGTTTATAAGCGAGAGTTGGAAAATTTCACTAGGCACGATAAATTTGGCTATTTAGCGAAATTAGCTAACTTCAACAAAATTCGATTCGCTAGGATTGAAATTTTAGCTATGATTGCGAGAATTTTCGCAATACGAAACAGTACCGCAATCGCAAGCGAAAATCCACAGGATTGCTCTGCTTCTGTTTTGCTCACTTTGCATCCTCCTCACTTCTTGTCATCCTTTTGCCTTCACATTTCTAGTTGAAAACACGTGAATCCCTTAGCATTCGACACGTATCTTGACATGAACTTGAACTAATTAGTGAAGACAGAAACCTTTGGGTACAAAAACAAACTGAAATGGAATTGAGTGAAACTAAGTGGACACACACACATCAATTGGCTTAATTGATATGATTAGTCATAAAAGCACTCAAAACCTATCTTGAATAGGGCTCAAAAATAGAACTTTGGGTACTAATCCACCCCCAGTATGCGTTTGCTAGTCATGGCAATGCTAAAAATAAAAATGTGATGCATGCTGTGCTTTTACAAAAAGTGTGGGCCAAAAGTGTATGGATTAAGCTACCTTTATGAATAATTTACACCTATATGAGAAAACTAGGTCATGAGAGAACAAAAGCTATAAATGAAACGAGTTTTAGGGGCAACATCGACAGGAAGTCAGCACAATTTCACAAAATCTAATTGTTCCTATTATAACCGGCCCAGGCCAATAGATGCAAAGCTATTCCCTCCCCATTTGTAGCCTCTTTGCCATGACATGCAAGCTGGCGACCCGACCTAAATGGGAATTTAGATACGCTCTTATTTCTTCCTTGATTGCAATGAGGTGCTGATACTAAAACTCGACTTCACCAAAGTCAGGTGTAGCAGTCCTGATGACTCCCAACCAATCAAGGTTTAGGGCATCAAGCCAAAGGATCACTTGACCACAAACTGCGGGGCTTCACCGGACTCACAAATGACTTGAGAATTAAGCACCTCTGACACACGCTAAACACCCGTCCACCAGGTGTAGTGAACACAAAGTCGATGACTCCCAACCAATTAAGGTTTAGGGCATCGGGCTTTAAGGATTCGCCATATACCCCTCGGACGTGTTAGAGTTTCAAGACAAAGCGTCACGGTTTTATTTTCTTTTTCTTCATTTCTTTTCTTTTTGGCACTAACTTCGGCTTTTGGAAGACTTCATTGGTCTTCAAATATGGGTAACAAAAACCTATTATGGGTCGTCGACAAATTTAAAAATGGCTTTGCCCGAATGGAAAGGGGTATATCTTACTTAACCTATTAGTACAATCGGTGTCGGTGTGTGAATTAGCTAAGGGAAGTGTTGAGGTTAATTAATTTGAAATCTCAATTAACCAAAAACTAGATCATGCATGGAAGTGTTCTAACATTAAGGTAACATACAGTGTTTCAATTTTCCAACTAAAGGCAAAAGTAGAAACATAAAATGTAGATACAAAGACGATTTGCAAAAGTGTAGTAAAATGGAAACATGCTATAAGCTTTTGATATAACCAAAATGGCTATCATGCCTAGCTATAGCTAAACATACAAAAGTATCATATAACTTGTGGCTAATATATGAATCCTATACACAAAATTAGTGGCGAGTTATTAAAAGTGAAAGCATGCGAAAACATAATAGAATACACTCTAACTCTTTTCCTCCTGGTCAAAGTATAGACGTAATGTAAGGATGGGAAGTTAGAGATGGGAATAATGGCTTACCTCACTCGTGGTGGTGGTGGAGTGCGAGAAGAATTTCTTCTTCTTTATTATTACTTATGTCTAAGGAAATTTTAGCTGGCACATACGTGACACAGATCTCGATGGGCGAACATGCGGGAGGCAGGGTGACTCATGATCTGCGAGAGGCATGGTATGTGATATAAAGTGGTCTCGATAAATTCGATCTAAGTCATCGTGCTGTGTAGTGGCCCATGAGCAGGGCTGACATCCATAGCATTTCTTGAGATCCCTCGGCCGACATGAACATGCTCGGGAGAATCTTGACCGTGTATGATGGTAGGGGTGTCGAGCGAGAGTTTGGGTGGATGTGGAGGAGATGGAGGAAGTCAAATGCGGCACTAGGCTCCTCTCCATCTCTACCTCAGACGGGACCATCTCTCCTCACAGGAGTCCTCTCCTCCTCATGCAGTACCTCCTCACAGTCACGCTCTTGGAGGAGAAAAGAAATCGAGCATCACCATGGCTTTCTCCATGGAAGACGGGACACCGAGGGCATCTGATCCTCCTCTCGTCTGGGGCTCCCTGCGGAAAGCAGGTGCTCGGGACTGGCTCAGCAGTCGCGGCATCAACAAAGGTATACTCTCAGCTCGGGCCAGGTGATTAGTGCCCAAAAAGTGCTATTTTGAGCCCTATCAGAATGGAGTTTTGAGTGCTTTGGCAGCACTAATCCTCAATTAAGCAGTGATGTGTGCGGAGTCCCTTAGTTCCATGATGCCATTTCGAGCTTGTTTTTGAGTGATTTTGTAAGTCTTTGCGTACCTCATTTGTGTTTAAGTTTGACAAGATATGTGCCAGAATGCTAAGGAAGTCACGGTGTTTTCAACCATAAAAATAAAAGGAATTTGAAGTGGATTTTGAAGCGGTAGATGCGGTGAGATGCAGTGAAGCAAAACGAGACGATCCTAGGATTTTAGCTATGATTCTGAAAATTTATTTGGATTGCGAAAATTGCAATCATGGCTAAAATTTAGCAATCCTAGTGAAATTAGGAAAAAATATTCGCTAAGCTAGCGAAATTTACTATGCCTAAACGAAATTAACCAATTTCGCTGTATCTCATAATTTTCGCTGCTTTGAAATTTCGCTGGGCTAGCGAAATTCGCTAGACTAAGCGAGGAATTTTGGCTATGTAGCGAAATCCCACATAATAGAATTCTTTGCCTATTGATTTTTGTATATTTGATCCTAAACGACCACGTTTTGATGTATTACCATTATAGCCCTTATGTAATTTCATATTTTAGGTGTTTTAGTATTTTCACACATTTGGGTTGGCTATATAAGCCACCTTATAAGTTTGTAACCCTAACTTTGAATCTTTCAGTTCACGGCAGCTTTTGTTCCAGTTTTCTCTCTTCTCTCTCCTCTTTCTCTCACTTTCTCGACTACCAAACACCCCCCTTTAGGATGACAACTCAAGGGATGCTTGGCTAGACCTCTTCCTCCTTGAAGAGGAGGGCCACTGGGTGAATGTTTGAAGGTAAAAATACTGTCCTCTGTGATTGTTTTAACCTTGCGCATTTATGGGTATTTATGTTCAATTTCTCACTTAGGTTAAAATCTTCTAGAGCACACCCTCCTTGACATGTATTTAGCAAGCTTTTGGTTACGTTGGATGTATCCACTAAATCTCTGTTATCAGTTAGTTGTTTTCCTATTAGTCAACTGCGAGGTAGGTTTTGAGATGATATCCTTTGTTAGAATATTTTTGCCCAGGTTAAATCTTTATGTTTCAAAGAGGAAAATCATAAGTCTAGGTTTTAAAGCTAAAATGAAGATCTGGATTCGAAATGACTATATGTCATGCTCCCCAATGCGAGGAAAAAGACCCGAGGACATGTTAGTTGCCTTAAAACCCTAAACCAGTGGCCCGAAACTTCAAGGAGTTCTATTTTACATTTTATTTTATTTCTTTTTAGTTTGCAAACCACCAACCCACTGTTTTTACCAAACCTTAAAATCCAAATTAAATTCACCATTTTTGACTTCACTCAAATCATTTGTGTGAAGAAAACCCATCCCAGTGTTCGATACTGGCTTGGGTTATCTTTGCGAGTAGCTTGACCACGGCGGTAGGAGGAACTTAGGAATATAAATTTTGTTGATTCGCATCACCCTACCGTGTACGAGATCAAATGGCGTCGTTGGGGATGGTGCCTAGAATCATTTGTGGTATTGAACACTTGTGATCCTCATCACAGGATTTTGGTGGTATTCTTTATATTTCATTGTAATTTTTATTTTATTTTCATTTAAAAAAAAAAAAAAACCAGTGTTACGGGTACATTCTCGTGTACCATATTTATCTTTCTTGGGGAGAGACAAGTTGATGGATTAGAAAATTCTTAAGGCAAACGAGTTCATTTAAGGTTAAGTGGAAAAATTGGTGTGAGTCAAATGGAACACCTAGGGAAAAACGATATGGTGAATGTTGGTGGAAAGAAACCACATAGCATACATGTCTATGAGGGAATATAGAGACCAATGGATGGGTACACCCTCCTACAGTGTTACCCCAACTTATGCACCTCTCCACATCCACAATATGCCTCTTGGTCTGAAGCCTCAACCACCCTGCAATAATCTCCCAATTGAAAGCAATTCTAGACCTTACCAAACTGGTGGGTGATCTTGTAGTAGAGCAAAGGAATTTAATGCCCAATTAGACAAAAATCCATCTTGTGGAAACCCCTTGGAACAAAAATTAGATGGGTTTCAAGTGAAGTGGGTCGACAAGTTGACGGCTACAATGTTCAATTTCAAAGCTTGCCCAGCGGCTTGATCATCAGGGAAGAAAATCGAGGATGAGTGCTTGGCGAAGCAATTTTGGGTGAGTAGACTCAAGCTGCGACTTGTATTTGTGCCTTTATTTGTTTATTTGTATGTTTATTTGTTATATATTTCAAGGGTATTGAAAGTTAGATCGGTAAAGCCCCTCTGAGGAGCTGGGATGCCTACAATTAGGCATAGTATATGGGCCATGGAAAAAGAAGAAATTCTTCCCTTGTTGGTGAGGAAAGTAATGGAAAGGAAGCATGGGAAGAACCCAAGCTATTACCCAAGCCTGATAGCCAGCTGCCATCTCGGTGTATACCACCTTAACAACACAATTCTGTGACACAATTCACCCCTCAAGCACCCACTACCAAGGCCACCCCATCCTTTGCTTGTCTTGCAAAACATTAGGAAATTAGGTAGCCTTGTACAAGCCTCTCTTCACTACATCAAAGACACAAGCGACTTCATTTGCATGGCCTGATGGTTGGTTCGAGTGGTTCGGTTGGAGCACCTCGGCATTTCTAAACTCAGCGGTTCAGTGACCTCTTGGGATATCTTTGGCGTATTCGCAGCGGCCGGATCAACGCGTATACACCACCACGAGAGGTATGGGGTGGTCGCACCACTTCCTAGCTTTCCAATCCCTACCCCGAAGGAGACAGTTATACTTTGGTGGGGATTAGAGTTGGGAATTAGCATCTATCATTTTGTTTTGTTTAGCTGTGCTTGCCTACTTATTTTGTATAAGTTATTCGGGATGTAAGTATTAGCCCGATAGTAGAGCTGGTCTTTGTCAGAGCTTCGCTTCTTACCTTTAGCCGGGACAATTGAAACCCTCAGATGTTACCTTTAATGCTAGACAATTCCATGCATGATTTAGTTTTTGGTCCACAGTTTTAGTGTTTTCAACCTGAACATTCCCTCCTCCTGACCTAATTCACACACCGCACACCGTATTATACCATTAGTCAGGTGGAATTATATACCTCTTTTTCGCCTTTGCAAAGCCGGGCCTTAGACATGTTGATAACCCGCATTAGGTTATATTACCCATATATGAAGGCCAATGTTGTCTTTCAAAAGGAAAAGAAAAAGCAAAAAAGAAAAAGAAAAGAAGAAAAGAAAAATAAAAAGCCGTGGACGTCGCTTCAAGCCCGAACACGGTCCGAGGCAGTACAAGTAAAGCTTTACAAAACTGGCGTCCCAAACCTTAATCGAGTCATCGACTTAGTGTTCGCTACACGGGTGAATGGGTAGAGTCTAGCGTGTTGGGTGCTAATTTCTAAGACATTCAGAATCCGAGGTGAAGCCTCGTAGAGCTCAGGGTCAAGGATCCTTGCCGCCCTAAACCTTAATCAAGTCGGGAGTCATCTACGATCTGCTACACCGACTTCGTGAAGTTTCGAAGTATTTCAAGATTGCACCCTACATAGCAAACTTGGATGAGATAAGTGTAACTAACTTATTTAGGTTGTTCAATAGCTTAAGGCCATGGCAAAGAGCTAGTCAGAAAGTGGAATAATTTTGCAATTTATCGTCTCAATCCGTCACATTAAACCATTAGATTGGAGGAAATCTCGTGCTGATTTCCTCGATCCACTCTCACTCAAGAACTACCTTATATGGTTTTTGCCTCTCATGTCGATTTTCTAACAGTGCGTAAATTGTTCATTTTAAAGGTAATGTTTATCTGTACATACACTTTTTGAACCATATTTATACTTTTTGTAAAATCACAACATGCATCCCATTATTATTTTAGCATTGCTAAGGGACTAGCAACGTGTCGGTTGGGGGGTGTGATTAGTGCCCAAAAAGTGCTATTTTAAGCCCTATCCAAGATAGGTTTTGAGTGCTTTTTGCGCACTAATCATATCAATTAAGCCAATTGATGTGTGTGTCCACTTAGTTCCACCGATGCCATTTCTCGAGCTTGTTTGGTGATTTTGCGGTGTCTTTTGCGTACCTCACCCACCGTGTTTAAAGCTCGACTTCATTAAGATATGTGCCTAATGCTATGAATCACTAAGTGTTTTCAACCACTGCAAATAAAGGAATTCATGGATTCAAGGCGATGTAGTGAGCAAAACAGGCGATCCCGGGATTTTCGCAATCAATTTCGCTATGATTGCGAAATTCATTACCGGGATTAAGTAAAATTTCGCAATCATATTTAAAAATTTCATAACTTAGTGAAATTGGAAAAATTTCGCTAGGCTAATAAATTTACCGGTGCCTAGCGAAATTAACCACCCTCTATCTCACATACTTTTCATGTTAGCCCAGCGAAATTTCTTCTAGCCAGCGAAATTATTATTGATAGCTTAAATTCCCTCAATTCCCCGCTATCTCTCGTAGAATTTCGCAGTTAGTTTAAATTTCCCTCGCTGTGACTAGCTTAAATTTTCTATGCTGGCGAAACCCCCAAGATAGCGGTAAATTGCCGCCCCTTGTGATTTTTGTATATTTGATCCTAAATCCACTCATGTTTTGATGTGTATTACCATTATAGCCCTTATATGTAATTTCATATTTTAGGTGTTTTAGTATTTTCACACATTCGTCGCTATATAAGCCACCTTAGTGTTTATAATCCTAACTTTGAAATCTTCTTTACCACTCAGAGCTTTGTTCCAGCTTTCTCTCTTCTCTCTCCTCTTTCTCTCACTTTCTGCTACTAAACACCCCTTTAGGATGACAACTCAAGGGATGCTTAAGGACCTCTTCCTCCTTGCCAGGAGGGCCACTGGGTGAATGCTTCAAGGTAAAATACTGCCCTCTCGCTTTAACGCACATTTATGGGTATTTATGTTCAATTTCTCACTTTAGGTTAAAATCTTCTGTGTGCACAGCCCTCACCGACATGTATTTAGCAAGCTTTTTGGTTACAATGGATGCTTATCACTGATCCTCTCATATCCAAGCATTAAGCTCCTATTAGTCACCGCAGTAGGTTTTGGTAGATATGATATCACCGTTAAATATTTTTGCCCGCTAAATGCTATGTTTCAAAAGGAAAATCATAGGGTCTAGGTTTTAAAGCTGTGAAGATCCTGGGCTCGGGAAATGACTATATGTCATGCTCCCCAATGCGAGAAAAAGACCCGAGGACATGTTAGTTGCCTTAAAACCCCAAACCAAAGGTCCGAAACTTCATGAGTTCTATTTTACATTTTATTTTATTTCTTTTCGCCAGAAACCACCAACCCACTATTTTTACCATAAACCTTAAAATCCAAATTAAATTCACCGTTTTTTACTTTCACTCAAATCATTTGAAATGTAAGAAAACCCATCCCCGTGTTCTAATTTAGACGCCATACCGCAAAGTAGCTCACTACCATGAAGAGGTGAGGAACTTAGGGAATATAAATTTTGTTGATTCCGGATCACCCTACCGTGGCACGAATCATCAAATTGCGTGGACCTACCTTCAAATGTAGCAGGAGGTCATCACCAACTCAAAAGGACTGAACCGTAATCCTCCTATGAGATCCGGCATGCAGCCTCGAGTGACGGCTCCCCACGCCGCACGAATAGCCGGAAGAGGCCGGTCCGAGCGGTGATCAATGAGAAGCATCTCGAGGCGGGTCGCCTCCTAAGAGTACACAGTCTCACGTAGTGTCACCGGGCGAATGCTGGACCATCTCCCTCTCGCGCCTGGCCGAGGCCAATTCCGATAACTCGACTAGCTCGCTTCCGTGGTGCTCCTAAGGCAATGCCTGATATGTCCGCCGCCGAGTACTCCCGGCGATCATCGATAGTAACGGAGCTCCAATGAGTTTCCGCGCCCCCGGAAGTCATGAGCGGTAGAATCAAGCACCACCCGAGGATAGTAGAATCGCCTTTGTCTTTGCATTTAATAAAGAATGAGTAACGCTGTAATCAGTCTTACTGGAAGTCCCCTCGAACCGGGGTCACGGGCCACGGCGACGTCGTAATACCTACTCTCCATGGAAATCTCGGGCGTGAGCTCGACGTTTCCGACCTGGTCCCCCGTAAAGAGGTCGTCCGATCCTCGGGCAGCGACACCTGGTGGATGAGAGTCAGCACCGACGGGGATCAAGGTGACTGGCTGAGTCTGATGACGATGACTCCTGGCCCTGAAGTAGTCAGCCTCGCTGGAGTGGTCGGGCCTCGATCGTCGCCGAGGCACCTGGGAAGCGGCCCGGTCCATCCTAGTCCGATACCTCCCGAACCCCTGAGGCTTCTCGGATCGGCTCGGGGTGGGCTGCAACTGAACCGGGGCCCGCTCCTCCCGCCTCAGTGCCGAACCCCGACTGAGTCGAGCGCGAGACCCACCCCGAGTACGAAACATAACTATAGTAAAAAAGGACACTCCAAGTGTATGTAAGATAAAGGTGCGCAGGCTCGAAGGGCAGCAATGGGGCCTCTCGAACGCCGAACTGGGGAGCCCAACTCGACCAAGGGGATTAGACAAAGGCACCACTGGTACACCGCCTCTACACTGGGACCGGAGCCGCAAGACCTGCCGTGGCACAAGCTCGCCGCAGCGAGCTAAGTCACCGTGACACCGCACCCAAGCAGCTGGGCGGCGCCCGAGGCGGTGCCGGGGACCCACCAGTGGCACCCACGTGAGGCGGCGACACCGAGGCGAGGGAGCAAACTGGTCCACAGTGGTGCGCTACGGCAGTGCCAAAGCCCACAGGCGTGGCTTGCTAAGGTGGAAGACAGGCACCACGGCGGTGGCTCAGTGGCTGCATGCACGCAGAATGGAGCTCGTGTGGCCGGGGGAATGATAGAATTTGAAAAGTCCCCCCTCCTCCTTTTATAAAAGCCGTATCGGAAGCCAAATACCCACCGGGCATTTTCGCTATTATGAAATCCGCTTCGAGCCCGCAAAATTAATTTTCGTTGAAGCATTCACATATAAATAATAATAAATAAAAAAAAAAAAAAATTATTATTTTGAAATATATCTAAAAATTAAAAATTAAATAAAATTAAGATAAAATTACTTAAAAGGGAAAGTCGCAAAATAGTTAATATTAAAATTCAACAACTTTAATAAAAGCAAAACTCGAGCCGCAATTCGCTTCATTTGACACCAAACCACCTCAATTTTACCTCAGCCTTCAATCACGGGGGTCAAGGAGCAGCGCCCCTTAACCCCAGCCAGCGCTGGTCCTGCGGCCGCGTACCTCGATGCTTGATTTCTCACGATTCTTCTTTCAAATTCGCTGATTTTGAATCGAGCAATGTCTCGCAAAGGATTCATCGATGGCAACTCCCAAACAACCGCTTCACCCCGGTTAACCACTCGCAATTTAAGGACATTTCCGCTTCCTCGGCATTTTCGGGTCAACCGAGCACACTTCATCGCCCTTGATTTTCATTTTCCACCAACTCGCGCTTGCCATTCGCTGGCGCCATAAGCTCTAATGTCATGTTGCCAAACGTGGAGTTGCATAACTCCACTCTGAAATCGATGATTACCGTCGCGGGCGTAAATGGTCTTCTCCCGTGATAACGCACATGATCAGCCCACTTGCTATCGCTCGGCATCGCACTACAAAGCTCCACCTGATAGCAGAATTCCGTCTACCTCTCACCAACACATCCCTCAACTATTCCTTAGAATCTTCACCGATCGATCCGCCAATGATGGGAGTGGTGTTTGCAGTTTAAGTTTCCCAAACCTAACTCCGCTTCATACAATCGAGTACGCTAAAGAGTTCACAATTCGCCCCTAAGTCTAGCAAGGCCTTGTCTATGTAGGTCCCTCCCAATGTTGGATCGAATTGTAGGGATCCTGGATCCTCTTGTATTCGATCGGGTCTTCGCTTCTAATTACGGCACCGATCAGCTTCAAGCAGTATGATTTTTTTCAATGCCTAATCCCTTTTGATTGCGCGTAGATCCTTCAAAATTTTCGCATGTGCAGGACTTTATTTGATGATGTCCAAGTGGGTATGTCACCTTCACCCGCCTTTAGACTTCTGTAGATGCCTCGCCCTCGCTGGATGCCTTCTTCTACTTCTTAAGGTTTCTGGGAAATGGAGGTGGCGTGCAGTGCTTCATTGAGTCCTCACCGATGATCACCCTTTCAGGTTCAGCTTCCTTTTCTTTGCATGTCTCTTCAGCAGTCATGGGCACTGGTTGCTCTACTTCCCTTCCACTCCTCAGAGTGATTATGGATTTCACTTCATCCATCCCCCAACGCCGGAGAACTCTACCTCATGTACCCCCTTGATTTGGCAATGCTCGGGAAGGAACCTTCCTCTCCCGTACCTTAATATTGTTGATCTTTTGTGATTGAATATTGTAGGTCAGTCTATTTTCTCGATTAAGATTGCTCAAGCCCATCTATTCTCTTGTTCGTACTTACAGTGTCAACTTTTCAGGCCAATCGTACATTGATCCCCTTTGCTCTTCCACAAAATCGTCTACCACCTGCCAAGTTTAATATGGCTTGCTCTACAGAGAAGAGGATGGTGGTGGTTTCAGGTCAGACGAGGAACCAAACTCGTGGTTTGCCACTGGGGCAACATAGGCAGGGGGATTGGGTTTCCAGGAGAGGTTAGGGTGATTCCTCCAATTGAATCAGGCTACCATACGGGGCATTGGTTTGTGGTAGCTTGTATCGACCTACTAGCATTTGCTTGCTCGACATCAAATCCTTCACCCGGGGCGGGCTATTAGGATAATGTTCTTCTAGGTGGGCAAAGGTTGGAAATTGATGCTCCCGGATTAGCCCGTGCAGATTTTCGCCACTTCTGCACTTCATGGAGCCTTTTCCTTCTAGCTCCTCCACCTTCCTAGCTATTAGGCCGATATTCTCGCTTTCATTTCCATGTCCTCGAAAAGTGCATAAATTCCTCCCTGGGTGGGATCAGGCCTCATTTTCTCCACCTCTCTCGGGTTTGGCTCATCCCAACCCTTGGAAGTTTCAGCCACATAACTCAAAAAATCCATGGCTTCATCTGGATGCTTGCTTAGAAAATCTCCTCCACACATTGTTTCCAACAACTGCTTCATGGCTGGAGACATACCACCATAGAAGTGGTTTACAAGCATCCATGTGTCGAAACCATGATGTGGACAAGCACTGATGGTCTCCATGAATCTCTCCCAGCATTGGTAGAACCTTTCATTTTCAAGGGCAGCAAACGTGTAGATTTGCCTCTTCAAATTATTGGTCTTATGAGTACTAAAGAATTTTTTTAAAAATTCCGCTTCGCAGCCTCACCCTCACTCTTCGATGGTTCTGGTCTGAAGTGAGTTAAGCCAAATCTTGGCTTTGTCCTTGAGGGTCAATGGAAATGCCTTCAACTTCAACAAATCCATGTCAATCGTACCCTCCTTAAAGGTTATGCATACTTCCTCAAAATCCCGTATATGAGTGTATGGGTTTTCATTTTCCATACCATGAAATGTGGGAGTAGGGGTACCAAGTAGGGTCTCACTGCTACATCTTCAACAGAGGTGCGATGCAGAAGGCACTAACTCTTGGGCGGTGTATGTGATCCCCCATTTTTCTATATACCATCGATCACCTGGGTACCCCCGTCGACTTTGTCGTTTCTTCTCAGTGTAGAACTATTTGATCACTGTGGCACACCGATTTCACGTACCCTCCTTGCTCAATTGGTGCACTCACTCGCAATCTACCCGATGTCCTCCGTCCCAAGCATGCATAAAAACCTGTTAAAAAAAATGAAACAGAACAAAGAACACAACAAAAGCTTGTGTTAAAGAAGTCGTTGTTAAAACAAAAACTCCACTACAAGAAAAATGCTGGCAATGACTATTATTATGAAGAAAACTCGCAGCCTCTCGCACTCCTTAATTCAAAAAAGGACCGAAGGTCACCTACACTTGTAATGTGGATTACAAGTACACATCAACCTCATCCCCATAATTAGTTTCACCATCCTAGCAACGACGCCATTTTGATTCTCGCTTACCTGGCAGTAAGTGATCTCTAATCAACAATATTTGTATCCTTAGCTCTTCCTAACGCCGTAGAGTCAAGCTACCGCAAAGATAGCTGGCCTAGTATCGAACACGGATGGGTCTTCATCCCACGAATGATTTGCATCAAGAGTTGAAAAAATGATGAGGCTTTTGTTTGGATTTCCGATTCGTCAAAAACAAAGTGGGGATTGCTTGTTCACCGACTAACTCGTAATGGCTTAAAGTGAAGTGTAAAATGGTAACCTCAAGGCTCGGGGTCACTAAATTGATAACATGGGCTATCATGTCCTCAAGTTATTTCTCGCATTATGGCAAGTGACATATAGTCAGCCAAAACCTGACTCCTTTGTTTAGCTATAAACCTAACCCTAGAACTATTAATTCTATTCGAGTGGAACACAAGAATATATATTCAAAGTTAACTCGCAGGAGTGTTTGGTTGTGACCTCTTCCTCCTTGAAGAGGAGGGCCATCGGGCTTTGATCTGCGTAAACTGATACCCTCTCGTTTATCGTGGGCATTTATTTTCATTGTTCTGAGTCCTTCACTCTCTAGGTTTAAATCTCCTAAATGCATTGATGACAAGATTCGCAATCTTTTAAGGTTCATATTGGATGCTTATTGTTAGATTCAATGATATCCATTAATCGCTTTCTATTTGTCACCGTGAGATGAGTCCAGATAGGTTTTCACCGGCTCCTGACCATGAATGTTTGTTAAATGTCATATTTCAAAAGGAACCACATAGGTTTAGCTTTCTTTAAAGCTAAATGAATATCCTGTCGGAAATTGATCATGCCATGCTCCCAATGCGAGGAAATGACCCAGGACATGTTGGGCTGCCTTAAAACCTAAACCAAAGGGCCCAAAAACTTCAAGGAGTTCTATTTTACATTTTATTTTATTTATACGCCACCAACTCCCCCTCTCTCTCTCACAAGCTTTACTCCAAACCTTAAAAAAATCCACTTTAATTCACCAATTCACTCCAATTAAAAATCATTTTATTAAAGAAAATTATCTCAGAGCCTTCTCAGACCGCTATACGGCAAGAGTCTTGATTGACGGGCGCAGGGAGAACATAAGAGTCAAATATTGTGAGCTGATTCGATCACTGATCGCGTAATCAACGGCGCCTGCCTCCCATTTGATTCGTGCCACTGCAGGTGATTCGAATCAACAATATTTGTATCCTTAGTTCCTACGCTGTAGTCAAGTTACTATAGCATAGCTTGTCTAGGCCGAACACGAGGACGTGGTCTTCATCCTACCTAATGATTTGCACGCATTGGAAACAAGAGGCTTTGTTCGGGATTTCTGATTCGTCAAAAACAATGGGATTGCTGTTCACTCGACTAACTCGTAATGGCTTAAAGTGAAGTGTAAAATGGTAACCTTGAAGGCTTGGGTCACTAGCTTGATAACATGGGGCTATTTAAGTGTCCTCGAGTTATTTCCTCGCATTATGGCAAGTGACATATAGTCAAAGCCAAAACCGGACCTTTGTTTAGCTATAAAACCTAACCCTATAACCACTCCTATTTGAGTCAACACAAGTATTATGCATTCAAAGTCCCATTCAATTTAAAATCCTAGCACTCAACCTCATTTCATATTCTGAAGGCTATCTATAAATAATATCGCATCTACCATTATATAATTTGAACCCCAAAGCACGGGCAAGTATTGATTCAAAGGAATGACATTAAACGGCATTAAACCTCAGGATTGAAAGTCGGGAACCATAAATGCGCACTGTGAACATTCAAAGCATGAGGACAAACCCAGAGTACCCCAAAACCTAAGTTAGCAACCCTCCCCTCTTCAAGGCTATTATGAGGCTTAGTGCTACATCCCCGAGTTGTCATCCTCAAGGGAGTGCGTTTGGCAGCCGAGAAAAATGAAAGAAAGAGTGAGAGAGAAGAGAGCAACAAAAACCCTAAATGAAAGCTGAAAAACTTATAAAAATGAAAAGTTGCTTTAGGGTTACAAAGTTTGAGGGGCTTATATAGTCAACCCCAAAGTGTGAAAATACAAAAATACCTAAAATATGAAATTACATAAGGGTCAAAATGGTAATACATCAAAACGTGGTCATTTGGGATCAAGTACTCAAAACACAGGCTGAGATTTCATGCAAGAAATTCCTCGTCCATATATTAAATTTCGCTATGCTAGAGAAATTTCGCCAGCCTAGCGAAATCTCTACGTAGATAGCAGCCAGAAAATTTCACAATGAATTTCTAGTTAAATAAATGCAGTCTAGCTTAAATTTTGTGACATAGCGAAATTGGTAAATTTCTCTAGGCACAGTAAATTTCGCTAGCTAGCGAAATTTCGCTAGCTTAGCTTAGGCCTTCACTTCGCTAGGATCGCGAAATTTTCAATATGATTGCGAAATTTTCAAGAATACAAATAAATTTTCGCAATCATAGCGAAAACTCGATTGCTCCCCGCCTCCCCGTTTTGTCTGAATTGATCCTCTCTACACTTCTTATTCACTTTGCCTTCACATTTAGTTGAAAACACCGGTGGAATCATCAAGATTCGGCACATATCTTGACATCAAACTTGAACTGGTCGAGGCACGCACCCGTGGAAATTACCAAAACAAACTCGAAATGGAATTAGTGAAACCAAGTGGACCTCCACACACATCAATTGGCTTAATTGATATGAGTAGTGCACAAAAGCACTCAAACCCATCTTGAATAGGGCCTCAAAATAGCACTTTTTGGGTACTCACTCAGCGCCTCTCCCCACGTGTCGCAGGAGCCTCCGAGAACCTCGCGTGAAAGCTCTAGGGGAGCTCGTGGAATAATCAAATAATGAGATACTCGCTTCCATCTCGTATATAATGGAAGAAAGGGAAAGGGAATGGAGCATCCAACAAAATCTCAGAGGAAGTGTATGAATCAATTGAAAAGAAGAGATCAAGAATGGGTTAAGAAATGAACAGTAAGGAAGAGTGCGTATTTAAGGAGATCCCTGGAGCATCAAGAGGAAAAATTCAAGAAGGAAATGGAGGAAAGAGATCACGACCCACTACAGTTGCAGCTGAGCCATGAGTCATTTACACACAATCGCATGATTGTGATTCTCAACTCCTAACAATCATAAAGAAAGGACTCATCAGAAGCCAAAACTATGGAGCAGATCAAGGGATTCAAATTCTACATGTAAATGTTCAAGGACTAGAGAAAAGGTTGAAGGGAAAGAGATAAAGAGCTTGATGACAAAGATGCCTTCGTAAGAAAAGTCCGCTTGAAAATTTGACGGATCAACAATCTTTCCAAATTTTTAGAAGTCATGACTCGAAAATGGAGAACACGATGAACACATCGGGGGAAAAGACAAGATGATCCGAACAAAAGGTTGATCTCACTCAACGAATTGATCCTGAAGAACAGATAAAGAGGGAAATGACAAGAAGAAGAAGAGAACTCGAAATGAAGTTTCCCAAATTCTCCTAATTTGGCTACCTGACTGATCCTCCCAACATCTTGCTCCTCCCAAAAGAAAAAATAAATCTTCCCATTGATTTATCCTTCTCTTCCTCTCTTCCGGATCATATTCCTCAAATCTTTGCATCATATCATGAATAAAATAAGAAAATTCCTCAGGAAAAGGAAATGTTTGATGTTGCTTTGAAGTTAGATTGTATTGTTACTTTTCGCTTGAATTGTTGTGTGAGTAACACATTAGAATTTAGTTCAAGAATGAAAATGCCGACATATCATAATCCGAACTAGTTGAAGTAGTTTGACTAGAAGATAAGTCAAACACAAAATACCGCGTATCAAGGGCGTAATGACATATAATTGAATTGAAACACAAATTGCATAATTGACTTGAATTTAGCTGATGAGTCCAAGATAAAGGAAAGTCATACAATTAAAGGAGCAAAATATATTTTTGAGTTTGTAATATAAACAGTAAGCCAAAGAACCTGGTGAACCTTAAATCATGTAACTCCTCATCAACTAAAGTGAGTCAAGGACATCCTTAGGGTTAGTCACAGTTAATCAAACTGAATTCTAGAACTTGTTAGATTATTGATCAAGGCGAAATCCTAGGTGATACAACCAACAAGAAATGATGCAGGCCATCCTTGGCAGTTTGAGCCATTCCAGCCACCCTTATATAAAGTCGCATACACCTTGGGCCCCGAATTTGAGCCAAAAACAACTTTATCTTCAAACAAGCCATTGGAAATCCCAAGCCATCCTAGATAATTAATCCTCCAGTAAAGAATCTCTGATTTCCCAAAAATTCAAAGAAGGAGGAAGAGATAAAGCCTGGGGGAGTATGTATTTTGGGAACTAAAGGGAGAAAATACGTAGCGGTGAAGAGAAAGATCTAAAGTAGGGAAGATACAATTAAAAGAAAGCTTAAAGGAAGAAGCTTTGGTTCCTCAAGGTCTCAACTCTCGAACAATTAAGTTCTGTGGGTTAACACCTAGTACCCTAATGCCAACTGGTATGGGAGTTACTAACCCAAAGTTCGCTAAAAGTATTAGAAAGCCTAAAAAGACAGAACATTGCACTAATCCTGAATGGTGACAAAGAAAAAGGTCCAACAGTGTGAAGTACAAATGAGAAATGGGAATGAACAATTTTAAACATAAGAAATCAAGAAGATACCCTAAAGATGAAGTTTGGGGGAATCAATTAAGGAAATTGCAAGGAAGAGAAGGGCAGCAGTTAAGTAAGAAAGGAGAAAGGGTCTAGGTAATCTTAACCTAAAAATTTCCATCCATCCCACCAAAGACCCAAGCCTGACATTACAAACCTAAAAGACCTGATTGATCTTGAAGGTTGGAATTACCTACATTAGTGGAGATCAATATGAACAACAAGCATATGGAATTTGGAATATCTTGAAAGGATCAAAACTGTGAAGGACCTCAGAGGGTTAACTAACTCACTAAGAAAAAGAGGAAGAAGACCAACCTACTTTTCAGCAGGATCAACTGACTATACTGCTTATAAACAAATTCAACAATTTAGTTTTTGTCACCGGCTGAGTAGAGACTAACCTTCATCCGACTTGAAGCTAGATATACGTAAAAGAATGCAATTCTAGTCTTTCAATTAAATCGTTGCAACTCGCAAAACAAACATAAAAATGTCCTTTTGTTTGGAGGACAACAAACAAATCTTTCTTTTCTTTGTTCTAGACAAGCAAAATTTAAGTTTGGGGAGTTTGATGAGCTTGTGTCATCCGTTTTCAGTCCATTTTTCTGATTGATTTCTATCTAAAAAATGAATTGATTTATATGCAGAAATGTGGAATAACTCACCAAACTGCTATACACCAGGAAATTCAAGAGAAAGAGGATATCAAGTGGCGAGTAGAAAGTGGTCGAGCGTAAATGATAACCGGCTGAATGATGTCGCGCACAGAGAGGTGCACGAGGAAGAAAGGACCTGATGTCAGCGACGCCCTCGGCGCAATGAAGAATCACATCAAGGTCGTAACCACAAACCCGGCCGCGTACATGCGGCAATCAAGGCGTGAACGAGCGTGTCGCAAATGTAAACCCAAGTCGCGCAACCATAAATTAATGCAAAGAACAAGACATGATGTCGCGACACCATTTCGAGGTCGCGATGTAATCAAGTATGAAAGCAAAGAGACATAGAAGTCACGACACAAGATTTTCAAGAGATCGAACATCGGTCGCGAAGCATTTGTAAGAGGTCGCACTATCAACAGACCGAATCGAATTGTTCCTTGTGAGTGGGTATCATAGACAACTTGCAAGTGGACTCAAGGTCGCGACATCATTTAGAGGTCGCGACTGTACATTTAACCTTCTTTGGGAAGAATGGATAAGTGCTTAGACAACTGAGAGGTCGCATAAAGATCCTGAGTGCTCGACAAAGAATCGAGGTCGCGACATAGAAGAGCGCCAAGGGATGTTAAAGGCAAGTCGCGACTCAAATAAAGCCTCGCGACGTATGCCGAGTGGGAATCGAGGTCGCGACAAAGAATCGGAGAGGTCGCGACATGCAGCTGTTTGGCGGATGCTAAAGGCAAGTCGCGACTAAATAAAAAGCTTCGCGACAAATGCTTGGGACAACCGATGTCGCGACAAAGAATCGAGGTCGCGATGACATCAAACCAAACGGGCCAATTAACTAAATCCACAAGGAGTGCCCAACTCGTAACCCTATAAATAAGCAAACGCTACTAAAGGAAAGCAGTTTTCCTTGGCGAATTTAACGAGAGATGTGGGTAGCCTAAGGCCCATGTATTTTAAATTTCTTTTCTTTGTTTTTCGTTATTTTAGATTAGATTGTTGGCTTCTTTCTCAAATTTCGATTCGACGTTAGTCAAGTAAAGTAGAAGCCGAATGCGTAATTCCCATTTCTTTCAAATTACCGGTTCGATCATCTCAAATCACAAATTTTGGAATTCGATTTGTCCGATTTACAAAGTGGGTTTTCGAATGTAGCTATCGGGTAGGTGTAATAAAAGTAATTTAGAAACCCGCCTATCGAATGACTGGCTGCTAGAATCTTATCTTTCCTCAGAAATTTATCGTAAGCCACTTGAACCCGCCTTATAAATCTACTTGTCGGTTCGAATATTCAGATTCGATCCCCAATACGTTGTCCTATACCCGCAATAGGATCGTTTCAGCTTCCGATTTCCGTGAGGCCCTCCCGAGTGACGTACGTAGAAGGCATTCCTGAGAGTAGTGAACAATTTCTCAAAGGTATGCGAACTTGATAATGGAGATCTAATGAGCTATGTGAATGTAAGTCAATAAATCGTCTTCTCACTTGAAATCGAGATTGAGTTGAATGACTTATCAATTTAAAAGGTAGAGTTCCTCGACCAACAAGAAGTTCAATCCCGGTTAAGAAGGATCTAATCAAGGAAATGATGAACCTGCTCCAATTTTGAGGAAGAGAAACTAAAGAAGTGTAAACCCATGCTATACCTATGTCTTAGGAGCTAAGGTTTGCAAATTCATAACTGTGGTATGAAGTATCGGAAAAAGAAAAAATATCCAGAACAAGGCAACTCAGATTAAAAGTAGTTATCTAATCCTCTGTCTTCGAAAGAATCAGGGAAGATTAGATGATGAACAGTGCCGTAAGGAGAGATCCAACTGCACTACCATATTCCTTGGAAGGGTTTTAAATATGTGGTTCATGAAGCAAAGTTACTGCAGTAGTCTGAATCACTGTTTCACACAGCGATTTTCAATGCTCCCTTTAAAGATAACCGATCATCGAATTTTTTATTTTAGATTTCGCTTTAATTATTTTGTTATTAATCACTTCTCTTAGTTTTTATTATTTTAAGGTTTGCTATGATATTTCAATTGCCATCAAAGTCCAAATAGTATAGAGTTCAGTAGTCGCGGTAGTCGATCGAGAATTCTTAGATCTCTCAGGAACGAGATATCCGACTTAAATCCAATTTACTACTGTTTCTACCTATACACTTGCAAAGATCCCGGATCAAAAAAACCAAAAAGAAAATGATTTACTTCTAAGGAAACCGCTTGATCAGCCTTCAATAGATAAGGAACACAACAAACAAGTTTCATGGCATTATCGGGCCGGGGATTAGATAATAGTCCTCGGTGATAACGCTATAAATTTTAAAGTAGGTATTTTGGTCCATAACTCGAAAGAGGTGAACAGGGAGCCTAAAAACAGCTTTCAAAGCTTCAAAATGCTTCCTCGCACTCGGGCCCCATCAAAAGGCCTTCTTCAGAACTCGGGAAGCAAAAGGCTATCATTTATCACTTTCCTCGGATACGACCCCGCTTAAGGCAAAGAATCCTTCCCTGCTAGGCGCCGAACCTCCTTTATACTGATGGCGAAGGCATGTGTCGAAAAGCCAAATTTTTATCTTATTCCTGATTTCGCTTCAATTCTGGTTGATTATGAAACCCGTGAATTTTCCGCTTGATACCCCAAAGGCAATACTTGGTCGGATTCAGCTTCATGTTGTAGTTTCTCAAGATCCGGGAACGCCGACAGATGAAGCTAAGTGTGGAGCCCAGCAAATTGCAGGAGCCTTACTAACATGTCATCTATGTACACCTCCATAGTCAGGCCTATATGCTTCCGAAATATCCGATTTACCAACCTCTCTCGATATAGCTCCCCGCGCTTGAGCGCCCGAACGACATCACACGATAACAATAGGTTCCTTGCGCTGTGACGAACAAGGTCTTTTCGGGTCAATGGGCCATACTGACCGTCAGGAATGAGAAGGTATCCATAAAATTGAGGAGTTCATGGCTCAGAATGGCATCTACGATGGAGGCCTTGAGATTCATGCGTAGGGAAATCGTCATTTGGGCACGCTTTGTTGATGTCGCAGTCGGCGTGCAGTTGCCATTTGTCGCTTGCCTCGACAGCACGACGCTGGCTAGCCACCAGTGGTATTCTACCTCCCCGATCGCCTCCCGCCTAGGAGTTTGCTGACTTCCCATTGATGGCTTTTTGCCTTTCCTGCGTGAAGCCCTCCTTTTTGGTTCGATTAGCTTAAAGGACTCGGGCCGATATTCACCAATGGTGATACCGTAGATCAATTCCTCCCATGTCCGCCGTCCATGCGAAGACGCCCTCGCTTTGTCTTAAAAAATGGATAAGGAGGGTTTTGAGGTCTTCCGCTAGCTTAGAGTCGATATAGGCGAGATGTTCAGGGTCGTCATCTAATAGTACAGATTCTAGTTCCTTTGAGGGCTCAGGTCGAGTGAGTACCTCATCACGCATGTCGAGCTCGTCCACGTATATTTTGTCGACCATTTTTTGTTTCATGGATGCTGAGTAGCATTCCCTAGCCACTCGCTAATTTCCTCGAACCATTCCTACCCCGTTTACGGTAGGGAATTTGATCATCATGTGATATGCGGAAGGGATGGCCTTTATTGCATTGAGAGAGGGTCTACCCAAAGAACATGTTGAGGCAGATTCCAAGGTCGACGACGAGGAATCTTGCCGTAGTCGCCTGCCGCACCTGATCTCCTAAGGTGAGTACCATTTGTATTGAGCCTAGTGGCAATAACTTTTCCCCAGAGAACCCCCGCAGATGGGTGTTGACGGGTTCTAGTTTCTCCCTTCCGATGCCCATTTTATCGAAGGCTGACGCGAAGATGATATCGGTTGAACTCCCGTTGTCAATTAGGACCCGATGAATTGCTTATACCGCTACAACTACGCGGTCTACCGTTGGTCATTAAGTGAGGATGCTAGCATCCCCAGATCTGAATCAGAGAATGTGATGGATGTGTCGAGCCGCTGCAGTTTAGACACTGCTTAATTTCCGCTATCTCGTCGACCGATGTCGCGGTGATGGGCCTTTCTCGAGCCGAAGGCCGATTCCCCCTCCTCGCGAATCCTCCCGAGATTACCCGGATCTCACCTGCGGGCTGTCGTGTCGAAGTCGCCGTTCACGAGGAGGCGGTCGTCAGGCTGGGCCCGGTTCTCGAGCTTGATTCTGGACCTGATTTTCAAGGGATATAAAGCGTCGGAGATACCCGCGCCGTATCAAGTACTCTATTTCGAAACACAGTCGCCCGTGTCCGTGAAATTCCTATTAGAAGCCGTTTCTCGTTACGTGGTCTGACTTCATTTGAGTCGCCACCTCAGAACTCGTTCGTTCCGTACTTCCCGCACGTGACCCGTGACACCGGTGGCCGCAAGGTGAAACGCCGAGGGCGAGTAACGCTGCTGCCTTCTACTGCGATGGACCTGGGGACGATCTCTCGAGGTTCCCATGCCTTGGGACTATTCTCCATTCTTCTGTGAGATCCTTCCCTTGGCCAAATTGTCTCTCGGGGCTTCTCGTCCTCGTCTGCTTATCTGCCCCGCCTTTCTTTGTGAGGGATGAGCTCTCTTTCGATACGAGGGCCTCTTTCACCGTTAATATACTTCTTGTTCAAGAGTACACCTTCCATGCTCGTTTCGAGGAATCGAGACGGAAAACATTAAGTCTTTCGATCGTAATCCCTAAGCCGCAATGAATCACTGGACATAAGAGACCCGCTTTCGCGAGCCCCGTCGACCTACGCCATGATAACTTGGCTTTCTATATGTTCTAAATTTCAATGAAGCGAGAGACGAATCTAGAATGGATAACTCCCCGAATGGCGAGATTGATGATGGTGGAAGTCTATCAACCACGCCTGGCCGGGCCTTTAGTAGATAGCGAAAGCTCGTGATCGCGACCGATCTTGATTCATGCACCCATTTAAGTTTTTGTGGGTGTTGAGATGATCGACGGGATCTCTAGTACCGTCGAACGCTCTTGCACTTCGTGGCATTCGAACTTATCGAAGCGGGGCCGGAGTAATTTCTACTGTGTGGTGACTCATTTGTCGCACTAAGGTGTTCATAAAGGTCGTGAGAGCACCCTTTCACCACCTCCTTCACACGACCGAGCTCTCAGCCGAGGCTTCAACCTCTCGGGCTCCCATGATTGCTCTCCTACTCCTGGCTGAGGGTGGCGCAATTCTCCGTCCCCGACGTGCTCTCCAAGTGTCGCTTCGCCGCCTCTCCGTGGGCCAGATGTGGCCCGTGGCCCCGGCCGACCGGATTCTCGCTTTGCTCTCAGCTCCTGAGGCCGAGGATTATGGCCGGTCTCCCCGCTTATGGGACGCCATGCCTTCAGTCCCGCGCCGCGCCCCGCGTGGTCACCTGGATCTCGCCCGGTGAGTTGCCTAATCCTTCGCCGACTGATCGTGAGGTGCGCGGCGCTCCACCCGTCCGTGCTCGGGCCCGCACTCATTTCTAACACGCCTGAAGTCGGGCCGCTCACAAGGCTCCTCGTTGATCTTGCATCCTTGAAGGATTAGCACGCTTGCCAGGTTCCGAGTCGATACCATCGCGAATCGAGAAATCAGTTATATTTGTAGGAACCGGCTGCTCCCATTGCATACCGCCACTGATGATGCTTTTTCAACCTGAATCGGGTCGCGAGCATGCTGGTCGCTTCGCCGACCTGGATTGCCGGGCGGGCCGGGTTGTGCCCTCGATCGTTCGGCTGAAGTAGATCGCCGCAATGTCGGGTCTCAGCTTCTGACATAGCACTCCTCTCGCAAAACAAAAGAAAGAAGCGGGCTCCGCGAGGCTTCGCGTGGCTCTCCGATGCCCAAGTCAGCTCTTTCTCGGGAGAAAAGAGAAACCGCAGAGGGGCTTAATGTGTCACTAGTTTTGCGTACCTTTCACCCCGATGGGGTGGCCTTGTATTTATAAGTAGATGTTCAACCAGCTTGGATGGTGATTAGGATTTGCTCCCATTGATGGGATATTTTCTCTATTATTGGTATCGATTTGTAAAGGATATAGAAAGAACAGCTTATTCGAATAATCTTCCTTCCTTATCGGGGACTTTCATGGGATCCCTTCTTTCTCGATCCGATGATGTCTTATTATTGTCTTTCTTCCTTATCGTGAGGATTTGGCTGGACTTGCGAATAATATATTATTGTGTGAATCATTCTATTTTGGTGACTACGCATTCCCTTACACCGCCCCGGCCACCTGGCCACTCTCATTCTAAATGCAAGACCAAAGGTCGAAAGTGTTGGCGCATAAAGGCCTAAAATGCTCCAATGGGCATGTCTCTCCTTTGGGGTTTAGCGGATGAGCCTCAGTGTTTCGTTGGACTGACCTCTTTCTTGAGCCTTGACAGGTGGGCCTATGAGCCTTATTTTTCGAACCCTATCAACATGTTATCTATTATATAAAAATTAATAATAAAATTAAGAATAACATATTATAAAATAACGATATAATTATTATAAATAAATATCTATATTTTAAAATAAGGATATTTATAATTATTATTTATTTAGATTTTTTTTTCTCAATATCTCTATGAATATCGATCAACTTTGATCTCGTAAATATTTTATCAAAATGGTTACCAATATTTTTCCATTTATCTACAAATCATAAAGTATCAGTTTGGTTTTATTCTGTTTGCCTGTTTGGTGTGAGAGTCACTTAAGAAATAAAAAATCAAATTAACTATGCCGCTTTTATCCCATTTTATATGATAATAATTGGTCCATAGTTGCTCTGAGTCTTGAGGGCAAAATGTTATGGTGAGAATCTGTTGTCAATGCTTCAGATGGAAGATCTAGAATTTTGGGTAAAACAACCCTAATATGAATATAATAATGAAAATTTTAAGTGTTATTCCAAACTTATTCGTTGCGAAGGAGCACCCGTATAACATTTTTAAACAGAAGTCTCACTTGATAATTACAATTTTATTTTTTAATTAAATCTTTGATTATCAAATTTAGCTTCATTATTAAATTTTAATCACTATATATATGTGCAAAAGTGTGAAATTAAAGAGTTCAAAAGTGTAAAATCCAACAATGCAGACAATTAAAAAATAAACCCCCATTTGCACTTTTTAACTCCATTTATTTACATTTTATTGTTTTATTTTCATTTTTATTTATAAATTATATAATTTCATTATTTTAAGATTGCTAATTTATGGATAAAATAGTAATGTATTATTAATTTTATCAATATATTTTATTGAAAGAATACTAGAGAGTAGAAATTTTTTTATCATTGAAGTATGTTTTTTTTTAATTTTAACAGTTATTTTTAATCTTCGCTCAAAAGAACATTTATTTTGACTCTAATCATTTTTATTCAATTTTATGGCTTGCAAATTTAATAGTGAAGCCACATTGGGATTTGAGACTTTAGTTAAAAAATGAAGCGGCATTAGATGATTTAGAAAATAAAAGTGTAGGTGGTATTTTTATTTTAATATAATTAAAAAAAATTACACAAGAAAAGATAACAATGTGTCACCGGTGGCCTTGTGAAAATAAAAGGTTCATAAGATGGGATAGCCCAAAACTCAAAAGATCCTTTGTAAGTCTCACGGTTTGGAAACCAATCCATTAGGGCTTCCTAAAGCTTTTGATATATTTGGGCTAGCCCAACTGATGGTTGTTAAGGAAGCAAATATTGGTGGACCGAGATCTTTGTCCCCAAATAGGAATCTTCCGAGAAATTCCTTCCAAAGAATGCATTGCAATATTTTCAATCTATAACCTAGTCTATAAATTGAAACCCACTAAAACCTAGGGGTCGGTAAGAAAGAAAGGTGAGTCGGATTGATTTGGATTGTAAATTGTTCATTGTTTTTTTTTCGACAACTAAATATTTAGTTATAATATAGTAAATTGTCCCTATTGGGACTCGAACCCAAGACCATTCCCTCCATGCTTTGCTTGAAACATCGAAAGACTCACCATACATGTAGAACTGTAAGACGACGAACAATTGTTCATTGTTAATCATTTTCAAAACAGGAGAATTATGTTAATATACCTTATGAATTAAATTAAAGCTTTGCTACCCAAAGGTACAAGATTTATTTGAGTTGTACTGTGAAAACTTCCTAAAGTATGCCTCGGTTATGTACACTAATAGTTGCCAAAATGCTCTCTTTCTTGTGGGGCCCATCGGTCTAACTTGAATTTCACTTCTTCATCTCTCCAATCGATAATCTATAAGAGAAATCGAGATACAACAAAATCAGGTTGCAAAATTAGTCCCCACAAAACTGAGGAGAAAGAAACCCGACTCTAAAAATAAACTCTAAGAATGAGGAGAAAGAAAAAAGATGGAGCGACGGAGGCTAAGATGGTTACGAACTGTGAAATTTTGGAGTGAGGTTGGAATTGGAGATTTGGGAGACTGAGATTTCAGAGGGCGTGAAGAAGGAATGGATAGATATGACATTCAATTGGGGGAGTAGTCCAATGAAATTATGGACAGAGAGAAATAAATGTGGAATTCTTTCCTGATAATCGAAAGGTGTTGGAAAATCCTAGTGGGAGGAGTGATGGGTTCCAGAGCGTGAAGGCATGCTTGCAAGGAGTGATTTATTCAGAAAGAGGATTTTTGGATTGTTATAATTCATTTTTCTCCATTCGTGGAAATATTTTTCAATTTGGAACCCATCAATCTGAAGGTATGTTCCAGTCATTTCCAGTTTTAATTAATTTAGTTCCATATTAGTTGGCAATTGAGTTCCGTTAATCCCTAATATTCCCTATGATAGTGTTACGAGTAGTTATCCCCTTTCATGATCAGAAGGTATTCATGTTCTTTTATATTACAGTCATATATTATACAATTAATTTTTTGTTACATACTTAATCTAGATTGATTTTTCATTTTCCTGTGTTTTTACTTGAAACTGTTGTGTTTATTTTGTAGGAATTGCTCAATTACTGAAGCAAGGTGGCACAATAGGAAATTTTTTTTAAAGCATATCATTTTCGTAGAGTGTTTCGTAGTGCGAAATTTCGCAAGTCATTTTCGCATTTTCGCAAGGGTTGCGAAAATTTTGCAACCCTCTAACCTTCACTGCCAAACTCTTTTCTCCATTTTTTCCTTTCTTCCAGTTCGCGACTTATGCAAGGTCAGTTCACCCCTTTTGTTTCGCGCTCCAATTTTCAATAGAATTTGTAGTGTCAGCCTAGGCTTGAAAGCCTGCACGTGGGTACTCCTCAATTTCCTAATCTCACCCCTCCATTTTTTATCCTCCCCATCAGAAACCCTTCGCATCTTACCCTTCATCCACAAATAGAACCCGCCCTGGCTGCACTTTCCATCCTAGTCAAGCCCCTCCCCCATGTGCCACCCCCCGCAAACCCATTCGCTATCAGTGGAACCCTAGCTCCTTCCGCCGTCATGGAAAAGACCGCAGGTGGCATAAGGGCACCCTCATTGCACTCCAACGTGAGGCCTCACCTTGCCTAAGGCACACGACCACCCCGGGGCCACGCGCCCGGCACTCTCGTCCCTACTGAGTCGCCCTAGTTTGTTGCTCCTGCCCCTCCTACCCTGCACAGATACGAGACAAGGACTGGGGCCATACCTCTCTCTTCTCCACTTCCATGGCCAGGCCGTAGCCTGTTTGTCCCTTTCTATATAGACTAAAACCCCTCAAATTCACATAGTTGTAAGAGCCTTACATTTCTCTTGCATCAATGTCACTTTGGATAAATTTGTTTAATAAAATATTTCTTTCAAAAGGTTCATGATTTAAAAATAAGGGTTTAGTCTATGACACTGCAAGTGCATGTGTCATACAAGTAGTAAAATTCGGAATGTAAGTCCGTGTATCATTCCCATAGAGATTGGTACTAATTAAATATCAACTACCCTAACTACTAAAATTCTATGCTATTCGACTCAAAACTCATAATGAAGGTTTTATCTAGAAAATAAAAAATCCTAGACTATTGACTATCAAGTGAACTAAAATAAAACCAAAGTAAAATGAATAAAAAACAAATCGTAACTAAAATATCGGATTGAATTAGCTTCGTGATAAACGAAAAACTATCAGTAAAATACAATGAAACAGTTAATTCCAGCACTAAAGTACATTGCTCTGTTCTGTGTATGGATATGGTTTTGTCTTAGATTTCCTAAATGTTGGAATTGGATTTCTCCATATTCACCGTCAGATACCCTGCTTCCTCTCTAAGACAAGATCAACAAGCTACTTCAGATTCCCAATCTCTTCAAGATCTAGGTATTTTTCTTTCTCAATGCTTCACTCATTTCTTGTTGACAGCAGACCTTTTGCATTTCCTTCTCAGGATTTTCGCAAAGTTTCTACCACTTAATTGATGGCTCAACCTCCAGATCTATGGGTTTGTCCCTTTTCCTTGATTAGGTCTCAGCTAACACAGGGTTAGGAACTTGCCTCTAGATTAAGGTGAACTCTCTGATTATTTATATTGTTAAATACCTCCAAAACCCACTACAGTCAACAGATCAACAAACAACCCCAGAGCTCAACAGTTCATCAATGGTACTCGAGCATACCCATAAAAGAATTCTCTCAGCTCTCAGGAATCTCCGTCTCTGTGTCACGTAGAGGGCATCATGGAAATCAGAGCAAGATAAATTCCCTCAACTGGTATTCGGTACTACGATTAGGAACTTATCAATTCAAAAATGACACCAACTAAGTAAAACCTAACCCAAATTAGTTCTCCATATTTGTGGAGGAAAGACTGTAACTAAATGTAAATCAAATCCAGCAGAGTTGTGCTCCAATCACTGCATTGCGAATTAAGAAATGGCGCACCAATCACGTACAACCATTGTAATTGTAATAAACTGAGAAGAAATGAATCTTAAATTTGTCTAGATTTCATAAATTTCAGCAAGAATTCTAAGAAAGATAACATAAATAAAATTTCACTTCACTGCCTCTCTCGCACGTTTCGCATATTCAAATTCAAACAAATAAAACTAAAATAAAGAAAAGAGCAAAAATCTACTCTAAACTATACACTCCAGTTCCTCCTTCCCCCTTTTCCGGTAGTGAAGACGGAAACTACTTTTACTATTCTAAAACTGTCTATTTATACCGGGCTGCGCCGAATTGGCCGAATCCCCCAAAAACCTGTGGAATCCTAAAAGAAAGCCCAAGATATTGCCTATGTCGCGACCTCGGGTCGACATGTCGCGACATGGATTTCCTTGATTGCTCATGTTCGCGACCTTGTTGCTTCAAGGCGACTGACATTCATACCGCTTGGATTAATGGTCACTACATCGTTTGTAATCGCGACTTGTTCAATTGTTTCTTCCGCACTGATGCCGTCACGACTACCTGGGCTTCATGTCACAACATCATTGTCTTTCTCTTCTCCCCGGCTTCGAGTCACGACCTCGCCCGAGTCGACTCTTTCTTTGCTGTGGCCGCATGTGTCAGCGACTTCCGGCTTTAAGTCGCGACCTTGTTGTTGTTCTCATCAGACATTTCAGGTCGTGGACTTTGTTTTTCTGGTCGCGACTCGCCGGTGGTCTTCGCCTTCATAAGTTTCAAATTTTAAGTCGCGATTTCCAAGGTGATGTCACACTTTTTGATGCTCATTCTCATCTTCCGGTCGCAACCTCAATTCTTTGTTGCAACCAATTTCCTTCTTTCAACCTATTCCGTGTCGCGACCTCGCGATGTCACACCATGTTGTTCTTTCTTCCCGGGCCAGCGCTGTGAGTCCTAATTGCTCAAAGTAGTTGCAACCTTGATTTCTTCTCGCCAATGATGGTGATTTAGCCACTAAACCGAGAAGCCATTTCTCGTCAAACTTTCGCTCGGGCAGAGACCTTGACGGCCAGCACTGATCGGGCCAGATGCACCGCGCGTGGAACACAGTCTTGCTGAAGACCTGCCGGTAGGCTAAAAGGAGTTAAGCGCATGGAAGATTGGGCATGTTGTCGCTTACGACTTGGGATAGTATGGGACATTCCCTCATGATGGAATGGCTACGTTGTTTGTGTTGGCTACGACCTGAATAAGTGGTCGCGACATCGTTTGTGGCCTTTGATTATTAAATGGTCGCAACTTCAGTTTCTTGTCAAGACTCCAGTTCCTGTTTTTATGTTGCGACCTTAACAGTATGTCGCGACCTCAAATGGAGCATTTCATTTAAAAACTAGTTGCAAATCTTCGTTCAGAGACTTTTTTATGGATTTATTGACTTAACCATCGCCGCGACATCGTATGACTTGTTCGCTTTTTCTATATAGACTAAAACCTCAAATTAACATAGCTACAAGAGCCTTACAATTCTTCTTATACCCATGTCACTTTGGATGTTTGCTTGCTAAAATAAATTTCTCTTAATGTTCGTAATTAAAAATAAGGGTTCAAATTTATGACATCGTGTATGCACAGTCATGTACAAGTAGTAAATCTGAATGGTCCTGTATCATTCCTATGAGATTGATAAATAATTACAGTCAACCATCTCAACTACTAAAAAAATTTCATACTATTCGACTGTTCAGAATGAATGCTGCGACAACTAAAAAAATTAAAAACTTATATCATTTAATGCAAACAATTAAACTAAAACAAAGAATGACTAAAAATAAATTGTATATAAAAGAATGGATTGAATCGCTTATCGAGAAATGAAAACCATCAATGAAATACAATGGATCAATAATTTCGTAAAGACTAAACTGCTGTCTGCTCTATGTAATGGATCAATTTTTAATCCAAGATTTCCTAATTATTGAATCGAGTTCTCCCTTTTCACCGATTTATCTCGCTTTCTCTCGGAAGCGACAAGATCAAACCAACATTCGTGAGGCTCCACATTCTTTTCAAGAACAGCATATTTTTCTTTATCAATACTACACCATTTCCTCGTTGATGGGCCAGTAAGTTTTGCTTTACTCCTCTCGTGATTCTCAAATGATAGCTTCTCTGCATTACGTAATCTGGCTCAAACTCTGCATCTTATGGGTTTATCCTTCTCAGATCGCATCTAAGCCACGGGATTGGAACTTACCTTTAGATTAAGGTGAACTCGATCATTTGATACACACACCCTCCATACAATTACAGAAAGGGAGTCTGGGATTTTATCAAAATGAACTCGTGAGCTCAAATAGCTTCACTGGCCAATGGTAGTCTAACATACCGCGAATGCTCTCAACTCTAGGAATCTCCGTCTCAGGTTTCCACTTAGAGGGCATCCCGATGTTAGACGGTGAGTAAAGACAGCATCTCCTCAACTAAGATTTAGGTACTACTATTGGAACTTATCCATTAAAACTTATTGCACCGATTATAAACGAACCCAAATTTATGCCCTCCGTAAATTATGCAGAAAGATCGTAACTAAATGGAATCAATCCAACTGAGTCAAGGCCTTGATATGCCATATCATGAATCAAGAAATGGAGGCCATCACGCACAACCATCGTAATTGCAACAAACTCTGAGAAGAAATTAATTCCATAAATTTGTCTGTATTGCATAAATCTCCAGCAAGAATGCTTAAGAAAATAATAAACCAAAAACTTCAGCTCCCACTGGGCTCTCGCACATTCTACAGACTGAAAACCTGTGTAACAAAAAAACCAAAAAAATAAAAAATATACTTAATATAAGCGACCTGAGTTCCTCTCTTCTTTCCTTTCCGGGTCAATAGGCCGAGAAAACCACTAACATCCCAGTGCCATCTATTTACAATTCCAGAAAGAATCCTGGGCCTAACTCCTAAATGCTCCGTAGAAAATCCAAAGAAAAGCCCAAACAGGCCAGCCCTATGCTCCACGCGACCTCAAATTGATACCGCGACATGGAATTTTCTCGATGGCTTAAGACTCCAATACGACATCTTCTTCCTTCTATCAGAACCGTTTAACTTCGCAAAGCCTCGATCGCTGGTCACGACATCTTCCTCGTTCAAGAAGTTCCCCAGCATGATCACCCCAAATACACGCATACGATCACTTTTAGGTTGCGCACCACTTTGTCGCTTGTAAAGATGACTTCGTGTCTGTGACTCGAGATTTGGCCCAATTTTCGTCGTGTTTCTGCCTTCATAACTCAATTTATGTCGCACCTTCATGGTGATGTCACCCTTTGTTTTCCATTTCTTTCCCCTTCTCAGGTTGCAACCCTTACTTCCCACGTCAGTAATCGGACATTTCTTTCTTTCCAACTATTTTCCAGTGTCATGGCATCAAATGATGTGTCGCGACACCTTTCTTCTGCTCCACTCTTAAGGTTGCGCACTGAATGAGTGGTCATGGCTCAACATTTCTTTTTGTCAAGACTTCAGCTCTCATGTGTCGCGACCGTGATGCGATGCTCGCTACTAACTCGTCTCTCTTTAATTAAAAAAGCCTGCCGGGTGACTTCTTTTACTTCATGGCTATCTCTCGGTGGCTTCATGTGGATACAGGATCGTCGCCGCACTGAAAGCTGGCCCGCGATGCATCATTTCCTCCTGCAAGTCGCGAAGATCAAATGATGTTACACATGAATTTCTTCATTCATCGTTTTTACCAGACCACGCCTTCTCACGCAAACTCCTTCTTTCCAAGCTCATCATCGAAACCAGTTTTGAGTATTCTTCGGTCGAATTTAGTGTTGATGCGTCTTAATCTTTGTACTACTGGGCAATCGAGTTTCTTCTCGTCGCTAATCATCTCGGCCTGACCCCACCCTCTGCACACGATTCTTTCCGATTTTTGCTTAAAAATTCGAGTTTCAACAGATTTTGTAAGTAAAATTAACAAATTTGAGTCAATTATCCATTTTTCTTCAAAAGAACAATATTTGTTCAAGTATCAAAGTCAGTCGATTAAAAACCTAATGAGTTTTAGGACTCAATTCCAAATTCTCTCAACTAAAATTTTGCCTGCCTCAAGGTATATAACAGAAAGAATTGTTTGTCCTCAAACAATGTTTAGAAAATTTTTGCTGACATTTTTCCGATTCACACCACGCCTTCATTCACCTTTCCTGATGAGCGGTACCTCAAGAGATACCAATATTTTCTGTTTCAAATTCATTTGATGCAAAAAGGACAAGTACATATACTTCTATCACAAAATTTGATAAACTCAATGTATTTTAACATTGTCCAACAAGTCTTGTTTTCAGGTGTGTGTGTGCAAATAATCCTTCATCCGGTGTCAATTTAGTTAATCTTCTCTGGAGTTTTCTTTAGATTGTTTTGTCAAAGTCCCACAGGTTTGCTTTTCATATTACCTACCTAATGTAAAAATTCAAACCTTCGAAAAATCTAATATATTCTTTCTCAGGCTTCTTGTAATGCAAAGGCTTAGGTAATCGTAGATAACTTAAAATTTAGGTTGTAAATTACCCAGCTTCCATCTTTTCTCTACACTTGTCGCTCCAATCTCAACTTTTCTTCTTGTTCAAGTTGATTCTCCTCAATCTAAATTCTGATTCTATCTTTGAATTTTTGGAATTTCACTCTATATATATGTAATTTGATCTCAACCGTGCAGATTCCTTTGTTCTTGAATTCCTTCGTTTATTTTTCAAGATTCGAATAGTGCATGTTTTTGTCTTCCAGCTTCTATTACTCTTAGAGAACTTTAAGAAGAACTCCCACATACCAATGCAGCATTGGGTGATAGGTGTTAAAACACCTCTTACTAGCTGACCAACTAAGGGAATAGGCCAAAGATTTCAAAACTTATTCCTTATTTCCAATTAGCCTTGCTTTCTTATACTTCTTCAACCTTCACACAAAATTTGAAATATTATTTCCCTAAACTTGTTTCTTCCTTTATACTAAACTTTTCTAACTGAACCCTGATACCCCCATGGGGCTCTTGTCACAGTTTATTGCAAGGAAGGAATTTCGGTTTTCAGTTGCCGCCTAGCCAGCTAGGTACAAGGCATATCAGTTCAAATCAAGGAACTGTAGAATATGCTATTATTATATCGTGGAGGGTATTAAAAAGCTCTGCCGCCGTGATGGCCTCTCTCTATACTGGCTGGTCGTTAATTTAGATTTCACCTCAATCATTAATAATCAACAAGTTCTAGGACTGCTGACTCTAAATCCTAAAATCTCCCCGTAAGATGCAAGCTCCACCGCCAAGGTTTCATAAGTTTCTGATCGATGTGTATTATTTCTTCAAGACTTGCATTTATTTAATGCTTACTTTATGACATTAATTAAGCATGACCCATCAAAGAATAAATCCAATTTTCCAATTTTTGCAAACTAAACTGAATTTAAACAAAACAGTCAATACTCCTAATTTCCAGTTTTCATTATTCATGCCCTAATTTTTCTTCCAAATTTCGTTTTAGAAAGGGAATGTATTCTTTAATTATTCGACATTCCTAAACAAAAAATAAATGACACAATAACTGGATATCATGAACAATCAATTTGTAAGTCAACATACCTAATTAAATATCAAAATATTTCGATATCGTATTAACTCGCTTTACAAATAAAAATCCTGTGAACTGAATCATTGAAAAACTCTATTTCTTGGATCTAAAATCCTATATTCTCAAGGGTCATAGCCTTACTTCAAATGTTCTGGTTCACCGCATCTTAGCCCTCCAAGAGTGATTCTAATTAACAAGGTCGCGTTCAACAAATTGAGTCTGGTCGGATGGGTTCTAATTAACCCTTCCTGGAGCTCCTTCCTATCAAATCCTCATTAATTTCTCTTGATTACCCAAGTTTTATGGAATAAAGAATGGAATTGGCTTCATTTTCCGACTCCATTCATTCCATAAACTCGTGGTTCGCAAACCTGGAGCTCTTTCTCTTTTCTCTTATTCTTTCTTTCTTTTTCTCCATTCTCGCTATTTTTCCTTGCCTCTCATCCTTTTATAGCGACATATTTTGGGAACTTACAAGGCCATTTATTCTTTCTCTTTAAATTTTCGATGAGGTGGATTAAATGAGGTTCCTAGCCTCTGCCCTTTGAGAGCTTCCAACTGAGGTTTTTGGCCTTTGATAGAGAATTTTGATCGCTTTTCTTGAATTTATTAACTCTCCGATTCATATTTTCCGAATTGGAGCATACTAAATAAATGAACTAACCGTTGGAAATGAATTTTTGTTGCATTAATAATCCGTATTTATTTCAACAAAATTCAATGAATGTTGCAAAATCAAAAAGAAAGCCAAGGAATTGTAGTTTAGTGACTTTGAATGGGAATAGACCGGGTTTGTTGTCCCGACAAAGCTCCCAGGAGTCAAGACATTAACCATCGCCACTAAATTCGAATGATTGTCAATGACTTTATTTTTATTTTTTTAACTCGCTGATGCCCAAAAAATTAGAGGTTTTACTCTTCTCAGCTTTTCCGGTCTACTCAAAAAATTCATATATGTCGTGATCTAAAAATTTAGGTCACGATAGGGAAAATTGCAGTTAAAATATAAAAATGTTCTTCTCTCATCCACTGGCGACCTTAATTCATTATTTTGACTTTCTTTTCCACTTTTTATTCTTCACACCCAGTTAATTTTAGTCAATTTTGAATTAATGTTGCAACCCAAAACATAAACACACCAATTTCACCAATTTATTTAAGCCCATTCAAATGTAACTACAGATAACTCAACCATTCAGACATGCAAAAATTCAGCAACTTCCATTATGCATCATTATCTGCCACTACATCAAACAAGATAAAAAATTCCCCAACTTTCAATCATGCTATGTATCAAAGATAAATTTAAAATTCAAATCACAGCTGGGAAGAAGCAAGAAAAATCGCCCAAGTCTCTTCTGCGCTGATTATAGAAGTTTGATCGTAGATGTTTCTCCTTTTTTTCGGCATCAATCATTGTCCCTAAAACTAGAGCCTATTTAACCATTATTCAATCACTACTTGAATGCCAATTACAAGAATCATTATACTTAAAAGTCGAACTAAAGAACATAGAAAAATTTAAAACAAACCGGTGTGGATCGCTTCCAGCCTTCCATTTTTAGTCTTAAATGACTTCTCATCGTTGCTTCTTCAATTTTCTGTAACTAAGTGCTTGGAGTCTTCCAATCGCTTTCCCAAGATAATAATGCTTAATCTTCCAATTTCATTAACTTTGAACTCCTCATGATTGTTGCTCATGTCACGCCCAAATCACGCAGTTTCGATACCATCAAATGGCTCCACACTTATCTCGTGGACTCGCCTTTCCCCGAAAGAAGAGTCTTAATCTCTGAGTTGAAATAACAAGACCCGATCATGCCATTTTTGTTTTCGTCTCTTGTAAATTATGGCACTATCATATTTCATTTCAACACTTCCAATTCATTTAACTGGAGTAACCTATCTTCTTTAGCAGCTTTGAAATCAAAATTGCTTCAAGGGCCCACATAGCCTTTGTATATTCAGCTCAAGAGGTAGGTGTGACAAGTTTCTGTTATTGTGTCCCAGATGGATATCTTAACTGGAGTTTGCAAGTAGTCATGTATGCACAGGTAGACATCATCAAGCTTCAAGTTCAATCTTCTTGCTAGAACTTACAGCTTTTTCCGAATTTTCTTTATTTCCCCCGTTGGAAATTTCAACTCTCATTCATTTGTTTGAGATGATGGCCAAGCTTCTGGCAATGTGTCATACCAGACCGCTTCACAGAGTTTGTCAAATCTTATTTGCAAATGGCTTCCTGATCACTAATTATAGTTCCGTGTCCCAAATCTGGCCGGAGAATATTTCTTTGTAAAGCCTACAACCTGTATTGCCACACAGAATATTCTTTGAGATGTCGCTATGTTTCTACCATTTTGATGGAAAGCATAATCCGGCCAGCCAGAGTATGTATATATTTCAATGAAACTGAAAAGGTCCCTATAACCATTCCCTAGTGCATCAAATACCGTATTCTCACTCAGATACCTTGCAGGGCATCTCATGCCTTACTGATATTTCCCATTCTTGCATCACAGGTTCCGCCCATTCAAAATAACTCTTAAAAATCGTAGGGCCACTCAGATGATTAATGCCCAATCACGATTTTGAACCACATATTAGATAGGTTTTGAGTGCTTTTTGCGCATTAATCATGTCATTTATACCAATTGAAGTGATTCTAGTCTTCTTCTAATGACACTTGTGCTGGAGGTATTTTTTGGTTGTTTTGTAGGTATTTGTGCACTATTGGAGTTGATCTCAATGCAAGGATGAATCATGAAGTTGGAATTCAAGTCTCGGCGTGACGACCCCCAGAATCAATGAAAGCAAGGCAAAGTGAAGAAAATTTGATGCAGTTGAAGGCAGGATGAAAACGGTGAAGGATCAACAATGCGAATTTTCGCTAAACTTTGCGAAAATTTCGCTAGATCTGAAAATTTATGACCTTAAGCGAAAACACGAATTTATTGGGCAGTCGATTTCGCTAGGCACCACTCTTAGAAAATAAGCCCATTCGCTACTCCACGAAAATTTATTGGCTTAAGCGAAATTTTGCTAATAGCCCGAATTTTCCATCTTAGCGAAATTTCATGTTTTTCATTTGGGCACAGTAATTTAAGCTAGTTAAGCGATTTTAAATAAAGAAAGTCGATCTCTAAATCATCTTTGTAATTAATCTTACGACCCAGCACCGAGCTTGGTGTATTCTTGGTGTCATATAAACTTGGCCGATTTTATAGGGTTTTGGTATTTTCATACCTTGAAATTGCTTTATATAAGCCCCTCTTGTTTTGTAACCTAAAACGATTCAAGCGACAATTTGGGAGAAGATATTTTTGTAAGTTTTCATTTTTGTAAAAATAAAGTCTTTTATTTTTATTTAGGTTTGCTTTCCTCTCTTCTTCTCCTCTTTCTCTTACTTTGCAGTGCCGAAACACCTCTCTGAGATGGCAAGCTCAAGGATGGGCAGGACTCAGCCTCCTTTCTTTGAGGAAGGAAGCTAGCAAGCTTGGTGGTGGGGCATATGCATGTTGTCCTCTTGTCTTAGAAACTGCAATTGGTGTTATAGGCCCTTATATTCTCAAAACATGGTGCATAACATTGAATGTCATTAATTTGGCCAATACTCTCCATGCTTTAGGATCCGGTGCATATTCGATGAGAGAGTCTTGTGATTCTTTAGATGGTCTTTACGAGCCTCACAAATGATATTTATATGTTAGGTTCTCAAATTAGGGTTGCATGGCATTTAATGTTATTGGTTGTGTCTCTCCATGCTTTAGGGCGTGATTCTTTAGATGGTCTTTCACGAGCCTGCGAGATGATATTAAATGTTAGGGTTTTAAGCGATCAAAGGCATGCTTGCATGCTGCTGTATTGACTCGAATAGGAGTTGTTTTCATGGGTGAGGTTTCTTTAGTTAAACATGGTCAGGTTATGCAGGGGGTATGGGTTGCTTGTCATAACGAGGATAGAGCAGAGGACACTTGTTTACTTACTAACGCCCAGGATTAGTGACCTAATTCTTCAAGGTCCTTTTCACCTTTAACTTCGGTTTTACAATTTATCGGTTCAAACCATTCCCCTTTGTTTTTGAAACAAATCGAGATCGAATAGAAAGCCTTGCAATTCATGCCGCGTCTGAGCCGTTTCTAGGATGAAAACCCATCCCAGGTGTTCGACCCTATACCACTATCTTTGCGCGGTGGCTTGACTACGGCTGATAGTAAGGCTTAGGTGTATATAAATTTTGTTGATTTTAGCTCGGCTCTTTGTGTACCAGATAAATGGCGCGGATTGCGGCGGATGGTGCGTATAATAGTAGGATTGGAAGTGTACTTGTGATCAGCGTCTGGGTCTGGGTATTTATCTCTTTTGTCACTCGATTCAGGAGCTGATTCATCGCTTTGCGATATGCATTGTTTTCTTCTGATCGGTTTTAATTTTTGTTAGCTAATCTTTAACCTTTTTGAAAGCTCTGTGGTGCTCTTTGTTGTCATAATCGTGTAACAAGCGTAATACCTTGATGGGATAGAGACACATCGGGTAGATGAATGATTAATTACGACTCCCGGCTTCCCAGCTAGTGAAGTCGGTGTACACACTTGATATAAGATCCACATTGCACGAGGAGCAACCGAGTGACAGGAACCCCCGTGAATCAATGCTGTAGAACCGTGAGGATCATCCACCCTCCACAGAGTTAGTGCCGAAGTCTGTATCATTCCTCCTACTTTGAAGATGTAGCGGTGAGACCATATTTATACCCTACTCCCCACGTATCATGGTATGGAAGAATAAGAAAATCCATACACTCATATTAGGGATTTTGAGGAGGTTTGCACTACCTTTAAAGAAGGTATGATGGACATGGATTTGCCCCAAAGGCGAAAGCATTTCCATTGACTCTAAGAGACGAGGCGAGATGTGGCTTAACTCATTGAGGCTAGAACCATTAGAAATTGAAGGGTGGTACATGGCGAATTCTGAGAAGTTTTCGGTGCTCATAAGACTAATAATTTGAAAAGACAAATTTATACGCTGCGGCTCGGGATGGTGAAGATTTTACCGGTGTTGGGAAAAGATTTATGGAAACCATCGGTGCATGCCCACGTCATGGGTTTGACACTTGGATGTTGGTGAACCACTTCTATGGTGGTATGTCTCACGCCATGAGGGCTTTTGGAAACCATGTGTGGAGGAGACTTTACAGTAAACATCCGGATGAAGCCATGGATTTTTAAATTACGTGGTGAAACTTCTAAGGGTTGGGATGAGCACAACCACTGAAATTGGAAAGGATGAGACCCGCGATTAACTTCAGGGTGGGATGTATGCCTTTGCCCAAGAAAGAAATGAGAGATGAGGCTAGGATTTCCAGCCACTAGCGGGAAGGTGGAGGAGGCTTGAGCGAAACGGCTCCGAGAGGTGTACGGTGGCCCGAAAATCTGTGCAGTCAATCCTTGCACCAATTTCCAATCCCTGGCCTTTTAGAGTAGAACCATGTCTATGGTCCACACGGAGTGGAAAAGGATTTGATGTCGGAATGTCTGAGCAAGCGTGAGACGATACAAGCCACAACAATCCAATGCTCCATATGGTAATACCTACAATTCGATTGGAGGAATCACCTGTGCATGGAACCCAATCCCCTCCTTATGTACCCCAGTGCGAACCTCGGTTTGGTTTCCATACGATCCTGCAACTGACCATCATCCTCTTCCTCTGTGGGCGAAGAGTAAATATTGAATTTGAGTAAGGTGGTGGGCAACTTTGTTGAAAGGAACAAAAGAATCAATGTCACGGTAGCCTGAAAGTTGATCTTGTAGAAAATTGCAGATAAGAGAATAGATGGAGGCGAAGCGATCTTCGGCCGGAAAATTGATAACTACAGTGTTCGATCACGAGATTAACAAGTTGCTAGAGGTACAAGAAAGGGGTTTCCCTCTCAAACACTTCAAATCAGAAGGGAATTCATGAGGTAAGTCATCGACAATTCGGGAATGGATGAGGTTAAGATTTGTAATTACCACAGTGGAAAAAAGTTGATCGACTATGCAAGCACGTTGAAAGAACCTAGGCGGGGAGAGAATTGCATTACGGCATATTCTCCTAAAGGAGGATTGATGAAATACGCATTATACCACCTCCGTTTCCTGAGCACTTAGAGGAAGAGAAGCTGACTGACGGCGGGCATTCTTGAGGGTTTAAGACAAGTGAGGTTAACATACCTTTCTTGGACCTAATGACAGGTCCCACTGCTTATGCAAAATTTTGAAAGATCTTTGCACGATCAAAGGGATTAGGCATTGAGAAGAAGGCATTTCTCCTTTGAACATGTCGAGTGCCATAATCGAAGAAAATACTTATCGAATACAAAGGATCGAGGATCTCCCATGATTTGATCCTTATTGGTAGAATTGCGCTAGAGAAATCTTGCTTGATTTAGGAGCGGTATGAACTGTCTGTATTCGGTATGCAAGCATCTAGGTTTAGGTGAACTTAAACCTACCCGACATCACTATCATTGGTAGATAGATCGGTGAAAATCCACTGGGGGGATAGTTGAGGATGTCCTTGTGAAAATAGACAAATTCTTCTTGCAGGTAGATTTTGTAGTGCTGACAATGAGCGATTCTGCAGTGAACCCCCGATCATGTACCAATCATCTTAGGAAGACCATTTAAAGCACGGCCCGATGCAATAATAAATTTAGAATGGAGTCATGCGACTTCGTTTGGCAACATGACATTGGAAGCTGAACATATTCCGCGAACGATAACCTGTTTGGTATCAGATGAAAATTAAGTGATTAATGATGTGTGCTCAGTGTGTCAGGATGCAGGGAAGCTGAATGACTAAGAATTGCAGGATATAGCCAACCCAAGTGAAGAAGAGGTTGTGGTATTGCCATGACCAGCCCTTTGTGAGGCAATTGTTGATTCGATCCATTAGTGAGGACCGAGAGTCACCAATGGGAAGTTTGACACCATGGAGTTAGCTCGGACCCGCTAGGAGGTTGAGAGATCATTCTCCTTGACCCTCCTTGACGGCGGTAACCCCGGACCCACCACCACGGCGGTGAGGTGGTTAGGTTTCTTTATGATTTTATATATAGTTTCGGCTTTATCATTGCCCCTCTGCCCAATTTTGATTCGATTCATTTATTAGCCCGTAGTAGGCGGTGATATTTTACTAATATGTTTGCTTTGGTATGCATGTACTAGCCATTTTGGCTATATCAAAGCTATTCGGTATATATACACACTTTTGCATATACTTTTTGTGCCTCAGATGTAAGTAATCGTTTTGTCTTCAATTGGACAATTAGATTGCTCTGATTAGACTGATTAGATTGCCTTTTATTGGGAAATTGAAGCCTTATTTGTCACCTCTATGTTAGAATTCCATGCTTGAAACAATTTTGGTCGGTTGAAGTTCAGCATGCTCAACTTGAAATTTCTCCCTTATGCTAATTCACACCTTTGCACTTGGATTATTTCAATAGAAATTGTGAATTTGTTAACTTCCTTTAAACTGCATAGTAGGCCTTAAGCATGTTGTGACTGGATAGGTTTTGTTGCAATGAAGACCCGATGTTTGTCTTCAAAAGGAAAAAGAAAAGAAAAAGCAAAAAGAAAAAGAAAAAGAAAAAAAAGAAAAAGAAAAATAAAGTCGTGAAATTTTGCCTTGAAGCAGAGCACGGTCAGGGTATAATAGTGAAAGCCTTTGAAGCCCAGATGCTAAACCTTAATTGGTTGGGAGTCATCGATTTAGTGTTCGTTACATGGGTGGATAGGTAGAGTCTATCGATTTGTAGGTGCTTGATTTTCGAAGTCATTCGGAATCCGGGGTGAAGCCTTTAGAGTTAGTGGTCTTTGATCCTTTTGGCTTGATGCCCTAAACCTTAATTGGTTGGGAGTCATGTCGGTGGACCCAGTTACGGACTGGTGAAGTCGAATTTTAAGCATTGCATCCTACAATGTAGTTGAATAAAGAAAGAAGTGTGTAACTATCCTTATCTAGGTTGTTCAACAGCTTAAGGCCATGTCAGTGCTAGGTTGGGGGGAGAGGACAAATTTTGCAATTTATTGGCGTAATCTAGTTATTTAAAGAACCATTAGCATTAGGTGGAAAATCAAGTTGAGAATCTTGGAACCAATTTTGACCTAAAATTGTTCTTGTATGGATTTGGTTCTTTCATATAGGTTTTCAGGAGATTTGATATCGGTGTTCGAGTTTAAGGTATTGTTTATACGTACATAAACCTTTTGAATCCATGACCTTTTTGAAAATCACCATGTCTCCTTTTGTTTTGCATTCTTCAGAATTTAACAACGTTCCCAGGTTGGGTGTGATTAATGCCCAAAGGGTTAGAATTTTGAACCCTATATGGGCCAGGTTTGAGTGCTTTGCGCATTAATCATGTCATTCTCTGATTAGTGTTCTAGTCTTCTTAATGCTACTATGCCATTTGGAGGGTATTTTTGGTTGTTTTTGTAGGTATTTGTGCACTATTGGAGTTCAATCTCAATACAAAGGATGAATCATGAAGTTAGATTCAAGTCTCGGCCATCGGCTTGACCCCAGAATCAATGAAAACTAAGGCGAAGTGAAGAAAGATTTGATGCACGATTGAAAGCGGGATGAAAAGCGATGAAGGATCAACGTGCGGGAATTTTAGCTAAACTGCGAAAATTTCGCTAAGGAAATGCGCCGCCCAACCTTAAGCGAAAACACCAAATTCGCTAGACCCATCCCAATTTAGCTAGGCACCCTTTCTTCGCGAAAATAAGCGATTTCGCTACTCACAAGAATTTATTGCTGTGAAATTTTATTTATGCGAAATTTTCCATCTTTAAGCGAAATTTCATGTTTTATTTAGACACAGTAATTTAAGCTGGATTAGCGAAATTTTGCAGCCCTAGCGAAATTGATGCCTCGTCATGCTTTGTAATTAATGCGAAGGCAGCCTCCCGAGCTTGGTGTATTGAATTGTCCTATAACTTAGCGATTTTATAGGGTTTTGGTATTTTCATACCTTGAGGTGGCACATATAAGCCCCTCTTGTTTGTAACCTAAGAACAGAATTCAAGCAACAATTTGGGAGAGAAGATATTTTTGTAAGTTTTCATTTTGTAAATAAGTCTTTTATTTTTATTTGGGTTTGCTTTCCTCTCTTCTCTCTCCTCTTTCTCTTGCTTTCTCGGGTGCGAACACCCTGCTTGGGGATGACCGACTCGAGATGCTTGGCTCTAAACCTCCTTTCTTGAAGAGGAAGGAAGCTGGCTTGGTGGTGGGGCATATGCATGTTGTCCTCTTGTACTAAAAGCTGCAGGTAGTGTATTTATGGCCCTTATATTCTCGAAACATGGTTGCGTAACATTGAATGTCATTAATTTGGCGATACTCTCCATGCTTTAGGATCAGTGCATATTCGGTGGGAGAGATGCTGTGATTCTTTAGATGGTCTTTCTGAGCCTCTAAAATGATATTTATATGTTAGGTTTTCTCAAATTAGGGTTGCATAGCATTTAATGTTATTGATTTGGCCAATCTCTCCATGCTTTAGGATTTGTGATTCTTTAGATGGTCTTTACGAGCCTCGAGATGATATTAAATGTTAGGGTTTTAAACGGTAAGGGGCCATAGCGCATGCTACGTATTGACTCAAATGAGGTTGTTTCATGGGTGAGGTTTGCTAGTTAAACATAGATCCCCGGGATTTATGCGGGAATTTATAGGTTGCTTGTCATAACGCGAGGATAAAGCAGGGACACTTGTTTGCAACTTGCCCAGGATTAGTGACCCTGGTCTTCAAAATTAACTTTTCTGGCAACTTTCAGTTTTACAATTGTAGTTTGCAAACCATTCCCACTTTGTTTTGAAACACAAATCAAAGAATCGATAAGCCTTGGCTTCGTGCAGCGTCGAGCCATTTCTGGGATGAAAACCCATCCGAGTGTTCGATACACATGCCACTATCTTTGCGGTAAGCATTCTGGCTGATGAAGTAGAGAACAGGTGTATAAATTTTGTTGATTTTAGCTCAGCCTACTGTGGCACGAATCAGTAGAATCCTGACTGGAGAATTTTATGGGCTGTTTTATCTCCTGAAAAATGTCCTCCATAAGGTGATGCATGACATTCTTTTAAAATCTTGCTTTGCTCACCTTAAGTACACATCTCATATGTCGGATCGGCTCCTCTTTTAAACAATAATAGATCATCCCGGATGTAGTATTTTCTTTGTCGAGTCCTTAACTTTTTCTCTATTTGGTAGATTTGAATTACGGGTGGCATAATTCCACTGAGCTAAGAAATTCACAATATCGGCATACGAGGTGATTGGAGTGGCCAATTTGAAATAATGCTCATCACGGAAAAATTTACTGCTATTTCTCTTCCTTCTTCTTATGCAGTGGGTTTCTCTACTCTTGACGGGTGATCGGTATCACATTGTGCTACCCTTCTTGCCTTTTATTTCTAAATGTTAAATTCCTACTTGATAATAGTACCCACATTCGATCTTGGCTTTGCTTCTTTCTTTGTCATTAGATATTTAATTCTTTATGATCGGTGTGTATAACAACATGGGACCCCAAAATGTATGGCTGAATTTTTCACATGCAAACATTATTGCGATCTCATACCACGATGGTAGTAATTTTCTTGTGCTTCATTAAAGGTTTCTTTAGCATAGTAGATGGCCTTGAACACTTTTTCATCTTTACGTCGATACGGCTCCCATTGCGAAATCACGGCATCACACATGATTTCAAATTCTCTGTTCCAATACGGTTTTGCCATGATGGGAGCTTCAACTGATCACGGATTTGATTTCTTGAATGCTTTCTAGCGAGGATTCATCGAAATAAAACTTATTATCTTTTTCGGCAATCTGCATAGTGAATTCAGCAATTTTTTGAAATCTACGTCAAATCTTTTATAAAATCAGTATATCCTAAGAAACCAGTTCACTTCTTGTAGTGGGTGGCATTAAGTTTCTTATAATTGGCTTTGCTTGGTCTGCCTCGAGCCTGCTTTGTAGAAATCATGTGCCCCAGACAATTCCTTCGGTAACCATACAAATGGCATTTTTCCCGATTCGAGACGATTCTTGTCTTTGCACCTTTGAAATCTGTCCCCGGGTTATACGGGCATTGTTCAAAACGGGATCCATACCTTTGCCAAATCATCCATTAAAGATCAGCCTTCTTACGCTGCGTCGGAAAATATAGACATCATGCATCTTTGGAAGGTACCGGGAGCATTACACAAACCAAATGGCATTCTCTAAAAGCAAAAGTACCAAATGGGCATGTAAAGGTGGTTTTCTCGGATCTTCGGTGCCGATAGCAATTTGGTTATATCAAGATATCCATCGAAAACAAAAATAGGGTGTCACACTTGACTGTCGACATCACGTCGATGAAGGTAGGGAAAATGATCCTTTCTAGTTGCGGTATTCAATTTTACGTAGTCGATACACACCCTCCATCTGTCGCGGTTCTTGTAGGAGTCCAGTTCATTCTTTTCATTTCGATCATAGTAAATCCCACCTTTTCTTGGGAACCATGCCTTGGGCTTACCCGATAAGCTATCATTCAGCATATATAAAACATGCATTTAATCATTTGGAACTTGTTTTACGTGCTTCTTTCATCAACTAGGTTCGACCTCCTTTGATGTTGATAAAAGTTTTCATTATCCTCCAGCTGATATTTTGTGCATGGCATCCGGGGCGTACCTTGAATCTTGATTGACCAAGCAATTGCTTCCTTGTATTTTCTCGGAATTACCAACAACCGTTCTTCGAAACTAGGTCAATGCGGTGATATTATATTGGTTTCTCTTTACGGTTCTCTATATTTTAATGGTGGGCAATTACTCAATGTTGTATACGCACTAGTTTCACGCTCATGAATTTCTTTGTTTTAAATTTTATACTTCATCTTATTTGTTTTCATTTATACTCGAGATTGTTTCCTTGTTAAGCGGAATTTGAAGCGATGCTAAAATCAAGACTCTCGAATCTTGAAAATTCATCTGATTTCATTGATAGAGTGTTGAAGGATCTGTCGAATTCAATTCATCATTGAGAGGCTATTGTTTCCCTCTGACCATACAAGCCCATGCGCATTTACATCGGAATGTTCGGACTTCTATTAATATTGAAATGCCTTTGCTTCATTTCCAACCTGAGTGTCGATTCACCTTTGCATGCCTTGATGTGGCGGCTCCGGTTGCTAAGAAAGGTGCTTCCCGGCAACAAGGAACTTGGGGTATCTTCCTCCATACGCATGATAACAAAATCCTTTGGGAAAATGGGTACCCCCTTGACAAGTACATCTTCAGTACCTATGGTTGTGCCATTGATCGATCGCCATCACCCGTAGAAAATGTTGTTAGGGTAAGTTCCCCCTGGCCAGAATCTGCCTGGCTTGATAGAGCATCAAATTTATACTTGCGCGAGAATCACATAAAGCTTTTTTGAATTCATATTCCACATGGACGGGAATGGTGTTTGCCCGAAGTCTTTCATCTTGGCTGGGAAGCTACGTTTGGATAATGGCCTTTGCCAGTAGCAATTAGTTTACTCTTTATCTCGGTATCTTCCTTTTCTTGCTCGAGTATCTCCTTCGGAAATTTTTGCATAAAGGGCATTTGGGCGATCACCTCTACTTGATTAGGATCCTTTATTTCTATTTTCTTGAAATATCAAGAATTTAGAAAGCTGTTCTTCTCTTTTTGACTTGAAGTCTCTGCGTAGAATGTACTTCTTGAATTATCTGTTGTTACTCCTTCCCCTTCTTTTAAGATGTCCTTCCTTCGGTTGTTAATCCTGGCTATTCTTACTTGCTGCTTTTCAGTCTCTTCTTTCTCTGCCTCAGTCTTTTCTTTCCTTTCTGTCTTTTGTTGCTGCTCAAATCCTTCCCACTTCTTAACTGAATTGTCATGCAGTCTTTCGGGTTCTTCTGCGTATCACTAGGGAATGTACCCTTGCACTGATTTGGCATATTCAGGGCTAGTTGCCCTACTTGTGTCTCTAAATTTTACAGTGAGGCACTAGCATTCTTTTAAAAACATGTGAGTGTCGGACTGAAACTTCCAAGAATCGGATAGTTTATGTTCATGGAATTGTAACCTCTTGTTATCCCCATGAGCTGCGGCATTTGTTCTTCGAATGGTCGGGTTCTCCACGACCACATTCATTTACGCCTTCACCTCCTTGATCTTTGCCTCTTTGGAACTTTGGTGATGCGATATCACTTGTTGAGGATGTTGTCCACGCCTTGAAGTAGTGTAGTGCCCCTCCACCATATGAGAAATTCTCATGGTTCCTCAGTGCTGGGTTGTAGTGTGTGGGTAGGTTAGGATTTGGCCAAATGTGTCTTTGCTTGTTCACGTGCTTAGCCTCTCGGCCTGCATACTAAGAAGAATCTTCTTACATTGGCACCTCGGCACTTCTTCACCTCTGCTCTCACTTCGCGAGGCGGTGTGCATCTTTCTCTCTTGTTTGTCATCCACATGCATTATGGCATCAACTTTGCTTCCATCAAACGTCATATTGCTTTCGGCTCCATGACCCACTTTTCCTCTGCTTTGCGCTTCTGTGAAAACTCGGATGCGGAGCTTCATGTGCATTTTGCTAAATCTTCTATCGGATCTCTCGCCTCTTGACACTTTTCGTTTGAATGCTCCACGGCATGAAGCATCGATAATGCCCTTGGATGTATCATTAAAAGCATGAGTACACTATGTCCATCTGGGTCTTCAAATCTATTCCATGCATCGGGCACCTCTTGACAATCCTCTTGAATCTTTCCCCGAAACTCATATAGGCTCGTCTTCCCACTTGTTGGAATACTATTATCTCTCTTCGTCTCTGAGTGAGAGATGGAAAGAATGCGCAGTAGGCTTCTACCAGCAGCTCTTCCCAAGTATCCAAGCGAACCGCATATGAGTGGCAGGTCGTACCATGTGGTTGCTATATCTGAAAGAAGGGAAGAGATGCGGCTTTATTACCTCTGGTCTCACACCATTGACTTCAACTGTATTAGCCATCTTGAAATCTTCCCGAGTGTTCGTTTGGGTCTTACGTGGGGTGACCCGATGGTGATGTTCTTTGAACCATTGTAATCAATGCTGGCTTAAGTTCGAAATTGTTTGCATCTACAGTAGGCTGTCTGATTGCAGAATACTCTTCCTGAATAATAGGCCTCCAGAAATCCTCCATTGTGTCGGTAATGGGGGGCCTTATTCTTGTCCTCGTTCCTGCAAATGGTCATGTCTCTCGTACGCCATGGTTGAGTTTTCTGCTCTTTTGTCTTTCTTAAGCTCCTGAGTGTTCTCTCGATTCGATGTCTACTGTTGGAATCGGGTTAGAATCTGTTTCCTATATTAAAGGTTTTCTGAAATCAAAAGCACACTCCCAGTTAATAGGATTAGTCAAATAACAAATATTTTCAACACTTAGCTTGTTAAAGATTAGTGGGCGATGTAGCCCTTTGCTGGAAAAGCTATTTTTTGTTCTTTTCTTAAAAATGTCCAAATTAGTATTTCCTTCTTTGGTCAAGATATTGATCTAATTAATTCTTTCAATCCCCGGCAACGGCGCCATAAAAACTTGTTCGCCTTTTTCTATATAGACTAAAACCCCTCAAATTAACATAGCTACAAGAGCCTTACAATTCTCTTATACCCATGTCACTTTGGATAAGTTTGCTTGCTAAAATAAATTTCTCTTAATGTTCAGAATTAAAAATAAGGAGTTCGATGCATGACATATGAGTGAGCAGTGCATCTAGTAGTAAATCTAAATGTAAGTCCCAGAGATATCATTCCACGGTGTGCTTAGTGCAGTCGACTACTGACTACTAAAATTTCATACTATTTGGACTCAAAACTCATAACCAGATGTTTTATGAAAATGGAAAAATTAAAAATCTATCTTATGAATATGTTTCAATTAAACTAAAACAAAGTGAATGGTAAAAATAAATTGTATATAAAAGAATGGATTGAATCGATTCTTGAGAAAGCGAGCATCGTGAAATACGTGGAGCGATCCGATTCGACTTCATCGGATTGCTCTGTTCACATGTATGGATCTGAATTTTTGTCGAATTTCCCTAGTGGTAGATTGGGTTCTCGGCTTTTCCTTGATTTAATATCCTTTGCCTCTCGAGAAGCGAATCAAACTCCCGACTACGTATTCCACATTCTCTTGCAAGATCACGATATTTTCTTTCGTCGCCACACCCATTTCTGTTGACAAGCATAACTTTGCTTTACCTTCTCGGGATTCATGAAATTTCAACTACTTAATTGGTGGCTCGACCTCAGTCTATAGGTTTATCCCTTTCTTGATCGGATCTAGGTAACCGCGAGTTGGAACTTACCTTAGATTGATGTGAACTCTGATCATTTATATTGTTTTAAATACACCCCTCCTACTTCAATTATGAGCGAATGGGAATTTATCAAAATGAACTCTCCAAGCTCAGCGGATCGTTCGTGATGGTAGTCGAACATACCCGAAATGCTCGACTCTCGGGAATCTCGGGTCTACGTGTCACTTAGAGGCATCTGGGATATCGAGTAAGATACATTCCTCGGCCAGTGCTGATGCTACTATTGGGAACTTATCCATTAAAAAAGCGACAGATTAAGTAAAAAGCAGAACCCCGAATTTATTCTCTAGTAAATTGTGCGGGAAGAAATCGTAACTAAATGTAAATCAAATCAATTTGAGTTCTTGGCTCTGATTACGCATTGCGAATCGAAAGAAATGGGTAGATCACGCCGCGACCCTTTGTAATTGCAATAAAGCGAGAAAATGAATTCCGAGAAATTTGTCTGAATTTCATAAATTTCAACGTGGCCACTTAAGAAAAATAATAAAACTAAAAATCGGCTCTACTCGTCTTTGCACGATTCGCGATTCAAAACCGAGAAAATAAAACTAAAAAAATAAAAAATCTACTCTGATATACCTTTGAGATTCCTCTTCTTTTCCCTTTTAAAATTCGTGAAGAAGGAAAACTACTTTACCATTCTAAAGCTATTTATTTATCTTGTAAAAAAATGCAGACGATCCCCAAAAATGCTCAGGGTGGAAATCGAAGAAAAAGCCCGACTCAACTGTTCTATCGCGACCTCAAATTTGATGTATGACATGGAGGTCTTGATGGCTCATGATCGATTAAGGCTATTCATACTACATTTGCAGCAGTTTGTCTTGCAAAAGCGATCGATGGTGACGCCAGTGATGTGTTCCTTGTGTTGATGTCGCGACCTCGATCACATGTCAGCGACATCATTTTTAGGATTCGACCACTTCAGCGTTGTAAGATGACTTCATGTTGTGACTTTGATTTCTTGAACCATGATTACGTTGGTGTTTTCTTGTCTTCATAACTCGAATTTTATCTTGACCTCATGGTGATGTCGTGACCTCTTTTGTTTTCCATTTCTTTCCTTCAGGTTGCAACCTCATTTCCATGTTGCAACTAATTTCTTTCTTTCCAACTATATTCCAGGTTGCGACATCAAAGTGATGTCGCGACATCCTTTTCTTCTGTTCAACTCTTCTTAAGGTTGCGACCTGAATGAGTGGTCGATACATCATTTCTTTCTTGTCAGAGACCCCGGTTCACATTTTCATGCGCGACTGTATTATAGCGTCTCCGACTTGATTTAGCCGCTGGTAAAACAAGTTCGACTTCTTTTACTTGCGAAGACCTCTCTTGTGGCCATAGGCGGATCGTTGTCACCGACCTCGGAGTTATGTCGCGACATCATTTATCTCCTTTTGGCGTGCGACGCCGAAATGATGTTCTGACATGAATTTCTTCATTTATTTGTTTCGCTGGTCTGAACCCGCGTCTTCTTTGCCATGACCTCCTTCTTCAAGTCGCGGCTTCATTTGTTCAATTTTTATATTTCTTCTTGACCGAATTTTGATGCGTATTTTGGAATGGGCATGGCCCAGGCTTTAATCGCGACCTCTTTCTAGTAGTGACTGATTCTATTGCGGGCGATTTCCTTCCGATTTTGCTAAAATTTGAGTTTTACATTGTATTTTCCTGCAAAATGAAATTTGAGTCAATTATCCACTTTTCTTCAAACAATTCAACATTTATCTCATAATAAAGTCAGAAAAATGGATTAAAAACCTAATGAGTTTTTAGACTCATCAACGTCGCGACCTCAGTTATATTCAATTGGTGTCGTAACATCAGTGTGGTGTCGCGACCTTTTTCATTTGTTGCCTTGGTCATTTTGGTCGCAAGCTTAATCTTCAAGTCACGACCGCTCGCTCACAGTCTTATTTCTTCCCCCAAAGAAAATTTAATTTTTGGTGATGTCGTGACTTGGGGAAGCCAAAGTGTGAAAAGCGAGCTTCTGTCGCGACTCTGATTTTTAGTTGCGACTTCGTTTACGCTTGTAGAAATTTGAGTCTCTTTGGTTTTTTGCTAAGAAATTTAGCTTTTGTGTTTCTGTAAAATTAAATTTGAGTAAAATATCCACATTCGCATACAAATCAACATTTATCTTGTAATATGCTTTCAGAAAAATGGATTAAAAATCTAATGAGTTTTGGACTCATCATAGCCCCCCTCCCCCGCGAGGCTCATGCCCTGGGTGACAGATCCTCACAGTTAAAGGCGGAGCCCCCTCGATCTCCTCGGGCCCCACTGTGACGGTTCTCAGGTCCACTCTCCAGGATCCATGATTAGAAGGCCCCTTTTTCATTGTGGCCCAATTGTAGGTAATTCTGATTGTAGTGGCAAAGACATACACAATGAGCACTTTTATGACCTTCCGGCCTTCGCCGCCCTACCTGAGCTTTAGGACTCCATGCGGCTTGTGTAGCGCTACCACCTGGAGCCCGCATGACTCAGCGTCGGTTCTTTATCAGGTGTGTGGTAGTCGAGATTCTGCAGCTATGGCTTCTTGGAGGGGTAGCGATCTGTTCTTGTTTGCACCTCGTTGATGGTCGTGGGAATTCTTGGCGTGCGAAATAGTTGATGAGTCTTAAACTCATCTATTTTTATCGATTTTCTAGCTTGTTTTTAGTATTTTGAGACTGTTTAATGCGGAGTGGAATATTTACGTCTTTGTGTTTCGCAGAGTTAGTGAAAAGAGATTTACAGCGAAAGAAGAAAAAGCGAGAATGCACCCAGTCTCACATCGTGATAGAGTTCGGTGTGTCGAGACAAACGTCTAAGCAAATGGCTAGAGAACTATGTCGCAACAATATTTTTTGTGTCGCAACACAAGATCTAAAGATTGGCATATGAGCTATGTCGCAACAAAAGACAGCATGTCACGACAGGAAATGGGAAAAAGCCAGCTGAGACAAAGATCAGTTATGTTGCAATATAATGAAAGATCAAAAGGAAGAATCTATGTTGCGGCGAATCCTCTTTCTATTCGCAACAACGACTCTTGCAACATGGAAATTTAGTTGAGATAGAAGAAACCTTTAAAGAAGAAGTTGTCCTTATGAAAAATTTATGTCGCGGCCAGTGGCGCTTACTTCTTGGCAGCCTAGTCGCAACAAAGGAACCTGATTCGTGTGCCAGTAGGTTATGCTGGAATCAACAATATTTATAAACCTAAACCTCCTACTTTCGTAGCATAGCTACTGCAGTATAGTGGCTTTAGGGTCGAACACAGGGATGGGATTTCTTCGTGTAAATGATTTGCAGTTGGTTCAAAAAGGTGAATTTCAATTTCGATTTTTGGGTTTGATAAAAACAGAGGGGTTTTGATGGTGAAAATTAACAGTAAAATAAATTAAAAAATAAAAGAGAAATCGTTGTAGTGTTATGTCACTAGGGATGGAGTCTTAGGGCAATTGAGGGTTTCCAGGGTCCTTTCCTCGCGTTGGGGAGGATGACTGCATCGTCATCTCCCCGTCTGAGTTCAACTTCATTTAGCTAAAAGGCGACCCCGAAATAAATATCCTTCAAATTTTGGCATTTGCTTCCCGTTGATGGTCTCGGACTGTGAAGAGCATCACCTTGACTCACCTTACAATGGCTCGTAGATGATAACTAATGAACATCACTAGATTTAACAATAAGCATCCAATGAGAACTAAAGCTTGCAAATGGCCAGCCATTCGAGGCGACTCGAAGGGAGTTAAACCTAAAGTTAAAAGGGGAGAAACGATGGCAGCCGGTGAATACGCAACGTGAAAAACATGAAAACCTCTTAGTTGCATTGGGATCCTTCGCTAAGCAACCTTATGAGAGGAAGGGTTCTAGCCACTCATCCTCGAATTGTCAATCGGGTGTTTGGCTGCCAGTAGAAAATGAGAAACTAGAGAAAGAGCGGGAGAGAATTTAGCTTCCCGCCCCAGAAGCTTTATTAGTGATCGAGGTGCTCCATAGTGTCTTGTGCAGGGCTAATAGCGGGGCAATCTAATTACCAAAAGCTACAAATCGAACCTTTATTACAAGGAAAAATGGGAAGAAAACCAAAAGTGACCAAAAAAGACAAAGTAAAGACGCGGGAAGGTGAACAATGCGAGAAACTTGAGCAGTAAGCGCGGGAAGGCGTTTATGACCACTGCGAAAATCTATAGGTGTTATGACCTACGAGAATTCTACAAGTTGCGAAATTTTCCGCGACTCTGCGAAATTCTACGAGGTTACTTGAATTTTTCATAGCCGTGCAAAATTCTGCGAGTGCCCCGTTTTTCACTTTTTGCTCTTATTTCATGCAGGATCTGTCTAGCAGCCAAATGAGTTCAACTCAGGTTCTTCGTGTTTGAATTGACTTGATAATTTTGGCCTGATTATCTTGCAAAAATTGCAAAAATAGCCACAAAATGCGATCAGTAATATAGTCGGGACCTTAATGTCTGAATTAAGGGTTAATTATCTTGATTAGGAACACAAAAATTAGCAAAACCTGTAATAAATAGAGGTTGAAATATAGCACTTTTTGAGCCTTAATCACTCCCCAACCGACACATTGCTAGTCCCTTAGCAATGAAAGAAATAAGAAGACGAAACAAAATAATAACAAAATTGTTCTCGAAAATGGTATTTCAAAAGTATGTGAGTGAGTAATGCCTAACCCTCAGTAGAATCACCAAAGCCACACTTGATAACCATCTTGAGAGAATGAATGCCATACGAATCTAACATCGAGTTTCCTTCACAAGAATCGAGCACAGGCTTCACCCAAACCTAAGTGTTTATATGATCAGTTCTCGACAATATGAAATAAGTTGCCTCTCCCCAACGAAGCTTTTTCCACATTCCTAGTACACTAGGCCTAAATAGATCAGGACCCACTCTTGTCCACAATTCTTTTTGTGTGTTGTAGGGTGTAATCTTTGAAATTGACCTGCTTAAAGTCCATGTAATGGACCAGATAACTCCCGATCAATTAAGGCTTAGAGGTGAGTCTGAGATCGCTCAACCCACAGGCTTTCGGGTTTTCACCGGTTTCTGATGATTTCAAGACTCCGGCCACCCATAACTTGCTACCTCACCCATCCCACCCATGCTGTGAGCACTAAGTCGGTGGCTCCCGACCCAGTTGGCTTAGAAGACCGTGAAACTGCTAAGACTTTCGCCATATACCCCTCGGTGTGCTCGGGTTTTCGGTGAAGTGTAGCAATTTTCTTCTTCTTCTTTCTCTTTTCTTTTTCTTTTTCTTTTGGTTTTTCTATTCTTTTTATTTTGGAAGACTCCTTAGCCTTCTTTTCATGAGGTTCCTGAACCTATTGAAGTTGGTAAATGAAACTAGGCTAGGCTTTTGCAAGAATTAGGAGGATAGGTAGTTTTAAACATTGTTATTTAAGAAACTGGGTTGCACCGGTGTGTAGTTAGCTAGAGGTGGAAGAAAGGAGTCGAAAGCACCCCGGGGGTGCTTGATCATCCACTTAATTAAGCATGGAACCAATCTAACATCAAAATAATTGGACAAAGTTTCAATTTTTTTTTCAAAGCGCAAAGTTAAGCGAAAAAAAAAAAAAAAGAGTGCAAATTTGGCTTTGGAAGTGTAAGCTATAGTATGTATATAAAAATAAATGGCTATATTTTTAGCTTTCAAAAACAATAAACTTCTAAACAGACAAACGGCAAGCCCTTTGAACAACTTTAAATGAAACTTGTAAAATAATAACAAAAGCATAAATGTAAAAGTCACTTCTTTCGCTAACTCTGCGTAAGATATCGCATTGTCGCCGATAAGTGAGGCTTGGATTGGAAAGTTAGAAAGGAAGTGATACCTCCCATGATAAGAATGTACTGCATTTTTTGGATAGGAACTTATAGCTTTCCCACTAGAGACCTTATTCACTCCATTTGGGCTTCAAATGAAGAAGTTGGAAGAAGAAAATAGAGGAAAAAAGTGACCAGTTGGAGAATTTTGAAAATTTCACCTTTATAAAAATTTTAAAAGTGTTCTTTCTGGTTATATTTAGATTCTACACTCTCAAAGCTCTCCAACGATACCAAAACTACCCAAAACGGAGTTCGGATGAAAAAACTATAATCAAAATTGACTCGTTCCGAAAAAAAAAAAAAAAAAAAAATTTAGAGACGAAAATTTTAATTTAAATATTATATATATATATATATATATATATATATATATATATATATATATAGATATATAAAGAAATGAAAAGTTATTTATTTATTTATTTTACCAACACTGTTCATGTTTTGTCTTCTTCTTGGTTTGCTCGGTATGCTTAGCTACAGTGGCGTTGCGAAATTTCCTAGCGTTGCGAATTTTCGCAGCCTATGAAATTTCGCAGGTTGCGAAATTTACTATGGAAATCCAAATTAAGCACAGACTTGCAAAAATAAGCCAAGAAAAATGAAAGAAAAATGCAAGAAAATGAAAAATGAGCTAAAAACAAGAGTTAAATTAAGAATTAAATAAAATATAAAGAAACAAACTAAATAAATCAATATAAAATAAAAATAAAATAAACAAAAAAATTCATAACAAAAGTAGGGGCGAGTCTCCCAAAACCCATTCTCAAGCCTTTGGAAGGCTGCTTTGGGGCAATTAATTTAAGTGAATTCTTGAGGTTCAGGTGCTCCAAATGCGAACCAAGATGGTTTAGTGAGCCACCCCGTTGTGCCATCTCGACATGACGAGTTACCAATTTCTTTGATGTAGTGAAAAAAGTTTGAACATAGGCCACTAACTTCCTAAAGAAATGCACAGGCACTGCAGATGGGATGGCCTTAGTAGTAGGTGTTCTAGGTGTTGAATGTGCTGCATATGTAGGCAGGATGTGCACTTGGTTGAAATGATGCTGCGTTGGTTATTGAGTAGCTTAGGCGGTGGCACTGGGATTCCATTTGTGGGAAATGGTTAAATAAACACCCAGGGCTCTTCCTACTTCTTTCGGCCTTCCTCAATCGGCAATGGAGATTGCTTCATTTCTTGTTGCAATGCTTTTCCCTTTGTGTGGTGTCAATCAGACACTTTTCCTTTGGATTTTCTTCCTCTTGGTGAACATTCTGTTGGTTGGCAAGCCTTGAAATTGATTTTTCCAGGTTGTCAAATTTCAGATCAATTTCTCTTTGAAGTCCATCAATACTCTTGTCCACATTGTTTTCCACAGTGTCAATTTTCTGATGTAATTAAGCATTGATTGACTTCTTCTTTTCCACAAAGTCACTCACCAAATTAGTAAGGTTCAGAATGGCTTGTTCAACTGGAGAGGTTGACTGTGGTGGTTGAGGTTGAGAAGTAGAAGCACACTGTGAATGTGCAGGAGGTGCATATTGTGGAGGTTTTGGTCCCCATGAGAGATTTAGGTGGTTCCCCCAACTAGGGTTGTAAGCATTCCCATATGGTGCATTTGTTGGAGGCACCATGTAGGAGGGTGCACTCACCCATCGAGGGTTTCTATAGTCCCTCATGGACTTCTGTCGTGAGTTTTCTCTCCGTTGAGTGCGATTGTTATACTCTCCTCTTGGAATTCCATTTTGGTCAGTATTCAAATTCATTTGAGACATTACTCTTGCGGCAAGCAGAACAAACATAAGACAACAAAGAAACAATCCTACTTCTTTTTTTTTTATAGTGAAATAAACTTCTAGCGCGATAAATGATAAAGTAAAATTCACAAAACTTGTGATGAGGATCACAGTGTTCAACAACTCATCAAATGCACTAGGCACCATCCCAAACTAGCAGCGCCATTTGATTCTTATTGCGATGATTTATGCGGAATTAACAATATTTATAAACCTAAACCTCCTACTTGCGTAGCATAGCCCCCCTCTCTTTGCGATCATGATATCTAGGGTCGAACACGTGGATAGGTTTTTCTTCGTGTAAATGATTTGCCGAGTTGGTTCAAAGGTGAATTTAATTTCAATTTTTGGGTTTTGATAATCACTTGAGGGGGGTTTTGATGGTGAAGTGCCAGTAAAATAAATTAAAAAATAAAGAGAACTCCTTGCGGTGTTAGAGTCACTGGGATGGAGTCTGCAGGAGCAGCGGGTTTCGAGAGGTCCCTTTCACTCTCGTTGGGGAGGGCGGCCAAATAGTCATCTACGAGCAGGTTCTTCATTTAGCTATAGCAACGAAATAAATATCATGAAATTTTGGCATTTACTTCCTGTTGATGGTCTCGGACAGTGAAGAGCATCACCTTGACTCACCTTACAATGGCTCGTAGATTATAACTAATGAACATCACTAGATCTAACAATAACATCCAATGAGAAATAAAAGCTTACCAAATATTGACTGACCGAGGTGACTCGGAAAGGGTTCAAAACACAAAGTTAAAAGGGGAGAAACGATGCGGCCAGTAGACTCTGCGTGAAAAACATGAAAAACCTCAGTGGCACGAGATCCTTCACTGTGACCTTCCACTTCAAGGAAGGGGTTACAGCCACTCATCCTCTGAGTTGGTTGTCATCCTGGGGATGTTGGCTGCCTAGTGAGAAAATGAGAGCGGAGAAAGAGCGGGAAGAGTGAAAGCTTCCGCTAATAAACTGTGTAGTGATCAAGAGTGCTCCATGAGTGTGTGTCTTGTCTGGGGGCCTTTATAGCGAGCCAATCTCTGAGTACGAAAACTCTGATCGAGCAACATTACAAGGAGAAAATAGGAAGAAAACCAAAAAGTGACAAAAAAAAGTCAAAAAGTAAAAAGGCGCAGGAAGGTGAACAGTGCAGGAAACTTGAACAATGGCAACAGGAAAGGCAGTTTCGCAACACTGCGAAATCTGCGAAATTTCGCAACCTACGAAATTCTACAGGTTGTGAAATTTTCGCAACTCTGCAAAATTCTACAGGTTGCGAAATTTTACATATACATAAAATTCCTACGATTCTCCATTTTTTCACTTTTTGCTCTTATTTCCTTACAGGGAACTAATACGCAACGATGAGTTCTTTCGGAGTTCTTCGTGTTTGGATGGCTTGATAATTTTGGCACGATTATCTTGCAAAAATTTACGATAATAACCATAATCGTCGATAATAGTCGGGACAGCAATGTGCAAGTGGGTTAATTATCTTTGATTAGTACACAAAGTGCTCAAAACCTGCAATAAATAGGGTTGAAAATGGCGCACGAGCCTTTAATCCTCCCCCCAGCCAGGCATTTGCTAGTCCTTAGCAATGAAGCAGAGAAAGAAAGAGAGCAAGCAAAATAATAACAAAATTATGTTCGAAATGGTATTTTCAAAGTATGTGAGTGAGTAATGCAACCTCGATAAGAATCACACCCCAGAAATACGATAATAATCTTGAGAGAATGAATGCCGAATAAAATCTACAGCATGAAAAGAGTTCCTTCCTAAAAATTGACACTGGAGCTTCACGAAACCTAAGTGTTTATATGATGGAGTTCGACAATACGCGAGCAAGGTACTCTCTGACAAGCTTTTCCACATCTGGCTACTAGCAGGCCTAAATGGTCGGGACCACTCTTATTCTAATTCTTTTGTGTTGTAGGGGGTGTAATCTTTGAGGAATTGACTCCTGAAGTCATGTAATGGGGATCCATGAGTAACTCCCGATCAATTAAAACCCAGAATCAGTCATAAGGATCTTCAAACCACAAACTTTCGGGTTTCACCCAGGACGGCTCACGAATGATTTCAAGACTCCAACATCCGCTTGCTACACCTCACCATCACCCATGTAATGAGCACTAAGTCGTGGCTTATTGGGTTAGTTTAGAGGCATAGAGACTGCAAGACTTTAGTCACTTTATCCCTCGGATGTGCTTTCAAGGTTTGAGGGCAAGATGTGGCAATTTTCTTCATCTTCTTTCTCTTTCTTTTTGTTTTTCTATTCTTTTTATTTTGGAAGAGATCATCAGCCTTCTTTTCATGAGGTCTGAACCTATTGAGATTGGTAAATGAAACTAGGCTAAGAACTTTGCAAGGAATTAGGAGGATGAGGTTTTAAACATTGTTGAAACCTAAGTGCCTAGTGTGTGGTTAGCTAGAATTGGAAGAAAAAGGTGAAAACATGAGTGCGATCATCACTTCATTAAGCATGGAGACAATCCCAAATCAAAATAATTGAATGAAGTTTCAATTTTCAATGAACAAGCCCGAAAAAAAAGAGTGCAATTTTTGGCTTGGAAGTGTAAAATTTGTATAGTATGTATATAAAATAAATAAGCTATATTGTCAGCTTTTCCAACAACTCATACTTCTAAACAAGAATAAATAGCAAACCATGAATGATAAAAATGGGCTTGCTCAAAATATGTTTCTAAAGCATAAATGTAAAAGTCAACTAACAAACACTCTCCCCAAACCAAATGTCACATTTGTCAGTAATGGGGCTTGGATTGAAGTTAGAGAAGAGTGATGCTTCCCTTGATGAGATGTACTCGTTTTGGATAGGGAGACTTCATGAAGCTTTCCCATAGAGATATTCACTCCATTTGGGCTTAGTGGAAGAAGTTGGAAAAGAGAGAAAACGGAGGAAAAAGTGACCGGTTGGAGAATTTTGAAATTTTCACCTTTATAAAAATTTAAAAGTGTTCTTCTGGTTATATTTAGAATTCTACACTCTCAAGCTCCAACGATACCAGAGTACAAAAAGCCGAAGTTCGGATGAAAAATTTGTGCAAAAAAAATGGCTCGTTAAGAAAAAAAAATTAATTTTTTAGAGACAAAAAGAAATTTTATTTTAAATATTATATATATATATATATATATATATATATATATATATATATATATATATAAAGAAATGAAAGTTATTTATTTATTTTTACCAACTTGATTCTGTTTTGTCTTCTTCTTAGTTTTGTAGCGTAACTGGTGCAGTGGCGTTGCGAAATTTCTTAGCGTTGCGAATTTTGGCAGCCTGCGAAATTCTTGAGTTGAAATTTACTATAAATCCAAATTAAGCACGAGACACTGCAAAATAAGCGAGAAAAAATGAAAGAAAAAATGCAAGAAAATGAAAAATGAAATTTAAAAACAAAGTTAAATTAAAATTAAAAGAAAATATAAAGAAAGAAAACTAAATAAATCAATATAAAATAAAATAAATAAGCAAAAAAATTCAAAACAAAAAAGTAGGAGTAGGTCTCCCCAAACTAATTCTCAAGCCTTTGAAATTTGTTGGGTAGTGGATGAGTGGGGATGCGGGTTAAAGTGCTCCAATCTGAACCAAGATGGACAGTATGAGCACGGATTTATTGCCATGCAACATGAAGAACATAATTTCTTTGATGTAGTGGAAAAAGTTTGAACATAGGCCACTAACTGCACAAAAAGAAATGCACGACGGTCTGGTCAGGATGACCTTAGTAGTAGGTGTTCTGGGTGTTGAATGTCTTGCATGTAGGCGGGATGTGCCTTGGTTAGAAGCGGTCTTTGCTTTGGCGATGGAGTTGATAGTGGCTTGAGCGGTGGCCTCACTAGGATTCCATTTTGTGGGAAGTGGTTTAAGAATACGCTTTTAGGGCTCTTCCACTACTTCCTTTCATTTGCGCTTTGTCGACAATGGAGATTGCTTCGTTTCTTTGTTTATGATGCTTTTCCTTTGTGGTGTCAATCGGAACACTTTTCGCTGGATTTTCTTCCTCTTGGTAACATTACCAACGGTTGTGAGCCTTGAAGTGATTTTCGAGGTTGTCAAATTTCGCTATCAATTTCTCTTTAGAAGTCGTAATTCTCTTGTCATTCGGCTCTTTCCACGGTGTCAATTTTACGATGTAATTAGCGTTGATTGACTTCTTGTGCTCACAAGTCACCCTGGCAACTTAGTAAGGTTCGAATGGCTGTTTCGGCTGTGGGGATTGGCGGTGGTTGAGGTTGAAGTAGAAGCACCTTGTGAATGCGGGAGGTGCATGTGTGGAGGTTTTGGTCCCATGAGAGATTTAGAGTGGTTCCCCCCCGACTAGGGTTTTAAGCATTCCCATATGGTGCATTTGTTGGAGGCCACCATGTAGAAGATGCACTCACCCAGGGTTTCTATAGTCCCTCATGGACCTATATGTTGGTTTCCTCTCATTTAGTCTTGATTGTTATACTTCTCCCTCTTGGAATTCCATTTGGTCGGTATTCAAAATTCATTGAGACATGCATTCTTACTTGACAACGAGCCCAAAACCTGAACATAAACAATCCTACTTTTTATAGTGAAATAAACTTACAAAAAACTAACAGTAAAATGATAAAAGAAAATTCACCAAAACTTGTGATGAGGATCACAAGTGTTCAACAGCTCATCAAATGCACTAAGGCACCATCCAACCATGACGCCATTTGATTCTCCAGTGCCCATTAGGTTATCACCAGATAACAATATTTATAAACCTAAAGCCCCCTCTTGCCATAGCATAGCTCTACTTGATATAGTGGCTCTAGGGTCGAACACATGGATGGGTTTTCTTCGTGTAAATGATTTGCAGTTGGTTCAAAAAGGTGAATTTCAATTTCAATTTTAGGTTTGATAAAAACAGGGGGGTTTTGATGGTGAAAATTAACAGTAAAATAAATTAAAAAATAAAAGAGAACTCCTTGCAGTGTTAGGTCACTAGAGATGGAAGTCTATGAGGCGGCCAGAAGGTTTTCGAGGTCCTTTCACTGGCGTTGGGAAGATGACTATAGTCATCTCTGACAGGTTCTTCATTTAGCTATAAAAGCTAACCCAAAATAAATATCCTTGAAATTTTGGCATTTACTTCCTGTTGATGGTCTCGGACAGTGAAGAGCATCACCTTGACTCACCTTACAATGGCTCGTAGATGATAACTAATGAACATCATTGGATCTAACAATAACATCCAATGAGAACTAAAAGCTTACCAAATATTGGCTATTCAAGGTGACTCGAAGGGGTCAAAACCTAAAGTTAAAAGGGGAGAACAGTAACGACCGTGAATACATGCGTGAAAAACATGAAAACCTCCAGTGGCCTTGAGATCCTTCACTCACCAGCCTTCCACTTCAAGGAGGAAGGGGTTCTAGCCACTCATCCTCTTAGTTGTCATCCTAGGAGGGTGTTTTGGCTACTAGAAAGTGAGAGAAAATGAGAAAATAGAGAAAGTTGGAGAAAACCAGGAATAGGCTGAAAGCTTCCATGAAAACTTTATTAGTGATCAGAGTGCTCCATGAGTGTCTTGTCTAGGGGCTTTTATGCTTGAGCCAAACCTAATTGCAAAAACTACAAATCCGAGCAACATTACAGGAGAAAATAGGAAGAAAGTAAGTGACAAAAAAGTCAAAAGTAAAAAGGCGCGGAAAGTGAAAATGAAACTTGAACAATGGCAACGAAGCGGTTTACCGCAACCTTTACTTGAAATACGCAAAAATTCATAACCAACAAAATTCTACGGGTTGCGAAAATTTATAACTCTTAAAGGAACTTTTTAGGTTGCGAATTTCATGACCTGCAAAATTCCTGCAGTGCTCCATTTTTTTTTCACTTTTTGCTCTTGCCCTCGCTTCTAGGATCTAATCGCAACGATGATTTCCTTCGGAGTTCTTCGATGTTTGAATTGACTTGATAATTTTGCTTTGATTATCTTGCAAAGAATTACAAAATAGCCCTGAAAATGCGTCGATAATATAGTCGGGACCTTAATGTACAGAATTAGGTTAATTATGCTGATTAATACACAAAAAGTGCTCTAAACATGCAATAAATAGGGTTCAAAATAGCACTTTTTGAGAACTAATCACTCCTGTAGACATTTACTAGTCCTTAGCGATGAAAGAAAGAAAGAAGCGAAACAAAATAATAACAAAATTATGTTTCTCAGTAATTTTCAAAAAGTATGTGATGAGTAATGCTTCTAACCCTCGTAAGAATCATAAAATACCTTGATAACCATCTTGAGAGAATGAATTCATGCGAGAATCTAGCATCAAAGAGTTTCTTCCTAAAATTGACTGGAGCTCACAGAAAACCTAAGTGTTTATATGATCCAGTTCTCCTTGATAAATATGTGGCGCACTCCCAAGCCAAGCTTTCCACATCCTAGTACACTAGAGCCTAAATAGATCAAATACTCTTATTCCTGATTATTTTTGTGTTGTAGGGTGTAATGTTGAGAATTAACCCTCACGAAAGTCCATGTAATGGGGATCCGCAGGCTCGATCAGTTAAGGCTTAGGGAATCAGTCATGAGGATCTTCGACCCTGAGAGCTTTTAGTTCACCCAGGACTCTGAATGATTTCAAGACTCCTTTTGTAACTTTACACCTCACCCATCCACCCATGTGACCAAGGCAGCAAGTCGGTGGCTCCCGACCGGTCAGCAGAGACGCAGAGGCTTAAATACTTTCGCCATATACCCCTCGGACTGTGCTCGGGTTTCAGGGCAAAGTGTAGCAATTTTCTTCTTCTTCTTTCTCTTTTCCTTTTCTTTTTCTTTTTGTTTTTCTATTCTTTTTATTTTGGAAGACTCCTTAGCCTTCTTTTCATGAGGGTCCTGAACCTATTGAAGTTGGTAAATGAAACTAGGCTAGGCTTTTGCAAGAATTAAGAGGATAGGTAGTTTTTCAGCTTATTGTTGAAACCTAAGGTGCACAGTGTGTGGTTAGCTAGAGGTGGAAGAAAAAGGTCGAAAGCAACAGGAATTTAACTGATCATCCATTTAATTAAGCATGGAACCAATCTAACATCAAAATAATTGGACAAAGTTTCAATTTTCAAGCTGAGCTAGGCAAAAAAAAGATTGCAATTTTTGAAAGCAGGAAGGTGTAGCTATATAGTGTGTATATAAATAAATGGCTATATTTTTCGACTTTTCAAAAACAATAACGACTTCACAAACAAGACAAGCAATAAGCCCTTTGAACAACACAAATGAGCTTGCTCAAGAATAGTAACAAAAGCATAAACAAGTCACTTCTTCGCTCACTCTCCCCTGACCAAATGTCATTGCAATGGGGCTTGGATTGGGAAAGTTAGAAAGTGATCTCCTGATGAGATGTACCCGTTTTTGGATAGGAGACTTGTGAAGCTTTCCTGCAGGGACCTTATTCCTCCATTTGGGCTTGAATGAAGAGTTGGAAGAAGAAAATAGGAAAAAGTGACCGGAGTTGGAGAATTTTGAAAATTTCACCTTTATAAAAATTTCAAAAGTGTTCTTTCTGGTTATATTTAAATTCTACACTCTCAAAGCTCTCCAACGATACCAAAATTACCCAAAACGGAGTTCGGATGAAAAAATTATAATCAAAAGTGACTCGTTCCGAAAAAAAAAAAAAAAAATTTTATAGACAAAGAAATTTTATTTTAAATATTATATATATATATATAAAAATAAGCAAAACAGTTTTTTTTTTACCAACACTGTTCTTGTTTTGTCTTCTTCCTGGTTTGCTCGGTATGCCTAGCTACAGTGGCGTTGCGAAATTTCCTAGCGTTGCGAATTTTAGCGACTATGAAATTCCTTGAGGTGCGAAAATTTGCTATAGAAGCAAATTAAGCACGAGACACCGCAAAATAAGGTATTTAAGAAAAATGAAAGAAAAATGTAAGAAAATGAAAAATGAGCTAAAAACAAGGATTAAATTAAAATTAAAGAAAATATAAAGAGAAAAACTAAATAAATCAATATAAAATAAAATAAAATAAAAAAGCGAAAAAATCAAAGCAAAAAGTGAGGAGGCGAGTCTCCCAATTGGATTCTCAGGCAGCACAGGTACATTGGGCCAGTGGGCTGATGGAATTCTTGAGGATTCGGAGTGCTCCAAATTTGAACCAGATAGTTTTGGTATAGGCATGGGTGTGCCATGCAACATGAAGCCAGTGCAAATTTCTTTGATAAGTGTAAAGTTTCAACATAAACCACTAACTTCCTAAAGAAATACCTGAGGAGTACTTCACGAATGGGATGGCCTTAGTAGTAGGTGTTCTAGGTGTTGAATGTGCTGCATATGTAGGCAGGATGTGCATTTTGTTAGGAAAGGGTGCTGCTGGCAGTGGGCTATTGGTGGCTTGGGCAATGGCACTAGGATTCCATTTTGTGGGAAGTGGTTTAAGAATACGCTTTTGAGGCTCTTCCACTACTTCCTTTCTACTGCCTTCCTCAATCAGGAATAGGGAGATTGCTTCATTTTGCTGTTTACAATGCTTTTCCACTATGGTGTCAATCAGACACTTTTTCTTTGGATTTTCTTCCTCTTGGTGAACATTCTGCTGGTTGGCAAGCCTTGAAATTGATTTTTCCAGGTTGTCAAATTTCATATCAATTTCTCTTTGAAGTCCATCAATTCTCTTATCCATATTGTTTTCCACAGTGTCAATTTTCTGATGTAATTAAGCATTGATTAACTTCTTATTTTCCACAAAGTCACCCACCAAATTAGTAAGGTTCAGAATGGCTTGTTCAAGCGGAGAGGTTATTGTGGTGGATTGAATTAGTAAACACCTTGTGAATGTGCAAAAATTACATATTAGTAGAGTTTTGGTCCCCATGAGAGATTTGATGGTTCCCAACTAGGGTTGTAAGCATTCCCATATGGTGCATTTGTTGGAGGCACCATGTAGGAGGGTGCACTCACCCATCGAGGGTTTCTATAGTCTCTCATGGATCTATATGCATTAGGTTTTCTCTCCATTGGGTACTGATTGTTATGCTCTCCCTCTTGGAATTCCATTTGGTCAGTATTTAAATTCTGTGGAACATGCACTCTTATGGCAAAACAGGCTAACACAGACAACAAAAACAATCTACTTTTCTTTTTTTTTATGTGAAATAAACTTAAAAAGCGGCCAGTAAAATGATAAAAATTCACCAAAAACTTGTGATGAGGATCACAGAGTGTTCTTCACTCATCAAATGCACTAGGCGCCATCCTGGCCAGTGGCGCCATTTCGGTTCTTGTGCGCGATGGGTTATCTTAGGAATTATAATATTTATAAACCTAAACCTTCTTGCCGCATGCACCTTCTTTATGATATAATTAGCTCTTAATTCGAACACATGGATAGATTTTCAACCGTGTAAATGATTTGCAGTTGGTTCAAAGGTGAATTTCAATTTCAATTTTTGGGTTAGATAAAAACAGGGGGGTTTTGATGGTGAAAATTAACATTAAAATAAATTTAAAAATAAAAGATAACTCCTTGCAGTGTTAGGTCACTAGGGATGGAGTCCTAGGGCAACTGAAGGTTTCCAGGGTCCTTTCCTCGCGTTGGGGAGGACAACCTATAGTCATCTCCCGAACCGGTTCTTCATTTAGCTATAAAAGCTAACCCAAAATAAATATCCTTGAAATTTTGGCATTTACTTCACGATTGATGGTCGGACGTTGAAGAGCATCGCAGCGGCTCACCTTCTGATGGCTCAAGTAGATGATAACTAATGAACATCCTTTGGATCCCAACAATAACATCCAATGAGAAATAAAAGCTTACTAAATATTGGCTATTCAAGGTGACTCGAAGGGTGCAAAACCTAAAGTTAAAAGGAGGAAACGATGCGGCTAGTGAATACTGCGTGAAAAACATGAAAACCTCCGATGTGAGATCGCCATGGCCTTCCGCATGGCGGAGGAAGGGGTTCTAGCCACTCATCCTGCGGGATTGTCATCCACAGGAGGGTGTTTGGCTACCTAGAGTGGAAAATTAGAAATGGAGAAAGAAACGGGAAGGTTAAGAAAGCTTCCGCCCAAAAGAAACTTTATTAATGATGAAGTGCTTCACCCCGATTGTCTTGTACGAGAGACTTTATGGCCGAGCCACATCTAATTACAAGGAAACTACAGTGCGAAGCACTATTACGAGGAGAAAATAGGAAGAGAACCAAAAGGTGACAAAAAAAAAGTCAAAAAGTAAAAAGGCGCAAGAAGGTGAACAGTGCAGGAAACTTGAACAATGGCAGCAGGGAAAGCGTTGTGCTCTTGCCAAAAATTTGTAGGTTTTGAGGGGAATTTTATATTCTGCAAAATTCTGCGGTGCTCCGTTTTTCACTTTTATGTGCTCGCTCCCAAGATATGATACGCAATGATGAGTTCAGCTCGAGTTCTTAGTGTTTGAATTGACTCGATAATTTTGGCACGATTATCTTACAAAACTACAAAAAATAATACAAAATCACGTCGATGGTATGGCGAGACCTTAATGTGCGATTTAGTTAGTACGTTGATTAGTACACAAAGTGCTCAAAACATAATAAACGGGGTTCAAATAGCACTTTTAGCTGTCGAAGACAGCGTTGCAACATACTTCAAGGCGAGAGATAAATCTATGTCGACATGGATCTTAATGTCGCAGTGAGAAATAAGTGAGCAGAGAAAGCGAGTTGTGACAAACTTTTATATTTATTTTAAATGAGTTTTGACACAATGCAAGAAAAAGTTACGCATTGCGACATAACAGAATGGAGTAACGAAAAAACAAGTAAGCTGAACATAGAAGAGTCTTGTCGCGACATGAAAATTGGGTCGCGGCAGCAAATATTGACAACACCAAGAAGTCATGTCACAACATCATAACAAAGTGCCTTGAGATGTAGGCTCGGTGGCATGAGCCTGCAGCCGCGATAGACTTTCTAGATTGTAATAAATGCAAATGTCTGACCTGGTGTTGCAACATAACTGAGACGGAGATGTTGTCGCGACATGAAAAGCAGGTCGTGACGCAACTTGTAGAAGCTGCGCTGAAACTGTGTTGCGACATGATTATCGATGTTGCGACATAACTGTTTGAGGAATGCACAAAATATTGTTGCGACAAAGGAAACTCTATCGTGACAAAGTTATCATATTGAAAGAAAGAAGACCGTTGCAACAAAAATACATTGTCACAACTGAAGCAAGAAGGAGCATAAGATCTTCAAGTCGCGACATACGACTACACACCTACAACAAAGACACAAAACTTTATCAGCGACCTGACGCCACGAGTCCGCGACAAAGAAGAAATGAATCACGGGCGTAATTTTTAGGGATTCACACATAGCCTCAATTTTAGGCCTCAGGCTTTTAGGGCTTTATAAAAATGAAATATTTGGAAAGTGAGGGCGGTCAATCGACATCGGACTCTTGATGCAGGGGCGAGGACTCTTTGTATTATATTTTTCTTTTCTTTTTATTTTTCTTTTCTTCGTAGATTAGATTTAGCGTAGGATTTTTATTCCTTTCTTGGATGCAGCTTAGTAGAATTGTTCGAAGTTTTAAAGTTGAAATTAATGTTGAAATTCATTTACGATTCTTGTTTTTGAATTCAATGAACTCGAGAAAAAAATGGAAATCATTTCTTGATTGATTGCGATTCTGAGTGGAATTTTTGGATCGGTATTTGGTGTATACTTTGTTATCAAGTTTTTGAAACATAACCACGTGAGGAAAGATGATGTTAGTTATGGTCTTCTGCACAATGAAAGAAAAATTTCTGAGTTGAATTTGGTTATTTGAATGGTGTTGTCATGAAATTAATTGTTCCCCGATTTTAGTAACTTATACCCATAAGGACTATTATCTGGCTCTGATTTCAGGAGGCCTCACGGAGTGACATAGAGATGGGATTCACGAGCATAAACGATTACTTAGAGTATGCTAGACTAATATTAAAAAGAACTGAGCTCACGAAAGGATTACTTAGATAAATCTCCAATTTGCTCATGGTTTGAGAATGGGTTGAGTGATGTATCAATTTTAATCAGTATAGATCTCATGATGCGGAAGAATGATCTTGATCAGGTGTTAGCATGAGCTCCCCAATCAAGGAAAGAAGCTCTTTAGATCTTAAGGATGAGACATCATTCATTTTGTAGAAATCTAGCAAGCCTTTGTCTTGGGAAAGCGAAATCTCTGATCATAAGAAATGGGTATGAAGTATTGGAAAAGAAAAATACCCAGATCTTACAAAGAAATTCTAATTATAAGTAATTGATTAGAATCATGATTCAGAAATGAACATGAACCTTTACTCAGTGAAAAGTATGGTTAGAGAAGGAATCCAAACTATACTACCTTACCTCTTGACAAATTCAGATTCCAACTCGGGGGAAAATATAATGAGATTATGATGTAGGAATTGATAATTTCTATGATGAAATCCAGTGTCTACTTCGTGATAATCTACAGTTCTACGATTTCATATTTAGGATTTAAATTTTCCCTTTATTTTAAAATGTAGGATTCAGTTATTAAAATTCTTATTGAGTTATAAATTTGCCTCGAATGGAAGTTCAAATAGTGTAGAACGAGTAGTTAAGGTAGTTGAAGTTTAAGAATTCTTTTCAATCTCACGTAAGAACGATATCGGACTTATAGGTCCACTTTATTGCACTTATGCGACTTTTGTGCACCTCTAGGTTCTTAAGAGCCAGAACTAAATCTTTAAATGAGTTGTTGACAAACAATTCTTCTTATGAGCATACAAGTTATATGGTTTGACGGTTCTTTTGCTTCGTTATAGGGATTAGATAATACTTTTTTGGTAACAGTGCCATAAATTTGTATATAAAAAAAATCGGTTAATAAGTTTTTATTGATGGCGCCGTTGTCGGGGACTTTATTTAGTCCTTAGTAGTAGAGTCATAACTTTGTTTGCACAGTTTGGTCTATACAAAAATCGGTCAACAAGTTTTTAGCGTCGTTGCCAGGGATCGAAAGAATGTTAAAAATCAATATTCTGACAAAAGAGAGAAATGCTAATTTGAACATTTTTCCTTTTTTTACAAACATTTGAAGAAAATCAAGCAAATAAGGTTTTAATAGCAATGGTTGAATAATTATTAGTCTTTTGAAGCCTAATGAATATCTGATTTTTATTTATCATTGACTCTATTTGATCTCAATGTGTTTCCACTTTCAGGAAAATATTAAATGCATAGAAAATCAGAAGCATAACTGTTTCCTCTAGATATAGAAATTGAAAGAACCTTGAAAAATCTGAAGAAAGCTACAAGTACTAAAGATAGAAGTATGGATAATCAAATAGAAAGATTGCAGATTATTCCATAAGAAGAAGAAGCAGAGATACCATAGAGGCCTAACACAATGGAGGAATTTTAGAGGCCTATCATTCTAGAAGAGTACTCTGTAGTGAGATAACCTCCCATTGAAGCAAACAACTTTGAGTTGAAGCCAGCTTTGATTACAATGGTGCAGCAACACCAGTTCACAGGCCACCCTTCTAAAGATCCAAATGAGCACCTAAGGAGATTTATAAGGATGGCGAGCAACTGTGGCCCCGAATGGAGTAAGACTAGGTGTAATCAAGCTTCAGCTCTTCGCATTCTCATTGAGAGGCGTCGCGGCCACATGGTTTGACTTGCCCGGTAGGATCGGTGAATACTTAAGGAAGACGGTGGAGGCATTCGCGAGCAAATTTTCCTCCGGCACCACTTGAAGAGGAGAAATCATTGTGTTCAAGCAAGAGGAGGATGAGAGTCTCTACACTACATGGGAGAGGTTCAAGAGATTGTTGAAGAGAGCCACATGCATGGGATAGATACGTCTTTACGATGGACATTTTCTACCATGCCATGAATTATACCTCCGGGTATAATTGATGCGTGATAATGGAGGTTTTAAAAAGAAGAAGTCACGGAGAAGGCAAGGCAAGTTTTGAAGACCTTGCGGAAATGCAACTATAAGACTCCATACGGATCTTAGGGAGCGGTAGCAAGATGAGAGGCCGAGATCTCATTGGATTGGATAGAACTCTGACATATAAGCTGAGCTTGGTGCAGTAATGTGAACAAGGCGAGTAGCAATGAGAAAGGATGCACATTGCACATGAAGTTGGAGGCGTGAAAAGGAGAGGAAGGAAATAGTCTTCAGGGTATGAGAAGAAGAGCCCTACCAAGTTGAGGAAACAAAGTATATGAATGAGTAGAGAAGTTGCCCTTTGAGCCCCCAACTGACTTGCCAGCCGCACTACACTACGACAACGAGGAACCATGAGATCTTCGTATGGTGGGGGGCGCTATAGGGCCACTAGACATGGAGCGGAAACTACCATCGGGCCTATGCTCGGCTGGGTTCCGATAACGGCGATATGAATAGGAATGACATAGGAGAGTATCAAGGGCATAAAAGAACTCAAACCTTTGAAGATTAGGTACTGCAATTCATGACAGAAAACAAAAGGATCCTGAATATACATGAGAAAAAATTTGTTGAATATGAGAATTTCTAAGCTAACACAATTGTGCTTCAAACAAATATCAATGCTATATTGCGAAGCTTGGAGACTCAAGTAGGACAGTTATTTTATCCTTGCAAAGCCCGATCGAATACATTTCCAGTGAGTGCGAGATCAATCCTAAAGATCTCACTTAAGCGCAATGAGAGGGCGATGAATTGCAAGGAAAGCGAAAATGTAGGACAAAGCATTTAAGGAGGCCAGACGATGAAGAAAATCTCGAGACTAGAGGAGCGAAAAAGGATGCTGAAAGAGACAAATTACGACCAAATGTCTAAATTTAGGGACACTTAGCGAAGCGACTTCCTTGCGAGGAACCCAGCGAAATTTTCATTTTTTTTTGTTTGTTTTTGTTTAGTTTGATTTATTTAGTAGAATTTTGAGTATTTGATGTTTCAGTTTAATCTGTTAGTAGATTTATTTTAGTTGTTGCTGCTTGTCAGGAAAATGAAGCAAAATTCAATGAAGACCCATTTTAAGAAGCAAATTGTTTCCAAAAGAAAATATGACAAAATGATTACAAGGGAATGATGAACCGGAATCAAATTTTGTATAAATCCACACTTACCTCAGAACTAAATTGTCACGAAAATGACGCTGAAGTATTTCTCATTCCCTAAACTTATTTGTAATAATAATACATATCTTAAATTTAGGGGTGTTTGCTGCCATTTACTTGAATGTTATGTTGATGTGTTTTAATGAGATAGTTGTTTAAGATTGAATTGATTTATTTTTTTTTGCTAAATAGGTCTTCACAATGCGTGAATTGAAAATTTTGACTAAGTTGTGGGAGAGATTAACTGAGTGGAAGCGATTTAAGTTGACAATTTTAGGGAAAACAGAGAATTCTCGATCATGACGGAAAAAAAAACAAAAAATATGTGTAGCGACAACTGTTTATAAGTGAGGAAAAGGGTTGTCGCAACAAAGATTAGTGATTAAGGCAATTAGCCAAAGGTATGAAGTCGCACGAGCAATTAAGGTTCGATCGACTGAGAACTCATGAAATATGATGTGTGACCACTGTTTTCCTATTGCGACAAAATTTTGAAACTAAAGTAAATGACATAACCGATGTAGCGGCCACCTTCAACATACATCACGACCCACTTTTTAGTTTGCAGAACCAATCTCTATCGCGACAGAAAAATTCTTGTCGCAACCCAGATTATAACCTGTAGACATTTATTAGGTCTAATGTCATATGTCACGACAAAATTTTCTACTGTCAAGACGAGTCATTGTTGCGACAAACCTAAAGTGTGTCGCGACATGGAATTTTAAAGAATGGGGTGAACATTTTCATTTTTTTTAGGGTCACAAAATAAATTCCACAAGTAAATTCAAAAGATATTATTGTGACCTAATCATTAAGTATCATGACCTACAAAGAGAAAAATTCATTTATTGAGCCATAAACTGAAGAAGTTCTTCAAAACTGAAAAGCCACCCCTTCCCATTGCTTCATATAACTCATACTCTCACCAAAATCCCACCTTCCTCTCTTCGACTTCTAAAAACCACAGACTTGAGACCTTAAACCCCGAATCAAATCATTGATCGCGGAACCCCCCCGAGGCCCTAATTCTAAATCTCGGTAGGATGATGGTAGGTACACGAGTGAAAGGAGGTTCATTTGGAACCTCGGCGAGACAACTTGATAGCAAAGCCGGAGTGCGAAGAGGCTGAGCCTACTTTCCGAGAAAGAAAAAAAGTAGAAAAGAGCTGAAAAAAGTAAAGCTAAGCAAGCTAAAGAAGCAGAAGACAATGAAGCTTTCATTTCGGATGGAAACTACTCATACAGGAAAAGAATCGAGAGCAACAGGGTTTATTGGAGAAAGGGGGTTCGGTACGTTCATCTCACCATTTGTTGAGATAATCGAAAAAAGGGACTAGAGTTTGTTTTGTAAGCATAAACTATTTGGGTTTGTTGTAGTGGTCAGGGAGTTCTATCCCAACATGATAGATATGAGGGAGGACTCAGTATACGTCAGAGGAGTATGGGCCCCCATGGGTCATGAAAGGATCAATGAGGTTCTATAAATCAAAGATCCCAAGAATGGATCTAAGTTCAAAAGACTTCTTAGAGAACCCAATCATGGCCAGAGATTGTCGACTTCACGATGGAGGAAAAGGAAATGGAACTCAACTATGAAAAATCCTCATGAATCCATCCATGGGGATCCACAACGGAAAAGCCAAGGAATACGGTTTTATTTTATCAAACACACATTTATTATTCCTACTAAGCATCCGAGCACAATAAAGGAGAATGAAGCCATTCTCTTGTATGCCCTATTGAAGGGATACAAGTTTGATGTGGGGAAAATTATTGAAACATCTATCATAACCTTCCATAAGATTGTGAAAAGGGGATGAGTCCCCCCGTCCGGCTATCACGGGACTGCGTGTTACGGTACAGGTGAAAGGGATATGGGGCGAGAGGAGAAACACATCCTAAGGTTTCTCCTTTTGACATTGACATAGTGATCGGGGACGAGAGCGAAGAGTAGTGGAGATGGAAATTATGGAAGTAGTAGAGGAGCCCTAGGAAGAAGAAGATGAACCAGTAGGGATGGAACAAATCCCAGTTAGGGGCCAACTTCCATCTAAGGACGAAATGCAGAACATAAAGAGTTTAGTGATTAATTATCTTCCTTATGTAAAGGAAACTTTTTCTGAACCAGCAGAATGTTCAAGGAGCAATGAAGGAAATGCAGAGATTATGAACATGCTGATGTCAATAAATAAAGAAGTTGAGGAGAAAGAGAAAGGTGGGAGCAGCAACAAAGGATCAAAGAAGAATTTCTAGAATTTGAATTCAGAAAAAGAGAGCAAAGATGGGAACAATTACTCAAGTAGAGGGATGAAGAGTAGAAGGAAGAAATGGAGAGGAGAGAAAGAGCATTAATGTATGCAAAAGGTTAGGATTCAAGATAAATGCAGCTATGATGAACAACTAAAAGGGATGAAGGCTTGTCGACATTTTTAGAAAAAAAGAGAAGAAAAGATGGAAGGTAGTATGCTGCAGAAGGCAAAGGGGTTTAAGTATCTCTACAGGGAACAGTTCAAGGAATTTGGGAAGCTTATAGAGAAGAGGGACAAGGAGCTAGAGATGGACAACAATTATAAACAAAAATTGTGGAATGACAGTTTGGATCAGGTGAATTCAAATTTAGTGAACATGCACACTATGCCGCCCCGAACTTGGAAGGAACCATGAGTCAGCATGAGTATGAGGCAAGATAGATTGATCACTTTCGGGTGGAATATACCAATGATCATTGCCTCTTCAACAGGGAAGAACCTCTAGAGAAAGAGAAACCAAACATCTCAATACCGAAGTTTCCTCCATCTTTAGCTAACTGACCTTGAACCTCTAACTAAAAATTCCCAGATCTACGAAAGAAGGAGATAGACCCACAGCCTCTTTCTCTTGAACCAAAATTGTAATCATCCCTCTTAATAAAGATCAACAACAATTTTGAATGATTCTATGTGAAATTATTTTGTACGGAGTGTTAATTGCTTATTAGATTATATTTTTTGTTTTGAATAAATGAATGAATCTGATGTGAAAAATGAGTTGTTCAACGATGGTATATTGTCTGGATACATTGAATTGAGTGAATTAAGTGGTCGATGTCATTCTTGGTTTGTTTGCATGATAAAATGACGTTTTGAATTAGCATAACAATTACTGAATAATCTAATAATAAGTGTAATTGAAATTGTGGTCGGCCTCAACGAATTGGAAAAAGAAGTTGCATGTGTAAGCTAGAATGAAGTTTAAGGTTTAGATTTAGGAAGAAGTATGAAATAGATAGCACAAATAAGACTTTTGAAATTGTTATATAAACAATAAGGTTAGTGAAGGTCCTGAAAAACAATGCACATGGTCAAAATGTTCCTTAACAAATTGTGAAGGATTAGGGACATCTTATGGGTTCCAGTCACGGTCCAAAGCAGTCGAGGTCCACAGAACTTGTTAGATTATTAGTCAAGGCGAAATCCTAGGCAATACCACTAACAGGAAGTGATATAGGCCATCCTTGGAAGTTTGAGCCTTTCAAGCCTACCCTCATAATATGCATAAGCATATACTCTAATTCCATATTTGAGCCAAATTGTCTAGTTTCTTCATTTAAATAACAATTAGAAGCCTCAAACCCTTTCTTTATTCTAATCCTATAGTAAAGAACCCTTATTTTCCAGGTTTAGGCGGGAACTAAAAATACAAAAAGGACAAGTTTGGGGGAATGTTATGTTGATTTGAAAGGAAATAAGAATGAAGGATGGAAAAAGAAAAGAACAAATGAAGAAATGGAAAAGAATGCAAAGAAGAAGTCAAAATTGTAAATTGTCAAATGGGATTAAGTTTTTGTCTTGTGGCATTCCTCTCTTGAACAATTAAGTTCTTAGGCGTGTTTCAACACCTAGTACCCTAATGTCAACTGGTATGGGAGCTGCTAACCCAAAGTTCTCTAAGAGTGGTAGAAAGCCTAAGAAGACAATACATTGCACTAATCTAAAAAATTTTGACAAGTAAAAGAAAAGCCAAGAAGGGGACTTCTCTACAAAGATATCAAAGGCTGAGAATATGCGTATGATGCATCAGGGACCGAGTTTAGAGGAGATATATTTTTCAGACATTAGTAGAAAAGAAAAGGATGAAGGATAGAGGCAAAGATATACACTTGAAGATTGGAATTTGGGTAAATTTTTAGCCTAAATTCTCCACTTATCTACCCAATTACAAAATCCAAACTCTACATTAGTGGTACTTGCCTACATTAGTGGAGACTAATATGAAAAACAAGCATATGAGAATTTGAAGAGCTAAAAGAAATTGCAGTCTCTATGTAGAGTCCCAGAAGGTTAGGTGATCTACGAGAGGAAGGGAAGAAAACCATCATACACCGCAGATCGAGTTAATTAAATTTGAATTGTTTTACATTTCATAATTCATTAGTTTGTTTGTGACAATAATTGAAATTTTTGCTTAAGTCTAAACTAAAAAACTAAATTTGAAATTAAGCTGCAACTGACTAGTTTCAATTCAAGTTGCAGATTAAAATAAAAAATAAAAAATTGCAGTGCAAAACAGAAAAATGTCCTTAAAAACAAAGCTAAATTGTTTGAGGACAAACAAAATCTTTTTTTTTTTTTGCTTGGGGACAAGCAAAACTTTGAGTTAGAGAGAATTTGATGAGTCTTAAACTCATTTATTTTTAATCCATTTTTGGCTTGTTTTTAGTATTTTGAGTTGCTTTAATGCGAATTATGGAGTGTTACGAACTTTGTGTTTGCGGGAGTTAATTAAAAATGAGAGATTTTATTGAAAAGAAAGAGAGAAAAATAGCAATTGTAACCTTAATCTTTGTCGCGACAAAGTTCGAGTTAATGTCGCGACAAGCGTCTAGAAAATGGCCCTGCGCGAATTTTGTCGCAACAATATTTTACGTATTAGTAACCTGAATCTAAAATTGGCGGATAGGCTATGTCGTAACAAAAGACAGCATGTTGCGACAGGAATTGGGAAAAGCCCAGCTGAGACAAAGATCAGTTATGTTGCGACATAATGAAAGATCATAAGAAAGAATCTATGTCGTGACAGAATCTACTCTATCGCAACATTAACTCTTGCAACATGGAGAAGCTGGTTGAGATAGAAGAGAGCACTGAAAGAAGAAGTTTAGTTGCAACATGAAAATTTATGTTGCGGTGGCGCTACTTGTTGAAGCGCTGGTCGCGACAAAGGAACCCGGCGTTACTGACATACTTCAAGCTAAGGAGATAAATCTATGTCGCGACATGGATCTTAATGTCGTAACATAGAAATAAGCTTAACAGAGAGAAACGAGGTCAAACATAATTTTATATTTCGCGACAAAGGTTTCAACACAATGCAAAGAAATTTTGTCACGACATAACAAACTAGGTAAGTGACGGAGCGAGCTGGCGAACCTGAGAAGAAGAGGATCTTATGCGACATGAAAGCGAATTGCGGCGTAAATGACAACACCCAGAAGTCATGTCATAACCTTGAACAAAATTTGCAACAAAGTCTCAAGCTCGGTGGCAATAAGCCTTTGTCGCGGAATGGAGCTTTTTTGGGTGTAGCAAATCTGAGATAATACAAGGCAGTGTTGCAACATAACTTTGAACGGAGATCTTGTCGTGACAGCGAACTTAGGTCGCGACAGGCTTGCAAAGTACACTAAAAGAAAAGCGTGTTGCGACATGATTATCGATATTTGCGTATAAGCGTTTGAGAATGCACAAAATGTTGTCACAATAGGATTATCATACTAAAGAAGAAGGCCCATCACAACAAAATACGCTGCCGTAGCGAAGCGAAGAGCATAAGATCTTAAAGTCGCTGACAGAGACGTAGCATACACTGTAATAGACACAAAACTGCTGTCGACACAACTGGGTCGCGATAGAGCAAATCTGGGCCATAATTTTAGGAGATTCACATAGCCTCGATTTTGGGCCCCAAACTTTTCTAGGGCTCTATAAATAGAAGCATTCTGAGCGAGGCAATTAGTCGACATCGGATGACTTGAGTAACTAGGGATTTGAGGGACTCTTTTGTATTATATTTTCTTTCTTTTCTTTTCTTTTTCTTTTCTTTTTATTTTATTTTTTTTCTTTTTCTTCGTGGGTGCGTTAAGCGTAGGATTTTGATTCGTTTCTTGGATCTAAAAACGATAAATTGTTCAAAAGTTTTTGAAGTTGAGGGAATTAAATCTTTGAAATTCATTTACGATTCTTTGTTTGAATTCAATGAACTAAAAGACAAAAGCTGGAAATCATTTCTTCAATTGAGATTGCGATTCTGAGTGGAATTTTCACGTCGGTGATATTTCAGTATCTTTGTGTCGATTACTCTAGAACATAACCAGTTAGGAAAGATCGATGTTAGTTATGGTCTTTTTGCACGATGAAGAAAATTTCTGAGTTGAATTTGAATTTATTTGAATGGTGTTGTTCTTGAAATTAATTGTTCCCAATTTAGTAGCTTATACCCATGAAAGGACTATTGTCGGGCTTTGATTTCCAAAGAGGCCCTGCAGTGACAAAGAGATGGGATTCTGCGAGCATAGACCGGTTACTTAGAAAGTTATGCTAGACTTAATATTGAAAGAACTAATGATCTACGAAAAGTTACTTAGATAAATCCTCATTATGTAGTTTGAGAATGGGTTAAGTGATGTAATAATTTGTCGATTAAGTCTCTCAGCAGTGCGGAAGAATGATCTCGATCCCGTGTTAGCATGAACTCTAATCAAGGAAAGAGAAAACTCTTTCAAATCTTAAGGATGAGACATCATTCATTTTGCATAAATCTATCAATAGCCCTGTCTTGGAAATCTACAGTCATAAGAAATGGGTATGAAGTATTGGAAAAGAAAAATACCCAGATCTTATAGATAAATTCTAATTACAAGTAATTTATTAGAATCGTGATTTAGAAATGAACATGAACCTCTACTCAGTGAAAAGTATGGTTAGAAAAGGAATCCAAACTCTACTACCTTGCCTCTTGACAAATTCAGATTCCAACTCAAGGGAAAATAGGAGGCCAGATTATGATGCGGGGTGATAATTTCACAATAGTGAAATCTGATATCTACTTCGTGATAATCAGTTGAGTCAGTTTATATTTAGGATTTAAATTTTTCCCTTTATTTTAAATGTAGGATTCCAGTTATTAAAATTCTTATTAGGTTACTAAATTTACTTTGAAATGGAAGTTCAAATAGTGTAGAACTTAAGTGGTTAGGGTAGTTGAAGTTTAAATTCTTTTCAATCTCTATGGGAATGATATCCGAATTTATAGGTCCACTTTATTACTTTTATGCGACTGTGCACTTACGAGTTTTTAAGGCAAGACTAAATCTTTAAATGATTTCGGTGAAAAAACAATTCTTCTTATGAGCATACAAGTTATATATGGTTTGACAAGTTTTGGCTTGCAGATTCTTAGTTAGATAATACTCCTTTGGTAGCAGTGTCGTAAATTTAATATATAAAAAAAAAAATCGATCAACGAGTTTTTGGCAGATTTATTAGGGGACTTTGTGAGTGCCAGTAAGCGAGTCATAACTTTGTTTGCACGGTTTGTCTATCTGTCGGTCAACAATAGTCGCCACATTCAGTCTTCCCTGCTCCTTTGTGGTCAGCTCTTGTGGACTGATGGTAGCCCATCCCTACGCATGGGAGATGGTCCACATCCTTTCAGGGACACCTTGGTTAGTCCCATTTTCATAAAGCGGCTCCCACGGGGATGCTTTTTATTAATCATGTCTTCTGATCAAAACTTCTTCCTCCTTGAAACATTTGATTTAGGAGGAACAATATTGGAGGCCTTATCGCATTTTGAGGGTTTTACGGTTTTTAACCCTCTGAGGCTCATCATGACTTCTCTTTTCCACTTTGAGGTGAGGATACACTGTAAAAACCTTACCAGGGCGGAGGCCATTCCCCTATTGCTTCCACGATTGCTCTCTCAGGTGTTGGAGCACCTTGGTTTTCCTGCTGAGCCCCATTTAGAGCACCGTCGGGTTTGCGAGGCTATTTTCATAGTGGAAAAGTGGCAATTTGTGCTTGGTGCTCCTCCTCTCCCACTTAGGGATCCAACAGAGGACCAGTCACCACTTGCAGCTCCTATTGAGGAGCCTCACATCCCAGCATCCATTGTTCCTACAGCCACTAGTTCACTGCCTGCATCATCTAAGCCTCGATACCTCAGGTCTGAATTCGATTCGGTTAGGCTAGTATACGCATCACCTATGGAGACTATTCCCATTTCTCCCCGTGATTTTCTGGCCATTAAGACTTTAGTCCGCACTTTCGCAGCTATATTTGCTTCTTTTGCCACTACCCATGCTGCCTTGGCCGTGCGAATGGCACGAACCGAAGCCATCCTTGCATAGACCAATGCCAACCTTACTCAGAACAATGTCATTCTTGTGCAGATTTAGAGCCACCTGGGCCTGCCTCAAATCCCTCCTAGTCCACCAACAACAGTCTCACCCTGCGTAACTCAGCTTTGACGATGGTAAGCGATGGTAGCACTCGCGGGGACGACCTCTCCTAAGGCTCCATTAAACCTCCTTGCAGCAACTGACAATCCTCCCCATTGCTCCTTCCCTGGTTTCACGAAAATTTGCTCATCTGCTCAGGATAAGGATGACATTCCACCCTCTGCCAGTATGTGAGGAGGTAGCACTTCCTTCTTTAAATTTCCACTCCATACACAATTGAGACGTCGATGTTTAGTTAGGGAGGTAATGAAGAGTGGCTTTTATGTTATGGTTATCTTTTGGTACAGACGATGATCCTTTTGGTAGTTGAATGACTTGCTAGCAGTTAGTTTTTGTTTTACAAGTATAAGTATACCTTTACTTTGGCATAATTATAAAGCTTACAGGTTCTCATTTACAACCATTTTTTTGTAATGCAGGCTTGCGGTCTCGCGAAATTTAAAAATATATTATTCATCTGTTGATGCTAGAATGGTGTTATGCTTAGTTGAGTTGATAATCAGTTTAAATTCTTATTGTTTTCAACCTTGTTCTTCCACTTTGAACTAACCACACACTGTGCACATTAGATTTCAATGATAAGCTGAACAACTGCCTTGCCTCCTAAGCCTTGCAAAAGTCTGGCCTATTACTTTTTTACCTCATTTAATAGGCCGAGACCCTTAAATAAAAGACCAATGAGTCTCTCAAAAGAAAATAAAAAAAAAAGAAGAAAATAAATTATGACACTTTGCCTTGAAACCCGAGCATGGTTCGAGGGGTATATAGCGAGAGTCTTTAAAGCCCGATGCCTTAAACCAAGTGGCTAGGAGATGCCGACTTTGTGCTCATTACATGGGTGAATAGGTGGAGTTTAACAAATTATAGGTGCTAGAGTTTTGAATTCATTAAAAGTCCGGGGTGAAACTTGAAGAGTTAGTGGTTGAGAGATCCTTTTGACTTTATGCCTTAAACCTTAATTGGTTGGGAGTCATCGCTGGACCCTCGTTACATGGACAATTGTGAATTCGATACCCTCAACATTGCACCCCTATAACAAAAAGAAAAAAAAAGGGAAGTTGTAGAATAAAAGTGAGTCTTAATCTATTGAGGCTGGTTAAGCTGTTAGGTTTAGACAAGAGCTAAGTTGGAGGGAGGGGGGGTAGAGAATAGTTTGACAGTCTATTTTTGAAACCTAATCAAGCTAAACATTTAGGTTTTTGTGGAAGGCATCCGATTGGTTCTTTAGGAGTTGAACCTCTTTTGATACTTTATTTTGCATAGCACACAGTCTTTCTGAGATAGTTGTTGGGCAGGATTTTGGTGACTCTTATTGTAGGCTGTGCATTATCCCCTCACATTTTTTTTTGAAACATCATTTGTATGGACATATATAACTGATATTGTTTTTGTTTGCTTTCTTCTTCCTTCATTGCTAAGGGATTAGCAATGTGTCAGTTGGGGGGAGTGATTACTACCCAAATAGTGTTGTTTCATACCCTTAACACTACATGTTTTGAGCACTTTTTGTGTTGTAATCAGCCTAATTAACCCAGTTGGCATATTAAGGACCTAGCTATGCTACTGATCATATTTTATGGCGAATTTTGTAGTTTTCACAGGCCAGTTATGCCAATCTTAGAGAGTCAGCTCAATCATGGAGAATTCAAGTTGAAATCAGAGTTGTAGATCAAAATTGGAATAAGAGAAGAAGAGAGCAGTGTAGAGCATAAATTAAGCAACCCTAGAAATTTTGCAAGGGTTGCGAAATTTCACAACCCTTGCAAAATTTTGCAGGGATGTGAATTTTCACAACCTGCGACTTTGGCTGCTCCTGACTTTTTTTGTACTCTTTCTGATTTCTTCAAAAATTGTCCCTATGTAATAGTGATTATCTTTTGATATTTTGGTAAATTGTATTTGCAGTATGGCATATTTTCCAAAGACAAGACTTTGTAATGATCATTCATTGAAAATTGGAACCAAGCTTCCGGAAGAAGCCTCGTGTTTTTCTCTCTAGATTTTCTTTCATTTTCCTTCACTTTATCAACGGCGAACACCCTGCGAGGGTTGGTAACTCAGAGGATGTGGTGGCCTCTTTCTCCTTGAAGGAGAAGGCCGTTAGATGGGGATCGGGAGTAAAGGCGAGGGGTTCAGTGTTTTCCACTGTGATTATTCACTTGCCATTACTATTCTCCCTTTTTAACTTTAGGTTTTGATCCATTCGAGTCATCTTGAATGGTTATTATTTGGTAAGATTTTAGGGCTCATTGGATGCTTAATGTTAGATCCAATGATGTTCATGATTCGTGCCACGGTAGGGTGATCCGAAATCAACAATATTTGTTTCCTATACTCCTCTTTACTACGTAGTCGAAACTCTGCGGTATAAGCGTCTAGGGTCGAACACGGGGATGGGTTTTCATCCACGAATGATTCGCATCAATGTTTTGAAAATGGTGAGACTTTTGTTTGGATTTTGGATTTGGTTAAAAGCAATTGGGGTTGTTTGTTCAGCCCGGTTGCGTAATAGCTTAAATGAAAGTGTGAAATGGTAACCTTGAAGGCTTGGGTCACTAGATTGATAACATGGGGCTATTAAAGCGTCCTCGGGTTATTTCCTCGCATTAGGGCAAATAACATATAGTCAAAGCCCAAACCGGATCTTTGTTGATTTATAAAACTTAACCCTAGAACCACTCCTATTTGAGTCAAGACAAGTATTAAGCATTCAAAGTCCCATTCAGTTTGAAACCCTAGCATTTAACCTCGTTTCCATGGCTCGTAAATGACATCTAAAGAATATCGGTGCATCATAACATTAGAATGCCTTGAACCACTACTTATGTGAGTATTGACCAAGGAAAGACATTAAATGCATCGAAACCACTAGTTTTACTGGAAAGTATGGAACAATAAATCTTGATACAGTATCATTTAAAGCAAGAGGACAAGCTGCGGTAGCCCAGATCAAACTACTTGACCCCTCCTGCCAAGAATTTATGAGAGCAGCGAGCATCTCTTGAGTTTTCATCCCTAAAGGGTGTTTAGCGTAGAAAATGAGGAAGAGGAGAGAGAAGAGACGAAATAAACACTAAAATATTGAAAAGGCTGCTTGGGAAAAACTTACATAAATGGCCAAGTTAGGGTTACAAAGTTGTAGGGGAGCTTATATAGCCAACCCTAAGGTGTGAAATGACAAAAAGGCCTAAAATATGAAATTATAATAGGGACAACATGGTAATTAATCAAAATGTGGTCGTTTGGAATCAAAAATATCAAAACACGAGGCGTAATTTAGCTATGTGAAGAATTTCGCTAGCATGTGAAAATTTAGCCTATCTGCGAAATTTATTCTTTGTGAGAATTAAGAAGATAGCGAATGAAAATTCGCTATGAGCAGTAAATTTATTTAGGATAGCGAAATTTAATGCTTTCTTGAAAAATTTCCTATAACAAAATTTATTTGGGATTGCGAGATTTTCACTATGATTCTTGAAATTTTAAGCAATCCCAGCGAAGAAACCCACCGCAATGTATAGCGAAATTCTTGGTTTCCTCCTGCTACTGTTTTTCCTTTGCATCTGACCTCTCATCAAGATTTGCCTTCAATTCTTCAATTCATTTTGACATTTCAATGCCTCGGCTTGGTGAAATCGCAGGATTCTCACATTCGACACCCGAAGCCAAACTTCTTGGCGAGTTCCCGAGATACGCAAAACTATCAAAACAATCTCGAAAACCAATCAAAAGCACTAAAGCGGACATGCACATGACAATTGGCTTAATTCATATGATTAGTGCGCAAAAAGCACTCAAAACCTATCTTGAATAGGGCTTCCAAATAGCACTTTTGGGCCAATCCTCCCAATGAGTACGTTGCTAGTCCCTTAGCAATCTTGGAAACGATAAGAATTGTATGCATCTTTGTGCTTTTTACAAAAAGTGGTTCAAAAGTGTATGTACGAGATAGCCTTTACCTTTAAAATAAGTTAATTTACACCACAATATGGCCGCATGAAACCAAAACCATATAAGAAACGAGTTTAGAGGCTGACATCAATTTAGGGAAGTCGGCACGAACTTCCGCAAAATCCTAATTGTTCCTAAGGTAACCGACTTGAGCCAATAGAATTGCAAAGCTATTCCTCCCAACCTAGCTCTGCCATGGCCTTAAAAATTTACATTGACCAACCTAAATGGGACTAGCTACACTCTTAGTTTTCCTTGATTGCAATGTAAGGTCACGATGTTAAAACTCGACTTCACCAAAAGTCGGAATTAATAACGAGGTCCGCCAAGATGACTCCCAACCAATTAAGGTATAGGGCATCAAGCGAAAGGATCAATTGACCGACTACGCGGCTTCACCTTTGGACTCAGGAATGATTTCGAGAATTTAAGCACCTACGGCCGCATTAAGCTTTACCCACGTCACGCGTAGCGACACTAAGTCGATGACTCCCGACCCGATTAAGGTTTGGGCATCGGGCTAAAACTTTCACCATATACCCCTCAGGCCAGGTACGGTTTCAAAGCAAGCGTCGAGGCTTTTATTCTTCTTTTTCTTCTTTTTCTTTTCTTTTCTTTTTCTTTTCCTTTTTGGAAGACTACATTGGTCTTCATACATGGGTAACACAAACCTATTATGGGTCGTCAACAGGTCTAAGGTCGGCTTTGCAAAGTGAGAAGAGGTATATAGCTTCTCAACCTATTGGTACGATCTAGTGTGCGGTGTGTGTTGAATTAGCTACGAGGAATGTTCAAGGTTGAATATCTTTGAAACCTCGATTATTTAAAAACTAAATCATGCATCGGAATTGTTCTATCGATAAGGTAACCTCTGAGGGCTTGATTCTTCAATTAAAGGCAAGAGAGGATACGCAAGATGGGGACACAAAAAGCAATTTAAAAATTAAAGAAAAACGAATTTATGCTGGACATGTATTACCAGTAAAACTAAATTCCAAAAATATGAAAATTACCTCTAAGCTGGTTTGGCATGGGAATCACGAAACCAAAGGATGGAAGCGCCTCTCCAAACATGGTGGAATTTGGAAAAGGTCATTTCAATTGTATTGAGTATTCTTGCGTTGTCAACATAAAGTGAAATCAAACAAAAATTTTAAGCAAAAAGAAATTTAATCAAAACTAAACAATAAGACCAGTGGCTTTTGGGACCAAACAGGAGCCACCCATGAACGTGTGGACTGTGGGACTCAAGGAGGGTCCAGAAGGAGAATTTCTTCCTTGACAGTCTGCTTCACAACATAGGGCTTCACCCTTTGTCCATTGACTTTGATCACCACATTATCATTTGGATTGAGTAGGTCAGTGAACCATTAGGTATACTGGCGAAACGATGAATGGGCCTGTCCATCGCGACTTGAGCTTGCCCGGAAATAGATGGAGTTTGGAGTCATACAGGAGGACTTGGTCCCCCTCGTTGAAATTCTTCCCAGTTATCATTTGATCATACCATTTTTTTTATCTTTCCTTTGCAATCTTAATTCAAGTAGGCATCATTTATTCTTCCGACTCATTGAGATCAAGGAATCTCTTGACTTGACCTATTTAGATCCATGTTCGACTTCTTGATTGCCCACATGCCTTGTATTTGATCTCAACTGGAAGGTGACATGCCTTACCATGAACCAGCAGATGGGGACATTCGGATTGTCTTGAAAAACGTTCTGTAGGCCACGGCGAATGGTATTTTGATGAACCCGATCTTTTAACATTCAAACATTTTACCACCTTCATTAAAATGGTCTTGATCTCACATTTACCAGTTCTACTTGACCACTTGTTTAAATTTGATAAGGGTGGCCACTCTATGTTTCACCGTATTTAGCCATGAGGTTTCAAAAGGTTTATTCTGAGAAATGTGAACCTCCATCGCTAATAATGGCTTTTGGGACCCCGAACCTAGAAAAGATGTTTGCTGGGAATTTAAGCACCACTGCTTGTGGTCATTAGTTTTACCGGGGGTTGCCCGACCCATTTGGTTACATATTCCACTCCCTGCCAATATGTATATTGTGACCATAGGATGTGGGGAAAGGTCAGTGAAATCGATACCCCAGGCATCTCGGCTCGACCACTAAAATTGGGTTCGGGGGCATCATATGTGGCCGAGACCATTTCGAGTCTTTGGCATCTATCACACTGCGACACATTTGGTGTGCTTCTTTTCCCCAAATGTGAAGGCCGGTAGAAACCCCGGGGCTGCGGCACCTTCATTGCTAGTTTTGGGAAGCAAAGTGACGCCCCTGAGGCACTCTCGTGGCAGTGGCTCAGAATCCCCTGTTGTTCTTCCTCAGGCACACATTTCCTGATTATTTGATCTGCACAGTATTTAAACAAGAAGGGCTCTTCCCAATAATAGGAGTGGACCTTCGCAAAGAAATATTTTCTATCCTGTTCTTTCCAATCAGATGGGGTTTCTCCTGTTGCGAGGAAATTGGCAATGTGAGCATACTAGGGAGCTTTTTCCAGCTGCATCAGAGATTCTTCAGGGAATTCATCATTGATGGGTGGGCTCTGAGTGTCATGGGCTATCGTTATGAAGATGATCTGCCTGACATTCTCTACCCCCTTCTTGTCTTTAATTTGCAAGCTAAACTCCACAGTAGAAAGAACCCATCGGATAAACCTTGCTTTGGCATTTGCTTGGTCGGGAAGTATTTCAAGTGGAGATGGTGCAGCCAAAAATGACTATATCGGACCCGACCAAGTATGCTCGAAACTTGTCTAAGGCGTAGACTACTGCCAACAATTCCTTCTCTATAGTAGTATAATTCCTTTGTGCTTCATTCAAGGTTTTGCTTGCATAATAGACTACATGGTTTCCCATCCTCTCTTTGGCGAGTATTACTTTCCGTGTAAGATCGCATCACACATCACTTCAAAGGCAACTTCCGTTTTAGGTGCTCCTCTACTATTTGGGCGATAGTCAAATGGGACTTGACTCTTCAAAGCTCTCTGGCATTCTTTCTTAAAACAAATTTGGCATCTTTCTCACAGGAGCTTGTACAAGGGTTTGCAATCTCTTGAGAAGTCTTTAATGAATCTTCTATAGAAACTGCATGACGAGGAGTACTTCTTGTTTTACATTTATTTAGGGATGGCAGTTTGGAAATAAGTTCAATTTTTGCTTTGTCAACTTCTATTCCCCTGCTGGAAATAATGTGCCCCAGTACAATTCCTTGGTTAACCATAAAATGGCACTTCTCCCAGTTGAGCACCAGGTTCTTCTCTATGCACCTCTGCAGGATGGCCTCCAGATTAGTCAGACATTCTTCAAAATCGCCTCCATATACAGTGATATCATCCATGTATACTTCCATTATGCGCTCCACCATATCATTAAAACATCTTAAGCATCGTCTACGAAAAGTGGCTAGGGCGTTACCCAAAGACCAAAAGGCATTCTCCTATAAGCATCGTGCCAAATGGACAAGTAAAGGTAGTCTTTTCTGATCCTCAGTGCGATCTCTATGCGAAAGTACCACGAATAACCATCAGCAATAGAATGGGTGTCGAAAACTCTCTCCAGGAGCTGATCGATGAATTAGCAGCGGGAAGTGATCTTTTCTTGTTACCTCATTGTGCCTCCCTATAATCTATGCACCTCTCCACGTGTGTGGTTAGACAATTCTTCACCCTTTTCATTTTCACGGTTGTCCTCGACTTCTTGGGCACCACCTGGGTTGGGCTTACCCAAGTGCTATCATAAATGGGGTAAATGACACCGGCTTGGAGCAATTTTAGGACTTCAATGCGAACTACTTCCTGCAATTAGGGATTCAACCTCCTGTGTGGCTGCCTAACAGCCTTAGACTCCTCTTCTAGGTAAATGTGATAGGTGCAGATTGTTGGGTTTATGCCTTTTAAATCAGAAATTTTCCACCCCGATAGCAGCGTTCCTTTTGAAGGTCTGACAAGTTATGCTCTTAATGAGAAGTGGTCAGCCAGTGATGAAATCTGGCCCGGACGTACCCATTTCTTCCAGGAATGCATACTTTAACTCAAGCGGGAGGGTTTGAGCTCCTAGCGTGAGGTTCCCGCTAGTTCGTCACCAGTTAATAGAGGTAAGTTTCTATTTTTCTCCTCCAATACCCCCTGCGCCTAAGCTCATACATTGAGGTTCTTTGTTGTTCTCAAGGCACTCGAGATAACTGCAGGGTTAATACATCTTTTCTTTCAGTAACTGATATTCAGAATTGCATCTATTATCACACGGACCCCTCACAGTCATCTTCTCAGAACACATGCGCACTACTCGAATGAAGATATTGAGTTCCAAGGTCATGTTCCCAAATGTGGTTGCGCAACTTATTCAGGAAGTTTATTATGGCATTGAAGTAGCCAGAATGGCCTCCCGATATGATGGGCACATGATTGGCACTCCCAACGCCTTGACTCATGTCGAGTGCGACCAAATTATTTGGTGTAGGGTGTCCACTTGTATTCAAAACATCCTCAATGGTCCCCTTCGATTATTTTAGACCCTATTGGCTAGTGGCCAGTGTGATGGACGTGGGTTTCAGTTCACCCAACCGAGTGCTTGTACATGGAATAAATGAGGTTCACAGCTCCCAAAGTCTAATAGTGCTTTCTCCACACTAATGCCTTCAATATTAACCGAGATTGTAGGACATCTCGGGTCTTTATATTTCACTGGAGTCTTGCACTCGATGATAGCACTCACTTGCTCAGTCAAAAAGGCCTTTTTATTTACACTGAGACCTCTTTTTCTGGGTGCGAGTCCCTTGAGAATTTTTGCATAGGTGGGGACTTGTTTGATCATGTCGAGGAGGAGGAATGTGCTTTCACTTGCCATAAAACCTCCAGCATTCTGTTTGGATAACGTAATTTTCTTTTGAGCACAATGGGAATGGAGGTACAACGGTCTTCACCTCTTCCTGTTTGTTATTTGTTCTTCTCGTGGCTGAGATTCGGCCTCTTGTGGGGAGCTGACTTGACTAGAGCGGGAGGCTGTTTGGTCTCGACTCTTTACCACCTTCTTAAAGTCACCGCGCCTTGACTTCGTAATTCTTACATTTGGATCATTGGATTGGGCACTTCATACACTCCTTACGATGTTCTTTGTGGTGGGAGGGAGACCTTCCCTTTACGAACCTGCGACACGGTTTGGACTGACCTCGAAATCTCGAGTGCATATTGGCTCCAGTTTCTGATGAGTGAGCTCAGTGGCAAATTCACGGTTAGTCGAACATTCAATACCTTTTGTTCTTCACACAAAGCGTGCCTACCACTTTGCTTAAATTCGGGATTAACGCTAAACGGGAAGTAGGTGGGGAGGCAGATTTCTTTGATGTGTTGAAGTGGAGCGAAGCTGCTGGCGTACTCCGAGCCAGGAATATAAGCGAGGGTTTTGAAAGCTTCCATGACGAGGTTTGGATGATTTCTCCAATTAGGGTTATAAGTGTTGCCATATGGAGCATTTGTGGGTGGCTTGTTTGATTCAAGACATGGGCATGCTGACGGTCTCCCCGGGGTGACTATTTGGTAATGATTGGAAGCGAAGGTTGGGATGCGAGATAAATCATTCTTGTTTACTCATGCGTTTCTCTTTCCGACTCCTCCGACCTTCGAGTCAAAGTGGTCAGTTTTGCTTTCATCTGTGTCTTGGAAAGTGCATAAATACCCCCTACGGGTGAGTTGAGGCCTCGATCTTTCGACTTCACTTGGATTCGGTTCATCCCATGCACTTTGAGGTTTGGCCACATAGTTCAGGAAGTCATGACTCGCTCACGGGTGTTTGCTTAAAGTGCCCACATGGTTTTCAGTGCTTCATGGGTGGAGACATCTATCATAAAAATGATTCTTTCAGCATCCGATTATCAAAACCATGGTGTGGGCATGCACGACCCGAGTGGTCTCATGAATCTTCCCAACATTGATAAAACTTTTCATTGTCATAGGCGGTAGGTGTAGATCGTCTCTTATTTGTTGGTCTTGGTTGTATTGAAGAACTTCTTTGACTTCCGGCGAAGTTAGGCCCCGATTCTTGATTGTTCTTGGCCTCGATGAATTGAGCGAGTACGGCCTTATCTTTCAGTGTCAGTGGGAATGCTTTCAGCTTGAGCAAATCCATGTCGGGCACTCCTTCCTTAAAAGTTGTGCATACTTCCTCGAATTCCCGGATATGAGTATAAGGGTTCTCATTTTCCATTCCATGGAATGTGGAGCCAGAGGGCGCAAATAGGGCGCACCACCCACGTCATCGCCCGGTGGTATGATGCAGGAAGGTGCACTCACCCTAGGGGGGTGCATGTGATCCCTCATCGACGTATATTCTGTTGGATTCATAGAGGGTGCTTGTTGACTTTCATTGTTCCTTGGGTGGGGATCCATTTAGTCCTTTGTGCACACTAATTTTCGAAGCCTTGCTCAATAAGTTGCACTCACTCTTTACCCAATCTGATAGCCCTCTGTCCCGGAGTCTTTGCATAAACACACATTGTACAAAATGAAACAAAACAAGAACCTGAGCAAAGCTTGCGAAAGGTCGGTGTTAGAAACAAAAGCCATTGTAAAAAAATAAAACGGTGCGATGTACTTAGTGAAGAAAGCTGCCAGGTTCACTGCACATAGTCAAAGGGTGAAAGGTCGCCCAACACTTGTAATGGATTACAAGTACATATCAACTCATCACTCGTGGTTTGGCACCATCCCACGACAGCGGTGCCATTTGATTTCGCCTGCACCCTTGTTGGTAGGGTGATCGAGATCAACAATGTTGTTTCTATACTCTCATTTACTTGGTAGTCAAGCTACTGCGGCTGCGAGTCTAGGGTTGAACACGAGGATGGGTTTTCATCCCCAGTGATTCGCATCAATGTTTTGTAAATGGTGAGACTTTTTTGTTTTTGGATTTTGGATTTGGTTAAAAGCGAGGTGGGGATTGTTTGTTCAACTGGTTAAGCGTAATAGCTTAAATGAAAGTGTGAGAATGGTAAGCTTGAAGGCTTGGGTCACTAGATTGATGAACATGGAACTATTAAAGGCGTCACGGGTTATTTCATAACGTGGGGCAAATAACATGTAGTCAAAGCCCAAGCTAGAATCTTTGTTGATCTATAAAACTTAACCACAGAACCACTCTATTTGAGTGAAGACAAGTATTAAGCATTCAAAGTCCCATTCGGTTTGAAACCCTGACATTTAACCTCATTTGTAGCTCAAGTAAATGATATCTAGAGAATATCAGTACATCTACCATTAAGAATGCACTGAACCCTAAAGCATGGCAAATATTGACCAAAGGAAAGACATTAAATAGAATTAAACCCTAGTTTGGAAAGTATGGAACAATAAATGCAATACCTATATCATTTAAAGATAGAGAGGACAATACCCAGTAGCCAGAAACAATGTGACCCTCGCCTTCAAGGCTATGAGGCTTAATGAAGCATCCCACCAGTTGTCATCCTTAAGGGTGTTTAGCGTAGAAAATGAGAGAGGAGAGAAGAGGCAAAAAATAAACCTAAAATGAAAAGCTACGGGAAAAACTTACATAAATGGCCAAGTTAGGGTTACAAAGTTGTAGGGGAGCTTATATAGCCAACCCCAAGGTGTGAAATGACAAAAAGGCCTAAAATATGAAATTACAATAGGGACAACATGGTAGTGAAATCAAAGAAATGGTAGTTTGGAATCAAAAATATAAAAACAGGAAGCAATTTCGATATGTAGGGACTAGCTAGGCGTAGCGAAATTTCAGCTATCTTTGCGGTCAGCTAGCTAAGCGAAGTCCTAAGGAACATAAGCGAAAATGAAAATTTGCAATGAAACGATAAATTTAGCTAGGCTAGCGAAATTTCGCTAACTCGCCAAAATGCTATGATTGCGAAATTTCGCAATCCGTAGAATTTTATGTCTTCTCGCGAAATTCCTGGTTTCCTCTGGCACACTTTGTTTGCCAGCTTGCATCAACCTCTCATCAATTTGCCTTCAATTCTTCAATTCATTTGACATTTCAATGCCTCGGCTTGGTGAAATCGCCCGAGGATTCTCACATTCGACGAAAAGCCAAGCTTCTTGGCGAAGTTCCCAGATCACGCAAAACTATCCAAAACAATCTCGAAAACCAATCAGAAGCACTAAGCGGACATGCACATGACAATTGGCTTAATTCATATGATTAGTGCGCAAAAAGCACTCAAAACCTATCTTGAATAGGGCTCAAAATAGCACTTTTTGGGCACTAATCAGTTCATTAGTTATAATTTATGAGCCATTGGAAGGTGAGTCAAGGAGACTTTGTTTTAACGGCGGAAAGTTAATGTCAGTGAATCTGCATTTTTCAAGATATTTAATGAGGTGTAGTTTTTATAGCTAAATGAAGATCCGGTTTGGGAGATAACTATAGTTCATCCTCCCTAACACGAGGAAAAGACCCCGTGAAACCCTCATTTTCCCAAGGAACCTAAGCCCAGTGACCTAACACTTCAAGGATTTCTATTTTACATTTAGCCCATTTGCTTTTAGTTTTGACACAAAACTCTCACTTTTATGAAAACCTAAATCGAAATGAATTCACAGTTTAAACTTGATTAATATTGAGTCATTTACAAAGAAGAAAACCCATTCATGTGTGGATGATCCTAGAACCTTGTCTTTATAGTAGCTATGCTACGCCAGTATGAGGTGTTAGGTTATAAATATTGTTGATTCAGAATACCCTACGGGCTATACATAAGCACACATGAATCAAGTACTTTTGAGGAGTGCTTAGCCAACCTTGAAACTATGTTGCATAGATGCATTGAAAAGAACCTGGTGCTCAATTGGGAGAAATGTCATTTTATGGTGAATTAGGAATCGTCGAAGCGTGCTCCTCTCCAACAAGGGAATTAAGGCTGATAAGGCCAAAGTCAGCCGTTTCCATGTTACTACCCCCACAAATGTCAAGGCACAAGACGCTCCGCCATGCTAGTTTCTACAGGAGGTTCATTAAAGATTTTTCGAAAATTGCAATACCCCTTTATAAGCTGCTGGAAAAGGATACTAAGTTTGCATAGGATGAAACTTGTTAAAAGAGCTTTGAAGAGCTCAAATCCCACCTGACCATTGCCCCTATAGTGAGAGCACCTAACTGGAAACTACCTTTTGAAGTCATGTGTGATGCCAGTGATCTTGCTATCAAGGTAGTCCTTGGGAAAAGAGAAGATGGAAAGCCCTATGTGGTTTATTATGCAAGCAAAAATCTGAATGAAGCTCAAAGAAACTACACTACCATAGAGAAGGAACTGCTAGCAGTGGTCTATGCCTTAGACGAATTCCGAGCATACTTAGTGGGGTCAAACATTGTTATCTTCACATACCACTCCGCTATGAAGTACCTCTTAACCAAACAAGATGTTAAGGCAAGGCTTATCAGATGGGTTCCTACTCCGTGAATTTAATTCGATCAAAGACAAGAAAGGGGTAGAGAATGTAGTGGCAGATCACCTCTCCAAACTGACCATAGCCCACAACACACACAGTCCTCCAATTAATGATGAATTTCATAAGGAAACACTGCTTCTTGTAGAAAGTGCTCCCTGGAATGCTCGTATTGATAATTTCTTAGCGACAGTGGAGGTCCTAACTGAATGGAAGGCATGGGATAAGAAATACTTCTTCGCCAAAATTCATTCCTATTATTGGGAGGAGCCATTTCTGTTCAAATACTGTGTGGACCAGATCATTAGAAGGTGTGTACCTAAAGAAGAACAACAGGGGATTCTTAGTCACTACCATGAAAATGCTTGTGGAGGTCACTTTGCTTCATAGAAGATAGCTATGAAGGTGCTCCAATTTGGGTTCTACTGGCCTTCCCATTTTAAGGATGCTCATAAGTTGTGTCGAGGTTGCAATAGATGCCAAAGACTCGGGAAGCTTTCTTGCCGTCATATGATGCCCTTAAACCCAATCTTAGTAGTTGACTTATTTGATGTTAAGGGCATTGATTTCATGGGACCATTCCCTACGTCTTTTGGATATTCGTACATCTTAGCCGGGTCGACATGTGTCCAAATGGGTTGAGGCAATTCCCTACAAAGCAAACGATCACAAGGTGGTACTAAGGTTTTTAAAAGAGAATATCTACTCCAGATTTAGGGTGCCTAAGGCCATAATTAGTGATAGGGGTTCACAACAAACCCTTTGAAACACTCCTAGCTAAATATGGAGTGAAACATAAAGTGGCCACCCCTAACCATCCTTAGACCAGTGGACAAGTTGAGCTTGCCAACAGGGAAATCAAGACTATCCTGATGAAGGTAAGAATTCCAACAGGAAGGACTGGTCCCTCAAGCTGTTGGATTCATTATGGGCATACAAGACAACCTTTAAGAAAATTCTTGGGATGTCCCCCTATCGTCTGGTGTATGGAAAAGCATGCCACCTTCTTGCAGAAATAGAATACAAGGCATGGTGGGTGATCAAGAAGCTGAATTTGGATTTAGGAAGAGACAACCTCAAGAGGTTCCTTGACCTTAATGAGTTAGAGGAACTATGAAATGATGCCTACCTAAATTCAAAAATTTCAAAAGAGAGATCGAAGAAATGGCATGACCAGATGGTAGATCGAAAAAATTTCTAGAAAGAAGATTAAGTGTTGCTCTACGATTCCAAGCTTCATATTTTTTTGGGCAAACTCAAGTCGAGGTGGATTGGTCCCTTCATTATCCATCAAGTCTACCCTAATGGAGCAGTGGAATTGCTAAACTTAAAAGACAACCAACTATTCAATGTGAATGGCCAAAGACTCAAGCCATATGCATTCCTTTCACACTGCATGAGTGAACTTTCCCTCCTCGAGCCTAAAATGTTTAAGGAGTTGGTTTGGGTGGACTCAGTCACTTCTTTTTGTTTGATATTTTATTTTATTCTATTTTGTTTTTATTTATTTTCCCTCTTCTTTTCCTTAATTTAACCTTAATAGTAGTTTGATTTTTTCATTTTCTCGTGTTTTTATTTGATAATGATGTGTTTGTTTTGCAGGAATTGCTCAATTTTTGAAGCAGGATGGTGCGGTAGAAAACTTTTTAAAAAGCATATCATTTTTGTAAGGGTTGCAAAATTTCACAACCCATGCGACATTTTACAGCCCAGGCCATTTTCGCAGAGTGTTTCACAATGCAACATTTCACGGTGGAATTTTGTCGAACAAGCCATTTTTGCACTACGAAATTTAGTAGGGTATTTTCGCAAGAGCAGGCAAATTTCGCAAGGGTTATGAAAATTTCACAACACTCTAGCCTTTATTGCCAAACTCCTTTCTCCACTTTTCCCTCTCCCCCGCTAACTCAGGCGGCGCAGTTCCCACCCTTTTTATTTATGCCCTCCGGGGCTAAAAAAATAAGATGAGAATCGGCAAGATCAAACCCAAGGCGCCTGTGCTTCGACTACGCGTTAGTGCTCCTCCATTTCTCGAGCTCCCCCTCCGTTTTTTATCCTCCCCATATCAACCCTTCACATCTTACTCCTTCTCACCCATAACAGGAGCCCTAAATTCTCAGATATCCTCCATCCTCTTACGAAGCCCCCATCCCTCTGGTAGGCCTCCCTAATGTGAAACCACATTTCTACTGTGAAACCCTAGCTACTTCCGCCTTCTCGACCATGGAAAATACTGCAGGTGGGCATGTAGCATCCTTCAAACCTCGTACGAGGCTCCCTCACTCCAGCCCTCCCAAGACACGACCACACCCCTAACGCGACCCCCGCCTCATTACACCCCTACGCAAATCATGTCGGGGTCCGCCCCCAATCACCGGCCCACCCCCTCCTACCCTGCACAGATACGAGATGAGGACTAAGGCAATACCTCCTTCTCCTCCACAACCACGGCTAGCCCTTAGCAACCCTAACCCCCCTCCACCCCAAAGAGGGCTCAGACCTCAGGCCCCGACGCATCCTCCCGTTTGCAGCCGCAGGAGCCCCTTTAGTCTTCACCTCCTCAAGCCCCACCTGCAGACAATTAGCATGTCCACTCTCCGGGATCCATAATCAAAAGGCCCATTTTTCATTGTGGCCCAATCGTAGGTAATTTTGACTGTAGTGGCAAGGACCTACACAATGAGCACTTTTATGATATTCCGGCCTTCGCCACCTCCCCGAGCCGGACTCCATAAAGGCTTGCAGGCCACTATTCCCGAGCCCTTTGGCGACTCCACACTAGTTCTTCAGTCCGCAGCGTAGTCGAATTCTACCAAACTATGACTTCTAGGAGAGACCGCATTCCTACTGCGTTGCACTTTTCCATTGATGGCCGTGAGGGAATTCTTCGAGCATCTGATATAACCGCCACATTTAATCTTCCTGTAGAGTTAGCCAACTCTACGGACTATAGGCCGTGGCCACATCCCTAACCCAAGGAGATGGTTCACATCCTTTTCCGAGGCACCTCAGCTGGTCCCATTTTGTTCAGAAGGCAACTCCCAACAGGGATGCTTTTTATTGATCATGTGCTGCAATCAAACCTATTTCCTCTTCAACATTTGGTTTAGATGAGGGGAGCCATACTAGAGGCACTATACCGCATTTCCGAGGGTTTCTGGTTTAACCCTGTGGAGCTCATCATGACGTCTATTTTCCACTTTGAGGAGAAGATACACCGTAAGAACCTCACCAGGGTAGAGGCCATTCCCCCATCAAGCTTTCTGCTGCTCTATCAAGTGTCGTGAGCACCTCGGTTTTCGACCGGAACCCCATTTAGACAGTCAGTATGCGAGGTCAGTTTTCATAATGGAAAAGTGTCACCTGTGTCTGGTGCTTCTCCTCTCCCACTCAAAGGGATCCAAAGAGAGGACCGGGGCCACACTGGCAGCCTCACCGAGGAGCCCCACATCCCAAAGATCCACGGGGCCCACAACCATCGCCCACTCACAGATCATCTCGAGCCTCCAAAGGCTTCTGCAAACTCCTATAGATCTCGGGCCTAGGCCTAATACTTTTGCAACACCTATGGCCATTTCTCCTCGTGATTTTCTGGCTATTATGACTACAGTCAGACTCCTTCACCTACATCCGTCTTTTTCTATTGCCTATGCCGCTCAAGCCGAGCCGCATCGGCACGCATCGGCCATTCGCTTAAGAACAATGTCATCCTTGCTCAGAACAATGCCATCCTTATGGAGATTCAAAGCCACCTGGCCTTACCTTAGATCCCTCCTAGTCCACCAGCAAAGCACTAACATCTTCACCACCGACGTAGTAGTAGCACCGAAGAAACCCACTTCTCTCCTCGCAACTCCATTGCACTTCGGCAGCCAAATGCGAGTAGTCCCTTCCCCAACGCCCATTCCCCGCTAGCCTCACCAACAAATTTGTTCATCCCCGCTCAGATGAGGATGACATTCCACCCTCTACCAATATTTGAGGAGGTAGCACTTCCTTCTGTAAGTTTCCACTCCATACCCTATTGAGGGCAATGCGATATTTGGTTAGGGGGAGAATTAATGAAGGAAGTGGCTTTTATATTATGGTTATGCTTTTGTTTTGAGCAAGTCCTTTTATGGGCTTGAATGACTCAAGCCAGAAGGTTTTTTTAATAGGTATGTGCATGCCTTCGTCAAGACATGTTATAAAGCTTACGCTTCATTTACACTCATTTTTTTGTAATGCCCAGCTTGTAGTAGGAGAAATTGAAATATTGTTCCAATACTGTTGATGCTAAAATGGTGTTTTGCTTAGTTAAGTTGATAACCAGTTGAGATTCTTATTGTTTTTAACCTTTTTCTTCCACTTTGAACTAACCACACACTGTGCACATTAGATTTCAATGATAAGTTGAAAAACTGCCTTGCCTCCTAAAACCTGTAAAAGTCCAGCCTAGTACTTTTGACCACCTTTAATAGGTCAAGACCCCTGAATAAAATACCAATGAGTCTTTCAAAAAAAAAAAAAAAAGAAAAGAAAAAGAAAAAGAAAAAGAAGAGAAAAGAAAAAAAAAATTATGACAATTTGCCTTGACACACGAGCATGGTCGGAGGGGTATATGGCGAAAGTCTTTAAAGCCCTAAGTGTCTCTAAACCAATCGGGCCGAGTCACCGACTTGCACTGCTACATGGGTGAATAGGGTGGAGTTTAGAAAATTGTAGGTGCCGGAGTTTCGAACTCATGAAAATCTCGGTGAAACCCGGCGAGTTAGTGGTCGAGGAGATCCGTATGACTCGATGCCCTAAACCCACTTGTCGGGAGTCAACCCGACCCCCGCTACACGGACAATCGTTAATTCGACATTTCCTCAAGCATTGCACCCCTATAACAAAAAAGGGAAGTTGTAGAATGAAAGTGGGTCCTAATCTATTGAGGTTGGTTAGGTTGCTAGCTTTAGACAAGAGCTAGGTTAGGGGGAGAGAACAGTTTGACTGACTATTTTTGAAACCTAATCAAACCAAACACTTCGGTTTTTGTGGAAGGCGTCAGGTTGGTTCTCTCGGAGTTGAACCTCTTTTGATACTTGACTTTGCATATCACATAGTCTTCTCAGATAATTATTGCGTAAGCTCAGACTTGTTAAAGGTTGTGCATTATCCCCTAATTTTTTTGAAACATCATTTTTGTGGACATATATAGCTAATCTTGTTTTTGTTTGCTTTCTTCTTCATTCATCGCTAAGGGACTAGCGATGTGTCGGTTGGGTGGAGTGATTATGTGACGCCCCAAATCCCGGGGTGTCCTGTTCACCACCGTCAACCTGCGGAATACTTGTGTCTCATATCATGAGACCCATACATGAGCAAAATGGCCACATTGGCCTATACATCCATACTCACTAAAAATACATCAACTATATTACCATAGTTCAAGAGTTAATTACATCACTTCTAATACAAACATATATTAAAATTAAAATTCTAATACATGTTATAATAAAAGTATCTACCAAAGCCACATGCCCGCTTTCTTCCCAAAGGCGGCTCTAGTGAGCGGTCGTCCTCCCGAACACTTCCTGCACCAAATAATGATCCACAGGTGACAATGCCCAAAGAGTGATAATCCTTCCCTACATGGTTACCCTCACCTAAGTGCACATGTAATGGCAACCTAAACACACTCAAGAAAATACATGATAATGTCTACATGCCCAATCCCATGTCTCGAGTCCTCACCGACTCCCTCACACATGCCTAAGCCAAATGTGAGAAAAATACAGTTTTCAAAACAAAAGGTTTTGTTCTGCGTGGCAATACTACGAGGTTTGGTAAAATCTATTGGACAACCCTCCGAGGCGAATTTGTTGGATAACTCTCCGAAACAATTCATGGGCTCCTCCGATGTGAATTGTTGGACAATCTCCCAACACAATTCTCTGGAAAATCTTTCGTTGAAATTCCCTTCACAACCATTTTCCTTTTTAGTTTCTTTCATGTCATGCACTCACACTGTTTGTTCTAAAATTTTCCGGTGCATATGGAATACGATATATGAAACTCAAACAGGCTTCATGTTAATATATTTTACATGCATATATTAACAAAAATTAATTCACATACATCATGTTATTTAATTCTTAGCAATAACATTAAAAATTAACTCACATGGGAATTTAAATAACAATTCAAGCAATTCATTTTGAATCACCCAAGCAACACAAAAATCACACACAAATCATGTGAACAGTGAAACCCTAGGCTCGGCACTTTTCACGGCCACAGTAGGGATTTTCTTCACTCGGTTCAAATATTTTGAGGCCAGAAAACACGACCATCCCGGGGCCTCGACAAATCCCGTCCGTTAAAATGGCTCTTAGCCAAAGAATAAACCAAGTAGGAGAAGACCCTTACCTCAGGTTGGCCGAAACTCCACAAAATGGGAGTGTCACGCATAGCCACTTTGTAGCGTAGATCCCAGCTGTGGCCCGACGAAGTCAGCCAGTTCGAAAAGCGGAAATCTGGGATAAGATTACAACTCTCTCTTAAAAGCTAGTTCTCCCCCTCATTGCACGTTTTCCCATAGCCAAATGGAGAAGGAGTCTTATTTTGTCTTTATTTTAAATCTTTTCACTTAATTCCCTCCTTGTCCCTTTAATTTGACTTAAAGGCCTTTTTTGACACATGGCTCAATCTAAGCCATTCATCTCTATCCTCTTATTAATCATGCAACATGTGTCACATAGGTACATGTAGTAGGTAACTTTTGTCACATACATGTCTCTCACAAATATCATCTGACCTCGACGCTTTGGTTAACATCGAAGAAACGTGAAGTGGTATCTCAGGAGTTAATGAGAAATCGACGTGGTAAATTTAGATTTAAGTGAAACGATTCCAACGGTGGAAGTCCATTTCATCATCCGAGATCTAGAAAAATTCCAGATTTTGACCGAAATTACCATTTTACCATTTTTCAGAAAATTATAATTTTCCCGGGTTTTACAGATTACTACCCAAACATTGATGTTTTACACTCTTATTACTATAGGTTTTGAGCACTTTTTATGTAGTAATCAGCCTAATTAACCCGGTTGGTGTGTTAAGGACCTAGCTATGCTATTGATCATATTTTATGGAGAATTTTGTTGTTTTCACAGGCTAGTGATTCCAAGGTTAGAGAGTCGGCTCAATCACGGAGAATTCAAGTTGAAATCAGAGCTGCGGGTCAAAAATTGGAAGAAGAAAAGAAAAACATAGGAGAAGCTTCGCAGCCCCTGTGAAATTTCATAGGGCTGCGAATTTGGCTTCTCCTGTTGTTGACTTTTTTTTTACTCTTTTTTATCTCTTCTAAATTTGTCTCTATGTAATAGTGATTCACTTTTGATATTTTGGTAAATTGTATATGCAGTAGGACATATATGCCAGAGACAAGACTTTGTAAGGATTCATTCATCGAAATTGGAAAAGCTTCTTGGAGAAGCCTCGTTTTTTTCTCTCTTGCTTTTTCTTTCATTTTCCTTCACTTTCTCACAAGCCAAACACCCTCTGAGGATGAAAACTCAAAGGATGAGTGGCTAAACCCCCTCCCTCCTTGAAGTAGAAGGCCACTGGGTGAATGATCCTAAGGCAAACTAAGGGTTTCCATGTTTTTCACGCAGGTATTCACTATCATTGCTGTTTTTCTCTTCGACTTTTATGTTTTGATCCCTTCAAATCACCTTGAATGGTCGTGCATTTCTGCAAGCTTTCTCGTGCTTCATTGGATGCTTAATGTTAGATCCAGTGATGTTCATTAAGTTATCATTTATTAGCCATTGGAAGGTGAGTCAAGAAGATTTGTGTTTTTACTTACTGAGAACATTAATGGCCAGTGAATGCCATTTTCAGAGAGATTTAGTGAGGGTCTCAACATACAACCTATATAACAGAATAATCATAACTCATCCAGGGTCTCAACATAAGTAATATTGACCCCATAGGGTCCATCTGTCCATATCCTCAATATAAATTGTCCCTTTATCGGGGGGGACCGCTCATTCACATTTAAATCTAAATTATGAAAAAATAAAACGCTTAATTACAATTTGTAAAAGTCCGATCACGAATCTAATTTACCATATACTAATTACATACCCGACTATTTAGACACAGTCCCAAAAGAATTTAGTCACAATTCTTTTTATACAAAATATTTTTACAAAATGTTACTCAAAGGTAATATAAAGGCCACACATCGACCTTCTTCATAATCACCTCTCGCCGGGAGCACCGTCCCTATACACTCCCCCGTACCCGTGATTCCACGACGCGAAAGCAATGCCCAATAGAAAAATTTTCCTACAAGGGCTACTCCTCGCCTAAATGCACATACAATGGCATACATAAAACATCGAATCATATTCCATATAAATAATGCAATCCTATATGGAATGTTTCGTGTCATGCATGAGATGAGACTCCTCATGTCCACAACCCGAGTCCTAACCGACTCCCTCACACCTACAATGACAAGTTAAACTGGGCCATCGGGTGTTTCACCCAATGACTTAAACCATCGAAAACCCTCCACTTAATTTATCAAATTCTTGTGGTAAGCTTATCTCATGGCCACGCCCTTTCGTGTGGTCACACCGTAGGATCGACGCACACCTTCCGACATTTTTACGGGCTTTCACCGCCGGTGATCATGTCTAACCGTATATAAATTTGGGTCTTTCACCCTACAAGGGGATCTACCCTATCTTGCTACGCCCAAACACACGTGATTTATATTTATTGTTGTTTTATACCACCGTGAGTCTCGATTTTAGACGTGGTCCCATTTTTGAGCTCACCACACATTCACCAAGAATGGTGAATAACAGTACCATGGACCCACACCTAACTCGACGCGATGTGACCGTGCATATGAAATGAAATAATTCCATTTCATGTTATCTCATGCTACATGTAACATTTATAAATTCCGGATAATTATAATTTTTTAAAAATAATTTTCATTCATCGCAATTTTCATGTTAATACATCACTCAAGCACATATTAACATGATTTTTACACACAACAACATATTATTTATTTATTTTCCAACAATACACACAAAATTGCCCAAATCTCGAACCCATATAAAACAGAGCACCTCTTGATCTTTTCACCTGCTCACACCGAATTACTCGTGGATACCAAAACACACCACAAAACCCGAAGACATCGGCCCCAAGATTAAACCAAACCCTCGAATCCTAGTCCAGCAGACTTTCACTCGGAACCATTCCCAAAATTTCCAATATTCATCTCCAAAATTCATTCCAAACTCGGTCCGAAACAAATTCGAAAATTTAGCTGACCGTCCGAAACAAGCTCCTAAAATTCCTAAAATTCCTACACTCGCCTCAAAATTTTGGGATTGAAATTTACGCCATAAAACCCTTAATCCATTAAACGGCATTTGTGCTAGAAATAACCAAAATAGGAAAATCCTCTACCTCATGGAGTTCACCACCCAAGATTTGGTACCCACGTGTACTGATGCGTGGACCCGACTCGCTTTGCCCGACGAAAACATACGATCCGATTTCCATAGATCTTAGAGAGAAGCGAAAAAATCTTTTTTTTTCCTCTTTCTCTCTCTTTCTCTCTCTTCTCGCTCTCCCCCATTCGTCCGTTCCTTCCCTTCCCTTTTGACTTTTTTTTTTATCCTCTTTTCCTTTTTTTCTTAATTCCTTTTTTTTTTTTTTTGGACACATGGCTCACATTACGCCATGTGTCCATCACTCATTCGGGTTCATTTCTGCCTCGAAACAATTTATTTCTTTTCATTTCAATTTATTTTAACTGAACTTAGCTCAAGCCATTTTCCTCGACTTCCCGGTGTTTTCAAAATCTCGCCCTAAAGTCACCGATGACTTATCACCTTATAAATTGTAAAAAATTCGATTGGCCTCGTAATTCGATGAAATTCTGACAGTAACTAGATTTCACGAGACCTAATTCAACTAGCAAGTCCGCTTTGTCATCCGAGATCTAGAAATTTTCTGCTTTTTCAACCAAAATGTTTTCAATATTTTTAACCTTCTTTTCCTAATTCCTTTCCAAGTTTTACATATCGATCATGGTTTTTTGTGGGTTTTGAAGTTTAGTCTCCATATATTATGATTTAGATTTCAATAGTATTTTGTAATGATATTATATGAGTTTCGATTTTGTAACATAATGTAATACATATTCATTGATTTCATATTCCTAATTACTTGGATTGTGTTATATAAAAAAGTAAAATAAAATACTTTGACCAGGGGGTAATGTGGAGGTTGATGGAGTGGAGTTTCATTTGAATATTTTTTAAGTAATAGTTTCATCAAGTTAGATTCAATCACTTTTAGAGATCGACACACTTTCATTGGAATAAATTTTTGTTGAAAACATTTTTTTAAAAGTATAATATTAATAAAGTTATACTACCCCAATTTCTTTTAAAACGCGCACCCAGCGTGGTGATTTCCCTATTAAATCCGCAACAAAAGATTTTGATTATAAAAACCCTTTACTAAAATTCAATATTCGATCATCATAAGCTGGGGATTTAAGTAATTAATTACAAATAAACTCGAATCCCTTTTTGTTGACAATCCTTTACAATTCTGGGATAATAATAAGATTTATGCTACTCTTAAATTAAAAGTCCAAATAAGATTATTAGGGTAAAACTCATGAGACATAATGAATTAGATATAAAAGAATTTCAGTAACAACTAAATGAATTATCAAATCTCAAATTGATTAGGCCATCTAAAAGCCCTCATAGTAGTCCAGCTTTTATGGTTTGCAATCGGAATGAGATTAATCGAAATAAAGCCCGAATGGTTGTTAATTATAAACAATTAAATGATAATACAATTTTTTATGGTTATTTTTTACCTCATAAAGAAACTTTAATTCATAAAATTGTGGGTAAAGAAATTACATTCAAAGCTTGATCAGAATCAGCTTTATCAGATTAAGATGGATGAAGAATCTAAACCTTTAACCGCATTTAGTACCCAACAAGGTCATTATGAATGGAATGTCTTAACCTTTGGATTAAAGAATGCACCTCAAATCTTTCAAAGAAAATGGATGATATATTTAAAGAACATGATTTATCCTTACAAAGAGGTTGATGATATGTTGATCTCCTCGTAAAATGAAATACAACATCTTGAACATTTAAATATTTTTATGTATTTATACACTATTCATGGAATAGACTTTCAAAAAGAAGTCTATAGTAGGAGAATCAAAGATTGAGTTTTTAGACTTATAATAGATTCGAAGGAATGAACCTCAAGATCAACCTTGAAAAATCAGAGATTTTCAGAAAAGCTAATGCGATAAAACAACATAAAAGATTTCTAGGTATACTAAACTATGCGTATGATTTTATTAAAAAATCTAGTCGATCTAAGAAACCACTAAGAAAATTAACTAGTGAAAAACAAAAAGATTTGAATTTCTTACAAAGAAAGATGAAAACCATATAAAATTTATAAAATCTCGTTGTCTTAATCTACCAAAACCAAAACTTCCACTCGATAATGATGATCTAATTCTGAAACCACTCTTTTAAAGCGCCCGGCAAGAATTCTTAAAAGAATAGATAATAATTGTGAAGAATTATGATACACTTAGTGAACATTCACTTACCCAAGAGAAATATCATATTAATGAAAAAGAATTTTTGAAGCAAGTACTTAAAGGATTAAAAGTTTTCATACTTTCATTACCTAAAAGTTTTTATTATTAAGAACTCCATAACACCTGCTTAAAGCTTTATTGGTAAATAATATGCTCTTCAAACCCTAATTACAAAAGATTCAATAGATGGAAAACCTACATCGTTCTCCTGGAAATATTCTTTATATTTGAAAAATTAATTATTCACTGAAGAATTGAAGCAGCCGTATTTTTCACCTGATGGATCAAATTCCAAAATAGTTATCATCCTAGATTCCCTGGGGGTTTTTAGGGGATAGTTCTCTTCAAGATGTCAAAGATTTTTTATCAAATTATGATTTTAACCGACACTCTTGGATCGCTTGTTGAAACTGAGATTTCCCCTGAAAAACTTAAAGTTGATGTTAAGAGCTTTGTTATCGATTCAAAGACTCTTGTCAAAAAATTATACATCCCATGAAATGATTTTAACCTCCTATTTTAAAGAAAATGATGAACTTGATTTTTCAAATATCAGTATTCAGGATGATAATGCTTCATCCAATAAACTCGAAGCATCAGAAAATATTTCTCTTATACCTCAGATTTCTAAGAATGAAACAATTTTTGAAAAACTTCATGTCTATAGACAGGGAAATTATGAGATTACATGGAGAAACCATGGAACGATTATTTGGTTTAACCGACACAAAAGAAATGATCATTGATAACTGGGATTCAAGGATTCACTTCTTACAAGGAGCAACCTCGTGAGAAGTACGTGATTGGTACATTTGTAGCATTGCTACCATACATGACTACTCCCGATTTTTCTTGAAATCAAAAAATTACCCTGATGGATTAAAGACGGTGTAAAAGGATAATTTTGTGAATAATCCCATGACAAAGATTAATGATACTTAAAGACTTGATTTCTTCTAGCCTTGATTTCAAGAAAGTAAAATTATCCGGCCATAATTTTATTAAAATGAGAAAAGTGCGTTATGAAAAAAGTATGATTCCAAACACCAAAAAGATTTTCAAAAGATTTACTGAAGAAAATGTGCACTACCGTAGAGGATTGGGTATGATTATTGTAAAAGGACAGATGGAAAATGCTCTAAAAAAGCCATTCTATTATGGCAAACCTGGGATAGATTGTGATATGTCATGATTTCATCATCGCAGATCCACAACCGACTCAAATCGTAAGATTTTTATTAAAGAAGATTAGCATGATCGAAAATGGTGAAATAGATTCCTCTCCACAGGCACTCCACTATGTGGAAAAGAGACTAGCTGAAAATGACAGCTGTAACACCCCGTCCCTATGAGGTGCATAGTACATGTAACTGTAAGGGCATATATGTGCACCAAGTGCCATTGTAAATGATAAAATTGTAAAGTTTTTAAAGAATTGTGGCACTTTTGCAATTAAGGAAAGTTAAGGGGGTGAAAGTATAATTAATGGAAGTTTAAATAGTAAAATAATAATAATGAATTGCCAAAATAGTTCAGAGAAGTCTCGAAAATTCTCTAGATCTCGGATGACGAAACCCGACCGCGCCGTTGTTCGTCCCTCACAAATCTAAAGGACCTATGTGTTTTCGTTTAATTCCGAGACGCCTAATATTTTACGAATTTCTAGGCGACGGATTTAAAGTGAAACCTGAAAACGGGATTTTTCAAAAATTCCGAAAAATGACAAATAGTTAAAGAATATTCAATTAGGATAAAGGAAATTGAAACCGGGACAAAATAAATTGTTTCGGGGTTGAAACGGACCGAGAAAGGAAGAAAAAGGGACATGTGTGTCCCACTTAAAGAAAAAGAAAAATAAAAAATAAAAAGATGAAAATCAAACCTCAAATGATCTGACTAGGAGAGAGCACCCAGATGCAGAGAGTTTTTTGATTTTTTAGTTTTTATTTTTCAAATCTTCTTCTTGTATCTACTACGAAAATCGACCGCTGGATTTCTCATTCGATAAACACGAAAAGTGCTCTACGCGACGAGGGCTACGCGTGAGTACCAAAAACACGGGATTTCACCGAGAATTCAGGTAAATATTCGGAAAATCCAAATTTTTAGTTTTTCTCATATCTACGTCATTCTAGTGGTCAGCGCTTTTCGGACCAATAGGTAAAGTTACTCTACGCGACGAGAGCTACGCGTGAGTACCAAAATCACGGGATTTCGCCGGATTTCCATGTGAAATAGTAAATACGTATAAAATAGTAAATACGTATGAATACGTATAAATAAATAGTGCATAGTGCATAGTACATAGTGCATAGTGCATAGTAAATCGCGCATAGTAAATCGTGCATAGTAAATAGTGAATAGTATTTAGTTGGTTGTGCTGACGTATATGGTCTAATACATCAAATGTGTAGGCTAAAAGCAAAGGCGGGGAAAATTGTGGAATCGTGCTCAAATTTTAATAAGCAGAAAAATGTGAGTGTTCTAAACTCATTTTCCAAATACTAGTGTATTATTATTATTATAAACTGTTTTACACTGGTATTTCATGGTTTTGATTTGCAAACCATTTTCAAGAAACAAGCAATGAATTAGAAAGTAAGCAAATGGTTTTTGAATTGTAAACCATTTTTCAAGCAAGCAAGTAAGTAAATGGTTTTTGAATTGTAAACCATTTTTCTAGCAAGCAAGTAAGTAAATGGTTTTTGAATAATTAAACCATTTTTCAAACAAGCAAGCAAGCAAATGGTTTTAAATTGTAAAACCATTTTTCAAAGAGCAAGCAAAAAGAAAAATTGTGAAATGTGCCTTCCTCAGTTCTAAGCAAGCAAACCTATCTGTAGGTATTCCGTACGTGCACCTGCGTGTGCAGATAACATACATGGTTTAATTTTGCCCCTGGCTCAAGCAAACTTCAGTCATACATCATGGCATTTAAAGGAGACTGTGACACGTATTGTGAGTATATGGTTAACGAAGTTAACTAAATTATGGTAGATGGCGGCCACAAGGCCAATTCCACCATATTCATCGAAAAAGGTGATGCTGATGACCGGGTCCTTCACAAGACGGCTGGAGCAGTTCCTATGCTCACTAGGGTACACAAGGTATCAGCCTCCCGTGGTCGGGATGCTTTATGAGCATGATATACGCTTGAAAAAAATCAACCATGGTTCCCCTTGGCCGCCCAAGCCCGAGAGTTTTAGCAAACTGTTGGAGCCAAGCTCCGCTTTAGAGATTTCCCAAAACCCGATTGGTCGCACCAAGCTCCTCGTGTGGGATTTTAAAGCAAACCAGAGATCTCAAAGCCTCGCTTTTATTTTCAAGCATACTATCGGTCTCCTGTGCTCCCGTTTATGAAAAGCTTTGAGAAACTTTTAAAGAAAAGGTTTGTGAAAGGTTTTAAGAAACTCAAGCAAGATAGCCAAAGTGCTAAAGAAAATTTGAAAAATTTTATAAACCTTTCTAAGAAGGCAATAAGGAGTTTTACAAACCTTTTAAAGAAAAGCAAACAAAGCAAGCAAGTATAAAAGCAAGAAGCAAAGAAAAGTTTTAGAAACTTTTAAAAACAAGCAAAGGAAAGTAAAGCTTCTGGAAAATAATTGTAAAAGAGAGTTTTACATATTTGAGATGTTTTCCGGAAAAGCAAAACCTTTTATAAAAGCATACACTCACTGAGCTCATTTAGCTCATTATTTTGTATTTAAAAACTATTTTCCAAAGTATGTATGCAAGACGCCGGAGCATAATAGATTTGTCCCGACATTGTACAAGTGTCGCTTATCAAGAGTCATTATGTAAGAAAATACTTTGAATATGTATAACGGAACATATGTATGTACATAGTAGTAGTTTTCATGAGAATGTGTCAGTATGCCGGTCACATATTTTGATATAATGTAAATTGATGTATACAGATTTAATTTGATCATAGTACCGTCATGTCACAAGTTTTTTCCCCTGCTGCTAAGATTTTACCAAATCCTAAGTTATAAATAAAAGAAAATTTTATGTGAGGTTTTGAAGAAGCAATACGCTTCTCGTCAATAAGAGTTTCTGGGTCGTTGAGGGTAATCCATTGGGATTTCAGGAGTGGCTTACACTCCACGCCTAGCAGGGGCGGTGTGTCAACATGGTATCATAGCATAAGTATTGGCAACCATGCAAGTTTCAGTTCAAAGTACTTACATATGAGGAGTTTCAAAGTATTAAACAGTTGATATTTTTGGTAAATACAGCACTATGTCAGGAAGAGGACGCAGGTCATTCTAGGGAGAGTCATTCCGCAGTTTCGAGCCCCGGGCAATTCGAGAGATGAGCAAGTAGTTGGTTCCACTACCGCCTCTATGAATCGCCTCCAAAGAATAGTCAAATGGATCATCTAGGCCACCAGAGGGAGCTCAAGTGCCAAGATTGTTTACGGCAGAGCAGGTGGCACAGATTGCACAGATAGTAGCAATAGCGACGCGTCAGCAGTCGCAACCTCCACCGCCACCTAGAGAGGTTATGGAAGAACCGGGGAGGTCAATAGAGAGAGTACAGAAGCTGGGCGCCAAGCCATATGACGGCAAGTATGCATCTGCAGGCGTACTGTTACGTGGTCGGACCGAGTAAACAAGGTTTACTGAGTTACGGGCTGCACGACGAGCAAAGAAAGTTCTTGTTTTCCGCTTTTCTGATGGAAAATGTACTAAGGGATTGGTGGATGCCGTAGAGAGGAGGTATCCTAATGGAACAACATGGGACCCAATTTCAACAAGAGTTCACCGATAAGTTCTTTCCTCATAGTCACAAGGATTCGTAATCGAGGAAAGTCGTAAATTAGAACGTAAGAACATGTCGTGTCGAAATGAGAAGAGGTTCTCAAAGAACTAGTTAGGATTGGTTCCATATATTCAGCCGATGAAGTCTGAAGTGCAAAAAGAAGTTTTTGGTCGTGATTACAAGACCGCATCGTAGTGTATTCGTTTCATGGCTCTGTAATAGACTGGGGACTTAGCCGAGGCCGCTCCCGAGAGCTGGCAAAGTACTACAGCTATGTATCAAAGTAGGTAGGAAAGTAAGAGGAGTGCATCAGGCACTTCTCAACAGAGCTCTGGTCAGTACGATAGAAAGAGGAACAAGGGTAAAGGTTACAGAGGCCGAGGTGCTGGTCGAGGAGCTATCTCTAGTCAGGGATCAGTAAGGCCCCCAGTTGCTAGTAGTGGCACCCAGAGCATTCCTCCCATTTGTCACATGTATTAGAAGCGACACCATGGGGAGTGTAGGAGATTCAGTACAGGGTATTTCCACTGTGGCCAGGAAGGCCATTTCATTCGGAGTGCCCCCGCCTGATTGGTGCGAGACATCGCGAGCCGCCAATGCACCCACATTTCGCAGATTGTTAACACAAAAGTATTCAGGGAGGGTTTCCTGCCAAAGGCCACCACACCAAGCAGTGTAGGTGGTCGTGGTAGAGGCAGGCAAGCGTTCCGTGTGGATACGTACGTATTCCAAGACTCGTGCCGTAGTATATGTTGTGACTCAGCAAAATGTAGATGTAGCTCCAGATGTGGTCACTGGTATTATTTCTATCCTTGATCATGATGCATATACATTAGTGGACCCAGGAGCTACGCATTCATTTGCATCCAAGCCATTCTTAGATCGTTTTCAGATAGAGACCCAACCATTAGAGGGTCGTATGAGAGTTTCCCTTCCAGCTGGAGATCCGTTACTGCATTAGTAGTCGAGATAAGTAGGAAGTTCTGACGAGGGATAAGAGTTCAAATGCGGATTCAGAGCTTTTTAGATATGAGGGATTTCATGTGGTTCTCTAAGATGGATTGGTCATTCGCCATAGAGCCACGTTAGATTGTTACAAAAAGGAAGTAAAGTTGAATAGGCCAGGGAAATTGGAGGTAAAGTTCAAGGGATTACGTAGAGAGTTATCTTCCTGTATGATCTCCGCCATGGCAGCACAGAGAATGCTGCGTAAGGGTTGTCAGGGTTATCTAGCTTATGTGGTGGAGACAAGGAAGGAGGGGACTATATTGGATGAGATTCCGCTGTTAGAGAGTTTCCAAATGTATTCCCACATGATATTGCAGGCTTACCTCCAGATAGAGAAGTGGAGTTCACCATTGATTTGATCCCAGTGACCTGTCGGCCTACCTCCTTATGTGATGGCTCCCGCAGAGTGCCATGGAGCTTAAGGCTCAATTAGAAGAGTTGTTAGCAAGGGATCTCATTCGACCGAGTATATCCCCATGGGGAGCTCCAGCTCTTCTTTCTCGCGGAAAAAGAAAAGATGGAGCTACGGCTGTGTATAGATTAAGGTGCAACCGAACAAAGTTACCATCCGCAATCGCATCCACTCCCTAGGATCGATGAGTTGGAGCCGATCAACTCAGGTCCCGAGTGTACTCCAAGATAGATTTGAGGCTCCGGGTATCATCGCTAAGGGTGCGCGGAGAGTGATGTACCTAAGATCGTATTCGTGACACGCTACTTCGCATTATGAGTTTTTGTGATGTCATTTGGTTTACCACGTAACGAAGTATGGATTTGATGAACCGGGTATTCCAACCGTATTTGGATAGGTTCGTCATAGTTTTTCTCGATAATATCCTAGTGTATTCAGGTAGTTCAGAGGAACATTCAAAGCACTTGAGGATTGTGTTGCAGACCTTAAGGGAGCGACAGTTGTATGCCAAGTTGAGCAAGTGTAAGTTTTGGCTTGACAAAGTGGCATTCCTAGGTCATGTGATTTCAGCAGAGGGGGTGAGTGTGGATCCCCAGAAAATAGAAGCAGTGGTAAATTGGAAACCACCAAAGAATGTGTTAGAGGTCAGAAGCTTCCTTGGTTTAGTAGGGTATTATAGGAAGTTTGTTGAGGGGTTCTCCAAGATAGCAGCCCCACTGACCAAGCTGACAAGGAAAGATGTTAAGTATGATTGGGTAGATGCCTGTCAACAGAGTTTTGAAGAGTTGAAGAGTAGATTGACTTCAACTCCAGTTCTAGCTTTACCCAATGGAAGAGATGGATTTGTGGTTTATAGTGATGCTTCCAAGCAAGGCCTTGGTTGTATTTTGATGCACGATAGGGTGATCGTGATATGCCTCTGCATGCCTAAAGAAGCATGAGGAGAATTACCCTACACACGACTTAGAGCTAGCAGCAGTCATGTTTGCACTAAAAATATGGAGACATTATCTATATGGTGTTCCTTGTAGGACTTTACAGATCATAAGAGTCTTCAATATATTTTCACCCAAAAAAGTAAACCCGAGGGGCAAAGAAGATGACTTAGTTGATTAAGGACTACGACTGTACTATTGAGTACATCCAGAAAAGCCATCGTGAAGATATGCCTTGAGTAGCGACCGTGAGAGCTATTCCCATATGAAATCAGTTATCTTCCACTATTGGTGGATCTAAGAGCTTTAGGGGTGATATTGTGCCGATTCGTGGAGCCTTGTTAGTCACGTTTCATGTTGGGATCCCTGACCGTATTCTGGGCCAGTGGCGACCAGCGTGATCCACGTATGATTGCTTAAGGAAGAGAGAAAAGTGGTTGAGTTTTGTGCTCTTCGTAGATGACTCGCAGACAGATAAAGGAAAGGACGTAGGTCGTGTGCTGAAAAGTGAATCCGAAGAGAGACATTATGGAAGGCACATTCATTCGCGTATGCTATGCATCCAAGCAAGACTAAGATGTACAGGACTTTTGGAAGAACATTACCGGTGGAACGGGCCGAAGAAAGAGATCGCAAATTTCGTTTCTAGGTGCCTAACCCGTCACAGTGAAGGCAGCAGCATCAAAGGCCCGCTGAAGATACGCTACTTCCCCTATTCCAAAGTGTGTGGAAATGGGAGTAAGATCACTATGGATTTTATTACTGGGTCTTCCACGACTCGTAGGCAACATGATGCGATAAGGGTAATAGTTGATCGACGACGAATCACCATTTTCACCGCTTAATGCGTCAAGATCACTGAAAAGTCACAAGTTGTATGTAGATGAGATGTGGAGACTTCACAGGGGTTCCACTTCGATAATGTCGCATCGAGACCCCGTGTTGACATCCGTGTTTTGGCCTAGTCTCCGCAACAGCCGCGGTAATTTCGCTTCTCAAAGATACAAAGATTTCATCCTCGTAGACGGCGGCCTATTTGAGGACCATTCTGCATTTGAGGATATGTCGAGAGCTTGGTGTGATGGAATTCAAGGGGAGTCAGATTAGCTCATTCGCACCTGGCGAGCCTCGCCACAACAACAACTATCAAACAAGATGTATTACGGCTCCATCGAGCACTATATGGTAGGAAATGTAGGACTCCAGTGTACTAGGATGAGGTTGGTGAGAGAAGACTAGTAGGCCCCCGAGCTAGTGCGCATCACTTCGTAGAAAGTAAAAGCTTTCTGTTCGTGGATAACTTAAAGATAGCAAGAGATACAGACAGAGTAGTTGCTAACAACCGTCGAGAGACTTACCCGAGATGTGATCTGGACTTTTGAAGATTTCCTTTCAAGGGTATTTCGAGATTCTGAAGCGAGGCAAGCTTAGTCCAAGATATAGGACCTATGAGATTTTGAGCAAGGTGGGACCGTGAGGCATGTGCTGAAGTTACCCCGCAGTTATCAAGGATTCATGACACATTCCATGTGTCGATGTTAAGGGAAGTACATTCCGTATCCTTCATGTGCTCGAGAGAGTGCCAAGGTAAATCTAAAGGAGAACTCGACTTATGGAAACACTGTAGATTTTAGATCGCAAGGAACTGTGCCGAGGAGTAAGGTGACCTTTCGTTAAAGTCCTATGGAAGAATCATGAGGGAGGCAACATTGGAGCCAGAGGCTCGGGATGCGCCGTCAAGATCCTCAATTATTTTCTCGACCGAGGCATTTTCCTTTCCTTTGTTTTGGGCTGTTCATTTTGAGGATCGAAATGTTCTAGTACGAGGAGTGATTTGTAATACCCCGTCTCCATGAGTAAGAATGTAACTGTAAGGGCATATATGTGCACCAAGTGCTATTGTAAAGGATAAAATCAGAATTTTAAAGATCACAAGACTTTTGCAATTAAGAAAGCTATGGCGAAAAAGATAATTAATGGAAGTTTAAATAGTAAAAATAATAATAATGAATTGCCAAAATAGTTCAGAGAAGTCTCGAATTCTGGGATCTCTGATGATCTAAATCCGACCGCGCCTGTCTTGCCTCGCGAAATCGCTGACCTAGAAAAGTTTCAAGCATCTGAGACAACAAATATTTTACGAATTTCAGCGACGGTTTAAAGTGAAACTGAAACGGATTTTTGAAAATTCGAGTGACAAATAGTTAAAGAATATTCAATTAGGATAAAGGAAAGTTGAAACCGACAAAATAAATTGTTTCGGCCGAAACGACCGAGCCAAGAAAAGGGACAATATGTGGGCCCCACTTTAAAGAAAAAAGAAAAATAAAAATAAAAAGATGAAAATCAAACCTCAAATGACTGACGAGAGAGAGCCCGTATGCGTAGAGTTTTTGATTTTTTTAGTTTTTATTTTTTCAAATCTTCTTTCTGGGGACGGTTTAAAATCGACGCCGGGATTTCGGCTTCGATAAACACGAAAAAGCTCTACGCGACGAGGGCTACGCGTGAGTACCAAAAACACTAGATTTCACCGAGAATTCAAGTAAATACTCGGAAAATCCAAATTTTTAGTTTTTCATATCTACGTTTAGCCCTAGTGGTCGGCGACTTTCTGACTAAGAGGTAAAGCTACTTCCCCTACGACAAGAGCTAATAAAGGTGAGTACCAAAATCACTGATTTCGCCGATTTATGAAGGCAAATACGTATGAATACGTAAAATAGTAAATACGTATGAATACGTATAAATAAATAGTGCATAGTGCCACGTATAAATCAAATAATTACCATAGTGCATAGTACATAGTGCATAGGTATGACCGTGTACATGATAAATCGTGCATAGTAAATAGTGAATAGTATTTAGTTGGTTGTGCTGACGTATATGGTCTAATATATCAAATGTGTAGGCTAAAAGCAAAGGCGGGGAAAATTGTGGAATCGTGCTCAAATTTTGTGAGAAAAAATGTGAGTGTTCTAAACTCATTTCCAAATCTTAGTGTATTATTATTATAAAAGCATTTCTGTTTTGGTATTTCCATGGTTTTGATTTGCAAACATTTCAAGAAACAAGCAATGGCGTTGAAGTAAACAAATGTTTTTTGAATTGTAAATCATTTCAAGCAAGCAAGCAAGTAAGTAAATGATTTTTGAATTGTAACCATTTTTCTATATAAGTAAGTAAATAGTTTTGAATAATTAAACATTTTCAAACAAGCAAGCAAAGCAAATGGTTTTAAATTGCTTAAAACCATTTTCAAAAACAAGCAAGCAAACAAAAGAAAAAATTGTGAAAGCAGGCCTTCCACTGGTTCTAAGCAAGCAAGCCCAGGTCGGAAATTATTAGATGCGTGCGGTGGTGTTAGGATATCATACATGCATTTTAGTTTTATAAATTGAGCAGCTTAGTCTCATACATCATGGCATTTAAAGGAGGCGAGTGACACGTGCGAGGAGTATATAGGGTTAGCGATTCTTTGATTACTAGTGATGGCGACCTGAGATTGATTCCGCCATATTCACCCAGGAAAAAGGTGATGCGGACGGTCCTTCCAGAAGCGCGGTTGAGCATAGGTTCCGTGTTGCTAGGAATTTTAATGGCTTAAAAATAGGCCTCCGTGGTTGATGTTTTATGAGCATGATATGGTTTGAAAATCAACCATTGGTTCCGGTCGCCCGGGCTTCGGAGTTTAAGCAAGCGGTTGAGCGAGCTCAGTTTAGATTTCAAGCGATCGGTTGAGCAAGCCGTTGGGATTTTAAAGCAGCCCGGTTGAGCCCGGGCTCGGGTTTATTTTCAAAGCATGCTTTGGTTGAGCCCCGGGCTCCGTTTTTATGAAAAAGCTTTGAAACTTTTTAAAGCAAAAGGTTTGTGAGGTTTAAAAACTTTTCAATGACGAAAGAAAATTTGAAAAATTTCTAATATTCTAATAAATGACAATCAGAGTTTCAGACTTTTGAAAAAGAAAGCAAAACCGAAGCAAACCAGTATCAGCTAATAGCAGAAGAAAGTTTAAGAAACTTTAAAAACAACCTATCAGTTGGGAGGGGCAGAGGCCTCTGGTGGCGAAGATCTGAGATCGTGACATGCGGGACAGGGACAAAATGGGGACCTGTTCAGGCGAGATGGGGTGGGATTGTTTACCAGTTAGCGGGATGAGATCTTGCTATGTGTCAGCCTTTCCAGACATGGGACAGGGTTGCCAGGAGGCAGGGGATCGGGGTTTAGGACGGCCTGATCCCATTGAGTGCAAAGCAGGAGAGGATCTGTGCATTCTCACAACCGCAGTCTGAGGCACGAGAGGGCCAGTCTCGATTTCGAGAGCTGGGCACCCACATTTTCATAGTAGGCCGAGAGGCCAGAAGTGTGGTAGAGGCGGAGGGCGAGGCCCACGGCCGGGGACATCGAGGGTCAGGGCGTGTACGCCATACGCCTTGGTGAGTCGCAAATCGGCCGGGTTATCTGATGCGTTTTGCTATCTGCCTATGGGCTAAAAGTGTTATTTGATTACGGTGCGCCGCATTCTTTCATGTTGCATCGGTTGTGATCGAAATTTGGACTTAGAGGTTGAGACCTTAGAGGAGCCTTTATGGAGTTCTCACACTGAGAGATTAGGGCGAGAATAGGGATGATATGTCTGGGTCTGCGAGTTCAGATCTGGGGACTCTACTCACGGTGGACGTGAGGGGATCATGGACATGTGAGTTCGATGTCATCACGGGGATGGTTGGTGACGACTTACGGGGTTGTTATCGATTATGACGCGGGAGAGTTACGCTACCGCAGCGGGGACGATGCCAGTGTGGTATTTCGAGGGGACAGGCGCGATTTTGCCTCGGGGGCCCGGTACGAGCCCGGGTGTCGGGACCAGGTTGAGCGGGTTGGCTATCGAGCCTTACAGAGGGCGAGGTGAGACCAAACTTAGATCTACCTCGGTGGCTTCATTTAGCATGCAGATGTTTTTCCGTATGAGCTACCTTGACCACTCCATTAGGGATGTAGACTTCTAGACGAAGCCGTCTCGTATTCTTTCACCCATCTCATGACTCCGCATAGATGGCAATCGTTGAGCAGAACCTGCAGTCCAATACGTGGCTACCGGACAAGGGGTTCATAAGACCGAGCACTTCACCACTGGCGCCCATTTCTTTGCCAAGGGCTAGTTAGGGACAAGACCCTTCGATCGTGCATTGATTACCGATAGCTTGAACTCTGTTACGATCAAGAATCTGACTCATTAATGAGGATTGACGTATTTGTTTGATCAATGAGAGGTGAGTTGTGAGTCTTACTCCTAAGATAGACCTTCGTGATCGGTTACCATCACCGAGGTTAGACAGAGTGACTTGGATGCGCTAGGACACAAGCAGGCAGACTTTCGCTTACTTGATGCCCTTCGCATTGACGACGCGCCAAAGAACATTCATAGATCTCATACAGAGGATATTCGCAACCTCATTTAGATCCGCTTGTCGTAGTCTTTGTGGATGACATCTGATCTACCCCGGCCAAAGCGGGAGAATGAGTATCACTGAGATCATTTTACGCTGGATATAATTCATCGCTGCACGCCAAGTTCGGGCACAGTCTCAAATCATTTGAGGTGAGATTTTGTAATACGTGGTGTCAGCATCAGGAGGCCGGGCCACCCGAGAAGGTCAGGCAGCATGAGTTGGGATAGGCCAAGCCTAGTTCTCGAGATACGTAGTTTTTGGGATTACTGGTAATAAGGTAGACTCATTTGAGGATTTCTCCAGATATGACTTACACTAGGTTGACCCTAAGGAGGTCAAGTTTTATGGGATGACCTGGCGCGTGCAGAGGGATTCCAAGAGCGAAGAGATCACGCAGCTCCCATCTTGATAATCTGGACAGGACAAAGTATTAGCAAATATGATGATTCGAGTGGTCTAGACCGATGTGTTTTGATGCAAACGAGGGTAGTAGCTGCGTCTTCTACAATAAGAATCACGGCGCAGTCTACTCCCACACACGACATGGAGTTGGCGGTCGTATCTTCGCCTTGAAGATTTAAGCCACTACTTATACGCAGAGTTCGAGGTGCAATTCAAACCATAAAATTCAGTGAGATTTCACTGAAAATCTCAACACAGGTACCAGATGGATGTGGAGTTCCTAGAGGATTTTCACTTCACTTTGTACACCGGTAAAAGCAATGGCTGATGCACTTTACCGAAGTCACGAAGAGCGGCGAATAGTTTTCGAGTGATGATGCCGAGACCGGGACACAGACAAATGGAGCACTCAGGTACCTCGGGGGAGTCAGTGGCTAAGCACCGCCTTTGTCGAAAGCAGATATCGAGTCTGCGTGACGGTAGAGAGTGCACTGATAAGGACCAGGCTGGCCAGTACGGTGACAGGATCGACCTGCTCACGAGATGGTAGTCTTCGATATAGGACGAGTAGTGGTTCCTCATTTGGTCTCTGATTTGAGAGAGATGATTCTCAGGAGTTTCACCAAGCCTGACATCGCATCCAGTAAGGTCGAAGATAAAATGGTGATCTCTCGGGCCTCGCAGATTGGAGTGATGAAGAGACATGAGGGGACTTTGTTCGACGATGTCTCATGTCGCCAAAGGCCGAGCACTGTGGTTAAAGGTGGCTACTTCACCACGGAAATGCGGCTGAGCATCGCCACGACGACTTTCAGGACCCACTCGCCACGACGCAGCGCGGCTAATACACGGGTATGGCGATAAATGGACCAACTCACGGTCGCAAGATTTTCTAATGCGATGACTTTCTCCTTGGCGAGATTCCCCACAAGAACATTCAGAGATAGTCCGACTACATGGAGTACCACAAAGATCCGGTGGTGTCGGGATGTGGACCCGAGGTTTACGGCGCACTGAAGAGTTTCCAAAGGCTGAGGGCACACCGCTGACGATGAGTACAAATAGCTCCACCTCGACGGATGGTCACCCTGAGGAGGACCATACAGATTGAGACATGCTAACACGAGCATGCCCTAGACTAAGGGCGCCTGGAGGAGCATTTCCGCTCTAAGGAATCTCACTTATAACAACAAGCAAGGCGAGCATACGATGGCAGAACTACAGGCATTGTAAGTGGGAGGCCATGTAGATCACATATGTTGGACCCAGTGGGAGAGAGTCTACCACTCATCCCGACTTGATTAGAGACACCTCCGAGAAGCGCGAGCTGATACGACAGCCAGTTTTCTCACCGCCTGATCCACAAAGAGCGAGATGAAAAGGACGTCAACCTAGAGTCTAGAGGTCAGATCACGCCTTCTGAAGGTGATGCCTAAGATAGGGAGTTGGCCGGTGTTCAACATTGGTTATCGCCAGAAGGACTGGCCTGGACACTTAGAGGATAAAACACACACTCATGAAGCATCACTAGCATGTGTCAACGAGGTGTTTCACGCTCCATGCTCCTGAACATAACTGCATCCAAATTAAGGGTGGACGGCACGATCGAAGTTGACACTGGACGGACCTTCATGGCAGACCAATTTTTATTTGATGATAAATGGATCAGTTTGCACAAAGATCTGAGCTAGTGGTGCCACCACGGAGGCACCGCGGTTCGATAGAGCACACTGGAGCCGAGGACACGATGTGGGTCACCCATCCTTCGTTAGAATAAGGTGAAGATTTGTCGCTAGTATTAAATGATCGCTTACATGCATGGTGAACACTGTTGCATACATGTGATTGATTGTACTGTCCGCACTTCGACTAAATTCCTTTTAAGATAGATAGCTGTAAGCAGAACCAGCCCTGATTTCTCGAAAAAGCGGCAAAATCGCACTTTATTACAAAGTTGTTAATTATTAAATACCGTAATTATTCTCGATTTTGATGATAACTGATCACCGAATGCCTACCTAAAATCTCAGCCAAAGACGTAGTACCAGAAATTCCGAGATAGTCAAGTTGATCGTTTTCGCGCACGCGTTTTCGGCGCCGCAAACTACTGGAGCGGAAAGTCACATATAATGATCACAAATAGCGGCGTATGAGAGAGATATGATGAAATGACGCCAGAGAAAATAATGTCAAATCGGGAAAGAGGGGGACATAAACGTCATTTTGGAAAAGCTAGTCACAAAAAGACAAAAGCTGCAGTGAGTGTCACTTCTTCCAAACAAAGAAATGAGAAAACATGGGTTAAGTGGGGTCTTAATATAAGCTTTGGATCTCATTTGCAGAGAGGCAAGCTCCTTCTATGTGCTTCATGATCCCGACCGTCACTAGCCTTAGGGTCAAGAGGAGAACCGCTTCACGCAGGCGGCCACACTGATTTATAGCTTTCAAACTCCGAGAGGCAGAGGTTTCTCCCTACTTGGTTTTGGCACTATTAAGTGTTTTACAATGCTTCGATTATTGAGGCCTTAAACGCCGCTTGATCGATCCCAAAGTCAGATCGAACACGAATTTCTGATGAACCTGGGTCGTGAGCAGCCCGTGAACCGTGAGGGATCTGCTTTGGGTCTTTGGTAAAGGCAATATGCTTTAAATCACGCATTGATTGAAATATACCGAAACTAAGAATAAAATGCTGTCACAAAGTGAACCATGAACGATGTGTGTTCGAACTTGTGTTCCTAGGTTTTACCGCCTTAGAATAGTGACACTAAAATATATTTGTGTGAATATATTTGGTCAGTAATTCAAGTGGAATTACTCATGTATACCATTAACAAGGGAGTTTGAATTATGATGAATTGACTTGGTTATATTATATTTGTGCAATTGAATATTGTGATATTTTAAAGTTTTACATATTTGCATGCTGATTAGATCATTGAACATACATTCCATATGCATTGGAACATCCTAGACCATAGGAGTTAGTGCATGAGATGAGTTTTAGAGAAATGGTTCGAGGGTAGTCTAAAAATATTAATTATCTATAGTTCAGCAATGAAAATATCAATCGTCGAGCGCCAATTGATATTCATCGGAGAGTAGTCCATTAAACAAATAATATATCAATCGTCGAGTGCCCAATTGATATATATTCATCGGAGGGTTGTCCACAAACTAACAAACAATAATTTCTATAATGAGGTTGAAGGAGGTAGAGAGAAGCCGCAGGACTCCTGGATATGAGTTGGTCATGTCGACATTCAAGTAGGATCATGCATTTGCTTGAATGTATGTTTATTTTGGAACATTATACGCACTTAGGTGAGGCAGCCCACTTCTAGTGGCGATTCCACTACTGAAAGCATTAGCTCACCCTGCTGAGGATATATTTATGTACAGGAGCCAGAGATAATGTGCCGTCCTAGAGACCAGAGGATTGTGGGGAGAAAGTCGTTGTGGCTTTGATGTATACATGTATTAGAACTTTTTGCTGAAGTAATGTGGTCAGAGAAGAGTAAAATATTTGGAACTCTTAGAACTATTGACATAGTGATTCATGTTGGTATGTTTTTATGGATATTGTGCATGGGCCCAAGAGGCGTTTATCCATGGCCTTATCGGCCAGATTATATCGACCGCTTGTGACAGTGCTTCATGCAGCTATTGGGAGCTCTCTACGCAGGAGACTCCCGCCCGATTCAAGTGGCCGATAACCCGACATCCACTTGTATTCCATAAGTTGACGGGTAGTCAACGGACCCCCGGGATCGGGGCGTCACACTTATTGTCAACTAAGCGTCACATAAATTTATCTTCAAAACAAGATTTCAGTGTGAAAATGTGAAATCATGTTTTGAAAATACGATTTTATTGTCAATTGTAAATTTGTGAAGTCGTGTTTTGAAGATACGATTTTAGTTTAAAAATATGAAATCGTGAGACACGATTTCGATATAAATTTGTGAAGTCGTGTTTTGAAAACATGTTTTCAGTGTAAAATTGTGAAGTCATGTTTTGAAGACACGATTTCAATATAAAATTGTAAAGTCGTGTTTTCAAGACACGATTTCAATATAAAATTGTAAAATCGTGTTTTCAGGACATTATTTCATTATAAGATAATTTTCACCTCATTGCTTACATGTAAAAAACTGTCATAGAATTTGAATTATTTTCCAATCTAAAATATTTTGATAATTATTTATTTAATTATTGTTAAATTTACTAGGAATCCATGTTTTAGGATAGTTGTCGAAGATTTTCCCTTTCACTATATATGATATAATTAATATATTAGTAATTCGCATCACCTGTTATATAATGTACGAGGACGGTCCCACTTGCAATTCTCGTGTTCATTTTTAACAAAAAGATAGGGGGCAATTGTTTTTTAGTAGAATAGAATTTTTATTTAGTTGAATGTGAACAAGGCTTAATAGTATTAAATATTTAATTGTTTTTTTTAATTTTGTATTTCTATTAAGTATAATTTTTTTTAACACAATATTAAGTATTAAGTTATTTATTTTTTTTATATTCTTAAAATCAACATTATAAATATATTAAGAAAAATAATTTAGGCCTGTACTTGTTTGTCTAATGATGATATAACTTTATTATTAAAAATATTTAGGTTTTTTTAAAGAATAAAAATATTTGGTTAAAAGACCTCAAATATCTCAAAATTTATAAAGCTAATAATTTTCGTGTTTTTTTAATAATTATTATAATGGACAAAATGTCATTTTCTATTTCATATATTTACATATATCTGAAAAGAAATGGTTATTTTTATAAGAAAAAGTAAGAGTATTTTTTGTCAAAATGAGATACAAAATTAATTAATGAAGATATTTCGAAATTTTAATTTTCAAATGTCTTTTAATCTCACCCCTTATTATTATCATAAAATAAAAAATATTTATATAATATATGTATAACCCATCCTTATTTAAAAAAAAAAAAAACACAACAACAATGCCACATATTTACATTTCAATAATATATTTTCTATTTTTCACTCATTCTCGAAGATTTATTAATAAAAAACTTTGTTTTTAAAAATAATTTATCTTATTTATTAAATTTAAAATTTTATATTCATTGTTAGATTTTTTTTTGTGTAATTAATAATTTTATATAAATTAAATTTTAATAAATAAAAACATTATCAATAAAGTTTTATATATTAATTACACAAAAATCAAATAACGAAAATAAAGTTTCCAATTTAATAAATAAATAAATAATGAATAAATAAATTTGAAAAATAAAGTTTTTTTATAAGACCCGAGAAAATTCCAATTTTTAGGAAAAATGGTAAAATCGTACTTGGCCAAAAACCCGAAATTTTTTCTAGATCTCGATGACGAACGGATTTCACCGTTGAATCGCCTCACTAAATCTAGCTAACACGCCGAATTTCACGACCAGATAATTTGAAATTATGACGCTTTTTCGGGCGGCACCGGTGCACGATGTCGTAAAAAATTTAAATTTGATGTGACAAAGTCACATATAACATGTACTCATGCGACATGTCGGACAGCAGGCAGAATAATTTTAAAACTGATCACGATACTGGCTACGCTGGCCAAAAGTCTGTAAGGCGGGACATATATGTCATTTTAGAATTTGTTAATGATAATAGGACAAAAGAAATAGTTGTCTTCCAATCAAAAGGAGCCAAAACCAAAAACGCAGGGAGACGCGGTAAACTGAAGTTCGAGTTTTAGATGGCAGAGAGAGAGTATCTCTCTAGGATTACGAGCGATCCGACCGTCGAAATTCGTCGGGACAAGAAGGAAAGTCGTTCTACGCGGCGAGGGCAACACGTGGGTACCGGATTTAAGGAGTTTCGACAAACTCCATGAGGTAGGGCTTTCATCCTACTTGTTTTACACCTTATTTAAGTGTTTTGTAATGTTTGAGTTGGTTTGAGGCCGCGAGGGGCCGTTTAATCGGTCCCAAAACATGGGACCGAGTTGTGGAAATTTTTTAATCTCTGCTTGACAATGTAGTCATTGGTTGACTCCGCCAGAGGTGGGTTTTATGCAATAAATTGTGTTCTATGTATGAGGCCGAATGGCTATGGAAATTCGATTCCACCAAGAGGAACTCGATGTAGGAGAGCGGGTCGCCTGGTGGATAGCCCACTTGCTCTGTTGTGGGACTATAAAAACAGTCTCAGTTGTATGAAATGGACCATAAACGTCCATGTGTTTTGGCATTGTGGGAATTGTTTAGATGTGAGTGTTTGGAGTTGATTGATCAAAGAAATTAGTAAGTTAATGCTTAATGTGTTAATATGATGCCATAATTATATAGAATATAATTGTGGGTGTAGGCCATTGGAAATGGAATAGTGACTAGCTCAAGTGAGCTAATTTGGGTGATGGTTGATATCATGAATTATGGTGAAATTGTAAATTATGTAAATATATGCAGATAGTATATTTGCATGTGTTGTATATATTGTGTGAAATGGCATAATGCATCTCATATACACTAGGGTAGCCTAGAAATTAGGTGAGTGCATGACATGAAAAATTGAAAGAAAAACGAAAACGTTTTTGAAAGGAATTTCATGTATGAATTTCCTGTGGAGAATGGGGTCGAGACGGCCGTCCAACGGGATCATTTTATGAGGACCATGATCAAGCTTCGAAGGTTCTCCAACACATCTACCTCGGAGGGAACCCATATTTTTACCGATACTGGTAGTATAATTTCAAAAACAATCGATAATTGTTTTGGAAAATATATTTTCCTTACATATATGGCTTAGGGCAAGTGCGAGGAGTCCGGTGAGGACTCCTGGATGTGGTCAATATTTCAGACATTCAAGTAGGATCACGAATTTGCTTGAATGTGTGTTTACTTTGAAGCATTGCATATGCACTTAGGTGGAGAGTAACTCACTTAGGTGATTCAATCCATCGAGCATTAACCTTACCCCGTCGAGGGAATTATATTATTTCCGGCACGGAGCGCACGAGGAGACGGCCATCATAGAGGCCGCTTTTAGAAGAAAGTCTGGTTTGCGGGCTTTGGTTTTATTATGTATACATGTATTAGATTCTAGAATTTTGATATATGCTTGTATAAGAGTGAATTATCAACTCTGTCCATGAGGATATGTATTTGGTTGGGATACATTTTCATCATGGAGATTACGCAGGGGCCCAAGAGCTACTTACCCTTTATCCATATGTGGACCCTTTGTGGTCGTTGGGATAGGTTATGTATTTGGGTAGAGATCCCCGTACAAAGGAGACTCTGCCCGATTTTCGTGAGGAGTGTTGGGTCACCCGACATTCACGAGTACCATGGCTGACTGGTGGTCAATGACCCTGTGTTTTGGGGCCACAGCTTGGTATTGTAGCTTAGGTAAACGACACCATGGAGCTCGGGCTCTGGGGTATCCATAAGTTTAGTTCTCGATACGCCACAGTTTTGGTATCCAGCCTAGGCATATGGCACCAGGGCTTAGATTTGGGGTTTAGCCAGTCTTGAGGTGTAAGAACATCTCCACTAGGTGGTTCAATGTCGAGTTGAAAATGAGATTACCTAGGAAATCACTTTATCAGATTTAGAATACATGCATGTGTTTTATGTGTGATTGTGCGATCATGTGATTGATGTGTGAATGATGTTTATAACATGGATGGTTGTGTGTTTGTGTGTATGAATTGTATGCTTGGTAACAGCATAGGAAAGATGTCAACACTAGGTTTAGTGTGAGAACAAGGTCGAAAATTTTTCGCTTAATCGTCCAGAAAATTCCGGATAAGAGTCTGTGTTTAAACAAGAATGTGTCGGGTTTGTGAAATTCTGGAAATTTATTCCAGTTTTTGCACAAGAAAAAGGATTAAAGTTGAACTCATAAAATTTTTGAGTTGTATGGGTGCAGTGTTCAAGCTACTGCATGTGGGAGTAGCAAGGAAGGCTACTAGAGGAAATGAAAACTGAAGAAAAAAAAATGAGGAAAGGAAATTTTGGACAAAATGGTCCAGAATAAAATGGAAAAAAAATGAGATTTAAGAAAACTATTTAAGGTTTTAGAAAGGTGAAACTAAAGAAAATTTATAAAATAAATTTTTATCAATTTATTGAGGTACTGGAGAATGAGGAAAAAAAAAATTTATGGATAAGTATTTTTTTTGGTGTTCCAAAGAGTTAAAAGAGAAAAAAAAAAAAGGCCAGGTATATTTTTTTATGTATCTTCCGGAAGGGTCGGAAGAAATGAAAAAAATAGTGCAGAATCTGATTCAAGCACGCTATAATTGTATTGTGAGAAAAAAATTGTATTGCAACTTTGGGTTTGTATTGGTAAGAGGTGTGTCACAGATGAGAGGAGTGTCGCAATACAAAAATTGTATTGTGACGAGCAAAGAAGGCTAGGAAAATGTGTCAAAGAGAAGGGTTTTGTATCAGAATATGAGGTGTATTGCAAGTCGGGCAAGGTCAATGGTCGAACAGGTTGCAATACAACAATCAGATTTTACGCAGGTCGTGAGAGTGGCTAAAATTGTATTGCAATATGGGTGGGTTTGAAGGCCGTTTTTTTGTACGTAAATACACATGGTGTATTGTGGCTAAGAAGGGACTTGGCCGACTGTATTTGCAATACAATTATTGTATTGCAACTTAGGTCGTTTACGCAATCAGGAATGCGGATTCCAGGAATGTTAATCAGAATGCGAATCGGCCAACGTCAATCAGGAATGTCAAAGAATTTTGAAAATATTTTTTTTTTTTTTGAAAAATAAAATAAAATCAAATCAAATCAAATGAGACAAAATTTTGGAAAAATGGAATTTTCTAAAATAAAATTTTTGTGAATAAAATTGATTTGGCATGTGAATTAATTGTCTCGCATTGCATTTAAATGCAGGGACGTAGAATATGAACTGTATATTTTGTGTATGAATAGTGTCTCGGGGCTATGTTATGCCTTAGAGATACTGCATTGTATTTAATTTTCCATTTAAACTGTATAGATGGCTAGTCGAGGACGGTGAACGAAAAGGGCGCTGCACAGTAATCGTCGCACCACCCGCTGCCGAATTCGGCCACCAAAGATTTGATCAGCAGGCCTTTGTTGAGGCTGTAGGTATTGCGGCGGCAGCTATAGCACAGGCTGGTATAGCAGGTAGTCAGGGAGGTCCTAGTAACCTCCAGAGGTTTAGAGCGCATCATCCTCCGACATTCATAGGGGGAGGAGACCCGATGGTGGCACTCATTGGTCTAAGGGAGAGCCGAGAAGGTGTTAGAGGCCATGGAGATTACCTCTGACACGACCAGGATTAGGCTAGCTGCGTTCCAACTAGAGGGTGAGGCCCAAGTATGGTGGAAATGGGCAAGGACCTCTAGAGACCTAGAGGCTATGACATGGGCAGTTTCAGAGTCGCTCATGGATAAGTACTTCGCATACCGTAAGGCATTTTCGCATGTGGCTCAGAGTTCCTGTAGCTGAAGCAGACATGTAATCATGGATGGATTGCAAGGCAGTTCACTGAGCTAGCCCGACGGTTAATGACACGTGGCCACGAACATGGCCAAAGTCAAGAGATTCGAGAATGGGCTAAAGTTGTCCATTCAGTAGGATTGTGTGACTTCGCCACAGATACGGACTCCATATCGGGACTGCTCCCCACCATGAGAGAGAGATCGGTGATGCCCAGCCTCGGATGCGGGTGTTGGTAGCAAGAGGGAGGATCAGCCTTCTTCTAGTTTGGGGAAGAGGCAAAAGACTTCTGCTTCACACGAGTTTCAGGACCAGGGCCAGGATTTGGGCTTAGAGGTTAAGGCCTTTAGAGAAGCCAGGTATAGATGTTCTTCCCTTGTGATAGGGGTGAGAGCCACTCAGATAGTCGGGATTGTGGGAGTTAGAGATCTCCAAGATTCGCTTCATGGTGGACCCTGAGATTGTGGTGTCACAAAGATGGGCATCATTAAGTGCCTATGTGCACGTGTAACACGCACGAGTCGGGTGTGGGTACGGTATGGTCATTCACCACTCTTGGTGAGCGTGGTCGGGTTTGTTCGTGACTACGTCCAATGAAGACTAGAAGTTCAAACAGAAATGAAGTGTAATTAAAGTGTGTTGGGCAAAGCAAGAAGGGGGTCGTTAATCCCCTAAGGTGAGAAGCCTGGAGTTAGGGTGAAGGAGACCCACAGTAGTATCCGAAAGGTCTTATGTGGGTGTAAGAGACTCGGGGAGATATCTCGACTTCAGGGCGTAAGAGACCGAGGTATCCCGAATTTCTCGTGGTGGGTGTAAGAGACCGTGGAGGTCCCCTAATTTCGTGTGTGTGTAAGAGACCCGAGGAGCTATCCTAAATTTCTGTGTGGGTGTAAGAGACCCGAGGAGGTATCCCGAATTTGTGTGGGTGTAAGAGACCCGAGGAGGTATCCCGAATTTGTGTGGGTGTAAGAGACCCGGGGAGGTATCCCGACCAGGTGGGTGTAAGAGACCTGTGGAGTTATCCAAATTTCAGGTGGGTGTAAGAGACCCGTGAGATATCCGAAATTTCGTGTGGAATGTAAGAGGCCCGAAGTGTAAGCCAAAGAACTATGTTGCCCGAGATGAAACACACGGCCGGCTTATCACATAGACTTAGAGTCGAGTGATGGGGAGTCGGAGTGACTCGAGATGAAAACACACTGCCAGTTATCACGCACTTCGTAGTCAAGGGATAGGAGTCGAGAGTGGCTCGAGAATTGGATACCCCTTTGGAATTACATTGGGTGTCGGTGAGCCGACAAGGGCTCAGTATATGGATGTCATTCATGACATGGACTAGATTGACGGTCCATTGGATTGTCGCATCAGGATCTTAGGAAGGCCGGCCAAGCACACCGAGTGCGGTTGTATGTGGTTACGTGGTTGTATGGATTATATACAAACAGAGGACATGCCGCGAGCATGGTCCCGGATCATAAGGGTAGCCGGGAGGAGTACTGTCTTTAGTGGAATTCCGCCTACAACACGCTTATCGGCAGCATACCTGGATGGCAACGGCAGAGGCATCAGGGATGGGAGGCCATGTAGATCACCGATATGTTGGACCGAGGTGGGAGAGAGCTCCATCACTGGTCCTGATATGATTAGAGATACCTCCGAGAAGGTGAGCTTGATACGATAAATGTTTTCTCACTACTGTGAGCCATTTAAGAATTATGCAGATGTACGACATCAAATCTCTGCAGCTCTGGTGCTGGGGATCACGCTAGCGACGCCAAGAAAGAGCGGTCAGCTCGACAAGCGAGGGAAGCTATCCCCGAGGTTTATTAGGCCTTTCGAGATACTCGAGAGGGTAGGCCCCGAGCTGCATCGTTGGCTTTATCGCCTAACATGTCAGTCCACGAAGGCCCATGCTCCGGGAAGTATACCCAGATCTAGCCTATGTATGGATTCGGGGATGGGACATACAGATTACTAATCGATGGGACTCCTGAGGAGTGGACCAGCTTTGCATTTTGATAGTCGTGGATCGTGCTTTACGACGCAAGACCGCGGAGGCTGAGGGGACTATGATGGCACTCATGGAGTGGAGGAGTCCACGTGGGAGCGCGAGGACACGATGCGGGCCACCTATCCCTTCTTGTTTAGGGATGAAGGTACGTGGTTTAGTCGTTTAAGATTTAAATGACGAGTTTACATGCATGGTATTGTGCACGTTGCATATGGGCGCAAGTAGTGTCAGGATTGTCCGCACTTCTCGACTAAATTCTTTTAAGAAGGGGAGAATGTAAGACCCGAGAAAATTCCAATTTTTTGAGAAAGGGTAAAATCGTAATTTCGGTCAAAACCCCAAATTTTTCTAGATCTCGAATAACGAAACAGATTTCACCGTTGGAATCGTCTCGCGAAATCTAGCTAACACGTCGAATTTCGTCGAATTCCGAGACAAATAAATTTGCACGCTTTTTGAGACAATCGAGTATCTGATGTCAGAAAACTTAAATTTGATGTGACAAAAGTCACATATAACATGTACTCATGTGAAACATGTTGGATGAGTAGAGAGATGATGGAAATGGATGGCCGAGATAGTGCCACGTGTCAAAAATCTAGAAGTAGGGACATATATGTTATTTTAGAATTTGTTAATGATAATAGGACAAAAAGGAATAGTTGTCTTCTCTAATTGAAAAGGAGCCAAAACCAAAAATGTGCAGGGGGGATGCAGAAACTGAAGTTTGGAGTTTTAGAGTGAGAGAGAGAGACTTCTCTCTAGGATTACGGGCGATCCGATCGTTTGAATCTTCGCCGATAAGAAGGAAGTCGCTCTACGCTGCCAGGCAACGGTATTTGATTTAAAGGAGTTTCGACAAACCCTTCAAGGGACAGAGGTTTCATCCTACTTGCTTTACACTTTATTTTAGTGTTTTGTAATGTTTGAGTTTGTTTGAGGTCATGTGGAGGGGGTCGCTTGATCTGGCCTCAAAACATGGACCGAGCTGTGAAAATTCTTTAATCTCGCTTTGATAGTGTAGTCACCGTTTGACTACAGGTGGGTTTTATGCAATAAATTGTGTTCTATGTGTATGAGGCCGGAATGGCTATGGAAATTGATTCCACCAAGAGGAACCGATAGAGGAGTGGGCTGCCCGTGACGACTTGTTTTCTGCTTTGGGACTCGTAAAACATCTCAGTTTGTATGGAATGGACCATAAATGTTCATGTGTTTTGGCATTGGAATTGTTTGATGTGAGTGACTTGAGTTGGTTGATCAAAGAAATTAGTAAGTTAATGCTTAATGTGTTAACATGATGCCATAATTCTATAGAATATAATTGTGGGTGTAGGCCATTGGAAATGGAATAGTGACTAGCTCAAGTGAGTTAATTTGGGTGATGATTGATATTGTTGAATTACATGTGGTGTAATTGTAAATTATGTAAATATATGCATGATGGTATATTTGCATGTGTTGTATATATATATATATATGGGTTGGGAATAGGTCGTAGAAACAGGCATAATGCATCCATATGAATCGTAGCCTAAAAATTAGGTGAGTGCATGACATGAAAAATTGAAAGAAAAACGAAAACGTTTTTTAAAGGAATTTCACAAGATGAATTTCCGAAGAATGGGGTTGGGAGACGGTCCAACAGATCATTTCGGATGAGGACCATGAATGTTTCGGAAGGTTCTCCAACACATTCGCCTCGGAGGGTAGTCCCATGCCTTTTACCGGGATACTTTAGTATAATCTCTGAAACAAACAATAATTGTTTTGAAAGGATGTTTTCTCATACATGACTTAGGCAAGTGCAGAGCCTGAGAACCCTGGATGTGGCTACAGCAAAGAGTCATTTAGACATTCAAGCAGGATCACAATTTGCTTGAATGTGCTTCATTTCCAGTACTGCATACGCACTCAGTGGCAGTAACTCACTCTAGTATGGACTCCCACTATCGTAGCATTACTTCACCCCGCGATGAATTATACTATTTCGTGCACAGGAGCTGACGAGGAGACTACCATCATAGAGGCCGCTTTAGAAGAAAGCTCGTTGTGGCTTTGGTTTATTATGTATACATGTATTAGAATTCAAGAATTTTGATATATGTTTGTATAAGAGTGAATTATCAACTCTTGAACCATGAGATATGTATTTGGTTGGGATATGATTATTGTGAGTATTGATGCAGGGGCCTAAGAGGCCATTTTTACTCCTTTTATCCATACTGCACCCTGCGGTCGCTGGGATAGGTTGATTCGGGGCAGTGAGCCTCTCCGTACAGCGAGACTCGCCCAATTTTTGTGAGGAGGTCGGTCACCCGACATTCACGAAATACTCACGGCTGACCGATGGTCAAATCAACCTCCGATTTTGGGGGCCACATTTTAATTAATTAGATTTTTCAGAATGAGTAAAAGAAAAAAAAAATTATATAAAATTAATTAAAATTAAATTAAAAATATTTTAAAATATTTTTTTAAAAATTAAAAAATATTTAAAAAAATTAAAAATTTAATTGATAGGTAAAAATTAATTTAGTTGGAAGATGAAAATTAGAGGATGATTTTTGGAAATAAAAAAGAAAGAAAATAGAGGGCTAAGTTGGAATGACAAAGGTACTTTTGGGAAATAAAATTGTGTACTTATTAAAAAAATATATTTATAAAGCTATTAACAATTTCAAAGATATCATTATAGAAAAATATTTCTGAGATATTATCCAAATTCTTTAAAAATATTTATGTTTAGAGGTTATGACTAATTATAATTTTAAAAATAATTTAAATTTAAATAGAAAAATAAATGAATTTTTATTTATTTATTTATATATTTTACTTTTATTAAACATATATTCCAAAAAGAGATAATTTTAAAAAATATGGACACTAGAAATGATAAAGTTGTAATTTGAAAAACTATATATATTAAAAATATATATATATATTTCAAATTATTTTTAAATAGATGAAGATAATATTAATCTTAAAAGAATGAGATATTCTAAAATTTTCTTATATAAATAAGTTAAACCCTGGATTTTTTTTCCAAAATATGTTCATTCAAAATTTTACCTTATTATATATTTAACCTAAATTATTATGAAAATAATTTAAATATTTATAAAGATATTATTAATTCGGTGATAAAAGTAGCCTGCCACATTTAATGTTACTGCCATGACTACAAATACAACAAATCGACGATCATCGATTCGATTATTATCATTGATCATATATACTTTGCTCATCTGAATCGCATACATACAAATAAATGTCATATCACGACAATGAAAAATAAAATATCGTACCAAGACCACACAACATACTGCACCAAGGTGATGATAATGACACGTCGCACTAAGACGACGACTAACTCACAAAAAACCCAAATAAAACCTAGATCAAGTGGAATAATTACTTTATTAAGAAGGAAAATTGATAAAAATAAGTGTAGAAATGTGATTTTAAGCCAAGAATAACCAAAAACTCACCCCTCCTTATTTACGAAAGAGCCTAATTTAAAAAAAAAAAAAAAAGGTTAAGAGAAAATGAAGCTAGGGTTCCATGAAACAATAAAATAAAATATTTAAAAACTAAGTTTTTTAAAAATATTTATTTTTAGAGTTTGTGACTAATTTTACTTTTTTTAGATATACTAATTTTACTTTTGAAAATAATTTAAATTTAAATAGATGAAGAGAAAATTAATTTAGAAAAAATGAGATATTCCTAAAAATTTCATAACAAGTCAAAGCCTCTATTTTTTTCTCTAAAAAAAAAAAATCATTCAAGTTATATTTCAAACTATATATATTAAAAATATATATTCAATTTGATTTTATTGACATGAAATATTTTTTTCAAATACTTCTACTTGGTGAAGAGATAGAGATTTTTTTTTCCTTATGTTTTAAGAATATGACGTGGCAAGCCTCTTCATAAGGGAGGTAGGTTAATTGTCTCAAATTGATGGAGATTTTTTCTTATAGTTATTTTTGAAGGGTGGATTACAAAGGAAAAAAAAGAAAAAAAAGAAAAAAAAGAAAGAAAATCTCAAAATTGTTCCAAAGAATAACGTAATTTTGAGAATATATTACAAGAAACCCAATTTAAAAGACTGTTCTTGTAAGTTATGAAACTGCTTTATGTTGTAATTCCAAACATACCCTTCCTTGTAGCCCAGCCCTTGAACCGGGCGATTCCGGTTCGGCTAGCGGGTCATGTAACCCATGAACTGACACTGAAATCACAATTCGTGATTCTCTCTGTAGAGGTGCGATTCTTTCACTTTTCTCTTCCATTTTCTTAGGGTTTTCCAATTTGTACCTGGGTTTGGTTGCTGAGAAAGCCTGAAAGATAAGAATTTGCTTAATGAATTTTACTGTTTTTGTTCATTTAGTTGCTAAAAATAAATAAGAAATGGAGTACCAACTCATCGATCGAAGCTTGGTCTCGAGTGGGGGTTTATTTAAATTCAATAATTCTATTACATGATTGCTGACTAAAAGTTCATTATTCACACAACGATCACACAACAGACTAATGGTCATTTTTGAAAACCTAATGAATTTTATTTTATTTCAAAAGACACTGTATTTACGTCCAAAACTCTAAAAGTAGTTATAATTCTGACAAATTACTACAATCTACGTTCTTGGGTATAGGCAAAGTGCAATGGAATTTAGGTTCTGTTGGGATTCGATAGTTTTGTGGTTCATATGAAGTTCAAAATCCTTTGAAAATGAATGTTACTTGGCTTCTGTTATAGTGTTAATTAGGATTAGGTTTAAGAAAAAGTTCCTACCCAAGGATATTACTTTTTTATTTATGTGTAACTATATTATATATATTTTTATTAAAATACAACTTGGCTTTTAATTTATCAGAGTAATAAGTTTATCATTTTCCTTTAATTGTTAAAGTATCTTCGAGGGTTATGGTTTTAGTTTATGTTAAGAAGCATGATATTCATATTAAATTCCAAACTTAAAAAACAGCTTTTTAGGAGAGTTGAGACAAAGAGCTTCGCTTTAAACCCTCTTTCTTACAAATTCAAATATTCAACTTTATTCTGATTCAAAGCTCACATTGGGATGCTGACTCTACGTGCGTGTATGAATCGTACGCACGCCAATGGCGCTGCAAGGTTAAAGATATTCATATTAAACCCAAATCCTACGGAGCCTTCAGATTTTAAGGTCTAAATTATTAAATTAAGAATTTGTTTAAAAAAAAGCCAAATTATTTATAAAGAGTTTTTTTCTTCTTTTATGATTTTTAATTTGTGGTTCCTTTTGTATTTTATTTTTATTGATCTTTTACTTGTCACCGTTTTCTAGTGTTGATTTATTCGTCTTTGGCCCAATCTCCATATTGGGTGATTTGTTGTGACGAATTTTTTAGAGGGGTTGCTTAGATCTTTCTTTAGATTTGCTCGCCGATCGGTATTGGTATACTTGTTCACAAAGGTACGATCTTTACTGGTTGTTCAAAATTCTCCTTCATCCATTTCTAGTGCTCAAGTATTTGGGAAATCTATCATACCCACTTTAATTTATTTTTTTTAAAGACATCTTTGACATTTGTATTACGATCATTTCCCATCTCCAAGACGAAGAAGGAAGAACAATAAACGGCATAACTTGAAAAAAAGGTGACTTTTTTTCTGCTTATCAGATTTTTTGTCTAATAATACTTTTTATTTCTTTTTTTTATTTTTATTTTCAGTGGTATGCTGTTCATATTTTGTTTATAAAATAAAATTTCATGATATTTTTGTGAAACATCACTGCTTAGATTAAGCATCCACGCTGATATATAATCTGATATTTGAAATTCGAAGCTAATAAAGCTATCAAATTTTATTGCTCATTGTAGGCATGACATTGATCACAATTAAATTAATTCCAACTTGCCATACAGAAATAATAACTAAAACACTGGTAGTAGTGCCCAATATTTAGGCTTCGTTGAGTTGTTGAACAGAAACTATGGGGAAAGAATGACCTTATTCAAATGTCCCCATTAATTAATTTGATAAATACTTCTCTCCTTCCCCTTGACAACACTCTTTGGTAGAAAATGGAAAAGAACACTTCTTCTCCCAATAAATTCACGGCTTCTTCATTAATTAGGAGAAAAAGGCTTGGCAGTTTTTCTTTGTGATAGGTAAATATAGAATTGTATTGAGAGAAGAATACCCAGTAACTACTCAGAAAAGGTGCACAGACACAAAAATTAACTACATTTTACATTGCGCCTGCCCAATTCATAAAATCTACGTACAACATGGATCTTGTAAGACCCGAGAAATTCCAATTTCTGGAATAAGGGCAAAATTGTAATTTTGATTACAAAATTGTAATTACGGTTAAAAATCCGTAATTAATTCTCTAGATTTTGGATGACGAAATGGATTGCACCGTTGGAATCGTCTTGCGAAATCTAGCTAGGTACGTAAAATTTCATACCTTCTGAGACAAATGTGAGTCGGCATTTTTTCGAGCATCAAGGCTGGAAAGTCAGAATCGGTTTTACGAGACGAAAAGCTACATATAATATGTACTCATGTACCATAAGTGGTATGAGTAGAGAAATGATGAAAATGGATTCGATAGAATCAATATCAAATCTGAGAAAAGTGGCATAAATGTTATTTTTGGGATTTGGGTTACTAAATGCCAAATTAAGGAATAGTGATCATCTTCATTAAACCACTGGGAGTACTATTTTTCACGCAGTTGAGCTTTGGTTTGAGAGAGTTTAGAGAGAGAGGTGCTTCTTCAAGATCCCGAACGGACTGCTGGATTTCGAATGAGCAAGAAGGGGAAACGTTCTACGCGGAGCAGGCTACGCGTAGACCCCGGGTTTGCGAGTTTTGACAACTCCAAGAGGTAGGATTTTCTCCCTACTTGTGTTTTATTCCCATTTTAAGGGTTTTTCCATGTTTCGGTTAGTTTGAGGCCGTGAGGGGCCGTTTGATCGGTCCCAAAACAATGGACCGACCGCGGGAATTTATTTGATTTTCTACGGCCGTGACTCCACAAAATAATTAGGGGTCAGCTTTTGGTTGTGATGGTGTTAAATTGCATTAAATGCTTGTTGATATGCTTTGGGCCAGGAATGGCCGTGAATTATGGTTCACTATGAACCGTGTTTTTAGATTTTTCTAGAATAGTAACCGAGGGTTTCACTATTCCCTAATAGTGTTCTAAAATACATTGTGAAAGTACGTGGCCGCAGGATTTAATTAATTTACCAAGCAGATGATCATTAGCCCAAGTGAGCTTAATCTTGATGTGTGATTTACGCTTTATGTAAATATATTCATGTATATATTTGCATGTGATTTAGACTGAATTGAACCGGCATACATAGCATTCCATATGCACTTTAACATCCTGTGAATATAGTGAATGAAAGGTAATGAGATTTAGTCTAGAGAAACAAGGTTCGAGGGTAGTCTAAAATATAAATTTCGAGGGTAGTCCAAACTAAATAATATATCAACCACGGAGCGGCCCGCTTGATATTTATTCATCGGAGGGTAGTCCAGATAAACTAAAGAATATATCAACCATCGGAGCGGCCCAGTTGATATTTATTCATCGGAGGGTAGTCCATTGTAACAATTACAGAGGCCACCGGGCTTCTGAGCGGCCCAATTGATATATATTCATCGGAGGGTTGCCCACTAATAAATTAATAATTCTACACGAGGCTTAGCGAGTGTGAGAGAGTCGGGTGAGGGCTCGGATCTGAGTCGGGTCACGCATTCGCTATGATCACGACGGTTGAACGCGTGTTAAATTGGAACATTGCACCGCACTTAGTGGTGAGTAGCCCATTTAGGCGATTCTATTGAGCTTTAGTTCACCCCGCCGTGGGATCCCCTTTTACAGTAATCGAGTCATATGGCGACGGCTCGCCCTGCAGGTCGAAGCAGAAGAAAGTTTCTGAATGTGGCTTTGTTGATGTTTACATGTATTAGAATGCTTCTCATTTTAATATATGTGTTGTATAAGAGTAAATCATTAACTCTTGAATTATGGATATAGTTGGAATATTGTGAGAAATAACCTGCTTTGGATATATGTGATTAGTATTGGCTCGGGGCCCAAGAGGCCGCTTTGTAATCAGTGATTGATGTTGGGATGTGTTTTATGAAGATTTTGTATTTGGGTAGAGCTCCCGCATAAAGGAGACTGGCCTCGATTGTGAAATGTCGTGTCACCCGACATTCACGAAAGAGTATTCCAAGGGTTGATTCGCAGTCAATGGATCTCCTGGTTTTGGGCCGCATCTACCCTCTTACAATGCAAAACCAACCCACTCCCAAAGGAAGAAAGAAATTCTAATCAAATATTAATGTTTTCACAATTATCAAAGGTTTTCCTATTTCCCTCCCTTCAAATGGTCCAAAATAAGCATAAGGAAGTAGCCTTCCAAGCTTTCTTTCGTTAGATACCAACAAAAATTTTGCACCAGCTTAAGAGAACACCTCAAGTAGTGGAATATATCACCTAATGAACCCTAAAGAGAATGGCTTTGAAAATGATTTAAGTTGTGTTTGATTCCTCGAAAGTACTAAGGAAAAGGTGGTGGAATGAAAATGGAGAGCTAATATTTAAGGAAGAGAAAGTAAAGGAAAATAAAAAACAGATTCAAAATTAATAATTATTTTTATATACTTTTTTTGATACGTAAACTGAGGAAATATATTAATAAAAAAGGGCCAAGCCCCAAGGTGTACAAGGGGTATACAGATGGCTCAACAAGAAAAGCAAAAAAAGGTATAGAAAGTATATACCTACCACCCAACAAAGAACGTAAAGAATACACTTATTTTTATATTTTTATTCAAATCCATTTAATTTATTTTCCATCTTCTATATAAAGACTTAATAATTTGAAAGCAGGTAAGTTTTTAACTAATTTTAATCATATTTGTTTATTTCACATTGTCCATGGTAAACCAAACATGAGAAATCATTGTCCTTGGTACATTTTCTCTTATCTTATTACTTCCCTAGAACCAACTTTCTGGTTTTAAAGTTTTCTTCACCACCCATCTGAAGAAAAAGAGAAGGATGTACAAACAACTTTCCTTGGTATCAGTGTGTGGTGTTTGGCACGTTTGATTGTCTAGAAGTTCTCATCATATCATTTTCTGCAGATGATCTTACATGGTTGATAAAACTATGGTTGAAAGTGCTTTGAACCCTTATAATAAATTGTTGTTAATGGTTGTGTATTCTAATTATGTTACCTTTATCTTAGTTGATTCCAAATTTTCAGAATTCAGCATAAATGCTAATAATAAACTGCAGTATCCATTCTTCAAAATTGATTTTTTTTCTATTGTCAAAACAGAAGTCTGAAATAATTACCGCATCATACAATCGTATATTGAAAACCTTGTCTAAACCTTGTCCAAATAGCACATATATATTTTTTTGCATTTATTTATTTTTATCCTCTCGGTAGAATAAATAGTTTTTTATTAATATATATATATATTAATAAAAGATCTGATGTAACTTTATATTAATAATGATCATTATCATGTATTTACAACCGTTGGTGTACTTCAACGATGAATGTACATGATATGGCATATATATGTGATTCTAGCACAAAAGGATTTTGTTATATAAGATTCTGGAATGAGATATTATGATGTGTTATCTCAAAAGGAAATTTATATGAATTTTTTTTTTTTGAAAAAGGATTCTAATTGGTTTTAGACTATTTCCATAAAAAATAAATTTTAGATAATAATTATTATATTCAAGATATACACCAAATACAAGGAATGAAGTTTCTTTTTTATAATCTTTCTGTAGAAAATCTGCATGACCGAGTGTTATGTAGAATATATATTTGTGGGATAAATATAATATATTTATGTTATGTAGAAGATCTATATATATATATATATATATATATATATATATATATATATATATATAAAACATCCTATTCTCCGTGGATAGGATGTGAATCAGAGATTTTTTGTCAAAATTATAATAATAATAATAACAAAAAGTAAAAAAAAGGCGAATGTTAGTTAGAGATACAAATCTAATAATCCATTCTCGAAGGATTAAACCATATAAAGTGACGAAGTATGAATGGGTCTATATAGTCTATCGATATAATAAATTTTAGATAATAATAATAACATTTAGCTTTTTGGATCATTAGGGTTTTCTTCCGTGTCTTCATTTGACTTATTTTCCCCATAGACGACCCAGAAACTTACAGGGTTCCATAGAGAACATAAAACGACCTTAACCTGACGGCTACATCTGTCCCTCCAATTCAAACTCAGACAGGTCTTACTCTTAGCTCTGTTCTAAGCCTTTTATTCCATAATTTTTAGGGTTTGGAATAACTGAATCTATTTTTGAGAATATTATTCTTTGAATTATAGTGTTTTATTTGTAATTTTTTCTTAGTGACATGTTCTTGATCGGCTTGTTTCTGTCTGATAGGCATATTCTGCAAAAATGATCAAAGGAGGAAGGAGTTTGATTTCTTCGGCTCCAATGTTCTCAAACGATGCTAAGAAGTTGCTTGTTTGAACCGGCAACAACGTCTCTATCTTCAGCACTTCAACTGGCTTACAGGTTATGTTTTTGTTGTCTAAACGCCATTTTTAGTCTTTGTTTAATGATTCAAGTCAAGTCCTTAGCCTTGCAACTGATTTTGTTATGAATTGCAGATCACAGAGTTGGAGGGGCACACGACACCTGTAACATCGGTTATAGTGGTTCCAACTTTTACTCCTTCCAGCCAAATTATGTGCTACTGTTGGACTTCTTCTTTGGATGGGACCGTTCGCTATTGGGATTTTTCACTGCCTGAATTGATGAAGACAGTTAATATTAGGATGCCCATATTCTCCATGGTAAGATGGATTTATTATACATTTGTGCAATTTTAGAAGTTTTGCTTTGTTTTCTATGAGTAAAAGAAACCCCAAGGCTTGGAGATACTGAACTCTATGATTTTTAGTTATATATGATTTCATTATGTGTTCCCTTGAAGAAAATGATGGAATATCATAATGTTTTTACCTTCGTGGAATCTTAGTTTGTCTGTGCCTGATATAACCATGTTGGGTGCTTGAAACTTATCAAAAACAAAAAATAACCATGTTGGGTGCTTGAAGTTAGTTTTCATCATTTAAAAACCAAAACATGAATAGAAAATTTGAAGTTTGATTTTCTTTTTCCTCAAAACCTCTCTTATCCATTTAACCAAAAAATAGAACCAGTACAGAAAATGTAAGACCCGAGAAAATTCTAATTTCTGGAAAAATGACAAAATCGTAATTTCAGTCAAAATCCAAAATTTTTCTAGATCTCGGATGATGAAACGGATTTCACCGTTGGAATCGTCTCGCGAAATCTATCTAACACGTCGAATTTCGTCAATTCGTGATCGCCCGCGACGCCTCCAAATCCCGAGGGTCCGTTAACTACCCGTCAAACCGCGGAAACACTCGTGAATGTCGGCTGACCCGACATTTCTCGACGGTAAATTGGGCGCATTCTCCTTTTCAGACGGAAACTCTACCCAAATACAAACCCGTCCCAATCAACATCCAAAGATATATACATGAGTATAAACGGCCACTTGGGCCCATGAACCAATACCCATCCAAATAAATCCCAACTATATCCAATAGTTTCAAGAGTTAAAAGTTCACTCTTATACAACACATATTAAAAGTTTACAACGTTCTAATACATGTATTCTAAAACACCAAAGCCACAACCCGGCTTTCTTCAGTATCGGCCCCTAGGAAGAGCCGTCTTCTCGAGCACCCCTCTGTACCTGAAAATAATATCCCTCGACAGGGTGAGCTAATGCTCAGTAGTGGAATCACCCTAAGTGGGTTACTCTCCACCTAAGTGCATATGCAATGCTCCAAAGTAAAACACATTCGGGGCTAAATTCGTGATCCTACTTGAATGTCTAAATGACTAACCCACATCCCAAGTCGCCACCGACTCACACTCGCCTAAGCCATGTATGAGAAAACATCTTTTCAAAACAATTCTTGTTGTTATCGAACTATATCACCGGGCGATCGGTAAAAATTCTCGGATTACTCCGAGGCGACGCGTTTGAGAACCTCCAAACAACTTCATGGTCCTCATCCGAAATGATCCGTCGACCGCCTCCCAACCCCATTCTCCGGAAATTCATCCCGCGGAAATTCCTTTCAAAACGCTGCTTTTCTTTCAATTTTTCATGTCATGCACTCACCTAATTTCTAGGCTACCCTAGTGCATATGAGATGCATTATGCCATTTCACGCAATATATACAACACATGCAAATATACCATCATGCATATATTTACATAATTTACAATTACACCACATGTAATTCAACAATATCAACCATCACCCAAATTAGCTCACTTGAGCTAATCACTATTCCATTTCCAATGGCCTACACCCACAATTATATTCTATATAATTATGGCATCATGTTAACACATCAAGCATTAACCTATTAATTTCTTTGATCAACCAACTCAAGCCACTCACATCAAAACAACTCCAATGCCAAACACATGGACATTTATGGTCCGTTTACAACCGGACTGTTTTATACCCCTCAAAACAGCAAGTGGCTATCCACCCGGCAGCTCCACTCCTCCTACATCGGTTCCTCTGGTGAATCGACCAAGGCCATTCCCCTACCATACACACGAAACACAATTTATTGCATAAAACCCACTTAGTCAGTCCAAATGCTGACTACACCGGCCCAAAACGAGATTAAAAAATTCCCATAACTCGGTCCCATGTTTTGGGAACGATCAAACGACCCCTCAAGGCCTCAATCCAACCGAAACATTATAAAACACTTAAATAAAGTGTAAAACCCAAGTAAGATAAATCCCCTACCTCACGGAGTTTGTCAAAAACTCCCAAAATTGGAACCCACGAGTAGGCCTCGATGCGTAGAGCAACTTTCCTTCTTGTCTCGACGAATTCCGACGATCGGATCGCTCAGAAATCTAGAGAGAAGTTAGATATTCTCTCTCTAAAAACCAAACAAATCGGCTACTGCATCTAATTCTTTGCTTCTCACGTTTTCTCCTTTTCTTTCTTAAGGCAGGAGACGGTCCTATTCACTATTTTGTCCTTAGTGTCCACGAAAATATTTCACGTCTCCATGTCTCTAAGTATACTCCGTGATCCAAATTTCATGGTGAATTGGGGACGATTGAGGTTGACATTGATGGACCTTCGAGGAGGAACCAAAGTGGTGCATTTTGGATAACCGTAATCAGGTTTTGTGACGCAAGACTGTGAGGCTAGTGAGGGTGCTATGGCGGCACTATGGAGTGGAGGAGTCAACGTGGGAGCGCAAGGACACGATGAGGGCCACCTATCCCTTCTTGTTTAGGGATGAAGGTACATGGTTTAGTCGTTAATATTTAAATGACGAGTTTACATGCATGGTGTAGTGCACATTGCATATGCATGTGAGTGATTGTGATGGTCCAGAATTTCGGCATTTAAATCTTTAAGGAGGGAGAATGTAAGACCCCGAGAAAATTCCAATTTTTGGAAAAAAGGGCAGATCGCACTCGATCAAACCCGAAATTTTTATAGGGTCTCGATGATGAAACAGACTACCGCTGGAATCGCCTCACGAACTAGCTAACACGTCGACCCGAGAGCGCTGTGACGCCCAAATCCCGGAGTCCGCTGACTACCCGTCAACTCCGCTGAACACTCCGCGTGGAATGTCGGTGACTGACACTTCAATTTAAAATCGTGGGCGCAGTCTCCTTTGTACGGAGCTCTACCCAAATACAAACCTGTCCCAATCAACATCCAAAGATATATACATGAGTATAAACGGCCACTTGGGCCCATAAACCAATACCCATCCAAATAAATCCCAACTATATCCAATAGTTTCAAGAGTTAAAAGTTCACTCTTATACAACACATATTAAAATTTTACAACGTTCTAATACATGTATTCTAAAACACCAAAGCCACAACCCGGCTTTCTTCAATATTGGCCCCTAGGAAGAGCCGTCTTCTCAAGCGCCCCCTGTACCTGAAAATAATATCTCTCGATAAGGTAAGCTAATGCCCAATAGTGGAATCACCCTAAATGGGTTACTCCCCACCTAAGTGTATATGCAATGATCCAATGTAAACACACATTCAAGCAAATGCGTGATCCTATTTGAATGTCTACATGTCATCCCCATGTCTCGAGTCCTCACCGACTCCCTCACACTTGCCTAAGCCATGTATGAGAAAAAAATAATCATTTTCAAAACAAAACCTGTTGTTATTGAAAATGCACTACCGAATGTCGGTAAAAATATGGGACTACCCTCCGAGGCGAATGTGTTGGAGAACCTTCCGAAATAGTCATGGTCCTCATCCGAAATGATCTGTTAGACCGTCTCCCAACCCCATTCTCTGGAAATTCATCCTATGAAATTCCTTTCAAAAACGTTTTCGTTTTTCTTTCAATTTTTCATGTCATGCACTCACCTAATTTCTAGGCTACCCTAGTGCATATGAGATGCATTATGCCATTTCACGCAATATATACAACACATGCAAATATACCATCATGCATATATTTACATAATTTACAACAGTACCAATTGTAATTCAACAATATCAAATCTATTACCCAAATTAGCTCACTGAGCTAATCACTATTCCATTTCAATGGCTCTACACCCACAATTATATTCTATATAATTATGGTATCATGTTAACACATCAAGCATTAACTCATTAATTTTTTCATCAACCAACCTGCCACTCACATCAAACAATTCCAATGCCAAAACACATGGACATTTATGGTTCGTTTGATACATAAATCGGAATCGCTTTTTACGCCCCCAAAACAGAGCAAGTGGGCTGTCCACGGGCAGCCCACTCCTACATCGGTTCCTCTTGGTGGAATCGAATTTGCATTGCCATTCCCGGCCTCATACACACAAAATACAATTTATTGCATAAAACCGTTCTCTCTTAATGCCCAAATGACTACACTCATTCAAAACGAGATTAAAAAAATTCCCACAACTCGATCCATGTTTCTCGACGATCAAACGCCTCACAAATTTCAATCCAACCTAAACATTATAAAACACTTAAATAAAGTGTAAACCCAAGTAAGATAAATCCTCACTTACGGAGTTTGTGTAAAACTCCCAAACCGGAACCACGCTGCAGTCTTCGATGCGTAGAGTGATTTGTGCCAAGGCAGGTGAGCCTAATCAACAAATTTACTTATATTCCTCCTACTCGCCAGTCAAGCTTACCGTAGCATAGTGGTCTAGGGTCGAAGACGGGATGGGTTTCATCCTAGAATGACTTGCATCAAGAGCAAAATGGTGAGGCTTTTTATTTGATTTTTGGATTTGTTTCAAAATAAAGTAAGGCAGTTGTTTTGACCGCGATCAATTGTAAAACTGGAAAGCTGGGAGTGTGAAAAGGGTAACTTGAAGATTTAGTCACTAACTGATAAGTTAGGGCAAACAAGTGTCCTCGGTTTCATCCTCGCATTATGACAAACAACCTATAGTCCAAGCCATAACCTGATTCTTTGTTTAACTAGCAAACCTTAACCCTAGAATCACTTATTTGAGTTAACACGGTAACATGCATCTATAAATTCTTTAGTTTGAAAACCATAACATTCAACATCATTTCAAGTACTCGTAAAGGCCATCTAGAAGAACCACAAAGACATCTAGCAATGGGCATGCACTCAGATCCTAAAGCATGGTAAGTATTGGCCAAAGTAATAACATTAAATGATATTCAACCCTAGCTTTAAGAAGACGTGGAGCCATAAATACAAAGACTGTGAGTATTTAACACATGAGGACAACTCAGAACCCCACAACCAAGCTAGCTACCCTCCTCTTCAAAGAAAAGGGGCTTAGCCAAGCATCTCTTGAGTTGTCATCCTCAAGAGGGTTGTTTGGTAGCCTAGAAAATAAGGGAAAGAGGAGAGAGAAGAGAGAAAAACAAAACCTCAAATGAAAGCTGCGGGAGATATTTACATAAAATGAAAATGTGCCAAAAGATTGCTTTTTTTTTACAATTTGGGGGCTGAGGGGGTCGGTTGGGTTACCTAATGTGGGCGAATATAAGAAAGCTCAACATTTGGCTAATACAAGGGACAGTGAGGTAATTGATTAGTGCCCAAAAGCATTAACCTCATTTTAGATAGGTTTTGAGTGCTTTTTGCGCGCTAATCATGTCATTTATGCCAATTGAAGTGTTCAAGTCTTCTTAGTATCACTTATGCCGTTTAGAGGGTATTTTTGGTTGTTTTGCAGGTTTTTGCGTACTTTGGGAGTTCAATATCGACATATGATGAATCACGTTGATTGAACTCAATTGTCGTACCATCAAATTTACTAAAAATCAAAGAAAGAATGAAGGGGAAAAGGATGGAAATCGATGCAAGAGGACAGAAGCAATGTAGCTGATGAATCAAGAAATCCCGTGAATCTTACGAGATTGCGTAGGTGGCTACCGGGATTGGCGAAAATTTCGCACCTTAGCTTAAAATTTCCGCAACTTAGCCGAAATTACCACTTTCACTATTAGATTGACTGTAAAAATTTCGCTAGGCACCTGCTCCTAGCTTGGGGCTCTACTGCTATTTCACATAAATTCTCAAGTAGTTGCTTAAATTTTTCAGCTTAGCCAGCTTAAATCACCACGCTAGCGAAATTCCTTGTACGCTTATCTTCGGTGATTTCGCTTAGCTACGAAATTTTCGCCGCCTAGAGAAATTTTCAAAGCCTTACAAATTCATCATTGCCATGCTTTTAATTAATGCAACCGACTTCAATTTTGGTGTATTACTCTCTTGTCCTTAAATTAGCCAAATTGTTAGGCTTTGTGGTATTTTCATACATTGGGTGGCCTATATAAGCCCCCTCCCATTTTGTAACCCAAAGAAAACAAAATGAGGAAGCAATCTTTTGGCAAGTTTTTATTTTATGTAAATATCTTTCGTAGCTTTAGTTAGGGTTTTGCTTTTCTCTCTTCTCTCTCCTCTTTCCCTTATTTTCAAGGCCAAACACCCTCTTGAGGATGACAACTCAAGAGATGTCAGCGTTTCCTTCTTTGAAGAGAAAGGAAGCTAGCTCGTGGCGGCATATGCAGTGTTGTCCTCTTTGTATTAAAAGCCGGTAATCAGGTTTATGGCCCTATCTTCTCAAAATAGGTCAATAGCATTGAATGTTATTAATTTGGCCAATACTTACCATGTTCAGATACAAAGGTATACTTATTGGGTTAGATGCACTGGTTCATTAGATGGTCTTTACGAGCCTCTGAGATGATATTTAATGTTAGGGTTTCAAACTGTAAAAGGGCCATAGATGCATGTTACCTGTGTTAACTCAAATAGGAGTGGTTTCTAGGGTTAGGTTTGCTAGTTAAACATAGATCCGGTTGTGGCTTGGACTATAGGTTGCTTGTCATAACGCGAGGATAAAACCCGAGGACACTTGTTTGCCCTAAGTTACCGCTAGTGACCTAAATCTTCAAAGTTAATTTTCACACTTCATTTTCGCTTACGCTTAATCAATTTTCAAACTCATCGCTAATCGCTTTTGAAAATCCAAAAAGTCCAAATAGAAAGTCTACCTTCGTGCACTTATGCAAATCATTTTTAGGATGAAACCCATCCCCGTTGTTCGACCCTAGACCACTACAGTACCGCAGTAGCTTTTCGACTACGGCGCAGGAAACCAGGTGTATATAAATTTTGTTGATTTAGCTCAAATTCCTACCGTGCGGCACGACCAATCGGGCGCCTTTGCCGGGATGGTGCCAAACTACGAATGATAAGTTGAAGTGTACTTGTGATCAACATCACAAGTGAAGGTAATATTTTTAATCCTTTGAAACCCAAAGGCAAGAATCGCAAGTTTTCATCACTTCGCAAAGAACTTCACCGCTTTTGTTTTTTATATACGTAAATGGGCTTATTTTAGCTAACCCTAAACCTTTTCGTGAAGTTGGTTTTGTGCTCTGTCAGGTCTCATTTTGTGTAATGTGTTTATGCAAATAAATGAATAGAAACACATCGTGTAGACTACATAGAATCAAGACAATAACCCGACTACCATGAAGCCGGCACACATCGGCTACCATGGATCCACTACTCGAAGAACAACAGAGTCACCGAACCCCAATGAATCCAATGTACTCTATAGAACCATGAGGGATCACATCCACCTTCCTAGAGTTAGTGCCCCATCCCTGTATCATTCCTCCCACGAAGATGTAGCAATGAGGCCATATTCGTACTCCCTACTCCCCACATATCATGGTATGGAAAATGAAAATCCATACACTCATATTGGGATTTTGAGGAGGTTTGCACTACCTTTAAGGAAGGTATATGGACATGGATTCGCTGAAGCTAAAAGCATTTAATCGACCCTAAAGGACAAGGCCAAGATTTGGCTAAACTCATCGAGGTCAGAACCATTAGGAAATCGGGCCGTAGCTGCGCACTCTCAAGAAGTTCTTCGCTCATAAGACTAATAATTTGAAAAGACAAATTTACACCTTTGCAAATTTCAGATGGCAGAGGTTTTACCAAGCAGTTGGGAGAGATTTATGGAGACCATCGCTCATGCCCACACCATGGGTTTGATACTTGATGTCAGCGAACCACTTCTACGGTGGTATGTCTCCTCGCCGCGAGGCGCCTGAAACCATGCGGAGGAGACTTTCAAGTAAGCATCCGAACGGCCATGGATTTTTAAATTACGGGCCGAACTTCTAAGGGTCGGGATGAGCCTAACCCTAGAGAATTGGAAAGGATGAGACCTTACGCTAACCCAAGGGGTGGGATGTACACGCTGTAAGAAATAGAGACGAGCTAGGATTTCAACCCCAAGAAGGAAAGTGGAGGAGCTTGAAGGCAAATGGTACCCAAGAGGTGCATGCAAAGGATCGAAAAATCCCACACACCAATCCTTGCACCACTCCTAATCCTCAGGCAATCTGTAAGAGAACCATGTCCTATGGCCCCCGCAGCGGAAGGATTTGATGTCGTAATGTGCAAACACCGTAGACAATACAAGCCACAATAATCCAATGCTCCATATGGTAATACTCTTAATTCCACCGAGGAATCACCCAACCTCTCAGCGGAGACTCAAACCCTCACGAGTAAATGTGTGTCAAACCTCGCTTTAAGTTCCTCATGGGCCACAACAACCATCATCCTCTCTTTCTCCAAAAAGAGGAACAAGCCATATTGAATTTGAGTAAGGTGGTGGGCAACTTTGTTGATGAACAAAAAGGAATCAATGTGCAACTGGCACAAAGGATTGATACTGTAGAAAGTACACTGAATAAGAGAATAGATGGGCTTGAGAGCAATCTCAACCAGAAAATTGACAACCTACAGTATTCAATCACCAAGATCAACAAGTTGCTAGAGGTACAAGAAAGAGGAAGGTTCCCTTCCCAAACAGTGCCAAACCCAAAGGGAATCCATGAGGTAGGATCATCCAACAATTCGGGAATGGATGAGGTAAAGGCTATAATCACCCTGAGGAGTGGAAAAGAGGTTGCTCAACCCATGCCAAAACCTGTTGAAGAATCCAAGAAGGGAGAGGAATTGCAGTCTGAGCATATTCTCCTAAAGGAAGATTCAATGAAATACCGCATACCACTTCCATTTGGCTGTGCACTTAGAAGTAAGAAGAAGGCATCCCAAAGAAGGGTGCATTTTAGAGTGTCTTACAAGTAGCGTTAACATACCTCTATTAGACATAATCAAACAAGTCCCTGCATATGCAAAAATTTTGAAAGATCTTTGCACAATTAAGAAGGGATTAGGCATTGAGAAAAAGGCATTTCTTATTGAACAAGTCAGTGCCATAATCCAAAGCAAATACCCTGTCAAATACAAGGATCCAGGATCTCCCACAATTTCAGTCAATATTGGTGGAATTGCATAGACAAGTCACATTTTGATCTAGGAGCCGTTGTGAACTCCATCGCCGTATTCTCGTACAAGCAAATGGAGTTTAGGTGGAACTTAAACCACCAACATCACACTATCATCAGCCGATAGATCGCTCAAAATCCCTAAGGGGATAGTTGAGGACGCCTTAGCTAAGATAGACAAATTCTACTACCCAAAGATTTTGTGGTGCTTGACATCGAGCCACCTTCGTGGGTGAACCCAATCATGTACCAATCATCTTAGGAAGACCATTTCCGCCGATAAAGAATGCAATCATAAATCACGGAATGGAGTAATGCAATCCTACCTTTGGTAACATGACTCGAGTTGAAATATATTTCATTTGAACAACAAACATAGCCTCGCCAAATGAAAATCACCATGAAGTTGTTTCAAATGGCCTTCAGCATGCAAAGGAAAACAAAGTGTCCAGAATTGCAAGGAATAGGGGCACCAAGGAGATGAAGAGATATCGTCTTGCCATCAACATCCACCGCAGCCAATTGCTCAATTCAAAAGCCACGCGAGGACCACTTCAACAATCGGGGCACCCAACATAATGGAATCACCGTGCTATCACAGGGGTCGATGGTGATCATTCTCCCTTTCGACCCTCCTTGAGTAATTTTAAGGAAAATGAACTGTCTGGTGTTTTCAAAACCGAATTGCAATTCAATTTTTCTTTTTGTTTTAATTCGCTTAATTTTAATACTTTTGGTTATTTTAGAAAATTTTTTAACTTACAGTTTTCATTTTTAGTAATTTTGTTTTTATATTATGTATTTTATATTAAATTTCTAATTCTAGTATCATCTAATAATTTGTATCATAATCTTTATATTTATTATATATTAGGAAATTAAATCTAAAAATTTTGAATTTCAGTTGAGTTTCACGGGAGCGTCAAATTCGCTAGACCAAATAAAATGAAGAGGGAAAGACCCTTCGACTACCACAAATGCCTATTTAAACCTGGGAGGGGGTTGCTCATTTTGTCACTTTACATTCTCCTAAATGGCCCCGAGTCGCCCAAATTTCTTCGCCATCGCGATCGCTAAACTTCGCCCCGCCCGACGAAGCCGGGCCACAGGCTCTCATCATCGAAACAGATCGAGCCTCCACCGCCGTCAGACCAATCGCTACGCACTACGACCGAAGCCCTCGATCACCACCGCGTTGCTCCACCGGCCCGCTCACCGCCACGCTTGCCGCATTACGCCACACAAACGCCTGCATCTAGCGTTTACCGCCCCAAAGCATCGGGTCCTTTACCGGGCCTTATTTGGCTATTCTAGAGCGGGTGTGAGCCGAGCCGCTGAGCTCCGTTCATCTACCTGCTTCGGGAGTGACTCACCACCTCCAAAGTGAGCCTCGCCCGTACGAGGCCTTAGTCAGATTCAAGAGCGTAGCCCTCCAAAGGTCTCCGCTCGCACCACAGATATGGTTCAGACTCGAGGTGGGTCCTCGCCTTCCGCCCGGGTCAGATCCAAGACACCCAGAGAGAGGCCCCAAATCCGATCCCGCCCGCACTCATCACCATCCTCGAGGCAGACTGAGGAGCCTCAGTGATTTGTCGATAATTGTACACCTGACGATCCCCGGCCCCACGCGTTGGGCTCGGGAGGAGAGTTAGGAGGCCCGACCTCCAAGCGGCCCTCCCGACACGGGCCCCGACGAGTCATCTTCCTCTCGCCGCAGCCATCACTAGCCACATCGGCTGCGGAGGCGACATCATCGCCTCAGTTGTCACCGGCCTCCAGGATCAGGAGGCCGTTGTTCATAGGGCACCCCATTCCGGAATACCGCACTCCATTCGAGGGACTTTCATCAGAGTCATTCTACGATTGTCCCTAAGGCCAGAGGTCGATCCTAGATACTGTGAGTCCAGCGAGGTTGATCGAGATTATTCATTATCAGCCTTCATGACCCGAGGCATATTACCCACGAGTGGTGTCAGTGGGGGCTTACCACTCGATGACATCTCCCCCGAGGAGCAGATGGTCCGCGTGAGCTTCAATTATTGATGATCGCCGCGGAGTACTCAGAAATGGGCCATGAGTTTCAATACTGGGGCCTCGCAAGATACCCCTACTCAATGCAGGGTTATAGAGATCGGGTCACCCACCTCATTGAGAGATGGTTCGAAAGACCGGCTAGAGACACCACGGGCCTAGACCAAGATTTTACAGAGCCCCCGCCCCGACGCCATCGACGACCACTATTCCTCGATCAGTCTGCTCGCGACAAAGACATTATAACGAGGGTTTCATCTTTGGTGGCTTCTGACGGATTCCAGATACCGGTTTAGTCCTCCGAAATGGGTGATGACCTCCCTGATGCAGTTCGAGGAGAAGGTCCATCAAGGGCCTCGTGCAAGGCAGAGTCTCGCTGTTGATGCCGTGACTACCTTCGCCGTTCTCGAAAGCATTTGGGATTCCCAGAGGAGCCCAGATTTGCAGGAGGATTAGATGCCCCCGGCCGGGCGTCGCTGGAGCCGGTGATGACCATACCCATATCTTTCCACCTCCGACCATTGCATCGTGAGAGGCACCGATCGTGGTCGAGGACTCGATAGACGATATGCTCGCTTCTCGAGCCCGTGATGCAGGAGTCCATCCGCAGATATCACCTTCATCTCCCTCCTCCACACACTGACATCCGCAGACCGCAGCTCGATACACCCTGGGTCCATCTTATTCAAAGACACCACTCACCCGAGTATGTGTGAGCCAAAACAAGCGAGAGATAGCAGTGTGATGGACGCCATCCCCAGCCACTAGCAGCTACACAGTAGCACAGATCGGGAGGTCGCCCAAAGGTCACTCTATGCTTCCAAGAGACACGTACGACCCACTTGGGCCTTCCTCGTGTTCCTCGATAAGAGAGGAGTCACCATGTAATGCAAATTCTATTTGGATGTTTTGCCACAACAAGAAGAATTTCAGACTCCACCACCACCACAAAGAAGTGGGAGGTGGTTAGGTTTCTTTATGATTTTCGTATAGTTACCAGCTTTATCAACTGCCTACTAATTTTGATTAGGATTTATGTATTAGCTTTATAGTAGGCAAAGTAAGGATACTGTATGTTTAGCTTTGTTCATGTATTAGCTATTTTGGCTATATCAAAGCTATTCAAAGATATATATATATAGACTTTTGCATACCATGCTTAATGCTTGTACTATGTGTAAATGTTTTTCTCTTTTCAATCGTAACTAATTGCTTCAAATTGGACAATTGAATTGCTTTTGTTGAAAAATTGAATCACTGTTTGTCACCTTTATGTTAGAGCAAATTCCATGCTTGAAACAGTTTTTGGTCAGCTTGAAGTTCCAAAGATGCTCAACTTGAAAATTTCTCCCTATGCTAATTCACACACCGCACCTGCATTATTTCAATAGTCGTGAATTTCATGCATTCTTCGCTTTGCATAGCCGCCTTAAGCATTTTAAGAAATTAGATAGGTTTGTGTTACCTATTTGAAGACCAATGTTATCTTCCAAAAGGAAAAGAAAAGAAAGAAAAAGAAAAAAGAAAAAAAAAAAGAAGAAAAGTAGTAATAAAGTCGTGAAGCCTTGCCTTGAAACCCGAAAGACGATCCTAGGTGTATGGCGAAAGCCTTGAAAATCGACATGCCCAAGCCTTAATTGGCTGGGAGTCATCGATTTAGTGTTCGCTACATGGGTGATAGGCAGGAGCCTAACGAATTGTAGGTGCTTGATTTTCAAGTCATTTGGAGTCCAAGGTTTCCTTGTGAGCTCATGGTCGCGGATCCTTTCACTGATGCCCTAAACCCAATCGGGTCAGAGTCATCGGTGGACCTGCTACACCTGACTTTGCAGTTTTAATTTTAAGCATTGCATCCTACAAAAGGTAGTTGAATAAAGAAAGAAGTGCGTGAACTATCCTTATCTAGGTTGTTCAACACCTTAAGGCCATGTCGCTAAGTAGTTTGGGGAGTGACAAATTTTGCAATTTATTACGAATCAAGGTATAAAGAACCATTAGACTTAGGTGGAAATCGCAAGTTGAGAATCATGGAACCAATATTGGACTCAAAATTTGTCTGCTTGGCTTGGCTCTTCTCTAGCGTCGGTTTTCAAACTTGCATCCATTTTTCGCTTAAAGGACAATGTTATATGTACATAACCTCAATCATAACCTTTGAAATTCACCACATACATCTCCTTATGCTTGCATTGCTAAGGGACTAGCAACGTTTCGGTTGGGGGGTGTGATTAGTGCCCAAAAAGTGCTATTTTGAACCCTATTTTAGATAGGTTTTGAGTGCTTTTTGCGCGCTAATCATGTCATTTATGCCAATTGAAGTGTTCAAGTCTTCTTATAGCTTATGCCGTTTAGAGGGTATTTTTGGTTGTTTTGGTGTGTTTTATACTTGGGAGTTCAATATCGACATATGATGAATCATGAAGATTGAACCCAATTGTCGCCCACCAAACAGACTAAAAATCAAAGAAAGAATGAAGGCAAATGATGAAAAATCGATGTTAGAGGACAGAAGCAATGCAAAGGATGAATCAAGAATCCCAGAATTACCGAGATCATGAAATTACCGATTGCGAATTTCATAACCTTAGCGAAAATTTCATAATCTTAGCGAAATCACCACCTTCACTAGACACCGGTACCCCCGCTAGGCACTCCGCTCCTAGCTTGGGCTCTTGCATTCACATCATACTCGCAGCATGAATTGTTAGCTAGCCGAAATCACACGCCCAATAAATTGCATTTTCGCTTATCTCTGGTGATTTCGCTTAGCTAGTTAAATTTCAGTTAGCTAAATTTCGCCGTCTAGCGAAATTTTTGAGCCTTAGCGAAATTCATTGCCTTGTCATGCTTTTGTAATTAATGCAACCGACTTCACTCTTGTGTATTACTTTGTCCTTGAAATTAGCCAAATTGTTAGCTTTGTGGTATTTTCTACATTGGGTGGCCTATATATTCCTCCCCATTTTGTAACCCAAAGAAACAAAATGAGGAAGCAATCTTTTGGAAAAGTTTTTTATTTTATGTAAATATCTTCGAGCTTTAGTTAGGGCTTGCTTTTCTCTCTTCTCTCTCCTCTTTCCCTTATTTTCTCGCTGCCAAACACCCCTCTTGAGGATGACAACTCAAGAAATATGTTTGGCTGCTCTTTTCTTAAAGAGAAAGGAAGCTAGCTTGGGTATAGCATATGTGTCAGTCTTCTTGTATTAAAAGCTACATGTACTGTGTTTATGGCCCTATCTTCTCAAAATAGGGTTGAATAGCATTGAATGTTATTAATTTGGCCAATACTACCATAGTTATGATACGCTGTGGATATTTATTGCTAGATGCACTCAGGGTTCATTAGATGGTCTTTACGTTCGAGATGATATTTAATGTTAGGGTTTCAAATCGAAAAGGGCCATAGATGCATGTTACTCCCGTGGGCACTCAAATAGAGGGTTTTGTGGTTAGGTTTGCTAGTTAAACATAGATCCCAAGTGTGGCTTGACTATAGGTTGCTTGTCATAACACGAGGATAAACCCGAGGACAATTTGTTGCCCTAAGTTACTGCTAGCGACCTAAATCTTCAAAGTTAATTTTTCACACTTCATTTTCAGTTTTTACAGTTAATCAATTTTCAAACTCATCACACTGTTTTTGAAAAAATCAAAAAGTCCAAATAGAAAGTCTTACCTTCGTGCACTTATGCAAATCATTTTTAGGATGAAAACCCATCCCCGTGTTCGACCCTAGACCACTATACCGCAGCAGTTTCGACTACTGCTAAAGAGTAGGAACTTAGGTGTATATAAATTTTGTTGATTTTAGCTCAGCCATCGTGGTAATTTAATCAGTAATACACCAAAATGAAGTCGGTTGGCATTAATTACAAAAAGTATGATTGTGGCAGATTTTCGCTTTAGGCGTAACAATTTCACTAGTAGCTTAAAAATTTTCGCTAGGTAGCGAAATTTCGCTTAGGTAGCGAAATTGTAGAGATACGAAATCAGAATTTCGCTTAGGTATCGTACTACATAGCGAAATTTCTAGCTTAGTGAAATTTTTAAGAGATAGCGAAAGTGTGTAATTTCGCTTAGAATGCTAAGTATATTGCTCTTATTTCCTAGCGAAATTTCTCAATTCGCTTAGATTGCGAATTGCTATGATTGCAAATTTTCGCAATCCCAAATAAATTTTCGCAATCCGAGCAAAATTTCCCGGAATTGCCGCTTCTTCACCGGCATTGCCTATCGGCTTCCCCATCGTGATCCATTTTCATCACTTTGCCTTCATTCCTTCATTGAATCTTGGTATGTTTGAAGGCTGATAAATGGGTTCAATCTTCATGGTTAAGCATATATCTCGATATTGAACTCTCAAGGTACGCAAAAACCTGCAAAACAACCAAAAATAACCTCTAAACGGCATAAGTGATACTAAGAAGACCTGAACACTTCAATTGGCCTTATTGACATGATTAGTGCGCAAAAAGCACTCAAAACCTATATGATATAGGGCTCAAAATAGCACTTTTTGGGTACTAATCACACCCCCCAACCGAAATGTTGCTAGTCCCTTAGCAATGCAAAATAATAAGGGCATGCATGCTGATTTTCAAAAGTTTATGATTCAAAAAGGTGTATAATGCAATAAACATTACCTTAAGTCGAAAATTGGCACCAAGTTTGAAAACCGAAGCATGAAAGAGCCAAAACTATTAAGCAAGAACAATTTCTTGTAATAATATTGGTTCCATGATTTCAACTCAATTTCCACCAAAGTCTAATGGTTCTTTGCGTAACTGCATCGAAATAATAAATCGAAAAATTGTCCCCTCCCTAACCTAGCACTGCATGGCCTTGGGTTGTCGAACAACCTAGATAGGGATAGTTACACTCTCCTTTCTTTATTCAACTATATTGTAGGGTGCAGTGCTTAAAATCCGACTTCACCAAAGTCCATGTAACGGGGGTCCACCGATGACTCCCAACCAATTAAGGTTTAGGGCATCAAGACAAAAGGATCACTGACCACAAACTCTACGTGTGCTTCACCTGGACCAATGACTTCGAAAATCAAGCACCTACAATTCGTTAAACTCTACCTATCCACCCATGTAACGAACACTAAATCGATGACTCCTAACCAATTAAGGCTTAGGGCATCGGGCTTCAAAGGCTTTCGCTTATACACCGGACTTGCCTCGGGTTCCAAGGCAAAGTGTCGACTTTAGTTTTCTTTTTTTCTTTCTTTTTCTTTTCCTTTTGCTTTTTCTTTTCTTTTTCCTCTTTTGGAAGACTACATTGGTCTTCAAATGTGGGAAACACAAACCTATCCTAGGTTGCCAACATGCCTAAGGCCGGCTATGCAAAGGAAAGGAGGTATACAAATTTACAACCTATCAAAACAACTGCAGTAATGGCTGAAGGAGAAATGTTAGTTGAGGATATGAATTCACTGATTAAAATTTATTTTTACAAATATAATTGTTCGGATATAAAGAGTGAATTTACAGCTGATCACTTAACAGGGTAATTTACTTATTTAGTATTCTAATGCCACCTGGTAATTACTATTCACTGAAGACAAAATATGTTATAAGAAGAACAAAACATAAGGATATGTAAACTTATATATGATTAAGGTTTTGAGAGTATCAACTAGTATATGAAATACAATAATGATATTATCATCGTCAAGCATGGCTAATACATAAATCCTAATCAAAATTAGTAGGCAAATGGATAAAGTCGGTAACTGTTTTAAAAACATAAAGAAACCTAACCACCTCACTCCGCCGTGGCAGGCGGGTCTCAGAATCGTTGCCGCAACAGCCAACACATCCAAAGATGCTGCTGCTGTGGTGTGCTCCTCCGATCCGAATACGAGGAAGACCTGTGAGTCATAATCACGCAGCACGGAGTGACACCGAGCCAACTCCGATCCCCAGGTCGCCTCGAGTAGCCGCGCAAAGAACAAATAGCATCCATCACACCAGCCATTCTCTCGAAATGTGGGTACGAACGCATCTCGAGAATGATGTGATGTATATGATGGGCCGTGAGGTCAGTCAAGTACTCGTGACGTGAGTACGGGATGAGGAGATGGAGGGACATATGAACTCGGACTCCGCTCTACCTCTGCTCTGTGGCCTGAGGTCCTCCTCCCGGTCCTCGTCACGGAGGATAAAAGATACGCGGCATGGCCATCACTCGCCTCCATCGACAGAACTGCAGGGTACCTGATCCTCCACTTATCCGGCTCCTCCCGAAACCTAAATGCTCAAGGACCTGGCATAGTAGTCATGGCATCAGCAGTGGTAGACTCTCGTCGAACCAAGCCCTTCCTGGTGGACCTTTCTTTGAAATGCATCGTGAGGTCATCACTGTACTGACTAAAACCGCATCCTCCGAGATCCTAAGAAAGAGCCTTCTAGGATGGCCCTCCGTCGTACGAGGCCGCAGCGGGGAAAAGGCTGGTCCCGAATATGTGATCGAACAGAGCATGCGAGGCGGAGCCGCCTCCCGAAGAGACCGCCCAACTGCAGGCGTTCCTGCTAGTATACGAACTATCTCCCACAGGTGGGTGGGCCTGGCTTCCAGAACCCTGAATTGGCCGACGGTATACGCAGCCTAAAGTCAAATATCCGCCGCCCGAAAGTACTCCGGGAAGCAGATCATCTAGTAGAGAACTGGCTTCGAGCGTGACTAAACAGCTCCCAGATGTCATCGAGCGATAAAATCAAGCAAAGACCACCCGGTAACACACGCCAGTCAGCGGGGCCGCGCAGGAATAGTCCTCAATCAACCTCATAGAATCCTGAAACTGGATCAGCCGCCACGCCGACATCGCAGTAAGACTCCCGATGAAAGTCCCCGGATCGTAGTGCGCGACATTCCCCAAAATAAAAGTCGACAAAAACAACTCGCTCTCGATCCCCGAGGTGTGCGATAACCGAGGCGATGATGTCGCCCCGCAGACGCTGGCCGGGCGATGGCTGAGGGGCTCGGATGAGATGATCACCGCCCGGCGTGCGGGCTCGCTGAGTGGCCGGGCCTCCTAGATCTCCTCCGCCGAGGCTGTGTGACGGCCCGGTCCCATCCGGTCTGACATCGTCTGAATCCCCGAGGCTCCTGAGACCGCCGGGGATGTGAACCGGTACTGTGGCCGGACCTTCTCGCCCGTGTACTAAATCTGACCCGCGGTCGGCTAAGGGACCTAATTTCTAGTACGAATCCATAATCAGAATAGGACGAACCTCGAGTACGCCGGGTCAGATTTAAAATAAAAACAAAGTAATCGCAGGTATCGATATAGGCCCACTACCGACGACCGAGTCACACTAATGTGGTGGTAAACGAACCAGTACTCACCGCCACGCGCGCCAGTACAGCTGGCAGACCACCGGGTGTGTTCTGGGGACTATATGCAAAGGATCGCACACGCGGCCAGCCATAGCTAGTGGTGACGGGCCATCAGCAAGAACTCAGTCGCGAAACTGTTACTCGCTACGGCAGGAGCTCAAACTGTGGCTCGGTCGTGGGATCGGGATCAGGCTATGGCGGTGGCAGCAGGCCGAAAGCCGAGGGCAGCGCCACTGAAATGGGCAAAGGTGGAGTACGTTGATGGCCTCTAAGAAGGGCAAAGGACTGTGGTCAAACAACGGGCGGCAAGGACTCCGGCGGCCCGGGCTGCGGCAAGGGCAACAAACTCGTGGCACGCATGCAGGCCTGGAGAGGAAAATGAAAGGTGTGAAAACAAAACCCCTCCTCCTCTTATAACCTCAAGGGTACTGGCGGTCTGCGACTTAATTTCGCTTAGTGTAGCGAATTTGGCTAAACTTGCTTCACCACCCTCCGCACTTCAAAAATTTTTAGCTTAATTATTAATAATATAAGAAATAAAAAATATTATAATAAAAATTATTATATGATAATATAATAAAATTTAATATAAGATACTATATTATAATTACAAAGTTACTAAAATTAAAACCGCTAAGTTAAGAAACTTTCAAAAAAACCGAATTATTAAAATTGGACTAAATTAAAACAAAAGTAAAAATTGTTGAACTGCAATCTGCTCGTAAACACCGAACTACCAATTTCAATAATTTACTCAAGGAGGGTCAAGGAGAATGATCTCCTCAACCCCGGCAGTGGCCTGAGCTGATTCCTGGGTGTTGAATTTCCCATTGTTGACTTGGTGCTCACTGATTGAATTTGAACTGAGTAATTGTCCTCGCTAGCAATCGGCGGCAAAACCAAACACCGCTTTCACCTTTGGTTGAGGCATCTCGCACTCTTAGATTATTCAATACTTTGTATCCTATTACACTGAGTACACATCATTAGGTCACTTGATTTTCGCTTCCATTAATCGAAGCCATGTTCAATAGGCCATGTCTGGCCCAATGTCATGGCCCCAAAGGTAAGTTGCATGACTCCATTCCGGCAATTGATGATTGCATTGGCAGTGGCCATAAATGGTCTTCCTAGGATAATTGGCACATGGTTGGGTTCATTCTCTATTGGCTCTGTGTCGAGCACTACAAAATCTACTGGGTAGTAGAATTTGTCTATTTTCACTAAGACATCCTCAACTATCCCCTTAGGGATCTTCACCGATCTATCGGCCAATGATAGTGTGATATTGGTAGGTTTAAGTTCACCCAAACCCAATCAGTTGTACAATGCACACGCAGCAGTTCACACTGCCCTGTGATCAAGTAATGATTTGTTCATGCAAGTCCCACCAATATTTATCGAAATTGTGGGAGATCCCGGATCCTCAGATTTACCGATTCTTGCTTTGGATTATGGTAATCGACTTGTTCAGCTTAAAAATGCCTTTTCTCAATGCCCAATCCTTCTTGATTGTACAGACTTTTTAAAACTTTCGCATAAAGGTGGACTTGTTTGATGATGTCCAAAAGAGGTATATTAACCTTCACCTGCCTTAGGACTTCTAAGATACCTGCCTGCTGGGATGCCTTCTTCTTGCCTTTAAGTGCCTGGGGAAATGGAGGTGGCATGCAGTGATTCATTGAGTCCTCTTTCAGGACAATGTGTTATGGCTCCATTTCTTCTCCTTTCCTAGTTTCCTCAACAGGCTTGGGCATGGGTTGATCAACCTCTTTTCCACTCCTCAGGGTGATTATAGCCTTGACCTCATCCATTCCTGAATTGTTGGATGAACCTACCTCATGCACTCCTTTCGGATTTGGCAATGTTTGGGAAGGAAACCTTCCTCTTTCTTGTACCTCCAAAGAATCCTGTTAATCTTCGCGATCAACACGCAGTTGTCAATTTTCTTCCGTTAAGATTGCTCTCAAGCCCATCTATTCTCTTATTCAGGTTTCTACAAAGATCAATCATTCGTGTCGCCTGCACATTGATCCCCTTTTGTTCTTCAACAAAGTTACCCACCACCTTACTCAAATTTAGGATGGCTTGTTCTACAGGAGAAGAGGATGGTGGTTGTTGTGGTTGAAAGGTGGAACCAAACTGTGGTTTGGCACCTGGGGGCACATAGGCAGGGGGATTGGGTTTCCATGAGAGGTTAGGGTGATTCCTCCAATTTGAATTGCAGGTATTACTATACGGGTACTGGGTCATGGTGGCTCAGGGACATCTCTACTGCATTCGGCTGCTTCTTTCATCAAATCCTTCATTGATGGAGCACTCAGATCATGTTCTCCCCGATTACCTATGGGTTGGAAACTCGGTGGTTGTCACCACAGTTGTTTTCATCATCGCATGCACTTCATGGAGCCTTTTTCCTTCTAGCTCCTCCACCTTCCTAGCTAAGGTTGAAATCCTAGCTTTCATTTCCATTTCCTCTGTCAGTGCATACATCCCACCCCTAGGGTTGGCTAAAGGTCTCATTTTTTCCATATCTCTAGGGTTTGGCTCTTCCCAACCCTTAGAAGTTTCAGCCACATAATTTAAAAAATCCATGGCTTCATCAGGATGCTTGCTCAGAAAATCTCCCCCACACATGGTTTCCAATAACTGTTTCATGGCAGGAGACATACCACCATAGAAGTGGTTTACCAACATCCATGTATCAAACCCATGATGAGGGCATGCACTGATAGTCTCCATGAATCTCTCCCAGCACTGGTAGAACCTCTCACCATCTTGAGCTGCAAAGGTGTAAATTTGTCTCTTCAAATTGTTGGTCTTATGATCACTGAAGAACTTCTTCAAAATTCCGCCGCACTCTCCCCAGCTTCGATGGTTCCGGCCCCGTTGATTTGAGCCAAATCTTGGCCTTGTCCTTTAGGTCAATGGAAATGTGTCGCCTTAGCAAATCCATGTCAATCATGGCCTTCCTAAAGGTAGTGCAAACCTCCTCAAAATCCTCCTTATGTGTGTGTGTATGGATTTTCATTTTCCATACCATGATATGTGGGGAGTAGGGTATTCAATAAGGCCTCACTGCTACATCTTCTTCGCCAGGAGGTAATGATGCAGAAGGCACAGATTCGTGCCACGGTAGGGTGAGCGGAATCAATAAAATTTGTATCCGTAGTTCCTCCTACTGCCGTAGTCAAGCCACTCGTAGCATAAATGTCTGGTGGTCGAACATGTGGATGGGTTTTCTTCAGATAAAATGATTTGAATGAAATCAAAATCGGTGAATTAAATTTGGATTTTGGGTTTGGTTAAAAATCAGAAGTGGATGGTTTGTAACCGAAAATAAAATGAAGAAAAAATAAGAAAAAGAACTCCTTGAAGCAAAGGCCACCGAGCTTAAGATCCCAGCTAACCGAGAGGTCCCTGTGTTAATTTCCCTGCTATGACAAGCAACCTATAGTCCACGGCATAACCGATCTATGTTTAACTAGCAAACCTCACTCATGAAACAACTCCTATTTGAGTCAATACAGTAGTATGCGCTATGCGACCCTTTTACTGTTTGAAACTCTAACATTCAATAGCATCTCAGAGGCTCGTAAAGACCATCTAAAGAACCACAGTACTTCTCTCACTGAATATGCACTGGGTCCTAAAGCATGGAGAGTATTGGCTAAATCAATGACATTAAATACTATGCAACCCTAATTTGAGAAACCCTAACATATAAATATCATTTCAGAGGCTCGTAAAGACCATATAAAAAGAACTACTCGCATTTCAATCGAATATGCACTCGGGTCCTAAAGCATGGAGAGTATTGGCCAAAATAACATTCAATGCTATGCAACCCTCAGTTTGAAACCCTAACCCCTTAACCTACCTCGCTCAGAAGGGCAAACTAATGGATATTAGTGTATCTAAAGCCAGAACACACTAAACCCTAAAAGCTTGCCAAGTATTGGCCAAGGAAAGTAAATCAAAAGCTAAAAACCCAGAGTTGAAAATTTAGGGGACTAGGTAATGATAAAACCTGCTGCATGAAAAGGTGGGAACCACTGCCAATTTTAAGATCTCACCCCCAGCTGTTCTTTTACTTCAAGAAGGAAGTGGTTTTAGCCGCCATCCTCCAAGTTGTCGTCCTTTGAGGTGTTCGCAACCAAGAAAAGCGGAGAGAAAGATGAGAGAGAAGAGAGAAAACTGAAAGAAAATAAAAGTTGCTCCTCGAGATATTTATCGAAAGATTAAAGTTAGGTTACAAACTTATAAGGTGGCTTATAAACAACCCAAATGTGTGAAAAATACAAGAAGCCTAACAACTTGGCTAAGTTAAAGGACAAGAGAGTAATACACCAAAATTAGAAGTCGGTTGCATTAATTACAAAAAGATGATACAAGAATTTCGCTTAGGCACAAAAATTTCGCTTAGGTAGCGAAATCACCAAGAGATACGAATGCAAAATTTCGCCAGGCAAAGGGTGGATTTCTACTAGGTTAATAAATTTCGCTTAGCTATAAATTTATGTGAGTAGCGAAAATGTGTTTTTTCGCTAGGAACAGTGCTTTAGCAAAAATTTTTGGTCTAGCGAAAATTGCCAATTTCGCTGAAGCTGCGAAATTTTCGCTAAACCTGCGAAATGCAAAGGATCCCGCTGGCCATCGTCTCCATTGCTTCCTCGCATCCCGTATTTTTGCCCCCTCGGCTTCACTTTTCTTCTATTTTCTTCTCTTTCCTCTTAGTCTCTGATATATGATGTTGAGTTTGACTTGAATTCTTCATGCTTGGATCGATCAATATATGCATGATTAGCTCGCAAAACTCGCAAATTTGCCACAAAATGCGATCATTAGAATAATAGGACTCAATATGTAAATTGGGTTAATTACAACAATTAGTATACAAAAAGCGCTCAAAACCTATTAAAAATAGGGTTCAAAATAGCACTTTTTGGGCACTAATCACACCCCCCAACCTACACATTGCTAGTCCCTTAGCAATGAAAGAAAGAAAGAAAGAGCATACAAAAAGATAACAAAATTATGTGCACAAAAAGGTTGTAGTTCAAAAAGGTTGTGAAGAAGTAATGTCTAACCCTAAGTAAGAATCATCAATGCCGTGTCCAATAACTATCATGAGAGAATGAATGCCATACAAAATTGAGTATCAAAAGAGCTTCCTTCTCGATGACTCCTAAAAACTTCCACCAAAATCTAAGTGTTTGTTTATCACCAATAATAAATCGTCAACCGCACTCTCCCCCAACCCAGATACTACCACGACTCCAGCGTGCCAACCAACCTAAATAGATCAGACCCACCTCTTATTCCACAATTCTTTGTGTTGTAGGGTGCAATGTCGAGGAAACTACCCTCACCAAAGTCCATGTAACTGATCTACCGATGACTCCCAACCAATTCAAGGCTTGGGGCACCAAGTCATAAGGATCTTTCGACCACAAACCTTCAGTTTCAATTCTGACTCGAATGATTTCGAGACTAAAGACCTATAACTTTCTAAACTCCACCCATCCACCCATGTAATCGACACTAAGCCTACGACTCCCAACCTGAAGGCTTAGGCACCGGGCTTTAAAGGCTTTCGCCATACCCCTGACCGTGCTCGCCTCAAGGCAAAGCGTTGCAATATTTATTCTTTTTCTTTTCTTTTTCTTTTCCTTTTTCATTTCTTTTTCTTTTTCTTCTTTTTCTTTTTCCACAGGGGTCCTTAACCTATTAAAGGCGGTCAATGAAACTAGGGTAGGTTATGCAAATTAAGGGAGGGTGCACAGTTTTTCAGCCTATCATTGAAATCTAATGTGCTTTGTGTGTGGTTAGCTAAAGGTGGAAGAAAAAGGTCGAAATCAATAAGAATTCAACTAATCATTCACTCAACTAAGCATGGAACCAATCTAACAAAAAAATAGAATTGGACAAAGTTTCAATTTTTCAAACCACAGGTTAGGCAAAACCACAAAAAGTTTGGTTGCAAAAACGGGTCCAAATTTTGAAAAAGTAAGTTGTATGGTATAACAGCTTTATAAAAAGGGGACCCAGCAAGCCACTGAACATCACAAAATGGGCTTGCACAAATAATAACAAAGTATAATGCAAAATCCACTTCCTTTATCAATCCTCTCCCAACCCAAACATCTCGGTGTCCGAAATGGGGCTCGGAATGGAAAATTAGAGAAGGAAGTGTTACCTCCATGATAAGATGTGATCATTGCTGGATAGGAGACCTCACAAGCTTCCATCAACGACTCCATTCAATTCCGCTTGGGCTTCAAATAAACAAGTTAGGAGAAGAAAAGAGAGGAAAAAAAGTGACCAGTTGGACCGTTTTTTAAATTACACTTTCACAAAAAATTCAAAAATGTTCTTTCTGGCCATATTTGGATTCTAAACTCTTTAATCTTTCCAACGGTACCAAGAAGGCGAAACGGAGTCTCGATGAAAAGCAGTGAGCGAAACAAAATTGGAGGTCAAAACTGTGGGGATTTTCGCTAGGATTACGAAAATTTCGCTGGGATTGCGAAAATTTCGCAATCTTAGCGAAATTTTCAATTTTCTCTAGACACTGTTCTTAGCGAAATTTTGCATTTTGCTACTCACAAATTCTCGCTGTTAGCGAAATTTCGCTTAGCTAGCGTAAATTTTGCTCAATTTTTCGCTATATAGCGAATTTTCTCTTGATTTCACATAATTGCGAATTTTCGCAATTACTGCGAAAAGTTCTCACGCTTCTGGTTGTTGATTTCTTCATTCCGTGTTTCAAATTTGCATTTATGCTTCAAAATTCTGGTACACAAACCGCAAAAAATTAACACAAGAAAAATTAGGAAAGATTGCGTAAAAGCAAAAAATTAATTTAAAACATAAATTAACTAAAAATAAGATAAAACAAACAAGAAAATTAAACAAAAAGGGTGAGGGAAGCTAGAATGCCTATAGGTCCGGGTGCGTCTAAACCCGAACCCGCACCAACCAACCACTGTGCATGCAATGGAGGCGCTGCTATCTTTGATGTAGTGGCAAAGCTTGAGCAATGGCCACTAGTTCGATGTTCCTCGCGATGACATGCGTTGGGTCAGACTTAGTTGGAGCCGCAACAGTTTGCCGCGGTGTGTTGGTCAGGGTGAGTGTGTGAAGGTAGAATATATACTTGGTCATCTGAGGGAGCTACTGGCAGTGGGTATTTGGTGTCTTGGGCAGTGGCAGTGGTGTCCAAATCTATGGGGTTTGGTTGAATGACATTCTTTTTGGGCACTTCCACTGCTTTTGTTTTACTGCCCTCCTCGCCAACAAGGAAAATGATTTCTCTTGGTTCTCTCTTTAGAAAACAACATCACACATATCCGGTGATTCATCCAATCCCGCATAATTCAATAAAATCCTCTATAAGCTCCTGGTGTGGCTGTTGTTCACACTGCTCCTCTGCCATTATGTCACTTTGACAATCCTCCGTGACATTGTCAGCCGATCACCAGTCTCTTAAATTTAGCCCTCATGAGTTGTCCCATTTACGCCAAAATCAATGTTCAGCCCATCTAATCTTTTGGTCCAGGAATTCTCCCCGCATGGATTTTTTCACTAAATCAATGAATTTTTGTTCTATCACAAAGATCACCCACCGCTTGGTAAGGTCTAGAATCGCTGCTCACGGAGATTGGTCGATGGTCGAGGTCGAGACAAAGAAGCATACCGTGGATGGAGGAGGTGGATAAGTTGAGGGAACACTATAGACAAAAAGTACTCATCCATTGGTCTCTATAGTCCCTCATAGACCTATTTGGATTTGGATTTCTCCCCAAGGGTTGCTGATTTTGCCATGCAAGGTTCCTATAGTCCCTCATTGTCATGTAAGCTCTAGGGTTACCCTCCTGACTGTATTGCTCTTCATATGGGGGTTCCATTTTCTCTCAATCTCGCACTAACGGAAATGCAATCTTGCAGTAGAAATAGGGCCACACAAAAACAACACAGAAACGATCCTGCAAAACAGCTTCTTTTTTTTTTTTTTTTTTTTTTATGAAAGAAAAAGAAAATGACAAGAAATATAAAAGCACCACCAAAGATTGTGATAAGGATCACAAGTGTTCCATACCAATGACTCACTAAGGCACCATCCCCTAAGAACGGCGCCATTTGATCTTCAGGCTACCAGAGGGGTGAGCGAAATCAACAAAATTTGTATCCGTAGTTCTCCTAACGCCGTAGTCGCTACTCCGCAGCGATAGCGGTCTGTGTGGTCGAACACGTGGACGTGGTTTTTCTTCGTACAAATGATTTGAATGAAATCAAAACTGGTGAATTAAATTTTGGATTTTGGGGTTTGGTTAAAAACAGGAAGTGGATGGTTTGGTAACCGAAAAATAAAATGAAGAAAAATAAGAAAAAGAACTCCTTGAAGCAAGCAATAACGAGTTTAAGATCCTAGGCTAATCGAGAGGTTCCAGTTAATTTCCTCGTTATGACATGCAACCTATAGTCCACGGCATAACGGACCTGTTTAACTAGCAAACCTCACCTATGAAAACAACTCCTATTTGAGTCAATACAGGTAGTATGCAGTTATGGCCCTTTTACTGTTTGAAACTCTAACATTCAATAGCATCTCGTAGGCTCAGAAAAGACATCTAAAGAACCACGTGATTTCTCTCTCATCGAATATGCAAATCTGGTTCTAAAGCATGGGAGAGTATTGGCTAAATCAATGACATTAAATACTATGCAACCCTAATTTGAGAAACCCTAACATATAAATATCATTTCGTAGGCTCAGAAGACTATATAAAGAACCACTGCGATTTCTCACCGAATATGCACTGGTCCTAAAGCATGGAGAGTATCGCCAAAATAACATTCAATGCTATGCAACCCTCATGAAACCCTAACCCTTAACCTACCCCTGGCTCAGAAGGGCAACTAATGGATATTGTAGTGTATCTAAAGCCAAGAATACACTAAACCCTAAAAGCTTGCCAAGCATTGCCAAGGAAAGTAAATCGTGCTAAAAACCTAGGTTGAAAATTTGTGTGGACCAAATGACAAACCTCACGCATGAAAAGCAGGGGAACCACCAGCAGCCTTAAGATCTCACCCCCAACAGCCTTTTACTTCAAGAAGGAAGTGGTTTTAGCCGCTCATCCTCCAAGTTGTCATCCTTGGAGGGTGTTTGGCAACCAAGAAAGGGAGAGAAAGAGGAGAGAGAAGAGAGAAAACTGGAAAGAAAATAAAAGCTGCTCGAGATATTTACTGAAAGATTAAAGTTAGGGTTACAAACTTATAAGGTGGCTTATATAGCCAACCCAAATGTGTGAAAATACAAGAAAGCTCTAACAACTCGTTGCTAAAGGACAAGAGAGTAATACACCAAAATTGGAAGTCGGTCGCATTAATTACAAAAAAGGACGACAAGGCAAGAATTTCGCTTAGGCAGACAAAATTTCGCTAGGTAGCGAACCACTCAAGAGATAGAGAAAATGCAAAATTTCGCTAGGCAAAGCAGGATTTCACATAACGAAATTTCGCTAGCTTAGCGAAATTTCTGTGAGTAGCGAAAATGTGTTTTTTCGCTAGGAACAAAGGTTTCTAATAGTGGGCTCGTCTAAATAAAATCGCCAATTTCGCCGGGTCGGGAAATTTTCGCTAAACCTGCGAAATGCAAAGGGATCCTGCGGCTACTGTTCCATTGCTTCCTGCATCCTGCATTTTGCTCCCTGCTTCACTTTTCTTCTATTTTCTTCTCTTTCCTCTTAGTCTCCGACATATGATGTTGAGTTTGACTCTCGTCTTCATGTTTGGATCGACCTCAACAATATATGTGCATGATTAGCTCAAGTAAAACTCTGCGAAAATTTGCCACAAATGCGATCATTAGAACATTAGGGACCTTAATATGTAAACGGTTAATTATAAATACTAGTACACAAAAGCGCCTCAAACCTATTAAAATAGGGTTCAAAAAATAGCACACCTTTGGGCACTAATCGCAGCACTAACTCTAGGAGGGTGGATATGGTCCTCATCGACCTATAAGCTATCGGATTCACTGCAATTGGCCGACTGGCCGCTCCTCGTAGGGGATCCATTTGGTCTATTGGCACACTGATTCCACTGCCTTGTTCAATTGGTGCTCTAATTCTTTGCATTCTACTCCGATGTCTCTTCCCGCTGGTGTACAAACACTCCGTTACTAATAACCGAGACACAAGAAATAGCACAAACAACTTGCAAAAAGGGTTAAGGTTAGCTAAAAAAACCGATCAGATGAAAAACAAAAACACGCTTATCAAGTAGCGATGAACACTTGCGCCATAAAGAATCGATTCAAAAAGGGTTAAAAAGGTCACCTTCACGTGTGATGTTGATCACAAGTACACTTCAACTTATCAAACGTAGCTCGCACCATCCGCAACGGCGCCATTTGATTCGTACACGGTAGGGTGAGCTTTAATCAACAAAATTTGTTTCCTATATTCCTCCCATCACAGAGTCAAGCCACGCAAAGATAGTAGTCTAGGTCGAACACGAGGATGGGTTTTCATCCTGTGAATGACTCTCACAGATCAAGAGCAAAATGGCGAGGCTTTTTATTTGGATTTTTGGATTGTTTCAAAAACAAGGTGAGTTGTTTGATCAACGATCAATTGTAAAATTGAAAGTGGAGGTGAAAAGGGTAACTTTGAAGATTTAGGTCACTAACTTATAACATGTGGCAAACAAGTGTCCTCGGGTTTCATCCTCGGTGATTATGACAAGCAACCTATAGTCCAAGCCATAACCGGATCTTTGTTTAACTAGCAAACCAACCCTAGAATCACTCCTATTTGAGTTAACATAGGTAACATGCATCTATAGCCCTTTTTAGTTTGAAACCCTAACATTCAACATCATTTCAGTGGCTCGTAAAGGCCATCTAAAGAACCACAGTACATCTAGCAATAAGTATGCACCGATCCTAGCACAGGTATTGGCCAAAGTAATAACATTAAATGATATTCAACCCTAGTTTGAAGATGGAGTCATAAATACAAAGACATGTAGCATTTAACACATGAGGATTAACTCGCAACCGCCCCACAACCAAGCTAGCTACCCTCCTCTTCAAAGAAAAGGGCTTAGCCAAGCATCTCGAGTCAGGTCATCCTCGCAAGAGGGTTGTTCGTAGCCTAGGAAAATAAGGGAAAGAGGAGAGAGAAGAGAGAAAACAAAACCCCTAAATGAAAGCCAAAGGGAGATATTTACATAAATGAAAATGTGCCAAAGATTGCTTTTTTTTTTACACCAGGTGGTCAGCTATATAGCCACCTAACGATTTAAAATACAAGAGTGTCTTAACATTTCGCGCTTTCTAATACGTTGACAAGGAGGTAATACACCAAAATGAAGCTCTGCTGGCATTAATTACAAAAGTATGACAGGCGTGAGATTTCAAGAAGTGCACAATTTCGCTTGGTAGCTAAAATTTCGCTTAGCTAGCGAATTAGACAGAGATAAATAAATTTAGAATTTCGCTAGTGAATCGGCAATTCTCATGATAGCGAAATTTCGCTAGCTTAGCGAAATTTTTAAGAGATAGCGAAAGTGTGTAATTTCCATTTAGAACAAGCAGATAGCTTAAATTTTGAAGCCCATTTAAATTTCTCATTTGCTAGGATTGCGAAATTTTCACAATCCCAGCGAAATTTTCGCAATCTGAGCAAAATTTCCCCGGAATTGCCGCCTTTCACGTATCGCTTCATCGTTCCTCTATCGTATCCATTATCACTTTGCCTTCATTCCTTCATTGAATCTTGGTATGTTTGAAGGCTGATAAATGGGTTCAATCTTCATGGTTAAGCATATATCTCGATATTGAACTCTCATACGCAAAACCGCAAACAACCAAAATAACTCCTAAACATAAGTGATACTAAGAAGACCTCGAATACTTCACGAGTGCTTAAAACACTCGCATTATACTACTACCTTGCATTTTCATGTTGATTTGGCATTATTTATATAATTTTAGTGTTAGATTCCTTATTTAGTTTTTTGTTTTGGAATACGTGCATGATGAGGCTAAAAGAACAACTTCGAAGCTATTGAGAAAAATGAGGAGCATGCAAGGAAGTCATCGCCATCGCCGCGACGCCGCCTCAAAATCTGCATCTCATCATTAAATACGAGGGGGCTCGGATTTGGGGGATCGAAGAACGTACGGCCAAAGATACGGAATTGGAGAACTCCGCAAATACGTACTTCAAGGATCTCTCGACTTTGTATTGGTTTTTTGATTGGCTATTATTGTTCGAATATTTTTGATCATACGAGGATGTTCTTCACATTACATATTTTATTTCTTTCCTTCATGATGCTCTAAACTTATTTCTAGGTTACATCAAACCCCGTCGCTGCATAATGGATTGGGGAATTTAACTCCTTCATGTTATTCACTTGTTCTTAATTTGTCATATCTACTCTATACCGCATTTCAATTATAAGGATAACGTCTCGCCAATGTTAGCATAAATACACCGAGATCCGAGATCTCGAGAGACGAGGGTATTCAGTGATCTCGGGTAGAGTAGTTTTAGCCATTCGTTAATAGAGATATTCCGAACTCGAAGGTGGTATTTGGGGAGCTAGAGCATTTAAGCATTTCGAATACCAGTCGAGATAGATATACTGACCTATTCACGAGATAAGATAAAGGATATACCTCGAGAGAGATATCTCGTAGGCAAGATCACCTCACCAATTGACATATTACTTAATAGATTGAATAACAACATCTTTAGTAAAGTAATCCATTGAACGCGATAGGGGGATTTAACCTCAGGCGCCAACACCACCAATTCACTAGAATCAATGGGTTTAGTTACGCTTTAATTAAGTTTTACTCTAAAAACCTTCATTCGTATATTGTCTCGAAAAGCGCAACTCTCAGATTCAATTTACCTTCGTGGATCGATATCCGTACATTAAGTACACTATATTACTTGGGGCTACGCGTGCACTTGCGCATTTAGGCATTCAAATTATACACCGCGTTTTCGGCCTGTCAACTTCAATTGGCCTTATTGACATGATTAGTGCGCAAAAAACACTCAAAACCTATATGATATAGGGCTCAAAATAGCACTTTTTGGGTACTAATCATAGAGCGACTTTCCTTCTTGTCCCGACGAATTCCGACGGTCGGACGTCAGAAATCTAGAGAGAAGGATATTCTCTAAAAACCAAACAAATCGGCTAACGTGATCTAATTCTTTGCTTCACGCTTCCTTTTCTTTCTTAAGGTAGGAGACGGTCCTATTCACTATTTTCATCCTTAGTGTCCACTTGTGTATTTCACGTCTCCATGTCTAAGTATACTCCGTATCCAAATTTCATGTGGTGGATTGGGGACAGATTGAGGTTGACACTGATGGGACCTTCGAGGAGGAACCAGTGTGCATTTTGGATAACCGTAATCAGGTTTTGCGACGCAAGATCGTGAGGCTAGTGAGGGTGCTATGGCGGCACTATGGAGTGGAGGAGTCAACGTGGGAGCGCGAGGACACGATGCGGGCCACCTATCCCTTCTTGTTTGGGGTGGATGAAGGTACTGGGTTTAGCTGCTAATATTTAAATGAGTTTACATGCATGGTGTAGTGCACATTGCATATGCATGTGAGTGATTGTGATGGTCCAGAATTTCGAGACGAAATTCCTTTTAAGGAGGGGAGAATGTAAGACCCGAGAAAATTCCAATTTCTGGAAAAATGGCAAAATCGTAATTTCGGTCAAAACCCGAAATTTTTCTAGATCTCGGATGACGAAACGACCGTTGAATCGCTCAAATCTAGCCAATGCTGAATTTCTCGTCAATTCAGATGTTTAATTTACATCGCTTTTGAGGCACGAAAGTATCGAAAAGCCGTAAAACGAAATTTGATTTGACAAAAGTCACATATAGCATGTCCTCATGTGACACATGTTTCATGAGTAGAGATATGATGGAAGCGGACGGCCGAGATTGTGCCACGTGTCAAAATCCAAGCAAATGGGGCATGGATGGCATTTTGGAATTTCTTAATGATAATTGGACAAAAGTCCAAATAGTGTCATCTCCTACAATTAAAGGGGAGAAGAAAACGTGAGGGAGGAGAAGGACTTCCAGTAGCTTAGGTTTTGGTTTTTAGTGAGAGGGAGTGTGACTTCTCTCTAGGTTTCTGGGCGATCCGACTGTCGGAATTCGTCGGGACAAGAAGGAAAGCGGTTCTACGCAGCGAGGGCTTCGTGTGGGTACTCAGGTTTTGAGGAGTTTCGACAAACTCCGTGAGGTAGGGGTTTCATCCTACTTGAAGTTACACTTTGTTTAAGTGTTTTGTGGATGTTTCGGTTGGTTTGAGGCCTTGAACAGTTGTTTGATCGGTCCCAAAACTTGGGACCGAATTGTGGGAATTTTTAGAGCTCGTTTTGGACAGTCCGTGACAGTGCACGGACTGTTTGGGCTGCTTGGGTTGTGCTTTGTGCTATAAATCATGTGTTGGTTTGTATGAGGCCGGAAATGGCCATGAAATTCGGGTTCACAAAGTGAACCGATGATTGGATGATTGGCCGTGAACAGTAACCCGAGGGTTTCACTGTTCACGTGAATAGTGTTCATGAAATATTTTTGTGAAATAATGTGTTTGGTTGAGTAATTCAAATCGAATTGCTCGTAGTTGTAAATTAGCCCATGTGAGCTAATTTTGGTGAAATTGATGATGAATGTGCATAATATGTTTTATGTGCTTAGCTTATGTAAATATATGCATGATGATATATTTGCATGTGTGATATGAATTGTGTTGAAATGCATAGCGATTTCATATGCACGGGGTAAATTTAGGAATTAGGTGTGAGCCCATGATATGGATTTTTCTCGAAAACGAACATGGTTGGGTAAAAGGAATTTCACAGATAGCTTCCGAGATCGGGGCTGGGAGACGGTCCAACACCATTTCCTGGATGAGGACCATGACTGCTTCTCGTAAGGTTCTCCAACACATTCGCCGGAGGGTAGTCCCATATTTTTACCGACATTCAGAGCATTTTCAATAACAATGTATTTTGATTTGAAAATGATTATTTTTTCACATGGCTTAGGTGCGTGAGGAGCCGTGGTGGAGGAATTTGTGACATGGATGGCATGTAGACATTCAAGTAGGATCACGATTTGCTTGAATGTGTGTTTACATTGGATCATTGCATATACACTTAGGTGGGGGAGTAACTCATTTAGGTGATCTGCACTATTAAATAGCTCACTCCTGTCGAGGGAATATATTATTTCCAGGTACAGGAGCGTGATGAAAGTAGACGGCTCATCTTAGAGGCCGATTTTAAAGAAAGTTAAGCAGTTTTAATGGTTCTATGATGTATGACACGGGACATTAGGAATCTAGAATTTTAATATATGTTTGAAATAAGAGTGAATTATTAACCCTTTGAGCTATGGTATATAGTTACGTATATTGATGAGTATTGTTGTATGGGCCCAAGTACGTTTTACTCATGTATATGTCTGATGTTGATGTTGGGACAGTGGTTCTTGGTAGAGCCCCCGTGACAAAGGAGACTTCGCCTGATTTTCGTGAATAGGCGCTTCAAGCTACCCGACATTCATGAGTATTCTCATGGGTTAACGGTTGTCAACGGACCCCCTGACTGGGGGGCGCGTAAAGGGTTTTATTTGTTGGTGTCGGGTTTCATTTATCGCTACTAAAACAAAAAGATTGTTTCGGGCGAATTAATCGTACTCAGGGCCCGTTTGGGCGTTGCTTAGAAGTGTTTATAGGCCTAAAAAACACTTTTGCGCTTTTGGAGAAAAAAAAGGGTGTGTTTGGTAAAATTATGAAAAAACGTTTTTTGAAATCCCAAAAAAACACTTAGAGTTTTTTTTTTTGAGAAGTACTTGAGAGGTGTTTTTAAAAAAAAACACTTTAATTTTTTTTTTAATATTCCGATAATATCTTCCTTTTAAAAATCAAATTATATTTTTATAAATTATCTAATTACTTTTTCTTCCTCTATTACATTCCTTTTAAAAATCTAATTATATTTTCTTAATATATTATCTAATCATATGTTAATTTATAAATATCTTCCTTTAAAATCTAATTATATTTTCTTAAAATATCTAATAATCATAAAAATAGTTATTTTAGGTTTTATTAATATAAATTTTTATGTTAATTTATATATTTTGTAATAATTTTTTATTTATTACAATATCCTATTTTTATAACTAAACATTTAATGTCATTTTTAGTAATTTTAATGATATAAAAGTGTTTTTACACTTATGCGACATGTTAAAAAAAACTTCTATAAAATTACTAAAAATTTGTAATAAAAACATTTGTAATAAAAGTGCTGCCAAGAAAAGCGTTTTGGCTAGAAGCGCTGTTACAAGAAGCAGTGCCAAAGTGGCCCTTAATTTGTTTTTTTTAATTAATCTCTTTTTTTTTTCATATCCTTTATTTGTTTCTAGTGAAATGGTAAATACTTAATTGTTTGTTAGAGGCGTATCTGGGTCTGCATTGTGTTCTATAGGCACCAGAGAAATGTTTATTAACATTATAGAATATGAAACTATAAGGAGGCAATGAGTAAATCTGTAAATGGATTCATCAACACACTGTTGTTTGCATGATGCATTTTTCATTTTCCAGTATTATATGTGTTGATTAGTGTCATTAGGATGCCTTTGACTGCTTAATATTGTGTAATAATTTGAGAATAGAAGTTTTTGCTACTGAACAATTAATGAGAGGGAATTCGAAGTGTTGCATCCTGTTAAGGATTAGTTTCCTAACTACGAGGAATCCTTTCTTTTCTTTTCTCTCTAGTCTCCTAGACTCTAATTTTGTTTCATTTCTTTGATCTAGCACTTAGAGTATAAATATGTATGTTCCCTCACTTTGTTAATGAATGAAAATCAGAGAGTTATTTTTCTCTTCTCATGGTATCAGAGCCACTTTTTCAGCCATTTTTCTATCTTATTGATTGGCCCTCTTTTTCCGTAGCCCCTTTTTTCGGCAACATCTTTCCTAATCTCTCTCACGATCTTTCCCCGCGGGGCCTCGACGACCCTCTCCCGTCGACCGACTTCTCTCGCTGGCCTTCTCCGCGCACCTCTCGACTCGACCCCTCCCGTAGACCTCTCCGACAAACCTTTTCCAATGGACCTTCTCCAACGGACCTTCTCCGACAGACCTTCTTCCGCAGACCTTCTCCTACGTCACCTCTCAGACTTTCTCCTCCGACGGACCTCCCACTTCCTCCCGCGTGACCTTCTCCCGCCTTCTCTCCCGTTGCACCTCTCCGACGGATCTTCTCCCTCGGACCTTCTCACGCGTACTTTCTCCGATGGACCTTCTTCGACAGACTTTATCCAGCGGACCTTCTCCGGCGGCCATTCTCTATCAAACCTTTTTTTCCGACGACTTTTCGGCAGTCTACTTGCAGGCCCTCTTTTGGTCACATCAATTTTCCGTGTAGTCAATTCTAGCAATACATCTTATGGTCATGTCTCACTCTGGTCACATCAACTCGTGTCCTGTATTCAATTCCGACGACTTTTCCATCGACCTCAGATCTACCCATCGGATTAAATACATGTCTAACAAGTTTGATGCATTACGATTAAGCACATATGTAATCAATTTTACCTACATGCTCAAGCTTGAGGGGGAGTGTTAAAGATTAGTTTCCTAATCCATTTAGGAATCCTTTCTTTCTTTCCTTTTCTCTCTAGTCTCCTAATTAGACTCTTATTTTGTTTCCTTTCTTTGTTCTAGCACTTAGAGTATAAATATGTATGTTCCCTCACTTTGTTAATGAATGAAAAATCAAAGATTTATTTTTCTCTTCACACATCCTTAATCCCTTATTTGAATTGACTTCGATAGGTGTCATATCCAGTTCTCCATCGTGTGACTCTGTATGGACACACTCACACACACCATCACTATTTAAAATCCACCGCCACAAAGACTTACCACCATGGTGTTCCGCGACCTCCTTGACATGACTGGAAATTGCTATATTTGGGGGGCACTTTCCTATCGATTTATGACCTCCCTTTCCATGACTGGGAAAGGAAGGGGGTCTCCCTATTTAAGGCAAAGAGAGTGCAAGATGTATTTTTTTGATCGATAAGAAAAGAAGTATATTGAAGAAGAGACGCTAAAGTAGCAGCCCAAAAGGTATAAAGAGAAATACCTTAACCCCATACAAAAAAACAACATCAACAAAGGAGAAGGTACACAAAATTAACCCCCTCAAATAGCAGCCAATCAATAAATTGAACCAAGGTCATTGGACCATCCTCTATAGACAATTTAGTCTTTCACCAAAGGATTTGGCAAAAAAGAAAACATAGTTTTGTATAGGCAAGACTTCATCCCTAAAAACAATGTTGTTCCTTGCCTTCCAAACCATCCAAAAGATACACAAAGTCCTACTTTCAATACTATCCTCCGACCCTTTCTTACAAAAGATCCCTTTCACCCCAAAAGGGTACCTTCTAGATTTGGTGCACAGAGAAGCGTAATATGATTTTACATTGAAAAAAGAGAGCAAAATGTAGAAGATATCTTGGCTTTGAAATAGGGTAGGGAGGGGTTTTTTTCAGTGTAAAGTCATACTACGGTTCTTTGTGCACCAAATCTAGAGTGAAGTTCCTTTAAGGTAGTTCGAGGAAGATCTCATGCACATTTAAGATCTCTCATTCTTTCACCTAGTAAGTAGCTTGAGAAGATTTCAACCATTGACATGTTTATAAAGAGGGGGTAATTGACATGTTGATAAAGAGGGAGTAATCAACCATTGACATTCAAGGCCCTTCTTGGTAAATGGAGTTGTGAAAGAAAGGGAAGCTCTTTGGAATCAAATTATAAGAGGAAAGTATGGGGAGGGACAAGGGAGATGGTGCACAAAAGAGGTGAGGGCTGATTATGGGGTAGGAGTTTGGAAAGCTATTAGAAAAGAGTGGAATTGGGTGGCTGATAAAATTTCCTTTGTTGTAGGTGAGGGGAATAGGGTTCTCTTTTAGAAAGATAAGTGGTGTAGGTCGGCACCATTGTGTGAGAAATACCCTAATCTTTTTACTATTTCAGCCAATAAGAATGCTTATCAAAAAAGAGTGCATCGATCAAGAAAGCTTAGAGTTTGGATGAGGGAAGGGGTGTTGGAATCCTTTGTTCTCAAGATCGTTCAATGATTGGGATCTAGAAGAGGTGATTATCTTTTGCCTTAGTAAGGAGAAAGTGCAAACAAGAGTTGAGGATAAGGTGCTTTGGAATGAGGAGAAAGATGGGTTGTTTTCTGTAAAATCTTTGGTGCTGGTTCCGCATGTCTACTTGCCTGCTAACACTATTTGGCATCCAAAGTTACAACCTAGCATTTGTTTCTTTGCGTGGGAAGCTACATGGGGAAAAGTTATAACCCTTGATCAATTGAAAATGAGGGGAAGGCTTTTGGCTAATTGGTGCTTTTTTGTGTAGAAGTCAGGAAGAAACCATAGATCATATCCTTCTTCACCGTGTCACAACAAGAGCTTTATGGGACCTGTTTCTTTTTTTTTTCTTTTTTTTTCGGGGGGGAGTTCGTCAGGGTATTCACACAATCGGTCAAGCAACCTGGAAGGTCTGTAGGTAAAATAGAAAGGAGGTTTGGATAGTCGATCCTTTATGCCTCATGGATCAGGAAAGGTGAGAAACAAGATTGTTTTTGAAGATTTGGAGCTATCCATTCAAAAACTGAAGAGCTCTTTTGTTTACAATCTTTGGTCGGAGGCTAAAATGTGTGGTTAAATGATATCCCAGGAACTCTTGTGGAGTTCATAGGTTGGCTGAATTCTCGATGAAGTTGTGTTGCTGCTCAGTTTCTCCTGCCATTTGCTAGTAGGGAGGGTTTTGGGGGCTGCCTGGTTTTGCAGGCTGTCTTTTTTGTGTGTTTCTTTTTGGGTCTGTTCGATTTTTTTTTTGCTTTGTTGTGCTGTGTGCAGTGGGGTCAGGTTGTTATTTTGTACTCTCTTGAGTCACCATTTTGGTGGCTCTTTATCGAATATACATCTTTTCTTTTACCTATAAAAATAAAAGGTTAATATATGTAATTTATAAAAAAAGAGAAGATGATTCTACTGCCCATATCTTGATTCAAAGTGATAGAACAAAAGTTTATGGATGTTTTTCCTAGCAATCTTTGGTCTGAAATGAGTATTTCTAGCAACTATGAGAAATTTTCATCTGGAGTGAAAGTTTAAGTGATTGGATGAAAAGAGATGCTTGCATGTTTGGCAGATGGCTCCCCTATGTTTGTTTTGGTGCATTTGAAGATATTGTAATAATCTAATCTTCTTTGGTTGGAGACCAAGTTGTCTATAGTAGGGGGAGCTTCGACCTTAGTTGGATTTATTGATTGGATGGGTTGTAAGTGAGGTTGGGGATTCTTTTTGTATATCCTAGCTGTTTTGTGCAATTTTTTGTGAGACTTGTTTCTCTCTTGTTTTGTATTTTCCAAGTTGCTACTTTAGCGCCTTTCTAATACACTTGCTTTTACTTATTAAAAAAAAGCAATAATCTAATCTTTAATTGTGAAGGCTAGCTCCTAGATTAGAGGTTAGGAAAGAACCTCCTTAGAGCCCTCTTGGAGTGGACAAACAATTCACTAGATGTGGGAATTTTGCTGATTCTTGACTTTTTATGTAGTCTTAGCTACATGTAGCTGTTGTTTATTTATTTGTGTTTATTCTTGGTTGTTACTGTTTGTGTTTTCTATGTTTGGTATTTTGTTTAGTTCTTGAATGCCTAGGGTTTGTTGCTTGGCGCTGTGGTAATAGACTTGCTCTGTTTGCATCTTCCTCCACTAACTCCCCCCCACCAAAAAAAAAAAAGGTCTGTGGGTGTTTGCTTTTTATTAGGAATTTCAGTTTGCTTTTGAATGTATACTTGTTACAAAAGCATGTTACTGCATGTGTACTTGGCTATGCCTTTTGCTACTATTCTTTAATATTATTGCTAATATACCTATCAAAAAAATATTACAAGAGCATGTTTATGATGGTAGACTATTTTTTTTTTTTTTTTGGATGGTAGACCAATGTGAAAAGAATAAATACAGATAAACATTTGACTCTAGATGCTTGTGTCAAAAAGTAGAGCTTTTTTCCAACATGCAAAATTTCAAACTCCAATTGGAAGCTGTTGCTTTTTGAAAAATAAAGCAATCCCACATCGGTTAGATGTGGGATTTGCTCCATCCTTCCCTCCTATAAAAGGGGGATCCCCATCTATTATAAATCACACCTCTTCCCACCTACTTAAGTCTATTTGTAGTATTACCCAATTGTTTTGGGTATTTACTTTTTGCCTCAATTTCTTAGGAAATTGATTTGTGGTCTTAAGTTTGTATTTTCTCTTTCATTAGTGGAGTTGTCACGACGCCTCGAGGACGTAGGCTGGCTGCCTAAACTCTCATAAATTTATGGTGTTCTTTATTTGGTATTATTTTCTGCTTTAGCTGTCATTATTTTGTATCAGAGTTTTATCGGGTATTTCCGTTGAAAGTTACTATTCATGATTGGAGTACTATAGTAACATTTGTTAATTTGGGGAAAACTAACCCGGATTTTCCCAATTGGTATCAGAGCCAGGTTGTGCTGAGTATGCTCTGTGGTTGCAGTGTTATTTGATCTTCCACATCAGAAAAGGTTCCTTTGGGTTTTTTTGGCATTTTTTGCTTCTATAGTTTCCGAAAAGTATGCTCAGGTTGCAGCTTTGTTTGATCTTCCACATCAAAAAAGACTATCGAGATATTGACATTCGGGCAAGGATAGCTATTTGTTGTAGAAATTTCGGGACCGGTCCAGCAGCACCATCAACCTCTACACCGAAAGGATTCTCACTGGAAGATCAATGGTGATCAATAATTAAATTTGATGTGAGAAACTTGATGGCACCAACAAATTGGCATGTACAAGCAGGAGGTGCAGTGTGATGTTCTTTCCAACAGAGCTTGATGTTGCACTAGAAGAAAGCACTTAAGATGCTTGACAGAAAGATTGGACAAGAATCAATCGTTTAGCATGTGGTATGATTCGATTGTGTCTCTCCAAGGAGCTGAAATATCCATTTATAAGAGAGACGTCTGCAAGAAAGTTGTGGAAGGAGATGGAAGACAAGTTCATGAAGAAGAGCACAGAGAACAAGCTCTATACGAGAACGAAGTTGTACCGCTTCCAAAAGATAAACTGTATTCACTATGAATGATCACATCACCGCATTTGATTCATTAGTAACCGATGATGAATTTAGATGAGAAAGTAAGTGATGTTGATAAGGCTTTCATATTGTTAGCTTCCCTTCCTGATGAATATGAACATCTTATTGTTAGTATGTTGATTGGGAAGGAAACAATAACCTTTAAAGAAGTAACTACTACTCTGTATTCTAATGAGATCATAAAAAAGAATAAATTAGAACACAAGAGCCTCACCAGGAAGCCCACACCGTTCGAGATCGAATCAAAGCCGAAACCAGTGGAGAAGGGAAGATCTCGCCAAAGTAAACTTGCAAAAGATGAATGTTCCTTTTGTCACGAAAAAGGGCATCGTAAAGAAAGACTATCCGGGTTGTATAAAAAAAAAGCAAAAAGGGTATTTTGAAGCATGTGGTCAAGATGATAAGTCGATTTTCACCGGTTTAAAAAGTGTGTCATCGCTGGATTCAGTATTGATGAATGGTTGTGTGATTCACCGCTTCATTCCATATGTGTTTAAGAAAGGAGTGGTTCTTCAACTTACGTAACTTCACGGGTGGTGTCGCCCATCCGCGTATAATCAACTCGGCAAGGTAGCTGGATCCGCTTCAATCGCCTTGAAGACCGCGATGGGTCGAATTAGGTGTTGGATGTGTTCTATACATTCCGCTTGAAAAGAATCTCATTTCTTTGGGAAGGGAACCCCTGGAGTCAAAAGGTCACTGATTATTCTGCGTAATGGGATTCAAAGTTGTTTCAGGAGCACTTATGGTGATGAAAGGTATCAGGAGAAACAACTTGTACCTTTATCAAGGCGTACAACAAAGGAATAGCAGCAGACGGAGGCGCATTGGTGCGAAGCAGATGTCCAGCAAAAAAAAGTTATGGTATATGAGACTTTGACATGCGAGAGAAATCTTTGCAAACGTCATTATGCAAGGATTATTTCAAAGGTAAAAGACTGAAGCTGAATTTTTTCGAGCAATGTTATGGGAAAGCAAAAAAGAGGTGAAGTTCACACTGAACTCACATCAAGGTATATTTGATTATATTCACATAAACGTATGGGGATCTAAATCTCAAGACGGCTTCCTCGGGAGGTAAACATTACTCGTTGTTACTTCATGGATGACTCTTCCAAAAGCTCAGGTATACGCCCCGAAATCCAAAGATGAGGTGTTTGAAACATTTCTTATATGGAAGAAAATGGGTGGAGAAACTAAACAGTGGAGGAAGTGGACAGTAATTCCGATCCGACAATGGTACGCACATCGAACAGGATCAATTTTCCTATTTCTATTAGCTGAAGGCATATCTCTAAGACTTTGGCTGTTAGAGATACACCGCAGTTAACGGGTGCGCTAACGCATGAATAGAACCTTGTCGAGAAAGTCTTATGTTGTCCGCTACCGGTTCCCGGGGCAAATCAGCCTCCGGGCCGAGGTCAAGGTGTATGCAAGTCATCCTCATTAACCGTCTACCATCACCGTGACTAAATGGCAAGACACTGGAGGTATGGTTTGGAAAACTCAAATGATTATGATACTTTACGTGTGTTCGTCTCCACCGCTATTATCATGTAAAGGAATCTGTTGGATCCAAGGCCAAAAAGGCATTGTTTATGGAGTTACTCCTGCAAGCTATGGATATCACTATGTAAGTGTCTATCTTCTCAAGAAAATTATTTCACAGTGGATGTTACTTTTGGATGAATCCCATGTCAAGAAGGTACAACAGATGGTAAAGCCCAGAACACTTTTAGCAGCCAGAGGAAGACCAGGAGGGTACCTTAAATGAGTTTAGACGACTTCACTATACTACCAAGACTGTAAGAGATGATCATGAAGCGTATGTCGGAGGAGGGAAGAGAGCCAAACTAAGAACCTCGAAGAAAGAATGTGGATTTACAATTGCCATCAAGGCCAAGAAGAGAGATTAGAAAACCTACTGCTGAAGATAAGGAAGTATGCATTTCAAGTGGTAGTTTATTATGCGCAAAGGTATAAGGCCCGACATTTCACACGCATTGGACTCCGTGAGCAAGTAAGCATACATAACTCGAAAAGAATATCAAAAGTAAGTAAAGTGAAATGATTCTAAGGCATATCTTAAAACCTGGGATGTTGGTTTGATATTTAAGAAGGATGATGAATACACATTTGAGTAATAATTATGCAGAATCTGAAGTGACATCCAAATCACAATTTACCCACATTCTAAGATAAGGATAAAATTTCAATCTTCATGTTGGGGACTCATGCGGTGTCTTTCGGTTCCAAACATAAGTGTACGAGGATTTATGTCCGGAAGTCAATATGAAGTACCATATGGCGAACAATTGATGAAGTCTCAGGAACTCTTACTGAGGTTAGAAAAGCACCGAGGATCAGTGTACCGGTACATCAAGTATGTATATGAATTTTACCTTCCCGGCTCAAAGAAGTGGCGATTAGGCGAAGTGTAAATTTTGATTAGGAAATCGGCGTTGAGGTATCTGGTACCATTCAAAATACCCGATACACATGTATGAAATGCGGGAATGGACGAGAATTGTAGTCTGCGAGGGCATGCTTGTCAATCATCCTTGAGCACGAGATGGTATTGGAAAGGAGTATAAAGGCAGAAGATAGAGGGGGAGAGCGGGTTTTTGACTTCTAGGGTTAGGTTTTCATAGAAGAGGAGTTTCTCTCCATTGTTTTGGGATTGAATTCCTAGAGATCGGACCAGAGACTCTTTCATTTTGGTGTTTTTACCATTCAAGCACTTGTAATCTTTCGGCGGGAAACGGAGTTGGTTTGTTTTCCATTATAGTATTTCACATTTCACATTCCTAGATTTTATCTTAGAATTCGATTTTCTATTGTTTTATGATTAACATCACTTCAATTATAAGCCCCATTCTTATAAGTTCCATGATTTCCTAAACCCTTAATCTTTGGGATTCTAAGGTGGAAACTCCTACGATCAAAGTACTAATCCCTCGGTCTTCTTTTGAACTTCAGTAAGTTGGGTGATATTATTCACTTGTGCAAATGATTTATGAAAAACCCTAGTTTGGCATATTCTTGACAACGTGTAGAGCGAGATCACCTTGGTACTGATTGTGTGATTACAAACGCAAACTAAAGGTTCGTGTTAATTGGGGAACAAGTGCTAGAGCATTATTGATCATCATTCTTTTCAGAGCGTTTAAAGATAAATCTTCCATCGAAGACCATTTATCAATGGTTCCTAGATGAGTTAGCAAAATAGAGGTGGGATTTATTTGGTCGAAGTGAGTGGAATCCTAAGAATACCGGCATTAAATCTTCTATTTTTCTAAAACATTCAAATAAGTAAATAGCGATCCAAAACGGCTGTATACCGCAATTTCCTTAATTTACACTTTTGTGGAGAATAGCTCTCTTTGGTCGATAAAATTAGACCACTCCTGTAGGAAATGACTGTGAATACCACGATTATTACAATCTTGGACAAACGTTTATGATTCCTACGGCAGGAATAGAATTAGGCATACTAATCGGGAATGAAGCAAGGATGATATGATTAATTGACATGTAGTTGAATCTTGCGGTCGATTATCTTGGTGATCTTAATAAGTAGATGACTATAACATTTGTGTGTTTTGTCACAAAACTTTTGATTAATTTACAGATCTGCTGCACGGTTGAGCAAATGATATCTCTGCAGTGGAGGCGAGTATAAGCGATGGCCCAGAAGCAATTAAGGAAGCAATATGGCTACAAGGGTTGCTTGATGATTTGGGAGTTGGTCGAAAGCGAGGTTCTGAGTGTTTTGTGATGCTTGAGCACTATTCATTTGCTTGAGGCAGCAGGATTTATCATGCACGAGATGAAGCATATTAGTGAATATCATTTGTGCGAAATCATTGAAGAAGGTGGAGTCTTAGTTCAAAGATCAAGGCGATGATAATCCTGGGATATGTGCTTAAGAGTGGTAATGACGATCAAGTCAAATCATTGTTGAACTTGATCAACATTGCAAAAGTTTGATTGCGTCGTTGAGCGCATTTGGAGCGTGCAGCTTTTTGTTGAAGAGAAGTTTCGAGATGGGATTCGCTTATTTGTCAAGGTGGAGATTTGTTGCTTTTTGAAAAATAAAGAAATCCCACATCGGTTAGATGTGGGATTTGCTCCATCCTTCCCTCCTATAAAAGGGGGATCCACAATCTATTATAAAATCTTTGTCTCCCACCTGCTTAGTCTATTTGTAGTATTACTGATTGTTTTGGAGTATTTACTTTTGCCTCAATTTCTTGAAGTGAGTTTGTGATCTTAAGTTTGTATTTTCTCTCTTTCATTAGTGGGAGTTGTTCAGCCCAGGGGCGTAGGCTATTGCGAACCTCGTCCAATTCTGGTGTTCTTTATTTGAGTATTATAATGCTTTACATTTGTCATTATTTTGTATCGAGGAGTTTCTTAGGGTATTTAGTTGAAAGTTACTATTCACGTTTGGAGTACTATAGTAACATTTGTTAATTTGGGGAAAACTAACCCGGATTTTCCCAACATAAGCCCTACCATGCTTTTAAAATTTTACATATGGATCACGATGTGGAACCAAAGTAAATGCTTGTTTCATTTTGTTCCATCTCCAACCAATGATTGGGGGCAAATTAGGAGTTTCAAACAGATGGTACTTCGTTGTATGAATGAAAAATGGAAGCCTATAGACAGGGATGCAAACCAAGCAATGCCTTTCATGACTGCTGCATTCATGCATTGATACATCTGCCATAAAATTTTCCACAGTAAACCACTTGTCCATATCTTAATGCAAGCAGATTTCAACTTTGCCAAGAATATTGAATGGATTTATCTCTTATATCCTTATGTGTGTTTTTTCATCTCACTAAAGTGATCTTTTTTTTTATTTCTTTTTCTTTATTTGTGACACTAATTTTACTCATTTTTCAATCTGAAAAATCTTTTTTTTTCTTAATTAATGTTTTTCAGGTAATTCCTCATCTATTAACCCAAGGAACTGAGATAGATGGGAAACCTCCTACTCTTTTTGCTTATTTGTCTGTTGAAAATGCAAAAGTACGACATGACCAAAGCGAGGTGCAAAGGCGAATCTTAAGTATAGCAATAAAAATCCTCATCTAGCTGCTAGAGTGGTATTGGCAGAAGGTGAATAAAGACGAATCTTTTGACATATTTCAAATTAATTTCCATATTTGTAATATGCAGTAATATATGCTGTTTGACATAAACCCAACGAAATATAGATTCTTGAGAAGTAGACATTAGAAAATGAAGTAGTTATTATAAGTTTTGAATAATAAAATTAAACCAAAACCACAAAGATCTTGTTGTGAACAATGTAAGATTAGAAATTGGAATTAGTGCAGCATATTTATCATTTGCTACCTAGGAATTTTTATTAAATGTATCAAACTGTTGGCTGGGTTCAAATACAATTCTGACAAAGTAAGGTTGCCAGCTCTAGAATAGTGTTTTCCTTTTTGTTCTTTTTTCTTTTCTTTTTTTTTTAATTTTTTCTAGTCTTGGCCTCTCTCTCTCTCTCTCTCTCTCTCTCTCTCTCTCTCTCTCTCTCTCTCTCTCTCTCTCTCTCTCTCTCTCTCTTTCTCTCTCTCTCTCTCTTGTGCTATAGAAGCAGTTTCCTTGAAAGATTTGTGTGTGGACCCCAGGCACACCAAATCTATAGCATGCTTGTGAACAAATAGCTCTTGCTTCATGAGTGAGACTCACTGTTCAAATGGTTAACCTATAATTTTAACTTTGTTAACAAATTGGAAGTATGAAGGCATGTTATCTCAACTAAGAATCAGAACTTTCTCAAAATATCTTAATCCACTTGAACTTGAGTATTAATTAGTCTTGTTTCCTTGGCTAGAAGCCGCTACCATACTTCTCTCTTTTGCTCTACTAATTAATCTTCTAAGAGTCTCCCCAACAAAACTTGCTAGGTGATGGAGATTCTCTTGCCCTCCTATGGATATCAAGGAAAGGACAAACATTGATGAATTGATCAACATTGAGAAACAGAGTGAACAACCACTTCTTGAAAAGAACATAACACATACAAAAGCGCTAAAAGGCCAACCAAAGAATAGGGATACATAAAAAACAACATCCTAACCTTATTTAGAGCTCAAATCCCGATCAATAAAGAGTTAGTTATGGCTAAGGAGTAGAGTATCTACACCCAAAAAATCATGTATAAAGGATTATGAATTGCTTGTTTAAATTTTTAGTTCTTATAAAAGCTCTCCTATTTATTTCATTCCAAATTGTCCAAAATAGGCGTAAAGGAGTAGTTTTCTAAGTTTTGTTTCTCTTCTTCCCGATGATAGATCTATACTAGTTTAAAAAGACACCTTTCATAGTGGAGTGCATCATAAATTAGTGTTGGCAGGAAATAGGAGAGCTGGGTTCGGGCCTAAATTTTGTGATTATAGCGTCAGGCGTCACTACATCTCTCACTCTAAGGCCCACTTGGGACTTGGTAATTTGACTAAAGTGGTCGACGATCTCCTTCTGCGTGGGTGGTGTCCCGAGCTCTCTCTCTAGATCGTGTGTCTCTATCCTTGGCTCTCTCGCTGATAGCGATTCGACATTTTTTGAAATTTATTTAAATGCAGTTTTCTCTGCTAAAAATCTCATGTCTTGCACATGTTATATGTTCATACGAGAGACTATAATCATTCATTCATCACTTGCCATTTTATGGCAAGATAAAAGAGAGAAATGCCAACACTATGAGGTTGCATATAATAAGAGAAACAAATTTAGCAGTGAATTTTGGAAACTCACAGTGTGGAAATGAAGAGACTGATATGAAATATGACTAATAATAAGACCAGAGTGAAGTAAAAAGCCTTGGATCCTTTAAATCGGTTAAATTGAATTGAAAAAAGCCCCAGGTGTACTATTAATTATAATGGTCGAGGAGATTGGGAAATATGTGGTGGAGATAGGGAGACTTCTTCTTTGACCGTGAGTTGAAAATCCTGTCATGGAATGTTAGAGGGGCGAATGATAAGGATAAAAGGAAGGTTATAAAGGCCTTTTTGAATTCTCAAAAAACAGAGTTGGTGTGTCTTCAAGAGACAAAAATGCAAAATGTGGATTCAAGGATGATTCGTAGTTTGAAGTGGTAGAAATTCGCCGGTGGGGCGGCGATTTGGTTACATGCGGAGCGCGGGAGGTATTTTTCTTCCAGGTTGAGTCCTAGAGTTGGCTGACATAGTCGTTGGTTTTTTCTCTATCTCATGCCGTTTCAGAAATTGTGAGGACGGTTTTCAGTGGACTTTTTCGAGAGTTTACGGGCATGTCTTTAACTGTAATAGAGATCCTTTTTTGGGAGGAGTTAGGAGCTATTCGGGGTTTGTGGGAGGGTCCGTGGTGTGTAGGGGGGGACCTTAATATGATTCGGTTTCCTATTAGAGCAGAAGGAGAGGGTGGAATCTAGTCCTCGATAAGGGAGGTTTTCGAAGTGAGGAATTGGGTCAAGAACCATTAGTTACAAGGAGGTCCCTTTATGAAGGGGAAGCAGTGTGGACTCACATGTCGGGTTAGACCCGGTTCTTATTTTCTAATGGTTGGGAGGGCTATTTCAGCAATGTAGTTCAAACTACATTGCCTGAGCTCATCTCGAATCGCTCCCGATCCTCCGGGATCTTTGGCGGGATCGATGGGAATCTGCTCATTTTGCATCACGCCAGATTCCCGGTGGCCTCAGATTAGGATCCGACAGAGTTCGAGTGCGAGACTGAGGCTTGGGACCTCTTTACTGATTTTTTAAAAGCCCAAGACTGGTACCTGTGGGTATGGCCCACACGTCTTATAACATAATCAAAGAACTACCACTTAGGAGTGGTGTCCATCAAAAATCTATACACGTTCTTAGGAGTCACAATTTACAAATACAAAACTGTACTTTTACATTTACAAATCAGAGCGCGGAACCTACATGTAGTGAACCCTTACAAGTGTGTTGGCCCGGTAGCCTTATGCGGATGTTTCAGTGACGTCTTCTCCTTTGTACCTACACGGATTAAAAACCGGAGTGCTAAAGCTTCAGCTTAGTGAAACATTTCTTATACATAAACATAAATACGGATAAATGATTCATTATCACGAGTAACCATAGTTACCTCTTTAGACTTATACTTATTCGGCCCTCGAGTAGAGATTCTGAGTTCTTCTTATGCGAGACTTGTGCTTATAACAAACATGTTTATTCGTGACTCCGTAGGAATTCTGGAACTTATATATAGGACTTAGGTTGTTGAGACTCAGTAGGAGTTACGAACATACATGCATTTCGGATCTTATAAATGCATTTGGATCTTATACATGACTTACAGGTATATACTTGTCGCTACGGAACTATGCGGTCTTACGGAACTTTTGCGATCTTACGAACTTATCTTGGTATTGCAGACTTATCTTTGGTCTTATGGAGCATATATACTTATCTTACGGATCTTATCCTTGTGCGAAGGTACGTAAGTACAATAATCCGGAACTCATGCAATCTATCACATACGGGGTCAGATCAAGCGTGTCACGAGATACCTATTAGGTATGGACATTAGTCCATAGCGAGTCTGAGATCATAAATGAGATACATATGCTTATTTTACGGATCACGAGAGTACCCTTAGGTGCTCTTGGGCAGCCTTATTTACTTATAGCGAGAGTACATGTAGGTCTTCTGGGACTTAATCAAATCTGAGTACGTGGGTACTACGGGCATAATCAGTCTGAGGAATGAGAACTTACTAGGATACGGGAATTGCCGTAGGTACTCAGAACTAGATCGGAGACAGGGACATATTCGATTCACAGGGGCTTGCGGATCTGAGGAGTGCCGTAGGTACTCACAGTGCTGTCGGATGCGGGACATCGGATATAGGGTTATCGGATCTGAAGTGCCGGGTTAATTTCACGAACTTAATCCAAAATCTGAGTGCAGAGTAGGTATTCTGAACATTTTTCGGATCTGAGGAGCTGTCGAAACGGAACTTATTGAATCTTGGAAGTGCAGTAGGTGCTTCACCTTAGCCCATACAAAGACGGGGTACCCACTTAGGTACTCACGGGACTTATTCAGTTAAAGACGGAACTTGCCATATCTGAGAGTGCGAAATAGGTACTCACGGAACATCATATGGGACTTATTCGAGGATACATAGAAAGTACACAGTAGGTACTACATAACTATTCAAATCTGGAGTACGTGGGTACTACGAGAACTTAAGAAGAGACGAGGACTTAATCGGAGGTAGACTTATTCGGATGCGGGGTACCCATAGGTACTACGGACTAAATCGAAACATGTGAGAACTTAATCAAATGCAGTGCGTAGGTACTCTGAACATTTACTAGGATCACAGGAATGTCGGAAACGGAACTTATTCAAATAATGGAGTACGTGAGTCTTACACATAGCTTATCTGAGAGACGAGGAGTTAATCGAGACAGGAGTACCCATGGGTACTCTGAGGTAAACGACGAGCAGGGAACTTAATTAAATACGGGGTACCCGTAAGGTACTACATACTTATTTTCAATCGAGGAGTTAATCGAGAAGCGGAACTTATTCGGATCTTGGAGTGCAGTAGGTACTACATAACTATCTGAGGACGGGGTTAATCGAGGCAGTACCCATAGGTACTACGAGGGACTAATCGGAGATAGAACATAGCAATTAAACACGGGGGTGCAGAGTAAGTCTTATAGAACATTTTTCGGATCTGAGGAATTGCGAAGTAGGTACTCTGTGAGTATCGAGACGAGTGCAGTAGGTACTACAGAACTTATTCGGTAGGACTTGTCGGATCACAGGGAGTACCCTTGAGTCTTCTGGAACTTATCCCGGATCTGAGGAGTACGTAGGTCTTGCAGGGACGGATCGGATCGTTCGGATCTTTACTCTTATTCTTTATTAGGTGTCTTATCACTTATGTATACGTTTGGTATCTAGACCAATTATAAGAAATGAGTAGGACGCAGTACAATAAATTACGAGAAGGTGCGATCTGATCTTGGGGTGCGTAGCACCGGGAATGCGGGTCTTGAGCAGGAGTCAGTAGCCTTGTCAGGCTGGGTAAAGTAACCTTGTCGAGAATCTTAGAGGTACTAATCAGTCTTAGGAAGCACTAATCGAGTTGATCCACTCATTCATTATTTGGTCCTAGGTAGTCATATGATCATATATCTTTCATATTCTTTTTCCTCATGAATCATCTTTGCACCGAAGTGGAATCATTCGGTCGGATCTTTGAGCTGAGTTATAGCATTTTCATGCCAACTAGTCGGTTTAACGATTTTACACTCGGGACTGTTTGTATTACTCATTTTTCTGGGGTCTTAACTTCATATTTTGACACTATGTCCTTATACTCCTTTAAAGCTAAGGTGCTGAGGTTCTATTCATTTGGAATCCCACCCATTGAACAGGAACTCAAGTTACGTCCGAAACAACCCGGACTACTCCATGTTCAAGACTGATGCAGGAATTGGTTTGCACATAGCCTCACTTTGAGTGGATTTTTCGACCACTTAGAGTCATAATTTGACGATACCTTCTCTTTAAGTTTGGTTCTCCTTGAAGTCTATTTTACGTAGCCACTTGAATCACTCAAATCAGATAAGAAATGAAGTTATGGCGAAATACAAAAACTGGTCGAAATTGGGAAGCGGGGAGCAGGTTGTGCGCGGTACAAGCTCAAGTTGTACCGGTACAGCGGCCAAAAATGACCCCGAGGAACACAGGGTTGTACTGATTACAAGTTCAAATTGTACCCGGTACAAGTCTCTAAGTGCCCCGGGAATGTGTTTTCTCACCTTTTCCATACTTTTTGATACTCGAATCAATTCTACGCCCGAACACACATGAAAACCATTTCCATTTCACCTTGGAATCTCTTTTCTATTCAATTCATCTTTCAATTCTTATCATTCTTTCAAAGACTTATCATGAATTAATTCAAAACCCATTCCAATATGGGTTATAACTCATACACAAATCAAACTCAAGGATTTATTAGGATTTATTCTAAACCCTAATTCAATTACTCTTAATTAACCATGAATTCATCCTCAAAGAGAGGATTTCATGAGCTTCTTGTGCCATATGGGTTTACCCACCTTACTTACCCATCATTTTTTGGAGTTAGATGAAACCCTAACAAAACCCCATGTTTGGGGACAAACTACAACCAACGAAACATGGCAATTCATACATAATCTCACCCAGAATCCATAGCGAGTTAGTTCCATACCTTGTTGGCTTGATCTCCCTCCCTCCTCTTTCTTCTCTTCTTAACTGCTTCTTCTTCTTCCTCTTCTTGGCCTTCAACGGTTTTGCTCCCCTTTGGAGACCAATTTAGTCTTTAAATGTGGTTTGTTAAGGCCATGTTTAGCTGGAAACAAAACCCATTTTTTTGGCTTTTAACTTTTCATTTTTGCATTTAGGCCCATAACTCCTTCTATTTATAAATAAACTTTCCTTTATTTCATTTTGGCCCATAGTCTCATCAATTCATATCTTTTGGCCCCCTTTTTGACAATTTACAATATTGCCCTTAAGTCTTGTACAAATTCCGGGTATCTAAATTTCCTTGTTTACTTTAACTTCACTGGCTTGATTGAATTAGAGGCACAAAATATAAACGTATCGAAAACGACTAGGGTATATTTCGGGGTGTTACATTTTCGGTTTGAGATAATGTGGCTTAAAGTTGAGCAATTCAAGGAGATGGTGAAGAACTAGTGGCATAGGCTGAGCTTCAACGACACTTGTAGTTTTATTCTTGCATCCAAGTTGAAGGCTCTAAAGGCCCTACTCAAACCTTGGAATAGGGATGTGTTCTGAAGGGTGGAGGCAAATAAAGGAAAGGTTTTACAGAGAATAAGCTCGGGGGATGATTTAGAGAAGAACATACCACTGTCTTTGGAGGAGTTTAAGGAACGAAACTTGGCCAGGGAGGACTTTAAATATTGGTCATTGTGGAGGAAGTATCTTGGAGACAGAAATCTAGAGAGTTGTGGCTCAAAGAGGGGGATAGGAACACAGGCTTTTTCCATATAATGGCTAACGCCCACAGAAGAAAGAACTGTTTGAAGAAAATTAAAATTAATGGGAGTTGGTATGAAGATGAGACCACTGTTAAAACAGGAATTGTTGAAGCTTTCCAAGGTTTACTATCAAACCTAGGTGGTTGCGATCACAACTGCTCCAGTTTTATGTTTCAATCGATTGAAAAAGGAAAACAATTTTGAGACTTGAAGATAGATTCACAGAGGATGAAAATTTTGAGGCAGTCTCAAGTTTAAGTGGCAACAAAGCCCTTGGCCCTGATGGATTTCCTCTTGCTTTTTGGCAGTTCAGCTGGGACTTTCTTAAGAAGGAGATTTTGGGTTTTTTCAATGAGTTTTATGAGCATCATAGGTTTGTGAGAAGCTTGAATTCCACATTTTTAGTGTTAATTCCCCGAACGGGGGATACGATGGATGTACTCGAGGACTTTGGAGCCTATTGTGGTCTAGTGGGAGGGTTGTACAAAATTTTGGCGAAGGTTCTTGCTAATAGACTCAAGAGGGTAGTAGGAAAGGTGGTCTCAGAGGCGCAGAATGCTTTTGTGGAGGGTAGACAAATTCTCGATGCAACTTTAATTGCAAATGAGGCAGTAGACGCGATGTTCCGGAGAAAGGAAAGTGGTGTTTTATCTTGAAATTGGATATAAGAGAAGGTATATTTAGTCTTAAGCGGGATTTTTATTGAAGGTGATGACGAAATGGGCTTAGAGTAAAGTGGACTGATTGGATCGGCTAATTACGTGAGAAACTAAAGTAGCGCCTCGGCCACTTTTAGATGAAAGACTTGGGCAAACTCAAGTGCTTTCGAAGCATTGAGGTAGCTCAATATAATTTTAGTGTGGTTATTTCTCAAAGGAAATATATTTTGGTTTATCTTGGAAGAAATGGGTATGTTTGGTGTAAGCCTATAGATGCTCTTATGAATCAGAATGTCGAACTCTTATCAAGATAGAGGGATCCTACATGAGATCATAGTTGATATCATCGACTTGTAGTTAAGCTGAGACTACCTGCCATCCATATACTCGACTAAGACATGTCCTTTTCTATGAGTGTTGTTAGTCAATTCCTACAATCACCTTATGATAGCCACTAGAATGCCGTGATATGTATTCTCCACTATGTTAAAAGGGACACTAGGTCAAGTTGTGTTGTATGGGAATAGAGGTTATACTCAGGTAGTTGCTTATGGTGATATAGATTGGGTATGCTTACCCACAAATAAATGTTGTACTTCGAGATATTGTGTTTTCATTAGAGGTAACCTAATATTATGGAAGTGTTAGAATAGTGGTGTAATACCCCAAAATATACCCTAGCAATTTTCGACATGTTTAGGGTATTTTGAAAGCGTAATTTGAATGTTTCGTGAGTTAAATGCGAAACATGGAAACGAGAGACCCGGAAATTTACAAGATTTAAGGACCAAATATGTAAATTGTCAAGGAACTTAAAAGTCATAAGTTAACAAGATTGATGCCAAAATAGAAATTTAATAAGTTATAGGATTCAAGGCAATTAGAAAAGATGGAATGAAATAATAATGAGTTAAAGGAGGCTTAAGTGCAAAAATGAGAAAGTTAAAAAGCAAAAATGAGTTTTTGACTTGGCGAACATAGCCTTAACAAACATGGATAAGAAGACCAAATTTGGTCTCGAAGAACCATAGAGAGGAGAAGAAGGAGAGAAGAAGAAGAGGAAGAGGAGAAGAAGAAGAGGAGAAAAAGAGAAGCCATGATCAAAAGGTATGGAACTAACAGGTATGGATTATTATGGATCATATGGATTTTGTATGGGATTCTAGAAAAGTTTATGAGTTCCAAATCTAGGGTTTGTTAGGATTTCATCCTAACCAAAGATGTATTGAAATTAGGGTTGGTAAAACCCCATATGGTACAAGATAGTTATAGAATCCTCTTTTAAATTTGGATTCATGGGTTAATTGAGAGTAATTGAGTTAGGGTTTAGAACAAACCCTAACTAATCATCATATTTGGTTTGAGTATGGGTCATAACCCATATTAGAATGGTTTTGGGATAAATTCATGGAAAAGTTTTGAAGAAAGATAGGTAATGAAAGATGAATTGAGTAAAGTGAGATTATAAAATGAATTTGGTGTGGTTTAAAGTGTAAGATAAGTATAGAGTTGAATTGGGTAGAAAAATATGGAAAAAGTGCAGAAAAGCCCACATTCTGGGCAAATTTCGAGAACCTGTACATGTAGTGCCCTGTTTTTTTTTGTTTCGACCAGTTTTCGTATTTTAGCCATAACTTGCTCATTTCTTATCCTATTTGAGTTATTCAAGTTGCTGGTTAAAATAGACTTCAAGGAAAACCAAACATCCTCAAATAGGTACCTTAAAATTATGCCTCTAAGTGGCCCAGAAATTCACTCAAAGTGGGGCCATGTGCAAGCCAAATTCTACTTCAGTTTTGATCATAGAGTAGTCCGGGTTGTTTCGGATGTAACTTGAGTTTCGGTGCTCCGATTTGGGTGATTCCAGTTGGAGGAGAACCCTTAGCACCTTAGATTTAAAGGAGTATAAAGAACCAGTGTCGAATATGGAGACTAGGTACTGGAAAATGAATATTACAAACTGTCCCTCGGGTAAAATCGGTAAACCAACTAGTTGACATGAAAATGTCATAACTTTAGTTTGGATGCTTCAATTGGAATGATTCCAATTTCTGAGTAAAAATAGATTACTTAAAGGAATAATAATATATGAATGATATTGAATACATAGACATCATCTTGTACAAGTAAAGAATGCCATATGGAATGGGCATGAAACATGAATATGAACCACGAGGAATGTGATAAGTAGAACTTGGATCTTTGGAGTTTATAGTATGGATTCTTATGTGATTTGTAAGGATCATGGTTTTATATAGAATATGTGTGGAGTTATAGGATTTGTACCTTGGTATGAGGTTCTTCCCTCTTTGGTTGTGGTTTTTGGTTTGATGACATGGAGCTTGGTATAGCTTTGTATGGACTTTGTTGGGGATTTAGTATGGTTTGAGTATGGAAATTAGAATTTATGTATGATTTGTATGGATGGTTATGGGTTAGTGTGAAATTGTGGACTTTTTTTATATGGAATCCTCATTAAGCTAAGATTTGAGGTGTTAGAGAGTGAAATTGCTGTTAGGAGTGGAATCTTCCCCTTTGTGGATGGATTGTAAAATATGTATGGATATGGAAGTTGGTTTATTCCTAATTTTGGGGTGAATTGGGATTGATTGTAGGATGGTTTTGGTGCCGTGTTTGTGGCATATCATGTGGTCTAAATTGGGAGGATATTGTCGCGGTGGGCCAAGGGTTGTTAGGGATGGTTTCGGGTCAGCGGGCGTGTACAGGCGCAAGGCATCCTTTGGCGCAATAGGGCGTGGAATCACTGGCCGTAGCATGGCTGGAGTACCTCCTCTGCGCGAGTGAAGAAGCCATCATGGGCGTGACGGTGCATCTCCAGATGTGGATTCCAGCCTCTCAAAAAAATCAGCCCTGCGCAATGTCAGCGAGTCGACTTCGGATGCGCATGCTTCTTTGTCCAGAACTCAGTTTTGGGTGTTAACTTGGACTCGTGGAAGCTGTACAGTGCAAATCCATCCATATATATCTTGAGATACAATATTGAGCACAAAGTCCGAAATGACAAAATACAGTGGCTGCTGCTGCTGCTACTGCAGTTCTTTGCAAGTTGCTGATTTTTTTCATGGCTTGCAATTTGCATAACTCCTTCGTTAGGACTCCGTTTTGGGTGTTCTTGGACTCTATGGAAAGCCCTTTTAGTCTAGAATCCATCCATATATATCTTGATACAATATTGAGCTTACAAGAAGTCCGAAAATGACAAAATACAGTGGCTGCTGCTGCTACTGCAGTTGCTGCAAGTTGCTGATTTTTTTCATGGCTTGCAATTTGCATAACTCCTTCGTTAGGACTCCGTTTTGGGTGTTCTTGGACTCTATGGAAAGACCTTTGAGTCTAGAATACATCCATATATAGCTTGATACAATATTGAGCTTATAATACACCTGAAAATGACAAAAGACAGTAGCTGCTGCTGCTACAGCAGGTGCTGCAAGTTGCTGATTTTCTTCATGGCTTGCAATTTGCATAACTCCTTCGTTAGGACTCCGTTTTGGGTGTTCTTGGACTCTATGGAAAGCCCTTTGAGTCTAAAATCCATCCATATATAGCTTGATACAATATTGAGCTTATAATACACCTGAAAATGACAAAATACAGTAGCTGCTGCTGCTACTGCAGGTGCTGCAAGTTGCTGATTTTCTTCATGTCTTGCAATTTGCATAACTCATTCGTTAGGACTCCGTTATGGGTATTCTTGGATTCGATGGAAAGCTCATCGAGTCTAGAATCTAACCATATGCTATTTAATGGCATTTGGTGCCCACATCTTGTCTGAAAATTGAATTGTTATACCGAGTGTACTAATCGCTTGGTTAAAGTTAATTGGAATACATGGTAAGAAAGGATGTAGATATGAACAAAAAATAGCAATATATGTAGATTTGATATGTAAAGGAGTATAGATAAGAAAAGTACCTACAGGTATCAAAGGAAGAGTCTCTGTTCTGTACTCCTACGGGAGATAGGACAATCTAATAAAGAACAAGAAAAACATGCAAGTATAGGAATGTATAGGTATAGGTCATAAGATATGATAGTTTGATAAAGTACATGAAGATATAAAGTTAACAAGATATAAGATATTAGAAGTAGAGGACATGATATGAATATATAAGAGTATATGATATGAATATGTAAGTTGTCATACATAAACGAATAGATGGAACATGATAGGAACACATGAATGAGTAAAAGCATAAATGATAGAAATATAGAAAGTACATGAATAGCTAAATCATGATAGAAACACATAAAGGATATGATGCATAAATGATATAAAGGGATATGAATAGATAAAGATATATATATGAATATATTAATATAAGAGTGCATAGATGCATTCATGATATATGATAGGATTACATATATGATGCGAATAGAAACTAAATGATAGAAAAGATAACCAGATATCGTATTGTAAAAGAAATATGAGAACAACAATCACGAAGTTAAATATGTGAAGGTATTACGAGGCCCGAAATAAATAATAGTGTATATCTCATGGCGCTACATGATAACAATAGTTATTCATGTAGATGAGATATCTCTGAAAAATGTAATAAAATGGATTATGCACTTAGAACTACGGTAGAAGTAGATTGTGCATTAAGGGAAAAATAAGTACGCAGCATCTTTAGTGGGTTGGCCTAGTTTGGGTCATTACAACGTCTTCGGGCCCTTATAGATGGTCATTGTCTCGTACAATGATAACAGCGCCTTTGGGCCCTTATAGATGGTCATTGCCTCGCACAATGATAACAGCGCCTTCGGGCCCTTATAGACCTTGTTTCGCGCGGTGAGTCACGAGTCTGTAGACTATAGTTTCCTTTATCCACTTCTAAGGTTTATGCGGAACATGAAACATAAAACAAATGATTTGCATATGACATGTGAAAAGATATTATATGATGAGAAGCATATGCTTGCTATGTGATGATGAGTTACTTTGTAACATGTGAGTTATCGAATCTGATATGATATATAAAAATGTATAAGAATGTAAAATGATCTGAAAAGTTAATATGAATACAGTATATAGAAAGTACAAAGTACGATTACCTGAGTATATGAACAAGTACGATGCGTAGAAAGGGAAAGTAATATGAAAGTATATAGGAAACAATATATGAAAATAGTACATGACGATCATGAATAGAGTATGATACTTGATGCATGATACTTGATTACATAAGAAAATAGAACCATAACAAGCGGTATAGTATATAACCATGAAAGTAATATATGTATACGAATATGACATCACGCATAATAGGATATGTAATATGAACCATTAGAAAGAGAATAGATCAAATGATAAGAAATCTTAGAATAAGAAATAAATGATATGAAAGGTTATATGTCAAGCGTCACATGATGAGTGTCGTTATATGAAAATGATAAGATAAGTGTATTTGTTGAGGCGATCATAGTTGTTAGTGCGTCCCTATACATGTTTCCCACTAAGTGTAAAGCTTAACACGGGTTTTAATCAGGTGTAGATGCAAAGCGAGAGACGAAGGATAGAGGGCGAGACATCCCATCGTAAGCGAGCGAGCTCGGATATAGGTGCTCCGCGGCCTTTGTAGCGATCTGTATTTTTTAATAGGTATAAGCTTTGTTTATTGAGAAGTAATGGGACTCGGTGTATAGAACATGAATCCACTATGGTGGTATGTATAATAATATATGTAAAGAATTTTTTTATTATTCACCCGAAATTGTGCATATGAATGAAAGCAGTGCAGTGTCGACTCACGAGAAAGAAAGGTTGAAGAGTCCAAGTCGAGTGTGACACCCTCGCTTGACACCCCATCGGGTGCCGGGTTAGAGGCGTCCTGAGTAGCCCGAGTGCGATCTTGAAGGCTGAGTATCGAGTTATAACTTTAGCAACATGTGAACTCATATGGTTGAAACATCTTCAAAAGTTGAGATTTGGAAAGGATGAACATATGGAACTCATTTGTGATGATCAAGCTACCTTGCATATTGCATCCAATTTAGTCGTCCATGAAAGGGCCAAACACATTGAAGTCGATCGTCACTTCATTAGAGAGAAGATCACATCAGGATGCGTGGCAACAAGTTTCATCAATTCAAATGACCAACTAGCAGACATCTTCACTATGTCTCTCAGATGTCCTAGGATTAAATACATATGTGACAAGTCCGGTGCATAGGATTTGTATGCTTCAGTTTAAGGGGGAGTGTTGAGTATTTATTCTTTTTATCCTTTTCCTTTTTTATCCTTATTTATTATGTGTGTGTTTATATAAGTGTGTGTGTGTATATATATATGTTGTGATTATTCATTCAATAAGAGAAATTGAATCCTTTTTCTCTCTTCACACAATCAATAAACAATGTTCTAGAGGCACTTCATCTTCACAAACTTTCTTCAACGATTCCTTGTTTGTATTCGTTGATCCACTTTCTTTAAATCTTGCTCATAAAAGAAGATGATGTGTAACTTACCAGATAAATACAGAGACTCTTGGTAACTATTGATTTATGGTTAAAAAGTTTGACAAATTCCGAGGAGGTAGCCTCATCATTAGAAAATTAATGAAAATGGAATGGTTGAATTAAGTTGAGTATTAGAGGGACTAGAATTAACATTCTTAGTCATAATTTTAGTGGGTAGTTAATCAATTATGCATTCGAACCGAGTTTGTTGCCAAAAAATTGAATAAGGAACTTATATATACTTATGAAGACGGATGAATGGCTGAGTTCTCGGCATGGAAACACGTGTTTCTCTCTCTCTCTCTCTCTCTCTCTCTCTCTCTCTCTCTCTCTCTCTCTCTCTCTCTCTCTCTCTTTCTTTTTTACAGTTTAAATTCATTTTTCTTGTGGCTACCCATTTAATTTTGAAAGAGGTCGTTTTACTCTTATTTTGTCATAGTTTTATACTTATGTCAAACATGTCATTACCTTAACTGCCGGACTCAACTACGAAGTCGTAACCATTAGTTCCTTGGGAAAATTCTTTGGAATCCCAAACAAGCGCCCAAGGCGCATGTGGGAGGTTGGCTGCTCATATTGGCGGCTCGATTAAGAGGATAACATTGCATCACACGAAGAACTTGGCCCCAATTTTGCTTTCATCAACGAGGAGAATTGTAGGCTGCGGGGATGCTTGAGGAGGATTTTTGATTTGGAAGTTTAGGTAGTAGAACATTCTCTTTAGGTGGACTAACAAATGGAAGAGCAATGAGCAGTGAGATGAAACTGGGGTTAGGGGTGATGATGATCTTGATTCTTGTGCCACTTGGCATTGGCACTCTCTTTGAAGTGAAAGTCTTGTCTTTCTCATACGATGGGCGTTTTTGTATTCGAGTAGACAAAAAGTTAACTTTCATCAATATCTAATAGTGTTGTATTGAAGATGTCACCAATCTATTGATAGTGAAATGAGCGGGTTAGATTGGAAGCTTACGAGTAGGATGTCGACATTCTTCGAATTTTAGTGACCTACCTGATCTATATCTCATCTATACTTTGAGTATGCGCTCTGTGGAATTACATTGCTCCTTTGTCTTTATATCGTGTAATTTATATACACATTCATTGTCATAGATATGATCATTACATAAAAGATAGTTGAAACCTAAGGCATCCTCTATATCGATTGTATTGATGGCTCCATGCTGTTTTCATGACTCCATTATTTATGGACTTCTATAGTCAAATGCTTGACCAGTATAATAAGGCTACTCGATTTCCGCCGTCTGACTATCACTGTGATTACATTTGCGAATTCCATTCAACAACTACTTCCTTGGAGATGCAGTGTTATATCTTTGTGTTTCTTTCCTATACTTAGTGTTCATGCGGTATCTGATGCATACTAACAATATCATATAGTCTTATCTACTTTTCTTTTTCGATTCATCGTTTTCATGCTCATAGTAATTTTGTTGTTCCGACACTCAGGTGGAAAGGAAGGGGTTCTTGTGGTTTGGCAACTGGACACAGGAAAAAAGAAATTTCTACCCTAGAATTAGATCTCCCACTTTTATGTTTTACAACTTTGCACTGAATCCTTCACTTTCCCTGCAATATGACCATTTTCAAGATTATATTTTTACATTATTTTTTTTTAAGTTAAAGAAACAATAATGTTATTGATATCATGATTATGTATTATTTACTTCTTAAATGGAACCGATTCTTTGTTGCCAATTTGCAAAGCTGAGATGTCTTAATTATCTTGTCTGGAATAATCGGATTCACTGTGAAAATGCCTTCAATGGAAATCTTTAAGTGCATATACGCAGGATCGAGTTTGTTCTCATGAGTGTTCACTTCTTGCATTCTTTTTATTTGGTGTGCCCTTCTAGTCATCTATCGACAAAAATGGTATTTACTTGTTTGGATTGATTGAGATGGAACATGTTTTTGTTTTGTATGCGAAACCATAGAAGAAATGTGTATTTAGGATGCTATGCTTTTGTGATATCCTCACAGATTTCATGAGTATGAATTAATCAGCCAAGTCTGATCGTTAACCTTGCCCCACCTTGTCTCTCTTGTATGGATAGAATTGGTAGGCTACTCATACGTTTAGCCTTATATCAATAAGTGGGAAAGATGTAAAGGCTACTGGGTGATTAGTGTACACACACACACACACACACACGCACGTACACACACAACACACACACACACAAACATACATACACATCTTTACACAGCCTACACTTTACATGTATATAACACATGTCTCTTAGGACATGTTGGCTTTGATAAAATGGTTTTTGTACCCATAGCGATCAGGTTTTCCTTGCTTTAGAAGTCATATATTTCTTTGTAATTTGTTGCTTGTTTGCAAAATAAAATGGATTATGCTTTCAAGCTGTTGCTCTATTTTTCACTTTGCCTTGTTCATTTCGAGAGATATATGAAGGTTTATTATGGCCCAGGTTTATGCTTTGATCAATTTGTTGGCAGTTGCCTTTTCGTCTGAGAGAACTATTGCATCGATTTTAAACATTTGATGATCGTGAAAATTTTGAGGTGAGCATGTAATTTGAAACCGTGACCAGTACGTTGTCTTCCCCAACCTTTGTTTGTTGTGCTTTACTTTTCTCCTTATTCAATATTTCTATTAATATGTGTGGGTGGGTGGGTGTGTGTGGGCGGTCACATTGTCTCAAACTACGGAAGAGTCTCCTCTTTGTTCTTTTATTGTGGTCTACGAGGTCCATTGGATGTGGATCCATGCCTCACATCGGATACCATTGATTATTTAAGTCCACTAAAGCTTTGGTGTTTGTAACTTGGTCTCCTTTGGACTCCCTGTGTATTTTTCTGGTGCGCATGAATGTTCCCCTTTTTTTTAGGCGCCTCTAAATAATTTTTTTATTCATTAATAATTTCATTGACATATTGATAGGCCACGTGCGTGTGTGAATTAAATTCGCCTAAATCTTGCCAGTGCACGCGTCATTATCTGAGTAATAAAGTAATTAGGTGAGTTATCGTTCCTCGGAATGAGCCTATTAAGTACCAATTCTAATTTAGTCTTACTCTATTCGGATAATTTAAAAGTATTTATGATTTAATTAAACTAAAAATTAAAATATATATAAAAATTAAATACTAGGAGTTCCAGTTTCACCTAGGTACATCCAGAAGGATGTTTTTACAAAATCATTTTAATGGTTTTAGAGCCTTTATTGATAATGAGTTAATCTTATGTAAATGTCGATCTCTACCAGGCATCGGCACCCTATCAGTAGGTCATGTGCATCTACATGAGCCACAGAACTACAGGATGCATTAGTATCGGCCACTCAATGCCACGTATAAAACCACAGTATCTACACTACATGATTGATCATACAATCTTATTCATGTCCTAGGGTTTATCATCTCTCGATCTCAAAACCATAGCCTAAGCATGCCTATGTTGATTAAGTACAAGCATGGGATTAGAATGGAGATAAGACATTCAATAATAGCAAAGAAATTGAATTAAATAATTAAAACTAAAATTAATCCATGAATTACGTAGCAAGGTTACATGAGAAAACCACAGAAACCAATCTAAAACATTCTAGAAGGAAAAACAAGGAAAAACAAAGAAAATGGAAGAGAAAACTAGGGCAGAATGATGGCTAGCGTTGTCTCCTCGATCTTCTCGCGGTAGCTTGCCAAGCCTTCTTGAACTACTAGGCTCTCTCCTCCCCCAGAGCCTAAGGTGTCTCAGCGCCTCTCTCCGCCTCCCCTCAGCTCTCTTTTACATGTCTCCACCGAGATCCAATTTATAGCCCCATCAAATCCCCTCGATTTGGGCCTTGAAATAGACCAAATTAGGACTCATATTCGTCGCCCACGCAGGTGCGTGGGAAAGCACCAGAAAATCTCTCCTCGGGCACGCAGGGGCGTAGGATCCACGCAGCGGCGTGGCAGACTGTGTTGTTTTATCTCTTCTTGTCTTTAAACGGCCATAACTCTCTCACCCAAACTCCGAATTGCACATTCTTGGACTCTACGGAAAGCTCTTGAAGTCAGGAATCCATACATACCAAGAAAAGCTCCATCATATGTCATTTTATAAATTTAAAATGTACTAGAATAGAACTGGTTGGTTGTTGTGTTTTGCAGTCGCTTCCTTGTTTTTGCTCCGACTTCCGGTGCGTATCTCCCTCATCTTGGATTCGAATTGAGTGATCTTGGTCTTGTTGAAATCTTGTGAAGTCCTAGAATGTAGTTCTGGAGTGGATTTAAAGAATATTGATTTTAGTTATTGAGAAAGAACGAGGATCAGAAGTCTGGCATTGCTCTGTTGCTGATTTTTCCAATTTTTCGATTTGTGTCTTCGCTCCAGTCGCACCACCCCACCAAATGGATCACCTAATCATAAATATGAACATTTAGAGAATTAGGGCACTTATTTGACATAAAAACACTACTAAAATTACGAAAAGATTAGGTTTGTAATAAGTATTTTATATACTCATCAGTTGCCTTTCGTACAGAGAACTATTGCATCCAATTTTACCGCTTATTTGATGATCGTGAAAATTTTGAGGTGAGCATGTAATTTAAACGTGACCTAATTCTTTGTTGTCTTCCCTAACTCTTGTTTGTTGTCTTTACTTTTCTCCTTATTCAATATTTCTATTAATATGTGTGGGTGGGTGGGTGTGTGTGGGCAGTGCATTGTCTCAAACTCTGGAAGAGTCTCCTCTTTGTTCTTTTATTGTGGTCTACGAGGTCGTTGGATGTGGATCCTATGCCTCTATCAGATGCCATTGATTATTTAAGATCCTTTAAAGCTTTGGTGTTTGTAACTTGGTCTCCTTTGGGCTCCCTGTGTATTTTTCTGGTGCGCATGAATGTTCCCCTTTTTTTTAGGCGCCTCTAAATAACTTTTTTATTCATTAAGAATTTCATTGACATATTGATTATATATGATAATAAAAATGCTCAATATGGGCATATTTGAAATATTTATTTGGACCCGTTTTCATTCTTTCAAGTAAGGTTTTACATTCATGTTCATTAAGCATTAATTCTGACATCATTATAGATAATATTGTTAAAGGCTTGATATTCATATCAAACCAAAATCTTAGGAGAGTTGGTCGTTTAACATGGTGTTGGAGCTTGGTTTGGTAAGAGGTCATGAGTTCGAGCCACCTCTTTGCAATTTATTCCCTGTTTGTTAATTGGAAAGTCCATAGAGGACTCTATTTGGTTTGTTTGATTCTCACGTGCGGGTATGGGGCTCCGTGTGAGGGAGGGTGTTAAAACCTTGATATTCATTTTAAATCCAAATCCTACAAGCTTGCACTTTTAGGAGAGTTGGTCGTTTAACAAATAACCATTGTGTTTTAAACATAATGTATTAGTTATCATCTTCAAAGATCTATAGTTCTTTGTAGACTCTTGTGGGAAATAGCCCTGGAAAAAGAATGAAGCATTATCACTTTGTTTTTTTGTAAAGCACTTTCTGTTTTCAATGCTTCTCCTTCCCTGAAGAAGAGTTAGATGGTGGCTTCAATCCCTGCTTTCTGCACGAATAAATGTGTGCTAGGAAGGTTATCAAATGCATATCAGTATATCTATTTGGAAAATGGAATTTCCACATTATCAAGTATGCATTGGATTTCTGCCCCATCAAAAAAAAAGTATGCATTAGTTTCGTACAAGCTATTCGTATTTTGGTACTGAAAATACTCTAATTTTGACCTTCTGCAGGTCAAATCTGCGAGAGAAACCATCAACCAAAAGTGATGTCACGGCGGTATATATTGGTACCTAGTATTTTTTTTTGCTTGTTTGAAAATCCACCCATTATTATGGTACTTTATACTACCTGTATTTGATTATAGCTTCTTGTATTGTATTCAACCTCTACCATATATTGAACATAGTGCTAGTACAACATCCATATGATCAGTAATTAATCAGCATGTACTTACATCAGTTGATGCTATTGATCTTCAGTTCATCTCAATCTTGTTTACTTCTTTTCTTTTTGCAAATAATTTATAAGAATTTTTTCCAAATTTTTTATGGTAATTTATTTATGGAGAATATTTTTTAATCTATGCTCATTTGCGCCATTTCAATTTGGTGATGTAATATGCATTTTTTTTGTTGATGCATTTTCATGTGTAGTTTATATGCTAATAATTTGTTGTAACAGGTGCTAGTGACTTTGATGGCCCTCCCCCCGGATGGCTCTATGATGAGTACAGCTGAAACCAGGCTTCCTGAAGAAGGATTAGGAGGCCTTGTTTGTCTTAAATTTTGGACATCTGGTCCTCCAGAGTAAAGAGGTTCAGCTTATCCACCATCATTATAGACCTCACAGGTTTGCCCCTGCCTAGTGCAACTTGAAAAAATGAATAGAGAAAACATTAAATGTCCTTATAGTTTTTGTTAATTTTTTGACAAAGTCCCAAAAAAGCATAGGATTACTGAGCCTGAGGAGTGAAATTTCTGTTTCTCTCCTGTCACTACACATCTCTGAAGATGAAAAAATTACTTTTTTGCTAAGCAGTTATCAACATTAAGCTACCAACTCAATATTGTGCAGGGATGCTGGTATTTCTGCTATCGCTTTTCATCCTACCCGTCATATGGCTGTCAGCTCCTCATATGGTGGTGACTTCAAGGTAATTGGAGATCAAATGGATTCTACTGTTAGGAAATTTACTCTATTAAGAGAGAAAATAAGGCCTATAGTCTCACAGAGTATTCAAGGAAACATAAGAATTGTGCTGAAGTCAACTATTGAACACATCCAAGAACTCCAAATGTGAGACTATCAAACACCAAACATATTCAACTTTTCACAATAGGAGCTTTCAGATCCAAGAAGAATAACTTGATCTCCTAAAAGAGTCATGAGTTTTCTTGGGATTGAATGATATTGAGCAGTCTGATAAGTGATCAAACATTTCTTTTCAGTACACTATTGTAAATTGGACTAGGGTGTATACAGTAGAACATACTTTGTCTTTAATTGACTTTATAGATTGGTTGCTTGTGAAGTAAGGGGATGCAATGAACCAGGAAAATAAGGGAAAAAGAAAGAATCTGTCTCCTTCCATAGGAACCAATTTGCAAGAAGGAGCAAGGGACCAAGAATTTGCATATGTATGCTTTTTAGAATGATACCTTTTTTAAAATTAGCAAAAATAATAATAAAGTAGAAAATTTCACCCTCTTAGGAAAGCTCCTGATTTGAGGACAATCCATTTGATTCAGAAGATGGACCCATGACTTCAAAGTTTACTCACTGCTGAACAACAAACAGAAAGATGGTTGGCGTTCCTTGAAAGCGAATGGTTGACATTTTCTTTGTAGCTATTGAACCTACAATATCTATTAATAATTACCTTTCTCCAACAGATCAATTCGTCAAATGGTTAGAATCTTTATCCTTTATGGCCATTCATGTGAAAGGGCTACTTTTGATAGTTGTACAATTTTCGTGCCTGCTTCACCCCGAAAGTTGTATCCATCACTGCATAAGTGCTTGAAAGGACTTCAATCTTGTTTTAGAATGTTTTTAAATTTTTGGTGCCTTCTGCTTTTTAATTTTACCTTTTGTTCTGTTTCCTCAGATTTGGGCTCGAAGTCATGAGTTTCAGCAAAGAGAACAGATGCTTGAGAATCCTGGCTGGACATGTCATGCTGTTGGTTCATATAAGTATGGCTTGCTTTGTTTTGAGTCATCTGCTTTAGTGGCTTTCACCGTTTTATTTTATGAGTGTTGGAATATGAAAATATTGTATTTCTTGGAACAAAAACATGTCTTTAAATCTCCCGGCTGCCTATGTTCCTGACCTTTAAATTTTACAAAACAATTGCATGAGGTTGCCACATTAAAATTTAGTTTGACCTGCTGTTCAGAATATTCCTCTTTTACTTATCTGTCTTTGATTATAGTATGGGCCTCAAACAGTATATTGCACCTGATAATTCTGGCTAAATCTTTTGTTTGCAGAAAAAAGCCCATGACAGCTGCTGCATTTTCTGGTGACGGTTCTGTTCTGGCCATTGCTGCAGAAACTGTTATCACAATATGGGATCCAGAGAAGAATGTTCTTGTGGCTGTTATTGGAGAGACTCTGGAGGTGATTCAATAAATAACCTGAGCCACTGATTGCTTATCTCTTTGTATTTTCCTCAAAGCACAGATTTTTAAAATTATGATGACCACATATTAATCAATATATTTGAAATATTTTTGGTGTGAATTTTCATAAGTTCTGATTTTTGTGTCATATCATATTATGATATTTAGTGAAATTTTGTTTTGATAGATGAAAATAGCCAGGTTCTTATAAGATACGTGTCGGGAGTTCCTTTGAACTGAATGCTTCATTGATAGGTGTGGAGATAGAAGTTGGTTTGCAATAGAATCAAAGTCTTTGTGATTTAGATTGATCATGTTGAAGGTAAGGTAACTCGTGAGATTATAGAGAGGAGTCACAATTTCATAGTGTGGATTTGGTTTCAAGGAAAGGGTCTCTCTATGCTTTTCAAAGAGGTGGAGGCTTGTTGGCACAGTAAAAACCTGGAGGTTTAGAGGAAGGATTAGATGGTGGGAGAAGCTACAATGAGACTAGAAGATTTCTTTTAGCTTGCTGAATTTTGAGAAACAAAAAAGGATCTCCTTGGTTTTTTCTTAAAAGGAGCTACGCAAGGCGGCAGCGAAGGGGTTGGGTCGGGGGCTTCTCCTGCTAGAGTTCAGTGGGAACTGAAAGGAAACGTCTCCTTAGCCTTGATGGGAATTGGGAGGTTCTCATCTTATTTAAGTTTGAACTTTCTGCTGAAGTAGTTTTACCTGTAGGGTTGAGAGTTTACAGGCAGAAGAAGTTGATATTGGACAGGTGGTTCCCCAGGGCTGGATTTTTTGAAGGAGTCCATGCAAATAAGCTTGGGTGAGATGGTGGGTCTCACACTTTTGTTACTGGACAAGAGATTCTTTAACCAATGGGGCAATGCATGTATGGGCTTCTTAGGGGTGGATATAGATACAGTTGCTGGACGGAAGTTGCAGTGTGCAAGGGTTTAATTAATTTGAATTAGATTTTGTTTGCTCTTTAATGTTACTAGTTAGAGTCCCCTTGGGGCCACTAGAGTTTCTGCGTTGACCAGCAGGCCTGTGGGATTAGTCGAAGGTGACCCTTGGCGGCTTTCGGACACCCACGGTTATCAAAAGAAAAAAAAATAATTTGACTTTAAATTTTTTTTTCTAAAAATTATATGCATTCGAAGTTTTTTTGATCGATAAAAAGCAACAATATATAGATAACAAAAGAACAATATATCCCAAAAGTCCACAGGTTGTGAACAAAAGGGACTAAAACACCGACAGCAAAGAAAACAAGAAACAACCATAAACTACCTACTCCCCATCCAAGTAAAAAAGTCTATAACTGAGTGTGTATGAACACCACTTTGTAAATTAGCCCAAGTCCACAAGTTGGAAACAAATTAACTTTAATTCTTTGGGCGGAGGGCACCTCGTTCTCAAACACCAACATATTCCTAGCACGCCAGAGATTCCAGAACAGGCACAGCGGGGCTGCAAACTAGATTTCTCTGCGTTTTTTGCCCACAGCAGTTCCTTGCCAAGCAAGAAGAGTGTGGATGACCAATTGCGGGAAAACCCAGTCTGACCAATTTGGCAATAAAGAATCCGCAACATTTTAGCGAATTTGCAATGGATCAGAAGATGGTCTATGTTCTCCTCTTCCTCTTCACACATAAAGCATCTGTTTGCAAAAGACATACCACGGCGTTTTAGTTGGTCCAGAGTGAGAACTTTGCCCCAAGCAGCTTCCCAAGCAAAGACTCCAATCTTTGGGGGAACTACTGAATTCCAAACTATACGGTAAGGAAAAACGAAAGGGGGGGGAAACACCAACACATTTGTATATGCTCTTTACCGAAAAACCTCCGTCCTTGACACTTTGCAAAGCAAGCTTGTCCACACCCGTGGGGCGGAACTGCTGATCATGAAGAATATGAAGGAATCTAGTCATCTCTTCAATCTCCCAGTCGTTTAGAGCTCTTAGGAAAGTTGGGGACCAAAACCCCTCCCCCTCTCTAAATTCGGATGTCGCAATATAGCTCTTTGTTTTGTAGCTGTTTGAAAGATGGCAGGAAGCATGATTGCTGGGACTCCCACGCAAACATCACTCAGAAATTGATCCTCCTTGCATCTCTCAGAAGGCGCGTTAAGAAAAAAAAACAAACCATTCTTTTCTGATTTCCTTCCATAAACTAGTCCCATATCCACCTCTAAGGTCACGGGTGTGCCAACCCCCAATGGACTCCCCAAATTTACAGCAGATAGCCTTCCTCCAAAAAGCATTTTGATCATTGGCAAATCTCCAACTCCACTTGCACAGAAGGGCCCTGTTCAACTTGGAGAGACTTTTTAAACCAATGCCGCCTTTTTTCTTTTCAGAGCACACCGTGGCCCATCTTACCAGAGATATTTTCTTTTTGGGGGCGCTCCCGCCCCAGAGGAACTGCCTTTGAATCCTTTCAAGTCTATCACACACTTTTTGAGGCATTCGGAAAAGAGAAAGGTAATATATGCATTCGAAGTTACATTTCATTTTATTCAGTTCCGCACCTTGTGTTGTGCCTTGTGCCTAAGTTATAGAAGACTTTTGCACCTAGGTGTCCCTTATGCATTTTAAAACTATGCATCCTCCTTGGATCATCTCATTTTTTCTTGATTAATCTTTAGCCCTAGTGTCACTTCACACCACGTCAAAATCCAATAAAGATGCATCATCTGGTACTTTCAAGTCACAAAAAATTAATGTATTGTCCATAAACATAAGTTTATACATCACCAATCCTTTGCCACTTCTAACTTCCACGATAGAACTCAAATCTGGTCCATGTCTCTAGCTCTGCGGAAGAAAGTTAAGAGCATCCATTGCAGAAACAATTAAATAATGATCAAGGGTCCATTGCATCAACCCTGCAGAACTAGAAAAAACCAATTAGACCATGGGTTGAAGTGCACCCATATTATCCACCACCCAGTCCACTTATGGCCAAAACCCATCTTCTCCAAGACTGCATACAAAAGGCTCCAATTTATAGGATCATAGGCCTTCTCTATTCGGGAGATTATGTAGAATTACCATTAAAACTACTCTTTAACCATGGGTCAATGGCCTCATTTGCAATAAGAATGACATTAAGAATTTGTTTGGCTTCAATAAAGGCATTTTGAGATGTAGACACCACTCTGACTGCCACTTCCTTTAGCCTATTTACTAGAACCCACCAATAACCTGTACAAGCTCTCCACTAAGCTAATAGGCCTAAACTCCACACCAATTTGGTGCGCTCTTTTTGGGACTAGGACAAGGAGTTACTTTCATACTTCTTTCAAAAATAACCTTATTCATGGATTCTCCAAGAAATCCATCACTTCACTCATTAAAAGTCCCCTTTTAATTGCAAAAACCACATAGTAAACTTATTAGGACTGTAGCGGCTCCAAAGCTGAAAAGAAAAAGACTTCTCCTTTGAGAAAGGAATCTCTAAATACTAGCCTCCTTACTCAAAGGACAACCTGTTACAACTAGGTCTCCAATTTCCGTTTTTTGCAGAGATGCTGATATGCGTTCGATGCCCCCTCTTGATCTCTTCCTCACCAAACTGTCAACTCCCATCCACTCATACTCTGGCCAACAAGTTTCTCCTATGGTGACCATTTACATTCTATAAAATAATTTTGTATTTGTCTCTTTCAACTGTAATTCTCTCTACTTTTGTCTCAAGGAGTTTCTCCCAATAGAGCTCACTTTGCCATTTTCGATGTATTGTAGTAGCCTCTATTTCTTCCCCAACTAAAGGAGCTACCCTTTGCCTCCTAAAAACCTAATTGTGGTGCTAGATCAAGTGTATCACCATATTTATATATATATATATATATGGGTCCTTTATCTTATGATCTGATCATGTACCATCTTTGGATCTTCACATAACTCTTAATTTCAATTGTGTCCTAAATTTTTGTGAACAACATATGGGTGAGTTGTAATTTGGATCACATATTACACTAACTTTCCTTTGATTTGGTCATCTTCTCATTTGGTTGACTTCACTGAGATTAGAATATCTGTTTTCTTGCCCCTGTTTAGATATACTAGTATACAGTTGCTGAAAAATATTTTGTTTTTTGATAAGTATATACAGTTGCTGAAAAACATAATAACAACCTTTGGAACAGTCGAGATCTTTGTGGGCTTCACACACCCTCATGTGCACACTTTTCATACACCATTACTGTGTGGAAAACTTCCATCTTAGAGTATCTGTTATCTTTCCGCTGATCTGTCTCTTTATATGTCATTCGCTTCACACATGTTTCAAACAGTCAAAGAGAGAATGCTGGAAAACTGCCTTCCTAGAGTATGCACTTATATTTTTTCATAGATTTGTCTTGATTTATATACATTTCGATTACTCTTTTGTGTCAATGTTGTCATTTGTGGGAATTCAGAGTATCTTGTGTCTGCATCCAGAGGCTTAAAATCTCAACTGTCTCTTTGGAGCTTGTCAAAACTGTCTGTATCTTGGTCATATAAGCTTCAAGCAGAAGGTTGGCCAAATCTTTCTCATTTTTTGTTAGTTAATTGTTTTATTTATTTTTTGTTTTGTAATGGAAGCAATTTAATGTAGAGGAAAAACGAAAAAGAAAAAAACCTAACTTCATTAGGCATCACAGTGTGTCAACCTATTACCATGAACCTTGACTGCATTAGTTACTCATCTTGTGGTTCATTTATCATTGTCCCTATATTATCTTCCCTGTATCAACTTTAGCTATTTTGGAAATTTGAAAGTTTATGGTGCATGAGATCCTAAAAATTAAGCTATTCTGTTTCTTTTTTTTGTCCTTAAATGTGCATTCAGCATATGAACTGGTAATGGATTTAACTAACATCATAGTTTTAACTTACAGAAGTTTATCAAGAGTACATCCATATTTAAATTAATAGCAAATTCTCTCTGTATTATCATTGTCCTATTATCTTCCCTGTATCAACTATCCATTTGTTTGAAAGTTGTAGTGGATGAGATCCTAAAAATTAAGCTCTTTTTTTTCTCTTTTCTTAAATGTGCATATCAGCCAGCATATGAGCTGGTAATAATTTAACAGACACCCTTGGTTTAACTAATAGAAATTTATCCATAAAAGGTACATCCATATTTAATAACTAATAGCAAATTCTAATACTAATCTTATAAAATGTTGGTTGATGCCTTGGGAGCTAATGTAGCATCCGTTTTAGATCTTGTAGATTCTCTTAGCATCCATAAAAGGTACACTCATGTCTCTTTGCAAGAAGTTTGGCTAGAGTCTCCCATGAGTATTTTTTAACATCCAAAAAAAATGAGGATTTTTTATTTTGACAAGTTCTGGTTATTGAACTCATACTACCATAGTTGATGTGTTAAAATTGTTGAGCAGACTATACTGTTGTTGGCTGATGAAGTTGCAGTCTCCTCTTATGAGTGTAATATGGATGTTAACCTGAATGTTAGCACTATTCAGTCTGTGAACATTTGTTCTGTTTGAGGCAGCTGTAGCCTGTGGCCCGATGTTTCTTATTTTGCTGTTCTCGCCCTTCTTCCTCAATCTTCCACGTGTACTGAGTTGACTGAAACTAAGAGGGATGGAAGAGATGGGGTGATTTTATTATTCAAAGCAGGAGAACCTATTCCTGTGGCTGCACAGTGTAGAGAAAATTAAATCGTAGGTCATTTACGTGTGAGCTGCTTATTTATTTGTTTTTTACCATACCTCAATAAGGAAAGATTTTATTTTGCAGCCTTTTCAGTGTCTATCATTTTTTAAAATGTAATTCAGGTGCATGGTAGTTCTACTGATGTGTGAAATGTCTCTTAGGGATTAAATACATTGGTCCTTAGAGGCGCAGGACTAATTCAGAATATGGATTCTAGGTTTTGGTAATTGATAAAGCTTGTGGATGTAGTGGAAGAAATTATGTTTGTTAAATTTATCCTTGGGGAACTCCATCAAGCAGGGTCCTCTGGAGGCCCAAAAACCGGTCTTGCCTGGGCCTCAAAGTTGAGGTCAGCCTAGCTAATGAGTCAAAGCCAAACTTGAGGTCTTTTTTTTTTATGAAGCCTGTGCTACTTTTGGGTGTTGGCATTGACTTCTTCAACACTTCGTCTGCAAAGAATAGGTTTTCTGCCATTTCCTTGTTTCTTGCCCTCAAATGCACCATCACATTGTTTTGAATTCCTGAAAGCTTAACCAAAGCCTTACTATATGTATATTTGTGGTCTATGGATTTGAGCAAAAGGTGATTCTGAGGGTTTAACTTTGTTACACAATCTTTGGGAATGTCTTGACTTATTCTCATGGGAGACATTCTGTTTGAGTGCAATTCAGGTTCATCTATCTTTTAGTTGCTTGCCCATTTTCTTATTCTTTTTTACTGTGTAGCAAATCTTCCAAACCTCGTTTGGTGTCTTTCTCCAATTCCACAGAAAGCTGTAATGGATGTTACAATTGTGCTCTTGTATGTCTATGGACTTCATTGCATATTCAGTGAGCGCCCACAAATTATTATCTTGGTTATCTACCATATGGGCAGTTGCATCATTAATCTTCTGCATGTGCTTCCTTGCATTTTGAACAGGAAACATTTTTAATAAGTTGATAGTCAATACATTAAGGTGTGTTTATGCTTGTGATATAATAGGCCAATGGAGGGGGACTTGCTTTTGTTAATGTAAATTCAGTTTCCTTTAAAAATGTTTTGGATGGAAATCGCCTCCAGCACTGCTTGCATATATAAATGGCGACCATGAGTATGTACTCTTTAACCCGTACAACCTAAGTTCACTTAGGCTTCTAGTATGGTTGTTCGAGAGAACTGTGTTGGAATGGAAGATAGAAACAGATGAAATTCTAAAACTCGGGCCTTTTTAGTGCATTATTTTGTTGATCCGTTACCCTCATTGGATTAAACCATAAACTCGGATGAAATAGCTAATGGAAGGTAAAGGTACAAATATAATCATAGAGTTTGCCACTGAGGCCTGGCTCAATGGTTAAGGGTTGGGGTGAGTTTAGGTAGGGGACCAGGTTCGAGTTCTAATGGGGACAAAGAATGGAAAAAAAATGTACCTATAAAAAAAAAACCATTACAATCCTAGAGGTTGAAAAAGTAAAGAAAAGGTAGATGTCAATCTCCCTGGATTATATCAATGCGGGGGTCATGCACTTTGTTAGTGTTGTAGCCAGAAAAAGAGATTGATCAGGTTGTATGATTTAAAATCCATCCATAATGTTTTTTTTAGAATATAGTAACTAGAAGAATGGTTTGGTACTCTCTCAAAAATTTACACAGGATGATATGTATTATAAATAGTGCATAAATGTCAAATTGATGTGGTAAAATTCGAGTTATTCAAAAATCTTGATCTACATGCCCAATTCAAATTGAAGTTGGACTTGGTAAGAAAAATGGTGACTTAAGGCGTTGGATTATGCATTCTGAGCCAATGGGTATAAGTTGGACCTAGTTTATTAGGTTACATCTTTTACTAATGAAAGGGTAGAACCAGCATTCATGATTACCTAATTTTCCTGTATAATTGTTTTTCTTCCTTTTTACTTGTGGGCGATTTGGAGTGCGCATCAATCTATGGGAATTACGAGTTTGATGTGAATCGGACTAAATTGGCACCACTTTTACCATATAAAAACACTGAGAGACCATATTTTACGGATCGCCAGCAATCTTCCTCCATTACAAAAATTGTGTTCAGCCTTCCCGGGAATCTTTGCTAGAAAAGAGAGCGACCAAGTATCCTTTGTTTGAGCCACATGATGGATTTTGCTTGGCGGTGTAGGATTCAAGTTGGCTTTGACCTTTGTTTGACATATTTTGGGGAAAAAGGCCCTTAGTTCGAATATGTGATGGGTGAAGAATCGGGGTATTCTTAGAGCAACTCTAACGGGAGTTGGTATCCCGGGAGTGCCATATCAATGCGCGTTTTAATGCTTTTCCCGATCATCAAAAACCATGCTCAGCCCGGAGATGGCATCGGAGGAGTGGCAAAATGCCATCCGTTTTGAGTGCCATATTTGTAACTTTGGAAGAATGCGAAGGATGCAAATAGCATCTGGCGGCTATCTCAAGCATTATCTCATTGACTATATTCTACCAAAATCTATAAAAATACGGAGATTCAAAGGGGAAAGAGCATACACCTTGAATCTCTTGCCCAGCGCTGTGAGAAACCACAGCTACCCACTGGACGACTGAGATCATGAGTCAGAGCCACAACCCCGCCCCCGTGGATTTGTGCGAAAGGGAGGGAAGAGGAAAAGAAAGAAGGAGGAGGAGAGGAAGAGAAGGAAGAAGACGGTGCTAGGGTGAAAATCGCGGTCTGAGAGATCAGGTGTGAGAGGCGGGAGGAGGAAGGCAAGGCAGGAGGAAGAGGCAGGTGACTTTTAGAAAGGAGGAAGAATCGTTTTTAGGCATCAGGTGTTGCCCCTTCTTTATTAAATTCAATGTTTTATTTTAAATTAGTAATTGCTCATTCTTATAAATTGCAAATTAAATGTTTGATTCAAAACGGATAAATTGCTAATTTTTTAATTTATTATAATTTTTTTTTTATAGATTCATTTATATACTTCATAAATTGCTCATTTTTTAAATTGATTATAATTTTTTTAATTAATAAATTATTCATTCTTTAAATTGACAAATTGATTTTAAATTTAGATTGATAAATTTATAATTTTTAATTGATAAATTGCTAATTCTTTAAATTAATTAGAAATTTTATATTAAACCTCATTTATTTGTATACTTTATAAATTGCTTATTCTTTAAATTGATTAGATTTTTTTTTTTTTTTGTAGATGGATTTACAATATGAGCGGTTCTTTAAGCCGGTTGCTTATGAGCGACCACTTAGGTTATATAGTGTTTATTGAGGGCAATCCACGGTATTGGCGCCAGTCTGAAAATGAAGTCGTTCAAGATTGAAAATCGCAAAGAGACCAAGAACTTCTCGTAGAGAGATAAAATTAATTATTATGCTGCTTTGTGGCTTAATACGAGCAGTGCAATTACTAGGAATGAACAACAAGGTGAAGATTTTAAGCGAAAGAATATTATGATAGCAAATATCATGGAGGCAATCATGAAGGCGTTCTCAATCTTCTATTAAAAGTTATTGGACCCAGTTTAAATGCAAAATGCAGCAAATTTGTCGGTTTTCATAGTCTAGTGAAGATAGACAAAGTGGACACAGAGAACAAAATAATGTAAGATATAAACTTTTAATTTAGACACTAGTATGATTTGATATTTGAACTATTAAGTGAATAATTTCATATGTTTTGAGGTTTATGAGCCAAAAGAAATGTTGCTAAGATTCTTGGGTTAAATCACGACATTGTTGAATATTGAAATGATGATGATGATGTCACATTAATGGCTCAACATTCAGTGGTGATCTGTGTGAATCGGCTCATGTTGAATCATACTATTCAACTCCATATTTAGGGGATGACGGCGGGAACCTCAATTCCTCTCCCGACCTCGATAGGCCATTGGGCGAAGGCTTAGAAGAGCAACTTAAAAACAAAGAGAAGCAAGCCGTGTTGAAAGATCACTAGATCGTCACCATTGGAATGAAAGAATGGAAGTGGAGCGACAAAAGTTAGCTGACACAATAAAATTTATGCTCAACGAGGCAGCATTGGATCGACATAAATATGATTTAAAAGTGAAGAAAAACTGACAATAAAAATTCAAATGCAAAATGAGATGAAAATCATGGAGCTTGATACTAAAAAAATGGACCACTTTTCTGCTGACCTCTTCAGATAACACGAAGATAGAGGTTATGAAAAAGTGAGGTTTTAATTTTAGTTATTTATTATGTTGCTATTATTTTAATTTGTAGTCATTATTTGTTATGTTGCAATTGGAATTTAGAAAATATAACTTGAGAACAGAGTGGAATTGAAAATACAACATGAAATTAGATTGAAATTAAAATACAACATAGAAATTGAAATTAAGGAATTAAAATATAGCGTAGAGTGAAATTTGGATGAAATACAACCTTCAGAGTGAAAATACAACTGGCAAATTGTTGGAGGTTATTAGTCGCCATGTCGTTTACCCTGATGCTCGATAAAATCGATTGCAATTGAGAATACGATAACGCTTGTCCACTGATCCTGATAATGAGTTTGCATGAAGTCTTCTAATTAAAGTGTATATGCATGACACTTCTGACGGTTTATCTACTTCATCGAAGTCATTGTTGCAATGCTCTCCTTCATCCTCGATGACCTATTATCAAGTGTGTACACTTTCATAATATCTGCAGTGTTTCTTCATCCAAAAAACGTATTTGGTCCACGCCTGATTGCAGCGGGCTTGAAGTACCCCCGAATGCCCTTCTACGCATCATTTCTTGCCGACTCTTATGCTTTAGCAAAATGTTTTTCTTCAGCTGCTTGTGGGCGAGAGGGTTTTTACAAATGTTGACCAGTTTGGATAAATACCGCCATTTCATAATATCCCATTCTATACTCATGACCATTAATTATATATAAGTTGAAATTTGGTGGAGCATGATCATTGCTAATAATGTAAGCGGGGGACCTATCTAGAACATTTGTATCATTCAATGAACGGGGTAGACGAAAGAATGCATGCCATATCCAAAGATCTTGAGATGACACGGCTTAAAATGATTGTTGGTTCATGACAATGACCCGATTATACATACCTTGCCTGCTGGTAGGGGTAATGATTTCCACTTCGATGCATGCAATCAATACCGCAACATGCCAGGAAAGCCACGTTGTTACCTTGTTTGTAGAAATCGAGCAATATCAATATTGTTTGGTGACCTTAAGTAATGGTCGCCAAACATTTATATCTGGCTTTCACAAAACTATTCTCGAATCCTACATGCGAGTGCTTTCTCCAGTGATGTATTCATCCACAGAATCTGTCGGTGTTCCGTAAGCAAGAATTCTATAAGCGGTATTATCTTTTGAAAAGATAGTATTCGAGAACTCAATGACATACATTCTTTGGATGAAGTATGGATCATATTATTTCAACATATTTACAATTCAAAAGAAAAAGAAGGGCGACTCATTGAACCTCCGCCGAAAGGCGCCATATACCTGGTATAAAATGATCACGATAGAGTCTTTCGTGACCTTGACCTCTATCATGATTAAATCGTGCGTGGCGCAGGCGGGCCAGATATCTTATCGAATTGCTGTTAACCCTTGGGCCCTTCTAGTTTAAATACAGCCTTGTCCAGTCATCATCTTCTTCTTCAATATTGAGGATCTCTCCTAAAATATTAGGAAAAGCGATTCATATAACCAGATGAACTAGAAAATATGAAAGAGGATAAATAGTCAAGAAAGGAGATATTGGAAGCGAAAGAGAATGTAAGATAGATGGATTAAAAACATGAGAAAAATTATCCTGTATTTATAGACGAATTATAATTTTTTAATTTTTATTTTAGCGATTAAGTACTAAATTTGAATTTCATTGTTGAAATTTGAAATTTAATTCGCGGACAAAATTTGAAATTTTAAATTTTAAATTTTAAATTTTAAATTGTTATATACAAAATATATCCAGTTAAAATTTTGATCGTTATGAAAAATATACGTTAAAATATAGCAGTTAAAGTTTAATCATATTTTAATAAAAAACATTTAATTATTAAATGGCACCCCATTTTGTACCTGTTCAATAGCAATGCATTCGAAATTTTAAAAACAACGTCGAGGGTGCAAAATAGCATTTGGCACCCCATTTTTGGCAACTTCCATTGAAGTTGCTCTTATATGTGAAACAGGAAGATTTATGTGAGAGGCTAAGCGCTTGAGAAGAGAGATTCCATGTAAATGCAGACAAAGTGTTCTTTCCTTCTACATTCCTATTCCTCTTACATTGCTCAATGATAATCAAAGTAAAAAATATAGGGAAATTTTCTCGAAATTTTGGCGAATTTCGTGTTTCGACGAGTATGGAAAGAAAATCAGGTCATAAATTTCGGGCATACGAAATTTCCATAGATTTCCTCGAAATTTCGGCGAAACATGATCGAAATCAACCTAGGGGAGTTTTTCGTATAATTTCAGAGACATTTGAGGAGAAATTTCGGGAAAGGGAGAGAAAAATTCGTGCCAGCGGGATATGGAGAGAAACAATGGGGGATTTAGTGCTGGTGAGTGGTGATAGAAAGAAGGAGAAAGTGGAAGAGGCCTGGGGGCGTTGCCGACTGGAAGAGGAAAAGGGCAAAACAAAAATAAAAATAAAAAAATAAATATTTATATATTTTAAATATATATGCCTTTCAGGAGCCAATATGAAGCCTATTGTAGTTAAGACTGAGAGTTGAAGGGTATCAAGTAGGCGGGGTTCTTGGGGGAGCGGCCATGGTAGTCCAGTTTGGTGGAATAAGCGTGGTCGGTTATGGGCCAGTGAATGGTAGCTCAGCGGTTCGGTTCAAAGTGAAAATCGTTTTTCTTTGAATCGGTGGTTGAACCAATCGAATCGGTTGAACCGACGGTTGAACTGGTCGAACCGGTGGTTGAACCGATAAAACTAGTCAAATCTATTTATAATTATTTTATTTTTAATAATATATTAATTATCTATTTATGATATGTCGATTTTGCTTGTTTGTGGTTGTTCGACAGGTGAGCGAGTAGACCAATTATTTTAAGTTCGGTCATCGTCAGGTTTTAAAACATTGGAAATTGTACAATATGTTGCAACAAACAAATTAAAAAAAACTTATATTTTCACATCTTAAAAAAAAAAAATTGTTAGGCTTTGAATAAAAAAGTTAATTTTCAAATTTTACTTAAATAAAACCTTGAGAAATGAGAAGTAGCTCAATTGATCCGACCTTAAATTTGCTTTCCAATGATCACCATTTCAAGTCTTACAATTATTGAAGGATTTAGCCAACAGTTAATTTTAGGGTCCCACGGAATTAGTTAAAGTGCACAAAAACTTACCCGAACATCCATAATTATAAAAAAAAAATTACTTAAATAATTTTCCTTAAATTAAGAGGAGGAAACTCATAGGTATGTACCTTACTCTTATAGCATGATTAAAAGAAACAATGTTTTAAAAATTGGCGGATTTGTGTCAGGCCGATTGGGCCAGTGAATCGAGTAACAAAATCGGATTCGATTCAAAGTAAAAACCATTTTCTTTGAGCTAGGTGGTTGAGCCAAATCCAGAACCAATAGTTGAGCCGATTTGAGCAAAGCGATTTAGATGATGAACCGATCAAATCTTATATTTTTTACATCTTTAGAAAAAAAATTGTTAGGTTTTGAATAAAAAAAGTTAATTTTCAAAATTTATAAGCCAAAACCTTGAAGAGTATCACAGTTGATCTGTATAGTTTGTTTTCGATCACCGGTTCAAGTCTCTTATGATTATTGAAGAATTTACTCAGTTGTTTAAGGTCTCAAGATTAGTTAAAGTGTACCCAAAAACTAACGAATATCTATAATTATAAAAAAAAAAATACTTAAATTATGAGGATAAAACTCATAGGTATGAACTTTACTCATATGGCATGATTGAAAAAACTAAATGGTACAACATGTTGCATCAAACAAATAAAAAAAAAAATTTTTATTTTCACATCTTTAAAAAAAAAAATTTTAGGCTTTGAATAAAAAAATTAATTTTCAAAATTTACTTAAATAAAACCTTGAGAAGTAGTTCAATTGATTCGGCCTTAAGTTTGCTTTCCAATGATCACCAGTTCAAGTCTCTTACGATTATTGAAGAATTTGCCTTTGCTAATTTGAGTCACGGGTGGATTAAAGTGCTAAAAGCGGCAAAGATCCATAATTATAAAAAAATTACTTAAAATAATTTTCCTTAAATTATGAGGAGAACTCATAGGTGTCTTACTCATATGACATGATTAAAAGAAGCAATGTTTTAAAAATTGGAAATGGATCGTAGATCGACCCGATTAGATAGTGAGCGGAAGTAACAAAACTAGTATGGTTCAAAGGTGAAATCATTTTCTTTGAAGCTTGATCCGTAAGCAGTTGAGCAGAGTTAGATAGATGGTTGAACCAGTCAAATATATTTATAATTATTTTTATTTTTACCAATATATTAATTATTTATTTATGACGTTATCGGTTCAACCACAGTTCAAATAGTGAACCGTGAACCGGTAACTTTTCTGATTCAGTCATCGTTCCGATTTTTAAAACATTGGAACTTGTACAACATATTGCATCAAATAAATAAAAATAATCTTATATTTTCACATCTTTAAAAAAAATTTGTTAAGCTTTCAAAAAAAAAATTAATTTTCAAAATTTACTTAGCCAAACTGTGAGGAGTAACTTCAAAATTGATCCACGCCTTAAGTTTGCTTCCCCATGATGATCAGTTCAAGTCTCTTATGATTATTGAAAGATTTACCCAACTGTTAATTTCAGGGTCCCACATAATTAGTTAAAGTACACAAAAAACAAACCGAACATCCATAATTATATAAAAAAATACTTAAATAATTTTCCTTAAATTATGAGAAGGAAACTCATAGGTTTATACCTTACTTATATGACATGATTGAAAAAATCAATGTTTTAAAAATCGGATCGGCCGATCGACCAGTTGGACCGTGAACCGATAACAAAACCGGTCTGGTTCAAAGGTGAAAACCGTTTTTCTTTTATTTTCTTTTGAAGCATTTGGTTGAGCAGATCAAGCCGTCTATGAATTGGTGGCCCGATGGTTGGCCAGATCAAGCCGATGATTGTATCGGTTGAACGAGTTAAAATCAATTTATAATTATTTTATTTTCAATAATATAGTAATTATCTATTTATGACATCACTAGTTCGTCGGTGAATGCGTGAACTGATTACTTTTAAGTTGTATATGCATGATTCGAATTTTAAAATATTTGAAATGGTACAACATGTTGCATCAAACAAATAAAAAAAAAACTTATATTTTCACATCTTTAAAAAAAATTGTTAGGCTTTGAATAAAAAAGTTTATTTTCAAAATTTACTTAAATAAAACCTTGAGGAGTAACTCAATTGATCCGACCTTAAGTTTGCTTTCCAATGATCACCAGTTCAAGTCTCTTACGATTATTGAAAGATTTACTCGAATACAATTTTAGGGTCCCATGGAATTAGTTAAGGTGCACAAAAATTGACTGAACATCCATAATTATAAAAAAAAATAAAAAAAATACTTAAATAATTTTCCTTAAATTATGAGGAGGAAACTCGTAGGTTTGTACCTTACTCATATGAAACGATTGAAAGAATCAATATTTTAAAAATCGGATAGGATGGTGTGATCGACCGATTAGATGAGCCAGATAACAAAGGCGAAATTACGGTTCGAGTGGGCTGCGGTATAAGCGATTTTGGAGTCGCAACATGATTGTTGGTGTCGCGACAGTAGGGACTTCAGTCTAAGATTGAGGTCTATCGCGATAGGGCTTTTTTTGTCTCGACAAAGGTAGCTCAGTTGGGTTGCGACATAGGTCTCTAGTGTTGTGATAGGTGTTGGGCTGTTGGCTGGGTTGGTGTTGCGACCGGGCTCGCGACAGGGCACGTCCGCGTCGCTATGGCGCGGCGAGGCGCGATCCGCGGCGGCAGCCAGCGCATGTGGGGCGTGCGGTGCATCACGGCGAGGCGCGTCTTACGTCGCGATGCTGCGGCGCATAAGCAGCAACCTGGTGTGCGCGCCGCTGTGCACCGCATTTCGGACTTCTGGCCCAGGCACTATTTGGGGTCCTTGTTCATGGACCTTTGTACTGAAACCTTGTTCATGGACCTTTGTAGAAAAAATAGTGCAAAAATATCCTCGGGTTTTGGGGCGTCACAGTAAATATCTTATGTTCTTTAGTTGAGTATTTTTCACATACCTTTTTGCTGCGATTCCTTCCTTATTTATGAAGGAGGAGGATGATCCACTTTTTATGGAAAGTGGGTGATTGATTCAGAAATGGAAGGGAGTGCTTCATTTGTAGCGTCAGCCGTTTTCCTTTGGATAGCCAGGGAGGCACATCATACATTAAACTTTGAGAATGGTGAACAACCATACCATGCACTTTTGCAGGCTCAGCGAATGTAGTGCAGAGATGCAATGATGCCAATTCATTTTACTTCATGTTACATGTATATATGAGTGCTACATGGAACATCTACAAATCATGGATAATTATAATTGATACATATAATTTACTTCCATGCACTCTATGTTAATACATCAACTAGCATATATTAACATAATTTTCACACACTGCATGTTATTCATATAAGAAATAACCACCTGTGAGGAGTCCACGTCTTTGGACCCATCCAACGGGTACTCGCGAGTCCCTTCATGAGCATGAACCCGAGTTTGGTTCCAAGCATCCATACGACATTAAACAAGCCACGAGCACAGGAAACTTTTAGTTGAGTTAAACACTAACCAGCGACAATCTAGGTTAATAGTAGTAGGTGTAAAATCTCTGCAGGTCCACGAGTCTTGGAGACCAAGTCACGTGGCCTCTCATGGCCTCCCACATGCTGGCCAGATACCATTAGAGCCTTTAGGCTAAAAGTAAGCAAGTAGGAAAATTCCACACACCTCTTGGAGTTTGTCGAAACTCCCCGACTCTGATCTCTATGCGAAGCCTTTGCCGTGAGGATGAACTCTTCCTCTTTAGCCGCACAAACCTTGGAATTAGATCTGAAATCTAGAGAGAAGGTAGAGCCTCTCTCTCAACTTTCTTCCTCCCTCTCTTTCTATTCTTTTCTCTCTTCTTTTCCTCTTCCTTTCGATTACCCTTGACTGTTCGGTCAATAGAGGAAACTTCCTCCTTTTTTCCTACATGCCACTTGTGTGGTGCATGATTTTTCTTCCTTTTCCCTTTATTTCTTTATTCCATTTTATTGCATCATTCCTCATGTGGCTAATTGTGAGCCACACACTCCAAGTGCATCACATGGATCTTGCCATGTGTCACTCCCTTAGGGTGCCATGTGGCATCCCCTAAATCACACCATGTGTCATTCGACACCCTATGCCTTAAAAGCATTTAATCTACTATCACCGAATTAGACTTGTGACTAAGATTTCATGAGACGATTCAATGGTGAAGTCATTTTCATCAGAGATCTAGAAAAATTCTGATTTTCTTACCAAAATTCTTTGTTTATCATTTTGAAAAATTGAGAGTTTCGAGGTTTTCACAATTTTTACATTTCGCTATAAAATTGTTTAGGTATTTTGATAGGACTTTTATTTTTATTTAAGCAGTGAAAATCATACAAATGCCAACTTATTTTTAATTAATTTTTTAGTAAATTTTAATAAGTTAAAATATTTAAAAGGTTGTCCAAATGTCAAATAGTTAAATAATTAAGGTTTCTCAATCTTAGTCCAATCATCTAAGAGTGTATCTTTAGTGTAATTGATAATGGTTATGTTTACAGTTAAGTAAGTTTAATGGATTCAACTTTAAGACTTGTCACATGGGAAATTCTAAAGTTATACATTTACAAAGTAGAAGTTATACATTTAAAGTCAATTAATAGAAGTATAAACTGTAAAAACTTAGGTAGCATTTGTTTTTTAACTTAATGCTGAATAAAACTTCGATATTAAATATTTAGTTGTTTGTTTTTTCTAAAAAATCAATTTTCTAATTTTATTTAACTTTGAGACAATAAATTTTAAATGAGAAAATAAAAAAATACTTATGATTTTATTTAATTAACTTGAAATGAGAGTTTCTATTGGGTTGTAAAGGATTTTTTTGTATTTGAATATCTAATTTATTCTTAATAGAAAAAGCCTAATATATTTAGGCTTTTTCTATTCAGCTAAATATTATAAGAATTCAATAATAGGGCATGAAAATGTTAAAAAACAAGTAGGCTAAATACTAAAAACTAAATTTACTTTTAACAAAACCCAAAAAAAAATGTCACCTTAGTTCCGTGCTATGTAGCCCCCTAAATTAAGAGTCATGAAACTTTTAAGAGAAGGGAATTAATTATCTTTGATGAAATGAACGCCTAATTTTAAACATGAAGTTTTTGGTAAAACACAAGATTGAGATTGCCATTGCTATTTTAGAACTGGATGAGTGAGCGGGAACTACCAAATCTTCGGGGTGTGGGGGATGTTTCAATGGCAGAGCGTAAATGACCACGCCCGGCGGAGTGAGATTTTGCTTGGTTGTTCCCACCAGACGGTGCCAATTATTTTGTAAGACGAAACTAGATTTGCGGAAAAGGCGAAATCGTAATTTTAATTTATAAAATTGTAAATTTCGGTTAAAAAACGAAATTTATTCTCTAGATCTCGGATGATGAAAGCAGTTTCAGATTAAGGATAGTCTCATGAAATCTAGCTAGCGTGTAAATTTCGTCGGTGAGACGATCGGAGTCGACCAGTTTTCGAGGCATGTGGTTGAGATGTAGTAAAAGCGATTTTGATGGACCCGAAAGTCACATATAACACGTACCTCATATGCCATAGAAGTGGGTCAGTGAGAAATATCTGAAAAATGGAATGGCCAAAGATGATGGGAGGAATGTCGAAAGCTGGGAAAAGAATAGCGTAAATGTCATTTTGGAATTGTTTAAGATTAGATAATAAGACAAAAAAATGAATGATCTTCGTCTTCCTCCAAATTAAAGGGAGAAAAGCATTGAAAAATTTTGGAGAAAAGTGACAGTGAGCCAAAATGGAGGTTTTAGAGGTAGAAGGTTAGACTTCTCTAGAATCGTGGAATCCCAGGCCATCGGTAGTCGTCGAACAGAAGGGAAGGCTGCTCTATGCGGAAGGGCTTTGCATTGAGAGCAGGATTTAGGAGTTTCGACAAACTCGTGGTAGGGATTTCTCCCTACTGGGTTTACTACTAAGTGTTTTACAATGTTGGATGATTTGAGGCCAGCAGGCAGCCGTTTAAATCGGTCCCAAGCTTGGGGCCAGGGTGTTTAATTTCTTGGACCCCAGTATTGTGCGATCTCAGGTATCGTGAGGGGCTGTTTGGGTTGTTGATGGCATACGTGCTTTTAAATTATGTATTGGTTTTGTATGAGGCCGTGAGGGGGCCGTTGGATCCGTGTCACTTAATGAGACAATTTTAGGGTGTGGAGGCTTGGTTGGACGATTCGATCCTTTGTTGGGCTTTACCTTGTGTTGAAATTAGCACATTAAAATGTATGCTTGATATGAAAAAGGCCGGGAATGGCAGTGAAATTCGGGTTCACAAAGTGAACCGATGATTGGTGATTTGTGGGAATAATGCCAGGGTTTCAACATTCGAGAATAGTCTTCTAAAATATATTTTTGTGTGAAAATGTGTTTGGTCGAGTGATTCAAGTTGAATTACTTGTGTTTGATAATTAACCAAGCGACTGTTTGAATTGTATAAATGTGAAATTACATGACATGATTGTGTGATTAATTTTGTAACGATATACTGTTTGTTTATATATTTGCATGTGTTATAGGCTGTAATGGAATTGACATATGCATTCCATATGCCTTTGGGGGCACCTAGGATGAGGAGTGAGTGCATGAGGTGAGTCACAGAAAATGGTTGGAGGGTTGTCTAAAAGTAGTAGTATCGGAGTGCAGTCCATAAAAATATCAAATCATCGGAGGCAGGCCGATTGATATACAGCCGGTGAGTAAATAATATCAGCTCATTGGGCATTAATTAAGCCTCTCCCATCTGGAGGTTATTACAAATAAGCATAATAATTCTCATACGAGGCTTAGGCGAGAGTGTGAAGTCGATATTGACTGGGTACGAGATGATCGATTGGTATTCAAGTAGAATCATGCATTTGTATGTGTCTTTATTTTGGAGAATTGCATATGCGCAGGTGAAGTGGCAGCAGGTGATTCACGCTCTGAGCAGTGGCTCTGTCGAGGATATTATTTTAGATGCAGGGGCTGATGGGAAGCGAAGCTCATCTGAGATTGAGTTTGAGGCAGGAATGTGGCTTTGATGGTTTACATGTATTAAATTCTAGTATTTTAATATATGTTGTATAAAGTAACTTGAACTCTTGAACTATTGGATATAGTTGGTTTATATTGATGACTGGTGTTTGGTATATTTGAAGCGAGTTTTACTGAGTCGTTATCATGTGATTGATGTTGGTGAGACGGGTTATATTACCGGTGTTGTGTATTTGGGTAGAGCTCCCGTGCAAAGGAGACTGCGATTTCGTGAGGTGGATCACCCGACATTGCAGTGTTTCAGCGGGTTGACGGGTAGTCATGGATACCCGATTTTGGGCGTCGTGTCTCTTTGATTATAGGTCAGTTGCGGGCGTGAACTGCGGTAGGACTCTTAACAAAAATACGGTGGTGTTATCTTGAGCCACCTCTCTGATGCTTAGTTAAATGAAGTATAATATCTTATGTTCTTCGATGAGTATTTTCACATACCTTTATGTTGCGATTAAATTCGCATTTATGAAGGAGGATGATCGCTTTATGGAAAGTGGGTAATTAGTTCAATTGAAGGGGCGCTTCATTGTCGTCAGCCAGTTGCATACTGAATGTGAAATCAATAAAATCTGCCTCGTCGTTGATGTCATCTTAAGACTTGATTTACTTACGTGATTACATTGGGAGGATGCGTTTATTTGTAAGATGATTAAAAATTATTCAACAGCCATCTTGAAAAGCGACATCGACTTTAGAAGAGAAAAGTTCTTAGGCAATAATTATGAAGGCCTTTGCTATGATCGAGATAATGCAATGAGGATTGGTATGGTTTACAGATCCGTATTCGTGTGAGGATACTTGGACCTAGTCTATAGACAAGGGTACTTAGAGTATGAAACTTGACACGACACTGTGGGCTTGATAAATACCAATTTTGTATAGGGGTCTTTGGCGAAAGCCATGATACACCTATACAGAGTGATGTGTGACATTAGTTAAAAAAAAAAAGTATCAATAAGAGATGAAATAACTTTATATACTTTTCTTCCAAAATAAAAAGAGATGGTCTGGCTTATTTATTGGAATAAATCTTATAATATTTTATATGATAAGTCAAATGGACATTTTTGTCCATTCGTATTTCATAATGCTGTGTAATTATGGGATATATAAGTTTAAGTTAATTTTCAAACCATCTAACATCAAATCCTAATTCTTCCAAAACGAACTCCGTTCTCACATTCTTGTGCAGGAACCTCCCATTTAAACATGCAGTTTCAGAATTCCCTTTATCTATTTGTAATTCATGTCATATATTTAGAGATTATCAAGTGATTAAACAATTTTGATATATAAAATAAGATAAAGTTCTATATGGATTATCATGAAATGTTTGAATCAGCATCCACATAATACAAGTAGTACAAAATAACAAAATTGATAATTTGAAAAAAAAAAGTTAAACTTATTAATATTAAATGATGATTCTAATGCCAGCTACTAAAGGACAAGAGTAGAGATATTGAAATACTTCGATCATCCAAATCATAAACATAGAGATGTCGTCCTTCTATAAAGTAGATGGAATTGCCTTTTATTCCAGGCTCATTGACCAAACCAGACTATGTTGATATAGTTGGATAAAATATTGTGTAACTTGATACTTGTCCTTTCTAAAGTATTTAAATCTACTCTCTGAAAAAACTGCAAATCTAGTACTTTACAATCTACAAACAGATGAATGGGCTTTCTGTGAGGTAGAAAGAGTTCATGCTAGATGTCACCATATAAGTTTAGATGAAGGATAATTCAAATGACAAATTTCCACTTTTGATGACTTCTCCAAATCTAATGCTTGAAGCTTCAATTTTCTCTTGTACAACAAGCTTCAAACTAGGAATTGTTAACCCATAAAATCGTCCTTTAAAGAATATTGCTAATTTTAACAAATCATCTTCATCCTCACAACATATTTGTTTGATGATTCAACTATCACCATGAAACCGAAGCAAGCGATTTGGCAGAAAATCTAATTTTTACGAAAAATGGTAAAATGGTAATTTAGGTCCAAAATCTAGAATTTTACAGATCTCGGATATTCTTGACTTTAGCTGGTTGAATCGATGCCATGATATTCTAACATGATTCAAGTGATTGATCGATTAGATTTGCGTTACTGAAGCTGACAGCGTGTCTCGTGACAACAGCCTTGTTTGGAGTGGTCGGTGTCTTGTGTGTGATCTGAAATAGTCAGCTTGAGAACAGTATGGTAGTAGGTGTGAATAGCGTGACACTAAATCTGCCATTGGAAAAATGTCAGTTGGTGGATTAAATGGATAAGGAAATACTCAAACCAATGAGAACTTGACAAAAGTGGCATGTGTTTTGATATATATTTTGTAAAACATGTATTAAATTAACATTTTAATATATATTTGCCTTAAGAGTGACTAGTGCTTAGTATTGTAATATAATTGAAGTTTAGATTTTGGTGGTATTGATGTAAGAACAGTGAACACTCTTTGCATCTATGGTCGCCGTGTTAAGAGGCAGGTATTTCGCAGGTTAACGGATGGTCAACGGGACCCTTGGGATTTAGGGCGTCACACGATTACCCTCACAAATAAAGAAAAGGCAGCTATTAGTATTGGTTGGAGGTGATAATAGATTGCATGATAGCATCTTGAAGCCATGTAATGATGGAAGTTGAATCTTCTCCAACGTCATAGGATTTAGAAAAAAACAATCTTGTGAGTTCAAATCTTTTAATACTAACCATCCATGACAAGGACTGCATATACGCTTATTTCGCATTTCAGGAATAATTTTCATGTGGCGATCGGCTTCTAGATATCAAAATAAGTCTGTCTATGTCGATTCTTTTCATGAACAAAAACAAGCCAAGGTTGTGATTGAGATAATGAAGGGAATTTTGAATAGGTAGGTCTTTGTTCTTTGTTATTTTCCTTCTCCATGATCTTATATTGTTTTCCTTGAATTTCCTTTCTACCTGTAAAAAGCATTACTAAATTAATGATTAATGAATAAATAATAGTATAAATCTATATCGGGTTTTTTAATTTACTAAATAATTAAATGCTAATAAAAATAAATAATTGGATCAAAAATGTAAATAGATCAAGCAATGTATGCATGTGACAAAGATGCTAAAATTCTTATCCTTATAAAACAAATAAATAGATAATTAATAATCTAATGTGTATGCTCTTAAGTTTAGAGGGGAGAAAATGAGCCTCTTATAACATTCATGAAAAAAAAAAGAGTCTAATATATTTTTTCATTAAAAAAGAAAAAGAAATTTGAAACATATAAAATTATTATTTTTTATTTGAGTCAGTATTATTATAAAAAATAAAATAAAAAAAAAACCATCAATGCCTTCAAATTTATGATCAAGAATCAATTTTAGAATTGCCAAATAATTTTCAACAAACCTGTTACCATTATAATGAGTATATATATATATATATATATATATATAAGAAAGAAAGTTAGCATGAAATTCAGTCATTGGCTCTATAAAAAAATAATAATAATTATCATGAAAATTGTATTTGTATTTATCATTTAGTTTCTAACTAGATTTTGGTCATATACTATTTACTTTTAATTACTGGTCTAAATTACTTTTCATTATTTGGTCATAAATTACTATTTCATCTTACTAGTTTTTCTTGGCTTTCCATCAAGCACAGAGAACAAACGAAACAATAAAAAATTTATTTTTATTATGTTTTATTAATAATTTATATTATCACAACACATAATTAGAACTGAGTAAAAAAATAAATAGCCTTAAAAAAACAAACACACAAAAATAAAATTTTATCTTCCCAAGCTTTAAAAAAGAAAAATATATAAAGAAAAGTTTTGATATTACGATAAAAAAAATAAAATGCCTTAAATGATTATATACAAAGGAAAATAAATAAAATACCTTTAGAAATCCTAAACTAAATTTTTTTTTTTGAAAATATTTGTACTTTTCATTTAACACTTTTACCTCGGATATCCCCGAACCGTAATAAATTTAGGAATTGGGAAAATAAATTCGAGTTATGAATAGAAAATAAATTTAATTTTTTTTAGGGTTTAGAAAAATGAATTTTAATTTTAAAATTAAAATAATAATTATCTTGTTTAAAAAAATAGATGGAATTATGTAAAAATGCAGATTTATATTCTAAATTTAAAATGAATTATGTAATTAAATAAAAAATGTGAATTTTATGTAAAACCTAAGAAAATTCTAATTTTTTGAAAAAATGTAAAATGGTAATTTCGGTCAAAATCCAAAATTTTAAGATATCGGATATTAAAATAAAATGGGCTTATGATTGGAATCGATGCGCGAAATCTAGCTCTGCACATCGAATTCATCGAATTAGAAAGTCGAATTTCACGTTTTGAGGCGCAGAGAGTGCGAGACTGAGGGAAGGCGGCATTTTGGTAGGCTCGCGAGTCTACGTCGTGTGCGAGAATTAGTCGAAGCATGGTACGAGTGTAGTGTGGGTGACCATGTGTGATCATTTGGATGAGAAAATCAAAAGTAGGTGGATAAAGAGGATAAGGGTAATCCCTGTCGACTAATGGAAGGTTGACATGTGTGATTAGAATGAATAATGAAAAGAAAGAGCTATCTTCTCTCTTTTGTAGAGGATGAATCATGAGTCAGAGGAAAATAGATTTTAAAGAAAGTACAACTTCTCTAAATTTCAAAGATCGAATTAACCGAGAATTCAGCGATGCAAAAAGAAAGCAAGTTCTTTACACGGAGCTAAGCGTGGTTCTGGTTTGTGGAGTTTCGACAAGCTCCAGGGAGGTAGAAGGATATTCTCTACTGGTTTGGTTTAAGAGCCATTAAAATGGTTTGGATTGTATGAGGCGAAACTAGTGGCGTTTATCGATCATCGGGGCGCATCTGAAGTCCTGGACGTTTGGACAGCTCTGGTTGATCACCGAATTGAAAATGGTCATTGTGTGCCCCTTGGATGTGTGTTATAAATTGTGGTCGGAGTGTTTCGGGGCCGAATGGTCGTGGACTTTCTGGCCTCCGTATGACCGAACGTCGGAATTCGTAGCTTCACAAATTTCACGCATTGTTTTGGGACCCATTAAAAATAGTCCCGATTTGCGCGGTTGTCGAAACGTCCATGTGAATTTGCTTGAATTGTATGACATGGATTGTGTGGAAAATGATATGTTGATGCATGCTAAATTGATGTGTTAACATGAGTGGTTGAATTATATGAAATATAATTGTGTGTGAACCATTGGAAATAAAATTGTTTATTAGCTTATATGAGCTAATTTTGATGTTATTACTATGAATAAATAACATGTGGTTAGTATGTGAATTTTGTTAATATATGCATGATTGATATATTGGCATGTGTCAGAATTAAAACGATGAGACGCATTTCATATGCACTGGCAACCTATAACACAGTGTGGAGCGCATGATATGAAAAAAAAAGAAGGAAATGGTCAAGGGAAAGAATTTCAAAGGAAGATTTTCCAAAGAATTGCTTGAGAGTTGTCCAACAGTTCACGTCGGAGAGGCCCATGACTGTTTCGGGAATTACCCAGCAATTCATCTCGGAAGGTTGTCTAATAGATTTTACTAAATCCCAGAGTATGTTTTCGAGAACAAAACCTTGCTTTGAAAATAAAGGTTTTCTCACACTCGCTTAAAGTATGCGTGAGAGTCGTTGAAGGCTCGAGAAGCTGGGAAAGGGTGAGTGACATTCTCAATTCATTTTATGTAGACATTTGAGTAGGAACATATGTGTTTTGGTTTGAATGTTGGTCTGAGATCGTACGAAGACTTCTGTTGTGAGTAACCCATGTGTGAGATTATCACTATCAAGTATCAAGCCACCCCGGCTCATCCCCTTTCAGTACAGGAGGTGTCTGGAAGACTCCGCTGCTCATTAGAGGTCACAGAAGAAAGTTTCAGACATGGTACTTTCGATAGATATATTTGTAAACATGTATTAGAATTCTTAATTTTAATATATGTTTGTATTAAGAGTGATGTAACAACTCTTGAAACTATTATAATATAGTTGGATGTATTTTGGTGAGTATGATGTGTAGGTCATCATGGCCATTTTTACTACGTACAGCCTACGAGCATGGATACGCCCAGTTGACAAGTATCAACTGGGACCTCCGAGAAATGGGGCTTCACATTTTAAGTATAGCAAATTGCATTGAATTATTAGTTTTTGAAAGGCAAATTTGATTTTATGAATTAAAAATAAATTTTAATTAAAATCCATAATTTAAACACATTTCTAAAATTTGTAATAAAAAAACTGAATAATATTTTGTTTAATATTCAAAATTGATTTTTTTTTCCAAAATTTTTGATTCAAGATTTTCATTTTTAAAGTTTTTTTAATACACTCTTAGTTATAAGGTAGTAAACACATTTAAAGTCAATTTAAAGTTAATAACTCAAAATTTCTAAAAGTCCAAATTCAATTATTTCAAATCACAATTAAAATTTACTTTTTAATTCACAAAATCAAATTAATTATTTAATTAAAATAAATTTTAATTTTGATTTAAAAAAATTAAATTTGGATTTTTAGAAAATGTGAGTTATTGACTTTGACAATTTTGAATAAGTTTTTTTAGAAAATTTGAATATTAAAAAAATAGTCTTTAATGTTCTATTACAAATTTTATTAATGTGTTTAAATTATGGATTTTAAGATTATTGATATTTAAATTTAAAATTTTAATTAAAATTTATTTTTTTAATTCATATAAAATCAAATTTGTCTTTTTTAAACTAATAATTCAATTCAAGTTGCTAAACTTAAATTCTTACTTTTTTATTTAAATTAAATAATTGATTTTAAATTTAGTAAATTCAGATTTTATAAGATTTTAATTCAATCTTTTTAAAAGAACTTGAAAATTATTATTTTCAATTTTAAAATTAAAATTTATTTTTTCTAAAACCTAAAATATTCAAATATATTTTCTATTCATAATACGAATTTATTTTATCAATTCTCAAGGTTCATATTGTGGTTAAGGATATCCTAGGATAAAAGTATCATTAAATGAAAGTACATATATTTAAAAAAAAACTTTTAATTCGTGGATATAAATGACAAAGTCCGGAAAGTTTAGAATTTAAATTGGTATTTTCCCTAGAAAAAATACAAAAAATAATTAATTTTTTACTTTTCCTTTTTATTTTTGATTTTATTTCTCCCACATTTTAAAAAGTTTTTTTCCAAACCCAACATTTTAGTAATACTAATAAGACTAATATAGAGAAAATCTCGTGACTACTAAAAACCCGGTCTCGCTCGACCACCGTCAATCCATTTGAAACCTGTGTACCCTATATCATGAGACCCATACATGAGTAAAAATGGTCATATTGGCTTATACATCCATATTTACCAAAATATATCCAACAACTATATTACAATAGTTTCAAGAGTTAATTACACTCTTATACAAACATTTATAAATCAAAATGTTTGCATATACATTTTTACAAAAATATTTGGGCTAAAGCCACATGCTCTGGGCCACAAAAGCGCCTAGCCGAGCGCTGCCTCCTAAATACCCCCGCACTCGAAAGGGAAATCTCATGACTGGGGTGGGAGAAAAGCCCAAGAGTGATAATCTCCTACTTGGGTTACTTCCCACCTGCTCATGCAATGGAAAACACACATTCAAGTGAATTCATGATTTCTAATTGAATGTCTATGCATGCCCAATCTTAAGGTCTCAGCTCACTGACTCTTCCACACATGCTTATGCCATGTATGAAAACCGTTTCCAAACAAAAATATTTGTTTTATTTATGGGCAACCCTCCGATATAAATACGTTGGACAATCCTCCGAGATAAATTTGTTGGATAACTCTTCGAAACACCGCGGCCTCTCCGACGTGAATTGTCGACGATTTCAACACAATTCTTCGGACAACTTTCCGATATAATTTTATTGTTTTGGACAACCCGATTTGTTTCATGTCCCTAGTGCATATGAAATGCAATATGTCATTTCCATACAATACATGTTAATATATATCAAACATGTATATATTAACAAAAATCATACCCAAACAACATGTTATTAATTCATAACAATAACACAAAATTAGCCTGATACTGGCTAATAAACAATCCAAAGAAATTCATCTTGAGCGCCAAAGAATCACACAGATAGCACACAACATCATGCTATTCAAACATAGCCACACACAAGCCCTATGAACAGTCTAACACACGGTCTTGGACTGTCATGGACAACCCTAGGGATTTCACAATTTAAATTTCATCTGGACCGAAAACATGGCGCCAGCCCTCGTAACATCTCTATCCATTCAACGACTCTTAGCCAAAGAATGTCCAAGTAGGAGAAACCCCACCTCCTGAAAGTTGTCGAAACTCCACAAACCTGGGTACCCACTGCAGCCCCTGCAGCTGCAGACTCAGCCTTCTTCTTGCTCGACGAGAACCCGGGAAGGTTCGAATGTCAGATCTTAGAGAGAGGTGACTCTCTCTCTAAACTCTATTTTCCTCACTCTGATACCAGCCAAAAGGAGAAGATGATCTTTTTCTTTTCCTTTTATTTCCTTTTTGTCCTTAGTTTGACTTTAAGGACCACTTGACATATGGCTTAATAGAAACCATTTATCTCTTATCCTCTCACTATTCATGTAACATGTGTTACATGAGTACATGTAGTAGGTGGCCCTTGTCACACCACATGCCTCTCGTATCATGTGTACTTCTTACAAGCTGTCATATGGCACCCGACACTTGGTGCCTCGAAAGACGTGAAATTCCGACTGTCTCAGAATTCAACAAAATTCGACGTGGTAGCTAGATTTTGCAAGACGATCTCAACGGTAAAGTCCGTTCCGTCATCTGAGATCTAGAAAAATTTCGGATTTTGACCAAAATTGTGACGCCCAAAACCAAAATCCGCTGATTACCCACAACTGCGGAATACTGCAGGAATGCTCCGTAACCACATTTTTCTAAAATCGGGCGTAGTCTCAGACTTGAGCTCTACCCAAATACAAAACCTCGTATATAACCCGTCTCCAAAACAATCCAATATAACAACCTATGATTAAACGGCCACTCTTGGGCTCATAAACCAATACACATCACAATATCTATATCCAACTATATCCAATAGTTTCAAGAGTTCAAATTTTACTTATACAACACATATATTAAAAAATTGGGAGAATTCTAATACATGTCATACATCATAACCCAAAGCCACAATCCGGCTTTTCTTCTAAAGCTCGGGCCTCTAGAATGAGCGCCTCCTCGCACGCTCCCACCAGAAAATAATATCCTCGACAGTGAGCTAATGCTCGCAGAGTGGAATCAATTTGCTGGCTACTCTCCACCTAAGCGATATGCAATGCTCCAAATAAACACACATTCAAGCAAACGACGATCCTACTAATGTCTAACTGATCATCTCATATCCCGAGTCCTCCCCGATTCCCTCACACCTACCTAAACCACGTATGAGAACCTTAGTTTTTATTTGTTTGTGGACAATCCTTCGATATATATATATCAATTGGGTCGTCTCCGACGATTGATATTATATATGGACTACCCTCCGATGTATATCAATTGGACCGTCTCCGATGATTGATATTATGTTTGGACTACCCTCCGATATTTATTATTTTTAGACATCCCTCCGAACCATTCTCTCAAGAATTACTCCTATGCACTCACTCCTATCATTCTAGGGGTGCCCTGAAAGGCATGTGGAATGCCATGCCACTCATTTCACCTCTATAACACACGCAAATATATAATCATGCATATATTCACATAATTTAAATCATTACAAACATGTCATGTAATTTCACCATCAATTACATCAAAATTAGCTCACGCGGGCTAGATCAAACACGAGCAATCTGATTTGAATTACTCAACTAAACACATTATTTCACAAAAATTATTTTAGGAATATCTATTCTCTGAATAATAAACCATCTGCTACTATTCCCGACAAATCACCAATCGTAGCGCTTTACTTTGTGAACTCGTAGTTTCTGCCATTTCCGCCTATACAAACCAAATACATAATTTATTCAATAAATTATAACACACGAAACCATAATAGCCCCAGAGTGTACCTCATTACCTACCGATTTTACAAATGGGTTTCACACACTTCAAACAATTCGGGTCCAAGACTGGATCGATCAAACGGCCCCTCACGACCTCATTCAACTCAAACATTAACAAAGTACTTAAACAAAGAATAAAACCCAAGTAGGGAGAAACCCCTACCTCGCGGAGTTTGTCGAAACTCCTCAAATCCGGCGCCCACACGTAGGTCTCCTCACAAGAGCAAACTTCCTTCTGGCTCCGCACGACTCTACCTGGTTTGATCGTTTTAAACCTGTGAGAGTAAGGAAGACACTCTCTCTCTAGATAATGAAATCAAAGCTTACTGTAACACTCCCCTGCTTCCTCACGTTTTCTTCTCTTTTCAATTTGAGAAGATTAGTACTATGCAAACTTTTGTCTTATTATCATTTAAGACAAATTCTAAAATGCCCATTTTGTCATTCTTTCCCCAGTTTTGACACTCGACACTATCTCGGCCGTCCATTTTCATCATTTCTCTACTCATGCCACTTATGGCACATGAGTACGTGTTATATGTGACTTTTGTCGCATCGAAAATCGTTTTTCGACACCCGAACCGCTGACGCCGGTAAAAAACATATAAATTCCAATCGCCTCTTAATTCAACGAAATTGACATTAGCTAGATTTCGCGAGATTCCAACTGAAACTGCTTTCTGTAATCCGAGATCTAGAGAATAAAATTCCGCATTTTTAACCGAAATTACGATTTTTCCTTTTTCCGTAAATTGGAATTTCGTCTTACATTCTTCCTCCTAAAGGGAATTTCATTCCAAATTCTCGACAATCAAACACTCACATGCATATGCAACGTGCACTATACCATGCATGTAAACCATCATTTACATCTTAAACGAATTAAACCACGTACCTTCATCCCTAAACAAGAAGGGATAGGTGGCCCGCATCGTCCTCTCGCTCCCACGCTGGTTCCACTCCATAGTGCCGCCATAACACTCCTCATCACCTCACTCGCCTCTGGCGTCGCAAAACCCGATCACGAAGAACCAAATGCACACCGGTCCTCAAAGGTCCCCACTGTCAACCTCGACCCGCCCCAATCCACCACATGAGCTGGATCTAGAGTATACTGCTCCGAGCATGGAGACGTGAAATACCTCGTGGACACCTGACATACCGGGCTGTGAACGCCAACCGGCACACAATCAGGCCTATCCTCGAGTATCTCGAAAGGCCCAATAAACCCTTTGCTGGAGTAACTTTCCGCTGGCCGAACCTGATCATTCCTCTCTTAGGCATAACCTTCAAGAAGACATGATCTCCAACCTCGAACTCTAAGGGTCGAGACGTCAGACATCTTGCATAACTCTTTCCTCGTCGGCCAGCGCAGAAGACGTCATTGTATGAAGCTCACCTTCCTGAGGTGTCTCTAATCGATCGGGACCCGTGATGGAGCTCTCCTCGTCCAACATAACAAAGGATCTACATAGCCTTCCCATACAATGTCCTATGCCATTTGTATACTACCTCGATAACTATTATCAGAGGTGAATTCCACTCAAGGGCAATTGTCTTCCACCCTTAAGGACCCAAGACGTATGCCTCGCAAATGTCCTCTAACACCTATATATAATTCACACAACGTGTAACTCTACACAACCCTTACTTTGTGTGTAAACGCTGACCTTCCCAAGGTCACAATCGCTAACAATCCAATGGACTGTCAACCTAGTCCATGTCATGAATGACATCCATATACCAAGCCCTTGCCGGCTCAACGACACCCAATGCAATTTCCAAAGGGTTATCCAAATCTCGAGTCACTCTCGACTCCTATCACCCAACTCTAAATCTACGTGATAACCATGTCCGTGTGTTTTCATCTCGATTAACTTAACTCTTTGGCTTACACTTCGAGCTTCTTACATTCACACAGAAATTCGGGATATCTCCCCGGGTCTCTTACAATCTTCTAACTCCAGATTCTCACCTGTGGGTTTAATACCCTTTGCCTTGCCCACACACTCTAATTATTCTTCATTTATCGAATCGAACTACGAAGTCTTTACTGGACGTAGTCCCAAAGACAACTCAACCCATACTCACCAAGAGTGGTGAATGACCGTACCGTGCACCCACACCCGACTCGACGCGATGTTACCGTGCACACGAACGTAATAATGCCATACTGTGACACCCAATCCCGGGGTCCACCATGAGCAGACCTCGGCATCTCCCACTCATAATCCCGACTCATCGATCAACTCTCACCCTACATCCTAGGGAAGAACATCTATACTCGGGCTTCTAAAGGCCTTAACCTCTAAGCTCAGGAATCCAAGGCCAGTGGTCGAGTATGACAACCCAGGCTTAAGGTCCCACTAATGACACCGATGGTCGGCCAACTCATCCATGTCAAGCCTGACATCAATAACCAATATGTCTACCATCCTATGGTCCACCACGCTCCACTCATCGCGCAACTTTATCCTGGTCCCCGACTTCGACCCACACTTCGCCCTCCGCCTATCTCGTCCGCGGTTGTCGGGAGTGCTTGTATGGCACCTCGAAACCGAAACCCGGTTCCTCCGACAAAGGCATCGTGCTGGAGGAATGAACCGTATGCCTCCCGTTTACAAATTTAACCTGGATCGCGCTGGTCCCAAAGTCCCGGGATCCCCTGTCTCCTGGCAATCCCGCCTCACATGCCCAATCCCGCCCCGGTCCCGAACTCAAAGGGCGTAAGTCTCCGCCCCTTCCCGAACTGTAAGGCCGATCCTCCCTCTGACACTAACACTCGCATCCCTAGTGCTCCGAGCATCCTCGATCTCTCTCTCTCTATGGTCAGGGCCGTCCCGACCATGGAGTCCATGTCCCGTAGGCGAAGTCCTAGAATTCTACCTCGAATGGACAACTTCAACCCATTCTCGAATCTCTTGTAATACCCAGCCAATCCCAAGAAACTACGTATCTCGAAGATTATTCTGGCCTCCCAACTCATTACAAACTCAACCTTCTCTCGTCCACTGACACGCCCGATGTCGATGCCACGCGGTCCCAAAAATCTCACCTCAATAAGCTAAACTCGTGACTTACTCGAACTTTATGCATGTACTAATGGTCTCTCAACAACCTGTAATACGATCCTCAATGATACTCATGCTCCCACTCGACCGGGAGTGTATCAAAATGTCATCCATGAAGACTACCAAACCGATCTAGATAAGGTTGAACACCTCGGCGCATGAGATCCCGTGGAATGTCACGGGTGCATTCATCATCCAAAGTGGCACCACCGTGAACTCAAAGTGCCCATAACGCGCCCTAAACGCCGTCTTAGGATATCCGTCTTCCTAACCCTCACTGATGGCAATCATAAGTGAAGGTTCATCTTGAAGTAGACTCGCTTTCTCTCAACCTGCAAACAAATCAAGCCGATCCCTGCAATGGGTACCACTCGACCGCAACCGTTCTCAATCGTCAGAAGGTCAATGCACAAAATAAGGGCCTCATTCTTCTTCGCAACGTAAACGAACACCCCATGATGAAGTGCTCTGGCCTTATGAACCCCTTGTCCAGTAGAGGTTCCCGTAACTAGACTCCAGTTCCCGTAACTCAATTTGGTGCCATCCTATGTGGAGTCATGTAGAGTCGGGTGGGATGTACCGTGGTGTAACTCAATACCGGTCTACATCCCTATGTGGAGGTAAATTCAAGTAGCCTATCCGGAAAACATCCACATAATCGTACACCACTAAGGTGAGATCCAAGTCCGGTCCTCCTCATCCTCTGTGTGGTAAGGCTTGCTAGGGCCAACCCAAGACCGGTCCTTGACACTTGGACTCAGATAATTGCTTGGGAAAATGTCATGCTTGTCCCCCCCGAAATACCACACGAGCACGTCTGCGTGCGGTAAAGCAGAATCCTCCTACGCTCACAATCGATAACGAATTCCTCAGGTCAAGCCACCAATCCATCCCTAGATGACACCGAACTCGACGTGCCCATGATCCTCGTGTCCACCGGGAGTAGAGTCCCCGAGATCTCCAACTTGCAACCCGACATATCATCCCTATTCTCACCCTAACCCTGTGTGGGAGAACCTTATTACTAAGGCTCCTCTAAGGTCTCTAGGAGGTCCTTGCCCATTTCCACCATATTTCGGCCTTCACTCTCTAGCCGGAACGCACGGTCTAATCCGGTCGCACAGGTAATCTCCATAGCGCCTCTAACACCTTCTCGATCCGCATGAACCAATGGTCCGTCACCATCTGATCTCCCTCCGTGAACATTCTGAGAATAATGCGCCCTAAACCTCTGGAGGCTCTCTAGGACCTCCCCGACCACCGCTATGCTAGCCTCGTGTGCGATAAAGCAATGGCCGCAATACCTACAGCCTCGCAGGCGCCCGGGCGACAAATACCGGTGGTGTCCGACCAGCACTCGTGGACCCTCACGCCCATCCCCGACTCAGCTCATCTACGTATTTCCGATGGCAACAAGAATTATTTAATTTCCATTTCAGTCTAACTAGCAATGCACATGCTAATTACTAATAGACTCGACAACCATGAACTGACCCGTTCATTTCCTAAGTGGTGCTAAACTCCAACCACTCAATTTATTTATTTCAATATGGTTCTAAGCTTTCTTATTCATTTTAGTATCCAAATCCCTAAGGTCATAGTTCCTAACCTTAGCATTCACCTTTTTTTTCCTATACACATTACACCATGCATATAGTTAAATACAATACAATATCTCTAAGGCATAAGCACAGCCCCGAGATACTATTCATACACAGAAATAATTCATATACCAAGTCCTTGCATTCATAAGCAATGCAAGACATAATTTCATTTTAAACAAATCATTTTGATCAACAAAATTTCATTTTTGAAAATTTGATTTTTCGAAAATTTTGTCTAATTTTATTTGATTTTATTTGATCTTAATTTAATTTTAAAATATTTTTTTTTTCGAAAATTTTTGTGATGAACAGTGTTCATGAACCGAGTTCACGAACAATGTCCAAAAATTGACTTAGGAACAGCACTGAGTCAAAACTGGGTCAAAAACTAAGTCAGGTGCACAAAACACCCAACCTGGCCTAGCCGAAGACACTCCAGCGCACTCAGCGCGCGACATCGCCTTGTCGTACAACCTAGCCTGGCCATGTCATACCGGGTCTGACCAGATCGTGTCGGGTCGCACGCTCACGTCGCATCGCTAGTGTCATTGTTCCTGGCACAGCGCTGGAAATTAACTCCTTCCTTTCGTCAATGAGCACCTTGTGTATCAGGACCTATCGCCTCACTTTCAGCTTCTTGCCGCAATACTGAATCAGACATGATACAATTTGGCTCTAGCCAACTAGTCTTTCCACTCGCAATACAATATTTGTATCGCAACACCTCAACAAATTTCGCACACAACCTACCCCTCCCCGCCTCGAATACACCAGTATTGCAATACACTCCCTAGCTTGTTGCCGCCTGGGGCTTGCAATACAATACAATCAGACAATACAACTCTCCAAGAAATTTCCAGTCCTTATGTCACGATAAGATGACCAGATCGTGACCCTAGCTTCAGTTTTTTGTCACACAACCACCGTATTGCGGACCTTCTCCTCGCAATACACTGAACCTATCGCAATACAATTCTCTCCAAATTTATCGTGACTCTATCGCAATACAATGCAACCCCAAGAATATTATTTCCCAGGCCGCAATACAATCCGTAAATGCACTCAATACAATTTCTACCCTATTGCAATACAAACCTCCAGCCCATTGCACTTCCAACAAGCCTAAGTCATGATACAAATTTTGATATCACAATAGAATCAAGTAAAGAGCCCAACCTGTACTGCGACCAAATTTTTTTTTTTCGCTTTTCCTTACATATATATATATATATATTTTTTTTTTTTTTCATTCTGCTCCAAATGACTGGAAAATACTCAAAAAAAAAATACACATATTTTTTTTTTTTCGTAATTAAACAAATTTATAAAAATTTATTTTCTGGGCTTACACTCAAACCTTTAAAAAATTTATTTTTCCTCATCTTTAAAACCTAATAAATTTATAAAATTTATTTTTCTTTCATTTCTTTTTCCAGCTTTTCAACGTGAAAAAAAAAAATTTCCACCTTATATATATATATATATATATATATATATATATATATATATATATATATATATATATATATATATATATATCCACCTTATATACATATATATATATATATATTTCTCATTTCTCAATAAACCAAATAAATTGCTTAAAAGTTAATTTGTTTATTTTTTTTTTCATTTAATTATGGAAAATGGTCCGTAATTTCCTCAAAGCCTCCTTATATAATAACACTAACTCCTAGGTGTTCAAGAACCCTCAAATTTATTAAAATTTGATTTCATTATCCAACAACTCAAATAAATTTATTAAAATTTATTTCTTATTTTCTTCCTTGTTCCAGTTTACACACTGTAAACTCCCAAAAAAATTTCTAACACTTCATTTGTTTCCCTATGTGCTAATCACCAAGCACACAACCATTTCACAACTCATAACATGGTATACACACCATTCATCAAACATTCACATAACATTTCATCAAATCACACAAAACACACCAAACACATGCATGCAGTGTCCTAGTTTTTGTCCCGTGATTTTCCTAGGTAATCTCATACCTAAACTCAACATCGAACCACACCTAGTGGCGATGTTCCTACTCGACTATGGCCTAAGCCCAAATCCTCAATCTCTAGGTTTCCATATACCTATACTCCACATCAAACCACCAAAGTGGTGATGGATACCCAACCCGAGTCTCTCAGTATTCGTGATACCTAAGCCTGATACTGCCGTGACGCCCAAAACCAGGGGGTCCGTCGACCACCAACCCTCGGAATACTAAGAATGTCGAAACCCGACATTTTTCACGAAAATCGGGCGCATTCTCCTCAGATGGGGAGCTCTACCCAAATACAAAACCCAGATATAACCCCGTCCAAACAATCCAATATAATACTATGATTAAACGCCACTGGGCTCATAAACCAAAACACATCACAATATCTATATCCAATAGTTTCAAGAGTTCAAATTTTTACTTTATACAACACATATATTAAAAATTGTAGGAATTCTAATACATGCCATACATCATAACCCAAAAGCCAATCCCGCTTCTTCTAAAGCCTGGGCCTCTAGAATGAGTCAGTTTCCTCGCACGCCCCTGCACTGCAAAATAATATCCCTCGACAGGCGAGCCAATGCTCGGGTGAGTGAACTGACCCTGGGCGGGCTACTTCCACCTATGCATATGCAATGCTCCAGTAATAAACACAATATCTGGGCAAATGCATGATCCTACTCAATGTCCTAACCGATCATCTCATATCCCGAGTCCTCCCCCGATCTCTCACACCTACCTAAGCCACGTGATGAGAACCTTAGTTTTATTTGCTCAGGGACAACCCTCCTACGTATATATCAATCGGTCGCCCGACGTATCGATATTATGTGGCGCACTGCCTCCGATGTAGAGACACCTGGCTGCCTCCGACGATTGATCCATGTTTGGACTACCCGATATTTATTATTTTTAGACAACCCTCCGAACCATTCTCTCAAGAATTACCTCATGCACTCACTCCTATCGTCTTAGGGTGCCCCAGTGCATATGGAATGCATGATGCCAATCCCATTTCAATTCTATAACACATGCAAATATATAATCATGCATATATTCACATAATTTAAATCACATTAAACATGTCGCGATCACCATCAATTACATCAAAATTAGCTCAATGCGGGCTAATGATCAACACGAGCAATTCGACTAATTACTCCAACCAAACATTATTTCACAAAAATTATTTTTGCGTGAACACCATTCCTCGTGAATAGTGAAACCATTCCGCTACTATTCCCGATAAATCACCAATCGTGAGGTTCACTTTAGAACCCGGTTTCGCAATTTCCTACCATACAAACCAACACATAATTTATTTAATAAATTATCACACATGAAACCATAATACCATATAAATGTTCCTCATATGGTCAATGATTTTACAAATGGGTTTCAATATTTCAAACATCTATCCCAAGATTTGGGACCGATCAAACGGCCCTCACTCTAATCTCATTCAACTCAAACATTAACAAAGTACTTAAACAAAAGAATAAACCCAAGTAGGAGAAACTTCTACCTCATGGAGTTTGTCGAAACTCCTCAAACCGGCGCCCACACATGTCTCTCCGAAAGGGTGAGCGCCTTCCCTTCGGTTCCGACCGACTACCGACCTGGCCTGGATCGCTGTAAAACCTGTAGAGAAGGAAGACACTCTCTCTAAAACGTAAATCAAAGCTACTGTAAGACTCCCTTGCTTCCTCAAGTTTTCTTTTCAATTTGCAAAGATATACTATGCAAACTTTGTCTTATTAATATCATTTAAGACAATTCAAAATGCCCATTTTGTCATTCTTTCCCCTAGCCACACTCCTATGACTATCTCGACCATCCATTTTCATCATTTCTTACTCATGCCACTTAAGGCACATGAAAGACGTGTTATATGTGACTTTTTTCGTATCGAAAATCGCTTTACGACACCCGAATCCGAGCCTCGAAACGTAAATCTCGACCGTCCCTAATTCGACACGAAATTCGACGTGCTAGCTAGGATTTTGCTGGGACGATTCCAACTACAAATCCGCTTTGGCCATCCAAGATCTAGAGAATAAATTCCGGATTTTTAACCGAAATTTCAATTTTGTAACCGAAATTACGATTTTTCCCTTTTTCTAGAAATTGGAATTTCTCAGGTCTTACAAAAATTACCGTTTTACCATTTTTTAGAAAATTAAAATTTTCTTGGGTTTTACAAAATCTACTCATATAAAATAATTATTTATTTATTTTGATTTTATGAAAAGTGAAAAACATATACCATTAAAAAAATACATGGTTTTTTTTACAGCTAAACACTTTAGTTACAATGTAGTAAATCGTCCTCGAACCCAAGACCCCTTCCCTCCCTATGCCTTTTCTTTTTTAAAAGTTGAATACCCTATCATATGAGTTGGGCACGATGAGCAAAAAAAAAAAAAAAAAAAAAATATTGTAAGGCTAGAAAAAAAAATACAAAGACTAAAATTATAGTATAGAAACAAAAGTATCCAAATAAAGTGAAAAATAAAAAACCACGATGAAACTAAAAATGACCTTTATAGGGGAAGCTCTTTTACCCTTCTTCCAAGGTTAACAATCGTATAGAAGACAATGCACAAGCAACACCGTTATATAATTATAAAGTGTAACACCATTATATACTTATGAAATCGATGCCTTTCTTAATTTGTGTCAGTTTCTAACTCAAAATAGAATTATTAGATTATGGAGTATTTGTTTCTTTTGAAGTCTTTAACATTTTTTTAGTAGAAAATAATAATGTAAGACCCCGAGAAAATTCCAATTCGAAAATGGTAAAATCGCACTCTGACAAAACCTGAAATTTTCATATCTCGATGACGAAACCTACTCACTGCTAGAATCAGTCTCGTGAAATCTAGCTAACAAGTCGACTTCGTCGACTCTCGTCGAATTCCGAGATTGTACCACTGGCACATTTTTCGAGGCATCATGTCGGCAGTCAGAAAACGAGACATGTGATGTGAATTTAAACTCACTTATAACATGTACTCATGTTACTTATGTTGCATGAGTAGAGAAATGATGGAAATTGAAGGCCGAGATAGTGCCAATTGTCGAAAATCCAAGAGATAGGGACATGATTGGTATTAATGAATAATTAAATGATAATAAGGACATTATAGGGAATAGTATCGTCTCTTACATCAAAAAGGAAAAGAAAAATGTGAGAAAGGGGAGATCTTACAGTAAGCTTCGATTTTCATTTTCTAGAGAGAGGTGTAGCTTCTCTCTAGGTTTCTGGGCGATCCGACCGTCGAAATTTTTCGGAGCAAGAAAGAAAGTCACTCTACGCGACGAGGCCTACGAGTAGGCTCCAGTTTTAAGGAGTTTCGACAAACTCCGTGAGGTAGGGGTTTCATCCCATTTCAGTTTACACTTTGCTTGCGCATTTATGATGCTTGAGTTGACTGGAGATCGTGGAGTGGTCGCTTGATCAGGTCCCAAATCTTGGAATCGAATTGTTAGAAAATTTTGAAACCCTTGGTGTAGTTCGTGACTGTCCACGGGCTGTTTGGGTTGTTGCTTGTGAAATTTGTGAAACAAATTATATTGTGATGTGTATGAGGCCGGAAATGGCTATAAAAATTCGGGTTCACAAGGTGAAACCGATATTGGGTATTTGGCCGCGAATAGTAAACCGAGGGTTTCACTATTCACATGAATAGTGTTCATGAAATAAATTTGGTGAAATAATGTGTTTGACTGAGTAATTCAAATCGAATTGCTCGCGGTTTGATACCTAGCTTGGCGAGCTAATTTTTCGTGTACGGATCGCGGAAATTACATAACATGTTGTGTGATTTAAATTATGTAAATATATGCATGATGATATATTTGCATGTGTTATATAAATTGTATTGGAATTGGCATCATGCATTCCATATGCACTGGGGCACCCTAGAACGATAGGAGTGAGTGCATGAGGTGGTTTATTGAGAGAGTGGTTTCGGAGGGTTGAATAATAATAATAATTATCGGAGCGTGTCCATTACAATATCAGAGGGTAGTCCATATAACATATCAATCAATTAAGCTCACTTAATTAATATACATCGGAGGGTTGTCCACTAAATAGATCATTTGAGTCGATCCACTACTTATATATGAGGGTTGTCCATAATTAAAAACAAATATCTTTGTTTTGAAAATAATGTTTCTCATACGTGGTTTAGGCAAGTGTGAGGGAGTCGGTGAGGACTCGGGGTATGAGTTGGTCATGTAAACATTCAAGTAGGATCACGCATTTACTTGAATGTGTGTTTACATCGAGCATTGCATATGCACTTAGGGTGGAGAGTAACCCATTTAGGTGATTCCACTCATCGGGCATTAGCTCACCTGCCGAGGGAATTTATTATTTCAGCACTGTGGAGCCGCACGGGGAGACCGCCTCATCATAGAGGCCGCTTTAGAAGAAAGTTGGGTTGTGGCTTTGGTTTTATGATGTATTACATGTATTAAAATTTTAGATTTTAATATATGTTATATAAGAGTAAAATTTTAACTCTTGTAACTATGGTATATAGTTGGTAAGCATGAATTGTTTTACGGGTCATCTAAGTATCGCTTTACTCATATATATATCTTCCGATGTCGAAGGATTGGGACGTGGAGCCTGCAGCCCCCGCACAAGGGAGACTCGTCGATTTTCATGAGTTGTGTTTCCAAGTTACTGCACATTCACGAGTATTTCCGCTGCTGATCTGTTGTCAACTGACACCCCGATTTCAGCGCCGCTACCTTGCATCGAGCTTAGCATCCAATGCCCAGTGGAGCCAATTGGGGGTATCCATCATCACTGGGTGGTTCATATTGTGCTAGTACGAATACCTAGGAAGGCACTGACAAACTGTAATCGCAGACATGTGCTTGTGTGTGATCATGTGAATTGACGAATGGTCAGGCTGTATGTGTGAAAGGTGTATAACATGTTGATCATATGTGTCAGGAGTGATGTGTGCTTAGTGATTAGCACATTACGTGTTAGAAAATATTTCGAGTTTCACAAAGGTAAATCGAACAAAGAAAATAAATGAAAAAAAAAAGGGGTGAAGAAAAAATTATTTTCTAAGGTTTTACTATTTGTAAAACTGAAGAAAATTGAATAAAATAAATTTTTATAAATTTATTTGAGTATTCGAAAATGAAAAATAGGTATATATATATATATATATATTAGTGTTTTCCAGTAGCTGGAAGAAATGAAAAATAATAATAATGAAAAACGAAAAAAAAAAAAAAATTGGTGCAGAAAACTGATTTGGGCTACTGCCCAATTGTATTGTGATAGAATGAAGTGTATCGTGACTTAGGCCATTAGAGGTGCAATGGGTAGAAATTGTATTGCAATAGTAGAAATTTTATTGCAACTTTAAAATTTAGGACGTGGTCGAAGTGTATTGCAATAAAAGGTTTGTATCGTGAAGAGGAAGGCCGGGCTTATTAGGCAAAGAATGCGGTCACGATACAAATTTTGTATCGTGACTGCGGCTGCTTGAAGGGCTGAAGGAGGCAAGGTTTGTATCGCAATACACTCTGGTGTATTGTGACAAAAGGCACTTGTGGGTCGAGTGAGCGCATCGTAATATACCAAAGTGTATCAGGGCTAAAGGGCTAGTGTGCCACAATACCTAAGCAGCCCGTGCGCACACGCCCCACGATATGGTTCCTCAAGCAAGACTTCATGATACTTCGCACTCGCGCCCACGACACAACAGCTCTGGGTTACGATATTTACAGCCAAGGTCCCACACGACGGGGGGGCGCCACGACATGCTCGGGAAGGCCACGTACCGAGCGCCCGGTAAAAGACAATAGTTGTGGCCAGGCACTCAGCACCCAAATTCGCTGACTCGCAGATCGCTTTCCGAGTCACCGTCGACAATCGCTCACGACTCATTCATCACAAAAATTTTCGAATTTTTTTAAAATAAAATAAAAATGAGTATAAAATTTTGGAAAAACGAAATTTTTGGAAAATAAAAAAATTTTTTGCGGGATAAAATTGATTTGGCATGTGAATTAATTGTCTCGCATTGCATTTAAATGCAGGGACATAGAATATGAACTGTATATTCTGAGTATGAATAGTGTCTCGGATGTGTTAATGCCTTGTAGATACCGTAAGATTGTATTTAACCTGGTCATTTAAACGGTAGATGGCTAGTCGAGGACTAGGGTCAGACGAGGACGAGAGGGCGCCCACTCTGCACCGGTTAGGCACCACCAAAGATTCGACCAAACCCACCGCATTTGATTAGCGTAATCTTGTTTGTGGGCTATAGGTATTGCAAGCAGCCTATAGCACAGCTGGTATACAGTAGTCAGGAGGTTCTAGTGAACCTCCAGAGGCTTAGGTACATCATCCTCGTATTATCCACAGGGGAGGAGACCCGATGGTGGCAGACCATTAGTTCATGCAGATCGAGAAGGTGTTAGAGACTATGGAGATTACCCTCCGACGCGACTGTGATCAAAGTTAGCCGCCCACCTAGAGGGCGAGGCCCAAGCATGGTGGAACGGCAAGGACCTCTCTAGATATTTGTAGAGGTTGGTGACATGGGTAGAAATTTCAAGATCGCTCATAGGTAAGCACTTTCCAGATACTGCGAGGCATGCGAAGGCTCAGGAGTTCCTAGAGCTGAAGCAGGGATGATGACTGTGATGGATTATGTGGCTAGGTTCACAGAGTTACCAATTTGTCGGAGGATTATGTGGCCATGCATATGGCCAAGGTTAGAGATTTGAGAATGGGTCAAGCCGCCCATTCTGCCAGGATCGTGACTCGCCATGGGGATATGGACTCACGGTCAGGGACACTCCAATTACGCAGAGAGATGAGGATGCTCGGAGCACCGAGAAGGTGTTGTGAGGATGGGCTGAGAGTCACTCTTCTTCCAGCTCAGAAAGAGCAGAGGGTTTCTAAATACTCACTTAGGTTTCAGTCGCGCCATCCCAAGTCATGGACAAGCAATGTCAAGAAGAGCCTTATTTTGCAGGATCGAGGAGAGACCGCACTTAGATTCCACTCAAAGAAAGGCATGTGATGTTTTTCCGTATGTAGCTACTCAGACTACCTCCATAGAGGGCTGTAGACTTCAGATTGAAGTTACACTCGGGTACTTCACCCATCTCTATGACTCCACATAGGATGGCAACCAGCTTGAGTTGCAGAACCTCGTGAGTCCAAGCCATGTGGAGCTACTGGACAAGGTTCATTAGGATCGAGCACTTCACCACGTGGCGCTCCGCTCTATTTGCGAAGAATATGATAAGACCTTCACCGTGCATCGACTATGCATACCAATAGGTTACACCAAGAATCTGCATCTACTACCGAGGATCGATTTCATTTGTTTGATTAGTTTAGAGGAGCGCGAGTCTACTCCAAGATAAGACCTTTCGTGACCGGTTACCATCACCGAGGGTTGTGGAGATGTGACATCCCTTAAGACATTGCCAGACGCTGCATGGCACTCAGTTTACTTTATGATGCCCTTCGATTGACGAATGTCGCGCCAACAACATTCATGATCTCATGCATGGTGTTCCAACCCTATCTAGATCATGGTCGTAGTTTTCGTGGGATGATATCTTGATTTACTCCGCCGGAGTAATATATGAGTATCACTGAGGATTGTGTTACGCTTGTTAAGACCATCACCACGCCAAGTCTCAAGAAGTGCGAGTTTCGCTTACTCGAGGTGAGGTTTTTGGGACACGTGGTGTCGATCGGGAGGCCACGACCCAAAGAATGAGGCTCATGATGAGTTGGGAGACCAAGCCAGTCTTGAGATACGAGTTTCGATCAATGCATTACAGAGATTCATCGAGGATTTCTCCCGATAGCAAGACTAATGACAAGGTTGGACCTTAAGGAGGTCAAGTTTGATCGGGATGACCGATGTGAGGAGGCATTCAGAGTTAGTTATAGACTACTTCGGGCCCCATCTTGATAATCCATACAGGACAAGGGGTATACAAAGTGTATCAGGATGCCTCGAGGGCCTGACCGGGATGTGCTTTCATGCAACCGAGGCAGTAGCTTATGGTTCCCGCGGGCTAGAAGAATCATGAGCAGAATTACTCCACACACGATACTGGAGTTGGCACGTAGTTCACCTTTAAAGATTCGCGCCACTACTTATATGCGAGGAGTTCGAGGTGTACTGCACCATAAAAGTCCTGGCTTATTACCACGAGCTGACCTCAATATGAGGCAACGCAGATGGATAGAGTTCCTAGAGGATTTATGACTTCACTCTGCATTACCACCCCTAAGAAGGAAAATGCGCCGATGCACTACCGAAAGTCACTGTAGAGCATCACAAGATAGCTCCCTGAGTGGCTGGGATGTTCTGCATCATGATGCTGATTACGCATAAATGAGCGCATAAGTACATTGGGGAGTTTAATGGCTACACCGCTCGCTGGAGCGTGAGTTATCGAGTCCCAGCGGCGCAGACGCAGAGATAGTGTCCATCGTGGACCCGCACACAGTACAGGCGACGTAGGTATCGACCGCCCACTCTGATTTATGGGGCTTTTCTGTGATAGAGGATTCGGGTAGTGGTTCCCATTCGACCGATTTGAGAGAGGAGATTCTCAGGGAGTTTCACTCGCTTCGATCGGCCGCGGTATCTAGGTGGCATGAAGATGTACTGTGATCTTCGTAGAGTCAATACCATCGAACCCGGACGAAGAGACACGTAGGGACTTTCAGCGACGATGTCTCACGGTCGCCAGTTAAGGCCGAGCACCGTAGGCCAAATGCGGCTATCGCAATATCGAGGCCGAGTGGAAGCCGGAGCACGCCACGATGATTTTGTGACCCACCTGCCACGATTAATCAAGAGACATGTGACGCGCAGATGGGTGATATCGACCCACTCAACGGCTGCACATTTTCTAAATTTCAGACGGATGACCTCTCATCGAGAGATCCCGCTTGTTGTACATTCGAGAGATAGTCCTGGCCACATGGAGTACCAAGATCCATAGTGTCAGATGTAGACCGAGGTTTACTTCGCCACTCTTGGGAAGAGTTTCGTGCTGGCCATGAGCACATCTAAATACGATGAGTACAACTTTCCACCCTGTACGTGATAATAATGCATCCGAGAGGACTATATAGGGCAAAGGACATGCTACGAGCATGTGTCCCGGATCATATGGGTAGCCGGGAAGAGCACTTGCCTCAGTGGAATTCACTTGCCAACAACAGCTTATCGGTTTTAGTATACAGATGGCACCGTACGAGGCATCAGGCCGGGAGGCCGTGCAAGTCACCGTTATGTCGACCAAGGTGGGAGAGCTCCATCACCTGGTCCCGATTCGATTAGAGACACCTCCGAGAAGGTGAGCTTGACGACAGTCTCTCACGCCGTAGAGCCTAAGAGCCAGTGGATGCAATGACGTTGACCCTGTGAGTTCGAGGTCGGGGATCACGCTCTTCTCAAGGTGATGCCTACAGAGGAGTGGTCAGGTTCTGTGAAGCTTGAGAGGCTATCGCCGAGGTTCATTGGAGCCTTTCGAGATAATGAGGGCAGGCACCGCGAAAATCAATACGCGACTGCCAAAGATGTCGTGTCCATAAGGTATTTCTATGTCTCCATGTTCTATATACTCGGGATCCAAATTTCATGTGATGATCGGGACAGACGAGGTCGACATCGATTGGACCTTCGAGATGATCAATAGGGCATTTTGGATAGCTGATCGTAGTTTTATGATGCAAGACCGTGAGGCAGCGAGGGTGCCAGTGGCGCACTATGGGATGGGAGTGAGTCAACGGAGTCATGAGGACACGATGGGTCACCTATCCCTTCTATTTAGGGATTTAAGGTACGTGGGTTTAGTCGCTTAATATTTAAATGACGAGTTTACATATAGTATAGTGCACGCAGATATGCATGTGAGCGATTGTGATTGTCCAAAATTTTGTGACGAAATCTTTTAAGGAGGAGCATCGTGAAACTAGAAATTTTCAATTTCGGAAAGTGGTAACTCGTGAATTTCACAAACCCAAAATTTTCTAGATCTTGATGACGAAACTGATTTCACCGGTTAGGAATCATCTCGCTAAATCTAGCTAATACGTCGAATCTCGAGACAATGACTGGCATGTTTTTCGAGACATCGCGCTTTCGTGCAGAAAGGACATGCGATGCATTTAAACTTCACTTATAACATGTACTCATGTTTCATGGGTAGAGAAATGATGGAAATGGAAGGGCGAGATAGTGCCAATTGTTGAAAATCGAAGAGATAGGGACATGATTGGTATTAATGAAATAGTTAAATGATAATCAGGATGAAATAGGGAATAATGTAGTCTCTTACATCAAAAGAAAAGAAAACGAGAAAGGGATCTTACAAGTAGTTTCGATTCATTTTATGTAGAGAGAGTGTAGCTTCTCTCTAGGTTTCTGGGCGATCCGACCATCGAAATTCTTCTGAGTAAGAAGGAAAGTCACTTTACGCGACGAGGCCTACAAGTGGGATCCAGTTTTAAGGAGTTTCGACAAACTCCGTGAGGTCATCCTACTGAGTTTTATTAATTTCTTGCTTATAGGTGTATTTATGATGCTTAAGTTACTCGAGGTCGTGAGTATCATTGATCGTCCCAAATCTTGGAACCAATTGTTAGAAAATTGAAACTCCATTATACCCAGGATCGTCCATTATTGCCTGTCATGTTGTGAAATTTGTGAAACAAATTATATTGTGATGTGTATGAGGCCGGAAATGGCTATAAAAATTCAGGTTCACAAGGTGAAACCAATATTGGGTATTTGGCCGTGAACAGTAAACCGAGGGTTTCACTGTTCACATGAAATAAATTTGGTGAAATAATGTGTTTGGCTGAGTAATTCAAATCGAATTGCTCGTGTTTGATAATTAGCCCAAGTGAGCTAATTTTCGTGTAATGGATCGTGAAATTACATAACATGTTGTGTGATTAAATTATGTAAATATACATGATGATATATTTTCGCATGTATTATATAAATTGTATCGATCTGGTATCATGTGCATTTCATATGCACCGGGGCACCCTAGAATCCATATGATTTGAGCTTAATGAGGTGATTTATTGAGAGAGTGGTTTCTGAGGTCACTAATAATAATAATTACCTGAGCGTGTCCATTACAATATCGTAGGGTAGTCCATATAACATATCAATCGTCTGAGTTCACCACCCGATATACACTCCGAGGGTTGTCCACCAAATAGATCACTCCGAGTCTGGTCCACTACTTATACTCCGAGGGTTGTCAACAATTTAAAAACAAATATCTTTGTTTTGAAAATAATGTTTTCATACGTGCTTAGTGCGTAGGAGTCTGAGGACTCCTGGGTATGAGTCGTAATGTAAACATTCAAGCAGGATCACGACGGTTTGAATGTGTGTTTCATCGGAGTATCAGATACACTTAGGTGGAGAGTAACCCATTTAGGGTGATTCCACTACTAGGCATTAGCTCACCCTGTCGAGGGAATTTATTATTTTAGGTACAGGGAGCGCACGGGGAGACGGCTCATCATAGAGGCCACTTTAGAAGAAAGCCGGGTTGTGACTTTGATTTTATGATGTATTACATGTATTAGAATTTTAGATTTTAATATATGTTGTATAAGAGTAAAATTTTAACTCTTATAACTATGGTATATAGTTAGTATGGTTATGAGTATTGTTTTATGGGCCCAAGTGGCCGTTTACTCATATATATCTTCGATGTTGATGATCGGGACAAAGTGCTGGCAGAGCTCCCCGCACGCGAGACTCGCCCCGATTGTGAGTTGTGCTTTCCAGTTACCCGACATTCAAGATCTCCGTGTTGATCTGTCACTGCACACCCCGATTTTCAAGGTCACAAATAAATTACAGTTTCTATTCTAAATAAGAATAATTAAAAATCAATCTTACTAAATTCATTTCTCTCGTGTTGGTTTCTTTAACTCAAAATAGAATTAATAGATTCGAGAGTTTGTTTCCTTTCAAGTCTTTTAACATTTTTTAGTAGAAAATAATAACACAGTTTTGTTCTAAAATAAGAATAATTAAAAAAATTCAATCTTACTAAATTCTTCTCTTGTAGTTAGTTTCTAACTCAAAATATAATTATTAAAATTTTGAGAGTTCCTTTCTTTTTTTTATGTCTTTAACATTTATTTAGTAGGAAAATAATGTTTCCAATAATTTATTATCCATTTGATAAAAACTCTAGCTGCTCTTTTTCTCTCAATGTTCTCTTTAACCACTCATTTTGGTTAAGGAGGGTGATTATTGTCTATTCTTGGTTTCAAATCACATATCTACATATTTTTCTATTAATTTATTTCTTAAAAAAATAGTTGTTCCACGTAGATCTATGTAGACTTTAAGTAGATTTATTATGCTATTAAATTCGGTGTTGTTTCATTCTATATGAATTTTAGTGAATTTGTATTTGTGTGTATTGCTAGTTTAAACCAATCAAATTATTTTTAAGATTATTTTTATAAGATGTTATTTTTCTAAATAATTTTTGGAATTTGTCATTTTAAACCAATTTCCTCTAAATTCCTGAGGAAGAAAATCACATGTCTAGAGGACTCAAAATAGAAAAAAAAAAAAAAAGGGAATTTGAAAATTATTTTTGATAACAATTTTTAAAAAATAGAAAACGTTAAGCCTTTGTGTTTTTTTATTAGGGGGGGAAGCAAAGGTGAATGGGGGAGGAGGCAGGGTTTTATTTATATTAGGTAGGGTGTGCATCACTTAAAAAAGTCTGCGCCTCATATGCACTTTGCGCCTCAAGGCCCTAAGAGACTTTTGCGCCTCGATACACCTTAAATAACTATAAGTTCATTGTACATCACGTTCCAATTTATTGAAAGTGTCCAAAAGATTTTAATGAAGAAAAAAACCTAGAATATTTTAGTTTTTATAATCTCTTTGATGCATATGGAGCAAAATTGAAGATGAGAGAATGGCTCATTAGCTATTTTTTATATTAGAGATTACATTTGAATGATAAATGTTTTTAGTATATAGTGAATCTTTACTTTGTTTTATATATATAATATTAATTTTTAGTTTTAATTTTTAAAAATTATGACAAGTACTTATTTATTCAAACACTTTAAAGTGCTTATGATGGTCTTTTTAGTAATTTCAGTTCTTATAAGTGCTTGTGTAGTAATGCATCCAAAAACCTTAAAATATGCCTCTAAACACAAATAGCTTATTGAATAAAGTACTTATGACTTTAGTTCTCATCTAATAAGCTCTTATAAAATAAGTACTTAATTAAGCTGTTTACCCAAATAGAGTCTTAAGATATTTTAAAACCTTCAAACTTATTTATTCACGATGAGAATAAGTTAAAAGATTATATCATTTGTCTACCTATTAATTTTTCTATTATTTTCCCTCTAATTCATTATAGTATGAATATTAAGATAGTCGATTCAAAACTCCTAGTTCATGAGAATCAAGTCAAATTAACCCCAAGTTACATTTTTTTATTTATTGATTTGCTATGTTTATAAAAGTTAGGATTGACGTCAAGATTATTCACAGAGAAAAAGACGGTTGTCATATTGCAAAGGTAATTATTTGATAACTATATTTTTAAAATTTACATAACAATTGTTTTTACATTCTATTTCTTACAATGTTTTACTTAATTTAGAGCTACAATGATGTGGCTTGAATGATGTTCACTTGGTTTTGTTGAGATGTATCTTAGAGATATCTTTGTTTTGAAGACTAAAAACGCACAAATTTAAAGTGAAATTATCTTGAGAGATAGTCTTTGGAGGGAGACAAAGAGAGAAGATTCGGGGGAGGAGAAAGAGACAGAGAGAAAGGAATAGAAAATTTGAATTATTAGTATTTCATTATTTTTTATTCCAAGTTATACTCTAACAAAATTAAAATAAGCTAGCTTTGAAATAATTTAGACATGCATCTATTTGCTGACCTGAAAGTACAATACATTAAGGTGCAATCTTCTAGTTAAATGGAAACATAAGGTAAGGCATAGAGAAATTGTTTGAGAAAGAGAGGATTAAGGAAGAAAGAGAGATAAATTAATTTTATTAGTTAGGGTATTCAAATTCTAAAGTAGTCAAAAGGGCAAGATATACTTTTAGTCTATGTTTAGTAGTTCATGGTTCCTCAGGACATGCATCAGAGTGGGCCCAAAACTGGGGCCCCGCCACTAGCCAACCTAGCGAAATTTCTATCTTAGGTTATTTTTCCATTCTAAGTCTGTCCTGACTGGGTACCACTACTCGTGAGACACCGAGTTACTCAGCATCACCTCTATACGTCCTTTCATCGGAACCCATTCATTCATATTTAAATTAAAAATACGAGAATATTGCACTTAAATACAGTCCGTAAGAGTCCGATCACGACCCTCTTACCATAATTACATACTCAACTATATTGGCAATAGTCCAAAAGAATTTAATTATAATTCTTTTATACAAAATACTTGCTAGAACTAGTTTGTCCCAAGCACTTTTTACAAAGTCGAGGCCACATGCCTGGCTGCTCTTCACAATCACGCCTTGGTCTCGAGCACCATCCACCCAAGGTCGACCCGCACCAAAGGGTTGTCCTTATTAAAGGGTGAGCCACGCCTAGTAGAGAATACCTCCTACAAGGGCTACTCCCCACTTAAGTACACATGCAATGTTCACTCAATATTTCACAATCACATTCCAACAAGAACATGCCAATTCTATATGGAATCCTACATGCCATGCCATGAAATGAGATGCGACTCACCATGTACCATACGCCCGAGTCCTCACCGAGTCCCTCACACAACGCCTCAGCCCATGTGTGATAAACTGTTATTCTGGATGACATCCAATGATCATTTTCAAAACAAATTTCATTCATTTATAAACAAAAAGATTTTTGGATGATACATCACAACGATCATTTTATATTCAAAATAATGCGCCTTTGTGTGGGTAGTGGATTTTTGGTGTCGCACCACAGGCTCCGTAAACCTAGACACTTTTACGACCTTTCATCGTCGACTATGTCCGACTATACTGTAATTTTCAATTCGAGGGGGACGACCCCAACTCTGGTCGATACTCCACACATATTTTCTTTACTATTTCAATTAATCGTGCGACTCTGTTGGACGTTTTCCCATTATACCAAGCCCACCCAATCAAACACCAAATGCAGTGTCGATTTACCAACCATGCACTCACACCCATTTAATGCGATGTCCCCGTGCATATGCATTGCAATTATGTCATTGCAAGTTATATCATGTCACATGCATAATGCATGCTATATGAGACATTTACATACCATATTTTATACTCAGTATCATGGATAATTATATCAACCGCATATAATTTACATCCATCCATGTCAATATATCTAAACACGGATATATCAACATAAATTAGCACATAGTCCAAAGATGTCGCGACAACAAATAGTCCATATACACAAAATGTGTGAAAAAAGGGGCCACAAAGCAGGCCGCAAACTCCTACCATAAAATGCCCGCTAAACTATCCACAACAGCCACACACACATACCATGAACCGACCACAAAATAATCATAAACTGTTCAATACAGCTCTTTGAGAAGAGTATGAAACACCTAAATATGTGAGAATAAAATGCCATTCACTAGAATATGGTTAGATTCTAGACTCAAAGATATTTCCATTGAGTCTAAGAACGCGCGAATCGGTGTTTTCCTCGCTTGCCGAACCTAACCACTCCGCTCTTAGGAATCACCTTCAAGAAAACATGATCATCTGCCTCAAACTCTAGAGGTCGTTGCCGCCTGTCGGAGTAGCTCTTATGCCAACTCTAAACCATGAGAAGTAAGCTTCCGTATCAATTCCGGACCAGAGGTGGATTTCTCTCTCACCTCCATCCAACAGACTGGAGATCGACATGGCCTCCCATATAAAGCCTCATATGGTGCCATCTATATGCTTGCCTAGTAACTGTTGTTGTAGGTGAACTCTACCAAGGGAAAATGCACTTCCCAATTACCCTTAAGATCCAGGACGCATGCCTATAGCATGTCCTCTAAAATCTTGATGGTCCTCTACTGACCGCCTGTCAGGATGAAGAGCAAGGCTCATCATCAATCAGGTCCCTCCCATGGCTCTTTTGAAACTCTCCCAAAAATGAGCCTTAAACTTGGGATCCCGGTCCGATACGATAAAGACTGGCACTCCATGCAGCCGGACGATCTCTCATATGTACAACCTGCAGAATTCCTCCAGTGTGAAGGTCATCCGTACAACCATAAAATGTGCCGACTTGGTGAGCCGATCCACTATCACCCACACCGCATCATGCTTCTACGATGTCCGTGGCAAGTGAGTCATAAAATCCATCGTGATATATTCCCATTTCCACTCTGCTACCTCCTATGGCTAGAGTAGCCCTGCTGGCCTTTGGTGCTCAGCCTTTATCTATTGACACGTGAGGCATCGTCGAACGAAATCCCCAACGTGTTTCTTCATCCCACTCCAGTAATACTGGCGATGAAGATCTTGATACATCTTCGTGCCGCCTGGATGCATAGAAAATCGTGAGCAATGGAACTCCCTGAGGATCTCCTCTCTCAAATCTACCAATTGAGGAACTATAACCCGTCCCTTGTACCGAAGACTACCATCGCCGTACGGCCCACCTTCGCCACAATTCGTACCGATCGTATTCCGATCCGATGGACAATATCTCTATATCCTGTCCCTGAGACTCAATCACTCTGCTCAGTAGGGAAGGTGTAGCCATTAAACTCCCCAAAACACCTTGAGCCTGATCATTGTACTATAGTCCAAACTGTCCCACAACCTTGAGCATCTGCCACTCCCGGGAAGCTACACTAGTCAGTACTCCCTGTGACTTCCGACTGAGTGCGTCAGCCACCACATTTGCCTTATCGGGATGGTAATGCAAAGTGAAGTCATAACCCTCAAGATACTTCATCCATATGCGTTGCCTCATGTTGAGGTCCCGTAGTGTAAAGATATACTTCAGACTATTGTGGTTCGAGAATACCTCGAACTGTTCAACATATAGATGGTGGCGCCAAATCTTCAAGGCAAAGACTATGGCCGCCAACTCCATGTCATGTGTAGGGTAATTCCGCTCGTGGTTCTTTAACTGCCGAGAACCATAAGCTACAACCCTCCTGAACTACATCAAAACACATCCCAGTCCGTCCTTAGACGCATCGTAGTACAATGTGTACATCTGTTCCCTTTTTGAGACTATCAGAGTAGAAGCCAAAGTAAGCCTCCTTTTCAATTCCTGGAATGCCCGCTCGCACAAGTCATTCCACTCAAACTTGACCTCCTTCCGGGTCAATTTTTTCAGTAGCTAATTGGGAGAAGTCCTAAATGAACCTCTTGTAATACCCTGCCAATCCCAAGAAACTGCGTATCTCGAATACTGACTTTGGTCTCTCCCAACTCATAATCAAGCCTAACCTTCTCCCGGTCCACTGATACACCGAAGTTACACTCATGTCCCAAGAATCTCACCTCGCAAGCAAAACTTGCACTTACCGAACTCGCGCATAACCCGATGTCCCTCCGAGGGCCTAGAGGAACAATCCTCAAGGGATCCCCGCCCTCCTTCGACTTGGAGTAGATCAAGATGTCGTCAGCGAAGACTACCACAAACTGATCTAGATAGGGCTGGAACACCCTATGCATGAGATCCATAAATGCCACTGGCGCATTCGTCAATTCCAAGGGCATCACTATGAACTCGAAATGCCCATGCTACGTCCTGAATGCTGTCTTAGGAATATCAGCCTCCCTAACTCTCAACTGATGATAACCGGTACGGATATCTATCTCGAAGTAGACTCGTGCCCCTCTCAATTGATAAAATAAATCATCAATCCTCGACAAAGGATACCGATTCTTGATCGTAACCCTGTTCAACTGTTGGTAGTCAATGCACAGTCAAAGAGTCTTGTCATTTTTCTTAGAAAATAGAACTAGAGTGCCCCAAGGTGAAGTGCTTAGTCTAATGAAACCCTTGTCCAATAATTCATGTATTTGGACCTTGAGTTCCTACAACTCAACAAGCGCCATCCTATGCGGAGTCATAGAAATGGGCGATGTACTAAGGTGTAACTCAATCGTGAAGTCTACATCCCTATGCGAAGGTAATCTCGATAGGTCATCCTGAAAAACATCCTCATATTCACAAACTACCCGAGGTAGACCCAACTCCTGTCTTGCCTAGTCCTCCAAGGTAAGGCTTTCCAGCCAACCCATTAACTGCTCGTGCCACCTAGAGTCGTACATGGCCTGGGGTAAAGCATCGTGCTTATCCCCTTGAAACATAACACAAACACCGTCCTGTGTGTAGGAAGTAACTCTCTTACGATCACAATCAATGACTACTTGGTGTGCCGTCAACCCGTCCATCCCGACATGTCTATAACCCTTAGGTCCATAGTGAGTAAAATCGTGGAGATCTTTAACTCACAATCTCGACATATCAGATCAACACTCACCCAAGTTCCTAGGGGAGAGCTTACATGCAACGGATTTTCTAGGGTCTTAACCTCTAAGCCAAATTCTTTCACACATAATGCAGCGATGAATGAATGTGATGCATCAGAATCAAATAGTATCCTTTCCCATAGGTGAGATGGCGTAAACATACCCCGACAAGAACTGGAGTAGGTGTTTTGATTGCGGTTTTTGTGGAACATGCAATAGAAGTGCAAGTGCCTATTCAAGGCAAGTATACGCTTGTCAAGTAATAAAATGAACCTAAGTACGAATATCGATCCATAGGGAAAACCTTAATCGTAGTATGCTAAGTACCAAAATTACAATACTCCTTTAATATTCAAACTAGCAATCGTGATGGCTAGGGGAAACTAAAAGTAAATTAAGCTATTACTAAAGTAATTGTTTGTTTCAGATGTAAAATTTATTAAGGATGCAAAAAGGTTAGGGTGTTGGTGTTGTTGGACAATCTTACTATGTAATGCTGCGATTCCATTCCATTATCTAATATAGTGTTTTCCAAGATGACTCTTATCTAATGTAATTAAAGCCTTTCTCAAGGTCATTTAACCTCCCTTTATCACTAGGTTTCTTGCTCCTAAGCTCAACCCTACATTAAAGGCAGAGTGCAAAGAACTCCTGCTTCCTAATCATTGATAATCTTATATTACCAAGTTTATTAGGTTAACCCAACTATGTCTAATTCTTCATTCACTTCTCAGATCCTACAAAGAACCACTCACATATTAAGATTGATCAGAAATTAATATGATTTTATCTAAGCATGAGTTAATGGTAAAACAAGTATATAAAACATAATGGAACTATAAAAGTCTAAAACTTTAACTTAGTATTCATGTCCAAATCTCTACCAACACCCTAAAACACGAAATTAGAACCTCATAATGTTCTGTTCCAATACAAATGAAAAGCAAGACATAAGAATAGGAATAGAGAAAACTTCAATGATCAAGGGAATGATGATCTCCCGGGTTCTTCAAGTCTCTCTCCCAAAGGTCGCATCTTCAAGTCTTCTTTCCTTGCTCCAAGCTCCAATTCCTCAAACTCCTACTCGCAAATTAATTTCAACCCCTTGGTATGAATTCTCAATGCTTTCTTTATAGCCTCTAAGAGATATAGTTTTGCCTTAACGTCACACGCTAAAGCTTCTCTCGCACCACTTTTCTGTGCCTCTCAGAAGGCTCCATTTTCAGCATTTTCCCGTGTTTCCTACAAAACCAAATAAAACTAAATATTAGAAAAGTAATCAAAACACTGCTATATATATATATATATATATAAGAGTATATATATATATATATATATATATATATATATATATATATATATATATATATATATATATATATATATATATATATGAAATCGATCCCGAATCTCGCTAAATCCTGGGTTTGTAATGTACTGGCACCATCACACCCCTTAGTCTTAGCTTCTTGTCATTCCAAGCAAGCAATGTGATCAACTGCATAATACGATAATAACATACTAAACTTAACGATAATACAGGCGATGCACATGTTGCTATGATTTAGGATCAAATGAACCAAACTCACAAATCTCGTCCCTTTGTTTCAAATTTTAGAGGATCCTTAAGGTTGTTTGACTTTTGAAAGAATTCAGTCGAATTTGGTTTGGTCGACAAGTGACTCACCTCCTAGGTTTTCTCTTGCCTTTCTCAGGAAGTCTAACTCTAGCATATAACTCGGTTCCGGGACCCCCAAACTTGATTTCAACTTGCCTATTTGGGAGAGTTTAACTATGAAAGGATAAGAACGAAACCATTTTTTATTCATACTAACCTACCTATTCATGAACGAATTCCTAGTGCCCGTAAGTTTTAGTTGAGCTGCCTCAGAATGGGATTTGTCAGACTCACCGCTGGTTATGGCACTGTGCATCTCGGGGCCTCTCGAATCTCACCCTTTAACACTAACCAAACCTATGTATCTCAGGTCAGGAAACTTCTATCCTCTGGTCCCATGCACCCGCAAGGAAGTCAATGGCTCCCTATTAGATGGCTCAGTAAGACAAAGTTTTAAAGGCTCCCTGATTGCGTCTGATTCCGATTGTAAGGTCCCACTTATTCTATTCATGTTCTCTTTTTTATTTTTCTTTATTTTTCCTTTTTTAAAATTTTATATTTACGGGCCTCTAATAGCAATCCTCTCTTTTTCTCTCGTGTTCCCATCACTGGGTGTTTAGAATGCCTACACCATGTGAACGTTAGTGAGCGGTGGTCCTAACTTAGTATATCTCGATCAGTGACTGCTGAGGTGTGTGGTAGACTACTCCAATGCCAACACCAAGGAGGTGATGCACTATGTCATTCCTACCTATCCAAGCATGTAATTCTCAGCATCTAATGTTCTACGATCCTTTCGTTACTCAGACCGTGTGTTTTCGAAAGTTTTGAGAGATAAAAAGATCCTTGATCGGGCAAACATGGCATCACGCACACATACTACTTAACACAATCCTAGAACCATAAATTACACTAAGACATCCTAGCACACAAACCTAGATGAAAACTGTGAACGTACGAACATAAATATAACCTAAACATATCTAAACACGAACATAAACATAAGTAAACAACGAATATAAATATAAACATAAACATAGCTAAACACGACAGTAAATGATGCCAACCCGATTCACCACAACGCCGCCCCTCCCCAAAAAAAAAAAGAAAAAAGGACAATGTCCTCTTACTGCAAGAAGAAAGAAAGAGAGAGGAACTCCCCGTCGATCCCGGGATCATCATGTGGCGGTGGTGGTGGCACATGTACGTGCCACCGGTGCGAGTCGTTAGATGACCCGCTGGTCAGTGAGCACTCGTGCGCATGCCCAGCCTAGCATCCCATATCCGGTTCCATGGTGACTCACGCTCCTAGGTCTCATCCTAAACGACTGCCTGGGGAGCGAGGTTCAAACCTACCCTCAAGGGCAGCATGACCGGTGACATCAAGCCAATCTTGAGGAGGGGTGGAGCTGGAGGTGGATGGGTGGGTGGATGTGGTGGATCAGTCACCACCGGTCTCCCCACGATACCAAATAAGGTCCGGTATGTCACAACTCCTCCTCATCCGGTCCATGACCCGAAATATAAACCGTAGACTCCGGGATCGAGGAACGCCTCGACTTATCTTTTCACCACGATGACCTGATGGATGGATCCGCACTCCTCAAGAGTCCCTCTAACTAGCACCGCATTCTCATGCGCCATGATGAGAAAAGCCAGTGCCCGAGGTTCATCTATATCCTACTATATAGAGGATGGTGTCCTCTATAAACTGACCGACATCAAACGGGATGTCCTTAATGATGGCGAAATTGAGCAATGCCCGTTTTGCCATCACCTCGCAAACGTTCGTCGTCGGGATCAAATGAGAGGTGATAAAATGGTGCCACACTTTAGGTATATAGGCCAAATGTTTGGCTCATGCACCGCATGGCCCTTGTTGTCTGTCCTCTAGTCACCCCGCCATTTGTGAGCAACCAAGGACTCTTGATATGAGTTGCAGGTTCATGAAGCCGATCAAAGGCTCCTGAGTCGCCCAAGGTTGTATTGGGTTGGCTGATATTTCACACTCAAGTCTACGAACACCCTACGTACGAATTTTCGAAAGCACATGGGTCGCTAGGGTCAGCGTAGGAATTCTATATACAACTATCAGGGCACGGCCACAAGGGGTTGATACTAATGCACCCCAACCCTTCCACGCAATGGTTTTCTGGAAAAAATCGTCGGGATGTCGAAAATCCTTCTCCTTAATGAAGGATCGATTGGCAGAGATGAGGCCGAACTTCTCGACCGCGCTCTCATTGATTTAATTCTATCATGGGATTTTAGCCCGAAGGTTCTTTCACCCGCTCGCTACTTCGAGCTCATTTTTCGCTTTTTACCCGACATTAGCACGCTCGGGATCACACAAGAACGTGAAGCGGAAGGACTCTAGGCTACCACACCAATGGATTGTATCGAGCAAAACACGTCAGAAGCACCCAAAACCCACTCAAGCTAACTAACAAACACGTGAGTGGCAAAAGTGGTAGGGAGCTCGACGATGAAGAACTGCCTGTAACCCCCAACCAACCTCCAAGATCTAATGAGACACAAATCACCTTGCACTGGGGAGGTAGGAACTAAGCCCGAATGGAGCCAAAGTCGACCGCAGGAGGGGTTCGGCGATGGAAGCACGCAGGTGTGACGGGGAGCCGGACGGGCCTGGGCATGAGGGTCTCAAGGACGCCAACTGAAAGGTTCGAAGCCGGTGGGATCGGGGACCGTCAAAACCTACAAGACTGAGAGCACCCTGTGGTTTTGGAAATGCCTGGAGTGTGAGAAAATGATCGTTTATGGGTCTAAAAACAGGGCAACGTCACGACATTTTGGCCAACGTCGCGACGCTACGTGAGAAGCCGATTTAAACGCCACGACGCTAGACCAATGTCGCGACACTCCCGAGGTGTATTTTTCAACGCGCGCCGCTGGAAACGCCGCGACATTACGTAGGCCTATTTTCAACGACGCGACGTTGGGATCCAACTTCACGATGTTACAGAGAAGGATCTTTTCAACGTCGCGACATTAGAAACCAACGTCTCGACGTGCCCAAGGGGTATATTTTCAACATCGCGATGTTGAGTCCAACGTCGCGACGTTCCCGAGACTAACAACCAGGAAATTTTACAAAAAAAAATTTTCTAAGTATAGAAAAACTCCCTGCATTAGATCTACTCCTCCCAAAGCTTGCACAAGGCTTGTCGTTCTATCTCTTCTTCGCCATGGCAACCTCGGAACCTCGAAACCTACAACACAAAAGCATTAAAATTAAAACAAGCAAAAGTAAACCTAGTAAAACTTAAAACTTAAAACCAAAGACAACAAAATTTAAAGGCTCGTTGCTCCCAAGTAAATTTCTTTGTTTCAATGTCGCTAGTCTCGACTGCCGTGTTCGCTTAATTGGTTCCCAACCACGAGACAACCGCCGACCAACAAAATTTCGCGGACCCCACGCATTTTACGCTTCGCTTTCAAACTCGTGGTGGAATTATGCTTCTTAAATCGTGCCACCTAGATAAATCTTCACTAGTCGCTTCATTCACCTCGAGCCGACCTCTCTCGTGTGGTGCATTACCGACACTACTCAAGGAAGACTTTTCCGAGTGATCACAAACGGGCCCGCACTCATCTTGACTCGAGTTTTCGGGAACAATTTCAAATTTTGAATTGAAATAGTAATACTTTGTCCCTGGCTTCTACCATTATGCAAAGAGGGTGCTTGTCATGCCACGCCTCGTCTTCTCCTTATAGATTCTCTAACCGTCATATATGCATTTTCCGCTTAGCCGTTCATCCAAATTCTATTCAACTCGAAGCATCCTCTCTTTCCCCGCCATCTCGAATTCATGTTTAGCATTCTAGCCGCCTAAGATGCTTTCAGGCTCCAGCCACAGTAGGTGGTGCCTTACCATAGACTATCTGCACAAGACATGCCTTAATGGGGTTTTGAAAGCCGCAATAAGCCCATAAGCTATCATTGATTTTGTTCCATTCACTTTACTTCAGAATCATTTTCTAAGATTTTCGATCTCCCTCGCTCGATACCTCGGGCCATTTCCATTACTTTGGGGTGATATGCAAGTGTCACCCATGCTTCACCCCATATTTGGCCAGAACGCATGAACACTTAAGAGAATGGAGCCTTCATCGCCGATTACTTCTCTACGGGTCCCGAACCTTGAAAAGATGTTACCCCGATGAAGCCAGCGACTACTTTGGAATCACAAGTAATGGTTGGAATGGCTTCCACCCACTTGGACACGTAATCCACTGCCAAGAGTATATACTTGTGTCCATAGGATGATGGAAACTACCCACAGTCAATTCCCTGCATATAAAAAAGTTCACCTCTAGAATATTCACAATGGCGTTTCATTCATGTCTAATGTTCTCGGGTCCTCACATCAATCATGTGACTTGCAAACGAGCGCAGCATCTTTGAAATATAAAAGGCCAATAAAAAACCTGATTGCAAAGACTGTCGCCGCTCTTCTTTCCGTTGAATGACCCCCTACACTCTAAAGAGTGGCAATGCGCCAACATCTCACCCACTTCACTTTCCCGCACACACCTTTGAATAACTGGACGGCAGACCGGTTTCTCAAGAGGATTCTATTTTCCTTAAATAATGCTTCACTACAAAGAATCTCTTCTTTTGTTAATAAGTGTACGTGGGTAATACCGGTAGAAGATAATCGCTGTGCCTGCAAACCATGGTGATGTTTATCATGTGACAAAGATATGATCTCGTTCATCCTCACGGGAACGTACATCAATCCGCAAATGATGTTTCGCCCCGCTTTCTAGAGTTTCCGGGGCCTGACAGACGACGGCTACCATGTTTTTAACCCTTTCTTATCTCGACCCCACATCAAATTCTTGCAATAGAGCACCTTAAATCGAATAAGTCTAGGTTTCTCAGCGCCTTTCTACTTCATCAAGTATTTGATCGCGAATGATCAGTGGAACACAATAACCTTTGTTCCCTATAAGATAAGGTCTTAATTTGTCAAAGCAAACATAACAGCCTAACAATTCCTTCTCCTCATAGCATAACTGAAGCCAGGTATCGTTCAATGTTGATCGGGTATAATAGATGGCATAAAAGACCTTTTCTTTCTTCCGGCTCCAAAACGCCCCAACTCCGCAGTTGTTTCAGATCGCGACATAAGTTCAAATGGAAGGTCTCAACTGGAGCCACTACTATAGGGGCTGAGGTCAACTCCTTTTCGAAGAACTCCAAAGCATGCAGCATGGCTCATTGAATTCAACCACACTCCTTGCAGCGTGAAGATTAGATAATCATTTGAAACTTTAAGTCTCGAAGTAACCTTTTATAAAAACCTGCGTGGCCTAGGAAACTCTCTACTCCCTTTACCGGTCAGGAGGAGGTACTCTCTATGATCTCACCTGCCCCAGCAACCTTCACCTCTTCCGACATGCGATGCCCCAATACTATGCCTTCTCTCACAACAAAGTGGCGCTTTTCCCAATTTAACACTAAATTGGTTTCCATGCACCTCTTTAGTACGATTGTCAGATTATGAAGACTTCAATGGATTTTTCGACCATGTCTGAAATTATTGCCATCATACATCTCTGAAAGGTTCCTGTATGCTATATACCAATATGGCATTCTCCTGAAGTGAATGCCGTATGGGCACGTGAACGTGGTCTTCCTAATCTTCTGTAGCTATATGATATGATTTTATCCCGAGTATCCGTCCAAAGCAGTATGTACTATTCCCCGCTGGGGTCTATCTAACATCTGGTCAATGAATGGCAGTGGGAAATGGTCTTTTCTGGTCACTTTGTTCAGCCTCCGGTAGTCAATACAAATCCTCCAACCTCAGAATCGCTCGTCGAGTACTCATTTTTTCTCTATTTACTACCACCATAGTCCCTCTTTCTCGGGGCACCACCCTGACAGTGGCTTACCCATTTAACCGTCGAGATAGTGGCATATCACGCCCGCATCTAACTATTTAAGTACCTCCTTCCGAACTACCTCTTTCATGGAAGGATTTAAACATCTCTGGGCATCCACTGTCGGCTTGCTATCTTCCTCCAGTAATATCCTATGCATACACATAGATGGCCTTATCCCCTTTATATCGCCTGGTGGACCATCCAATTGCTTTATGCTCCTAAGGATCTTATCAATTTCTCCTCCTCCATGAGAGGGAGGATGAGATGATGAATCGGGAGTTGTCGATTCTTCTCAAGATAAGCATTCAAATGATCAGGAGTCGCTTCTTCCATAATAGAGAGGGCTTCTCACGAGGAAGTCAACCTGGCCAGGCTAGCTCCCAAAGATTCAAAATACTTTCTTCTATTCGGGCCAAAAGATTCCATCTATTTTACATACTCTTGAACCGTCTCATCTTCACAAGAGGAAGGATCATCATGGGTCAGGCTAGTCTCCAATGGTTGGTGAATGAACTAATCAGCTGTACACTATACCTCTAGCATATCCACTCTAAGCAATCACAGATCATGTAGATGCTTTATGGCATTAAAGACATTGAATGTCACTTCCCCTTCTTGAACTCTCAACCTTAGTTCACCCTTTTGCACATCAATCATTGCCCTTCCCGTGGCTAAGAATGGTCGTCCAAGGATGATTGGGACCTCTTTATCTTCTTACATGTCTAGAATAATGAAATCTGTGGGGAAGATAAATTTGTCCACTTTGACTAGCACATCCTCTATGATACCACGTGGATGAGTTAGTGACCGATATGCTAACTGCAAAGTGACTGTCGTCGGACGCACTTCTCCTAATTTCAGTTTCTTAAAGATCGACCACGACATAAGATTAATGCTCGCACCTAAATCACACAAGGCTCTTTCAAATACTGCATTCCCAATAGTTAATAATGAGATTGTGAAGCTACCTAGATCTTTCCAACTTGTAAGGTCTTTGCAATATGGCACTACACTTTTTGATGTTTAATAGCCCCATAGTCTTCTAACTTCCTTTTCTTGGACAAGATGTCCTTCATGAATTTCACGTATCCCTGCATTTGCTCATGCTTCAACAAATGGATGTTTATGAAGCTTTTGAAGATATCCATGAATCCTAAGCAAAATGCTTATCCAATCAGTTTTTCGCCGTCGCTGATACGGATAATAGGCTTCATCATACTTGTGTTTCGACTTCAACTTTCTAGGTGTATCCGGCATCAGCTTTACTAACTTTCAACATCTTTCAAGTGATCTTAGTAATCGCTTCATTCCTACTGTGGTTTCAGATCCTTCGGGCCTCATTGACTGCTCCAGTAGTCTACCACCTCGTGGTTTCAACTTTGCAATGATCCTTTCCTTCTCTCCTCCTGGGCTGACTTTTAGCTACTCAGCAGATTATGTTGCTTCGCTCAATAACGGCTTATCACCATTCGACCTCCAAATTTTGGAGCCGAGTCAGTTGGGTCCTTCAATGATGCCAGTCCTCATTCTCGAACTTATCATGTGACTTCATCATACTGATATGTATATCGCCTAACTATCTCCATTTTCGCATCTAGACTAATTTCTTTCTCTAAGGTATCGAGAGGCTACTGCCTAGCAGGGAGCCACCCCAGACTCGAGTTTCCATAAGAAGTTAGATAGTTTTTCCACCCTGATTGTAATTCTAACCATGGGATTAAAGTTCTGCCTCAAACTGCATTGAGCTTGTTCAATAGTCAAACTTCCATGGCATTCATCATCAGCACCGAGAGTGTTGGATTTAGGTCCATGACATTGCTCGCATGCGGGTGGGCTTTCTTCAACTTTATGATAGGATACTTGAGAACCTAATTGTCGAGAAGTTTGTAATTTCTTGGAGAGTATAGACACTTGAGAGACAAGCGCCAGAACATGTCTTAAATCAACACCCCATCTCGCATTTCTTCCTGTTACTCTCTCAACCGTCACGATAATCATTCAAGGCTATGTTCTTAAGAATTTGATAAGCCTCCACTTCGTTCTTCCCCATAATCGCTTCTCCAGCAGAAGTGTCAATAAGAGTCCTAGTGGGACGACTCAACCCATTGTAGAAATGATGGACTTGCATCCATTTGGTGAAACTATGGTGAGGGCACTTTCTCAACAGATCTTTGAATCTTCTCCCACGCCCATGTGTAATCCACTCTCCTTCATACCTATAAAAGCTACTGTCGTCAACTCTCAACTTCGCTACTTCGCTGTGGAAAGACCTAGCCGTAAATCGCCACAAGTCAATCCATGATGTTATCAATTAGGATTCGTAAATCGCCCAATGCTTCGGCTTTATCCTTCAATGAGAATGGGAAATAAACGGGCCGACAGCATCATCGTTTCACCCCTATATTTCACCGTATCACACAATTTCCAAAAGTTATGATATCGAGTACCGTCCTCATGTGCGAGCCCGTGGAACCGGATTCCTCGCAAAGAACTGAGGTGATATGGACTTGAGCTCAAAAGTTATTCGCTTGTATTGCTGGTCTCCTAATCATAGGTGGATTAACAGTAGATGGAAGACCATAATCCCTGATAGGTGGCAACAGATTATCCATATTTGCCGCATCAGGATGTATACTACCTCCTCTAGTCGAACCAACATCGTCATCTCTATTTTCTTCCATCGGTCCCATAGGTAGCTGTTCCATTCTAGTTGGTTATCTCTTATCTCTCATAATTCTTTTCAAAGTTCTCTCGATTTCAGGATCCAAATGAATAAGATTTTCAGCAGGTTCCCGTCGCATACACCCTAACGAACCTGCAAGTTTGTCACAAAGCAAAAGAAAGAATAAAGCATAAAAAATTTAAGCAAAACAAATGTCTGAAGTACTAAAGAAGTACTTAGTAGAGATATTAGCATAAACACTTACGAACAAGAAGTCTCAATCTATTGCCAAAAAACTTGATAGGCATTTGCGTGATTGTGTTTTTGTGTACATGCAAATAGAAGTGCAAAGTGCCTATTATGCGCAAGTATACACTTGTCAAGTAATAAAATGTACCTAAGTACGGATATCGATCCACAAGGAAAACCTTAATCGTAGTATGCTAAGTACCAAAATTACAATACTCCTTTAATGTTCAAACTAGCAATCGTGATGGCTAGGCGAAACTAAAAGTAAATTAAGCTATTACTAAAATAATTGTTTGTTTCAGATGTAAGATTTATTAAGGATTAAAAAGGTTGTGGTGTCGGTTGTCATAAATCCTACTATGTAATGCTACGATTCCATTCCATTATCTAATATAGTGTTTTCCAAGGCGGCTCTTATCTAATGTAATTAAAGCCTTTCTCAAGGTCATTTAACCTCCCTTTATCATTAGGTTTCTTGCTCCTTGGCTCAACCCTAAGCATTAAAGGTGCATAGAGTGCAAAGAACTCCTAAGCCTCCTAATTATTGATAGTCCAATATTACTAAGTTTATTAGGTTAACCTAACTATGTCTAATTCTTCATTCACTTCTTAGATCTTACAAAGAACCACTCACATATTAAGATTGATTAGAAATTAATATGAATTCATCCAAGCATGAGTTAATGGTAAAATAAGTATATAAAAGATAATGGAATTATAAAAAGGCTAAAACTTTAACATAGTATTCATGTCCAAATCTCTACCAACACTCTAAACCACGAAATTAGAACCTCATAATGTTCTGTTTCAACACAAATGAAAAGAAAGACATAAGAATAGGAATAGAGAAAACTTCAATGATCAAGGGAATGATGATCTCCTGGGTTCTTCAAGTCTCTCTCCCAAAGGCCTGCTACTCTCAAGTCTGCCTCCTTATTCCAAGCTCCACTCCTTAAACCCTAGCTCGCAAATTACCCTCAACCCCGGTATGAATTCTCCTATTCCTTTAGATACTCCAAAAGATAAGGTTTGCTGAGACTTTCCCCGCAACGCCGCCGACGCCGGACATTGGCGACGCTGCACGCCCGACGCCGGGAAGTCAACGCCGCGACGCTTTCGACGCTAGACATGGAACGCCGCGACGCCAGACGTTGTTACGGGAACGTCATGATATTGGGTGCTTTCTGCACCACTCTTCTCTAGGCCTCCTGCAAGGCTCCATTTTCAACATTTTCCCGTGTTTCTCCTACAAAAACCAAATAAAACTAAATATTAGAAAAGTAATCAAAACATGGCTATATATATATATGAAATCGATCCCAAATCTCGCTAAATCCTGGGTTTGTAATGAATGTTTTTGGGTACTCATCAATAACCGACTGATCTAACACCTCAGTCTATGGTGTAATGGCGTAGATGCGCCCCGGTCCCCGGGGTCTCTGGCCTTCATGAGCCCCGTCTCGACTGACTCCATGCCTTGGTCCATGGTCTGGCTCGAAAAGTATTAGGTGCTCAGGCAACACCCTAGGATCGACATGGAATTCCCCTAGCCCATGTCAGTAAAGAGGAACAAATCGCCCCAGGCATGCCTAACCGATGACTGGACCGTGGTGTCCCATAACTCGGATCCGCCCGAGGGCAATCCCGCCTCAAGTGTCCAAGTTGGTGGTATCGAAACACACTCTTCGCCTCTAAATGGGCTAGGAGCTCAAGTGCCTCCCATCTGATGACCGATTCGCCTTGGCCCGGGAGCCTTGGCCTTGTCTTGAAACCTCAGAGAGTAGAAGTCCTTGCATTTCTTTCCGAGCTAGAGGAAGAGAGTTGACTTTCCTTCCTTCTTATTAGCACTCCATCCGATGTCTGGGTATGTCATTCATTTCCCCTATGGCCATATCGCCCTAACTATCAGTCCATATTCCTCAGAGGAGGAGTCCCACAATTCTTGCCTCTAGATGGATAATTTCCAAACCATCCTCAAATTTCTTACTGCCATGTCTCATGCCACATGTCATCCCCGAAACGTGCCACCCCAGGAACTTAGCCACGTATCTCAGGCATTATCATGGCTCCCTGTCTCAACTCTAGAAATTCCTGAGCCTTTGCATGTCTAGCAGATGCTAGGAAAAACTTACCCATGAAGAGCTCACAAAACTCTCCCCATGTCATTGCCTCCAAATTCTTTGAGTGGTTCAATCTAACCCACCATGCTCTAGGGATTGACCTTCTAGTCGAACGTAGCTACTTTATCTTTATCTCACCAAGGTGATCTCCATAGCCTCCAATACCTCTCGACGATCGAAACCAATGGTTAGCCACCCACTGATCCTCCTCCCATGAATGTCAGATGATGTGCTTTAAACCTTCTGAGAGGTTACTCGAATTCTCGACCCTTCTAGCCGCACTAGCCTATGCAATGGTGGCAATCATATCAGGCTATAGCCTTATAAAGGCTTGTTGGTAAAAAAACAAGGTGGTTGGCTATCATTCAGATCGACTTAATGTAGTCCCATCATCGACTTGCCATCTACACATGTCAAATAGCAAATTGAGATTTTTTTTTCTTTTTTTTTTCCTTAGTGGTCCATAATGCCAAACACTAGCAAATATTAATTCCTAAACTATCATGCTCGTTTCTTTTTTGAAACCCTAAGGTTATGTTCTCTAACCCTAGTGTTCTTCGCTTTCTATACACATCCTATCATGCATATATTTCCCACAATTTGTAACGCATTATCACAAAGCTTGTAACACATTATTACAATGCAGTTAATAAAATTGCACGATGAATGCATGGTCTAAACCCATCCCATCGAGCCTACGTATTCGTATACCTTAGCTCTGATACCAAGATGTGATGCCCCAAAACCTGGGGGTCCCATTGACTAGCCGTCAACCTACGAAATTTCACTCAGTCATTTCGCATTTATCTCGTCCCTGACAAGATCACCATCAAGACTACCTCTATATTATCCTTCAACGACCATTCATTCATATTTAAATTAAAAATATGAGAATAATGCACTTAAATACAGTCTGTAAGAGTCTAATCACGACCCGCTTACCATAATTACATACCCGACTATATTGGAAATAGTCCAAAAGAATTTAATTACAATTCTTTTATACAAAATACTTACTAGAACTAGTTTGTCCCAAGAACTTTTTACAAAAGTTTATCAAGGCCACATGTCGGCCTTCTTCACAATCACGACCTCGTCTAATCACCGTCCACCGGTGTCGATCTTGTACCTAAAAGGGTTATCCCATGAAGGGTGAGCCACGCCAAGTAGAGAATACCTCCCTCAAGGGCTACTCCTCACCAAAGTGCACATGCAATGTTCACTCAACATTTCATAATCACATTCCAATAAGAACATGCCAATTCTATATGGAATCCTACATGTCATGCCATGAAATGAGATGCGACTCACCATGTACCATGCGCTAGAGTCCTCACCAACTCCCTCACACAACGCCACAACCCATGTGTGATAAACCGTCATTCTGGATGACATCTAATGATCATTTTCAAAACAAATTTTATTTGTTTATAGAACAAAATATTTTTGGATGATACAACACAATGATAATTTTATATTCAAAATCCATTTTATATTCAAAATCACGCGCCTTTGTGTGGGTAGCGGATTTGTGTCACAATCGCAGTTTCGCAAACCTGTGACACTTTTACTACCTTTCTCATCACTGGGACTCAGGTTCGACCATAATTAGCGGGTCTTTTGACCTAAGGGGCATCTATCCCAACTTTACGATACCCAACACATATTTTCTTTACTATTTCCAATCAAACGTGACTCATGGATGTTGTCCCATTTAATCCGAGCTCTAATCAAACACCAAACGCAGTGTTGATTTACCAACCATGCACTCACACCCATTTAGTGCGATGTCCCTATGCATATGCAATGCAATTATATCATTGCAAGTTAGATCATGTCACATGCATAATGAATGCTATATGAGACATTTATATACCATATTTTATACTCAATATCATGGATAATTATATCAACTGCATATAATTTACATCCATCCATGTCAATATATCTAAACACACATATATCAACATAAATCAAGACGTATTCAGCATGTCAAAGACAACAAATAGTCCATACATAGGCTGTGTGCTAAGTCACAATAGGGCCAAAACTCGTCACAACCTAGCCTTAGAACCCGCCTGCGTAAACTATCCGCAAACAGCCACACACGTACTCATGAACCTAGCCTACAAAATAGTCGAAACTGGCCCAATAAAGCTCTTTGAAAAGAGTATGAAATGCCTAAATATGTGAGTATAAAATGCCATTCAATCACATATGGTTAGATTCTATACTCAAAGAGCTTTTCATAGAGTCTAAGAATGCATAAATAAGAGTTCGGACGAGAAAGTTATGGCCATCCAAATTTGATCGGCCGATTTGAGATGGGTGTGCGAAATTCTTTGCATCAGCTCAGAGAGACCGAGTGCTACTGGAACAACTTATACATACTTCATGCCAACTATCATAGATAATTATATCTACTGCATGTAATCCACCTCCACATCATGCCAAATATATCTAACATGCATCATGGCAGTTTATAATATGCATAAATCATGTTCATTCAACCAGTCCACTTGCATCATTTACACACAATAGACACCATCAAATACATCACCAGATTTTAGGCTATGGCCATCTAGATTCTCCAAGCAGGCTGTGGCATAATTGATGCTCACAAAATAGCTCACACAAGGCCTTAACCCAGTCTTCACATGGTGCCAAACTAGGCCATGCAATCATACAAAAAAAAAAAAAAAAAAAAAAAAAAAATCAGCACACAATCACTTCATGCGTAAACATAATAATGGATTCAATGGATCGCCCATCCGTGGCCATAACAGGTTGTACGTTCAGCCATGCCTAGGTTGTAAACCAAGGCTACACATGGGTAACAAAGAAATTTCCCCTCTTATTAGGATCACCAACACACATCAAACATATCACCAGATTCTGGTCGTGGCCACCTAGATTTCTAAAGCAAGTTGTGGCATACAAGTTCCCACAACACAATCCACACAAGGCCTCAAATATGGCTTTAACATAGCCCTTAGAAAGGAAGTAAGCCAAAGGAGGAGGGGTTCCTTACCTCTTGTAGTGCGGTCCCAAATCCGGCGGCTGCTCTTCCCATTTTCTTTCCTTTCCTTCTTCTCCTTTCTTTCTTTCTTCCTTTCTTTCTTTTCTTTCGGTTCTGCTCTTCTCCCTCCGAACTGATCTGCCTCTCCCACTTCCTCTTTGGTTCTCATGGCTTGAAGAAGACATTTGTCTTCCACTAATGCTTAATGGCTTGACACATGGCTTTTACTATGCCATGTGCCATGTTCATGCATGGCACACATGGCTTTACTAAGCCATGTGTCCCCTACCTCTACACCCCTTCTCCTAGTGGGACACTTGGCTCTAATGATGCCAAGTGTCACTTTGGTATGGCCTGTGTCGTCACGCCACATGTTGTTTGAACCCCGTTGCCTCAAACAACATGAAATTCTGACCGTCTTGGAATTTGACGAAAATCGCTCAGGTAACTAGATCGCCATACGAATCTCAAATCCAAGTGGGAGGTCCATTTCATCATTCGAGATCTAGAGATTTCTAGTTTGCAACTCAGATCAGAATCTGCAATTGATCATTTTGCGAAAATTTCAAATTTACCCAGTTTCTTACATGCGCCAAAGGATAAAATATTGGCTTTACTGATATATTCCAGACTTGATTTTACTTTTGATATATCTGATATATTTCCAGATTTATAAATTATTCAAAATTTAAAGATATATTCAATTTATATATCAAAATTAGTTTGAAGCTATATGAAATGAAGACCTTTCATTTTCTCTCCTACCGTCTTGGTTTTCTCCAATTTGCAATAATTAGTGATAGCAATTAATAAGGAAGACATAATAATTCCAATCAACTCTTGATCTTCTCCTTTTTTTTATAAATAATTAATGACAGTAATTATTAAGGAAGACATACAGTAAATGATATTAATTATTAAGGAAAGACTTTTCATTTTCTATCTCACATCTCTTCATCTCCTATTTCTTTGCTCTATAATAAGACACCTACCTCAAATATTGGTTTTTTTTTTTTGAAAATTTTCTCCAAGCCTATTGCAACTCTTGGCTGTATTGGTTAGACACTTTCTAAGCATGATGGTGTTCCACCATCGGATCTAACCATGTATCAAAGTGTAGTGAGAGCACTTCAATATTAATTGACTCTTACAAGAGCAGACATATCTTTTGCTGTCAATAAGGGTTGCTAGTTTATGGTAGCTCCTATGACTTCAACGTTGGTCAGATGCACTAAGGGTATTTGTATAAAAATCTCCTTCATATCTACATTTTATCGATGTTGATTGGACGTCCTGTCCTGATGATCGTCAGAGCACTTGTTGGGTTTCCTTGTTGCATCACATGTAGTAGCACCAAAAAAAAAAAATTTCTATTTTGGCCGATATATCGGCCGATATCGGCGATATATCGGCCAAAATGGAATTTTTTTGTATTTTTTTTGTTTTTTTCCATGCGTTGCATTTTGTTACCTAAAATTTTCCGATATATCAGTCATTTACCGATATATCGGCGATATATCGGTCATTTACCGATATATCGGCGATATATCGCCGATATTGAGCGATTTTTTCCGATTTTTCCAATAAACGACTTTCGATTGCAAAAATTGTGTCAAGATTGTCCGACACCTGAAATATCGTCGATATTTCGCTATTTTTCCGTCCATGCATACGTCACAATAGACATACCCTTAAACAAGCATTACATTTTATTCTATTTATTTATCTACTTATATTTACTTATGTCTATTTATCTAATTAACTTTACTTATCCTTGAAATAATCATTTCATCATGTATTAGATTATATGAAACTTGACCTATGTCAACTTTTTTCTTTCTTTTTTTTTGACATCTATTTACTTTGCATTACATCTTTATAGTTTTATGTTCTTTACTTGACATCAAGTATAGATGCATTTTTTTTTTAACATCTATCCCATACACCCATCCCTATGTCAACTTGAAAACCCATATTCATCTAAACTATTATCATTAGACTATTTTAAATCATTTTAACCAAGTTTTTATTCTTAAGTAAAATCTAATAAACAAGAAGATACAAGTTTAATATGAACCTTCAAATGATACAATATTAGAATTCATTTTCATATGGTAAATGATAAATCCAAGATATTTAATAGCTTTTCTCTACTTAAAATCCAAATGTATAAGAAAATAAGGCTTACCATTTCGAAGATATTAAAATTTGTTAAAGTAGCTTGATATTCTTGGAGAGGGTCTAAAGGTGACAAACCACATGAGTCATTGAATTCTTCTATGAATATTGTTGTCCGTCTTGTAAAACCTGAGAAAAATTGAAAATTCCTGAAAAAAAGACAAAACAATGATTTTGTCGATACGTACAAGTTGAAAACCTGGAAGTTTTCTAGATCTCTTGATGACAAAATGCATTTCACCATCGGGTTTGTCTCAGAAAATTTGGCTGCCCAAAGACTTGAATTCCGAGATAGTCGACTTTCACGCTTCAAGGCATTGGTAGCCGGTGACACATGGCAAGCCATGTGTCAAAATGCATGTCTTTACAAGACACATGGAAAGCCATGTGTGTGACACATGGTAACTTGCTTGGAATGTGAAATTATGTATAAATGGGATGTGTTCGTAGAAGAAGGAGGGGAGGAGCAAGAAAGGAAAAGAGAAAGGGAGGAAAGGAGAGAAAGGGAAAGGAGAAAAGAAAGAGAGAAAAGAAAGAAAGAAAGGAAAAGGAAAAGAAATAGAGAAAGAGGAAGAGGTCGACTTTATTCTTCCTTAGTTCTATCAAGGCCAAGGCTCGAACTCGTTGACTTCAAGGAGTAAAGTCCGAGATTCGACGAGGAGCTACACTTCAAGAGGTAGGATTCTTCCTACTTGGTTTATTTCTACCTCTTTAGGCTTCATTTGGAATGGGCTTTGTACATTTTAATGGCATGGGAGCGCTTTGTGGTCTGCGAAAGGGTTGTTTTCCGTAGTGAATTTAGGTTGAAAAATTGCATTTACGGGAGTTTCCAAAATGCTCTTGCAACCCTGGGGCATGCTATTGCAAGGATTGGTGCAATAGTGTGGCTTCTAGTGTACTCCAACTTCGGACGACCATATCTTTCTTGTCTGAACTCCGATTCGTGCTTTCTTGGACTTTATGAAAATATCTTTGAGTCTAGAATCTAGCCATATTCTAGTGAGTGGCATACATTGTTGCTGAAATTTTGATCATAACACCAAGTGTACTAATTGCATAGCATGACGTGCTTGTTTGATGAAATGTTGATATGTGTATTAATATATTGACATGTGATGAATTGTATGTGTAGATACTATTATCAGATGGCATGTTGTCTGATATTTTCGTGGGAAATGTTATGTCAGAATTTTAGCTTAGAGGATAAAGTGCTTCATTGACTAAGTAATGATTAGTATGTGATGCTGATATATGCTTGTGTGATACATCGCATGAATGAGCACGTAAAAATTATATGCATGTTTGATATAATTGCTCAGATGCACAGGATATGCATTTGATAAAAATTGTCCATATAGCATTCATCATATATGTGACATGGTACAAATAGGAAATGTCGTGATATATTGCAATTCCAGGACATCGTGATCATCGGTGTAGTGCATAGTGCCATCACACACCATCCCGTGGTTGATGAGTGGCTCGACACGAACGTCTACTGAGTTTCATTGCTCGCAAATATGAAATAGTTCCATCACACACCATCCTTGGTGGGTTGATGAGTAAGTCGTGGTATCGTTGAACGGTTCGCAAGTGGAGTTCCACCGCTCGTGAGCATGAAAACTTGTGTCGCGGTAGTAGCGTTGTGGATAGATATCTACTCCGTGAAAGCCCCAAAGATTTTGGTCATACATATGTGTCCAATGGTGAAATCCCGTGAAAGTCTAGGAAGGCGTGTGAAGCCTACGGAGACCCCGAAAATTCGCCTACCCACAAAAGACACAGGTTTTGTTAATAAAAAGATCATTGGAGGTACAACATCCAATGAGTTTTGGTTTATAAAGAAAAAGAATTTTGTTTTCTAAAATGATTATTGGATGAGAACATCCATGATGGTTTATCACACATTGGCTTGTGCATTGTGTGGAGGGAGTTGATGAGGACTCGGGGTATGGCACATGATTGAGTCACATCTCATTTCATTGCATGTAGGATTCCATGGTAGAAATTACATTTTACATGGAATGATCAGGTGAGCGTGCGACCAATACATGAATCCAGCGGGAGTAGCCTTCCTGTGAAAGACCTACGCGTGGCTCACCCTTTATGGGAAAAACATTTCAAGTGCAGGACAGACAACAGTGGACGACGCTCATCCGAGGCCATAATTGTAAAAAAGGCTGACATGTAGCTTTGATATTCATTTTGTAAAATATATTAGAATAAAATAATTTTAATATATAATTTTGTATAAGAGGGTTGTAATAAACTCTTAAGAACTATTGTGACATAATCTTAGGTAATATTTTGAGTATGGTTGAAAGGGCCCGTTGGGGCTACTTTTACTTATTAATGAGTCCCGGTGAATGAGACATAATAATGTGGTATCGAAATATGCGATACCCATAGGTATTCCGCGTCGATAGCTGGTGAACAGACCCCTGGTTCGGCGTCACAACTCGTATCATGTACCTCAGGCTTTATGTGACACTAGTGGCTTAATGACGATACCTAATCTGCATAACTCGCATTCGAAATAGGTATGCGATTACCTGTATTTAACGGGCGTGGGTTTAGACTCATCAGATTCATCAGGCACTCATGTGTCAGGTTAGCCGTAGATTGTGTGTTATTTGTTGTATACATGGTTAATCAGATAGGAAAAAGATCAACATCAGGTGGTTAGAGAACATAATCTTAGGGTTCGGAAAGTAAATGAATAGCTTAATTAAGAACTTGATGGTTATAGTGGTTGGCATTATGCACTACTAATTAAACAAGGGAAAAGGGATCTCAATTTTCTATTTAACATGTGTAGATGGCAAGTCGAGGAAGGGGATGCAGAGGTCGGATTCGGATACAGAACTAACCACCATCGACCTCGACCACAGTTTTATAGAGGCTATATGTCGGGTTTCGCTACTATCGCACGCTTGTGCGCACAGGGGGATTAGGGAGGATCGTAACCTCCAAAGGTTTATGGCACATCATTTGTGACACCCCAAACTCAACCGCTGACCAACCTGTCAACCCGCGAAAACTTGTGATGCTCGTAACTCGACACACATCAAGGTGTCCCCTTACCGGACCCATAATTTAACAAAAATCGGACAAAGTCTCCTTTGTATGGGGAGCTCTACCCAAAATACAACCTGTAGGACATACAATAACAAGACCCATCCGGGGCCCAATATAGCACAATGATCGCACGGGTCCATTTATGAGGTATGGCCCAATCAAATTACGGACCCTACTTCATTTAAAACATACAAAATTATATTTAAAACAGTCCCATAAGAATTTAATTACAATTATTTTTACACAAAATACAACCTAGAACTAATTTGTTCCAAGCATCTTTAAAAAAATGAATACAAAGCCACAACCCCGTCTTTACAACCCGTGGCCTGCAGTGAGCCGCGGCATCTGTATTCCCGTGGCCCAAATGGGGTCCCATAAAGGGTGAGCTATGCCCGCAGGAGTAAACTTACAAGGGCTACTCCACCTAAGTGCACATGCAATGGTCATGTTCACAATTCACATTCACATTCCAAGTAAAAACATGAAATTTCTACTATGGAATCCTACATCCCATGAAATGAGATGAGACTCAATCATGTACCACACACCCAAGTCCTTACCGACTCCCTCTTACCTGGGTCCTTACCGACTCCTACTACACCAGGCGATGTCAAAGTGTGATAAAACCTATCATTTGTGGATTACATCCAATGATTCACGCATAACAGTTCATTTGTTTTTCAAACAAAAGCTTTTTGGATGTTACACCTCAATAATCATTTATATTCAAAATCATGTGTCTTTCTGTGGGTAGCAAATTTCCAGGGTCTCATCGCAGGCTTCACAAGCCTTCCTACACTTTTATGGGCTTTCACCGTTGGACACATATGTATAACTAAAACTAACGGGGCTTTCACCCGAGGGGGTGTCTATCCCTACTTGCTAATACCCGACACATATGTTCATTTTCATGTATATAACGGTATGCACTGCCGACGCTGTCCCACCGCATCGAGCCCACTCAATCAAACACCAAACACAGTATTGATTATAACCATGCACTCACACCCAATTCATGTGATGTCCCCGTGCATATGCAATGCGATGTGCCATTACATGCCTATACCATGTCACATATATGATGAATGCTATATGGACAATTCTACTCATGCATATCACCCATGTATCATGGACAATTATATCAATCAGCATAAAATTTCCAAACGATCACATATCTCATGTCAACATATTTGCACACACATACATCAACATTAAGAAGTCATCACCAGTCAAGCAATGACATACTTTATCCTCTAGGCCAAATTGTGACATAACATGTCCACAAATAGACTACAAAGCCACAAATGACCTTATCCATACAATAAACTCATCACATGTCAATGGGGATTAGACAAACATATTGACCTCCAATCAATTACCACCAAGCATGTCACTCAAACTCAAGCAATGACAACTTGATCCTCAAGACCAGTTATGGCATAGAGATGCCCACAAAACATTCCACACAACAATCCACACAGACCACGCACAGTTCCCAACTCGCCCAAAACTACCCCCAACATCCTAAAATCTGGACACAAACCATTAAAAAACCTAAGTTGTAATAGTCTTAGGAAATGGACCATAACTTGAGCTGTATAGATCCAATTTGAGTGATTCAAAATCCTACATCAATTTTACAGATGCAACTATAATTTCCATAGAGAGCACTATTCCAAATACCCTCTTTTTCCCAACCCGTAAATCGCCAAATCGACAAACAGATGGGTCAAAACAGTGGTAATGTGTGGCGCCCTTAAAAATGGACCATAACCTGAGATATAAGGTCCCATTTGGGTAATTCAAAAGCCTAACCTCAAGTTTACAACTTCAGCTACAGTTTGCATGAAGGACACTAGTCCAACTTACCTCTTTTTCCCAACCGAAAATCAGTCCCAAAACCTGGACACAAACAAGCACAGCCTAAGTCAGGACAATTCCCGAAAATTAAATGGACCATAACTTGAGCTATAGAGGTCCAATTTGGGTAATTCAAAAGCCTAACCTCAAGTTCACACTTTAGCTACAATTTTCATGAACTTGAGCTATAATTTTCATGAAGAACACTAGTACAAATTCCCTCTTTTTCCCAACCGAAAGTCAGTCCCAAAACCTGGACACAAACAGTTAATAGCCTAAGCTGTGACAATTCTGGAAATTAAATGGACCATAACTTAAGCTATAGAAATCCAATTTTATTGATTAAAACTCCTAACATCAAGTTCACAACTTCAGCTACAATTGTCATGAAGGAAACTAGTCCAAATTACCTCTTTTTCCCAACCTAAAATCAGTTCCAAACATGGACACAAACAGTTAACAGCCTAAGATGTGACAATTTTGGAAATTAAATGGACCATAACTTAATCTATAGAGGTCCAATTTGGGTATTCAAAAGCCTAACCTCAAGTTCACAATTGAAGCTACAATTTACAAGAAGAATACTAGTCTAAATTCCCTATTTTTCTAATCGAAAATCAGCCCTAAAAGCGGGACATCATATAAAAATGTACCAGGCACCATATTCTCATCCTACCTCACAACAAATTTCCTTAGGGCAAAAAGTGGCTAAACAGCCCCTTAGGGCATAAAACACAACCAAACATCCCTTAAAGTGGGAAATAAACCAAAGTAGGAAGAATCTCTACCTCTTGGAGTGCAAAAAAGTGTGCTGACTTGGTAAGCCAATCCACTATCACCCACATCGCGTCATGTCCTTGCAATGTCCGTGGAAAGTGGGTCACAAAATCCATGTGACATGCTTCCACTTCCACTCAACTACCTCCAAGGGCTAGAGTAATCCCACTGGCCTTTGGTGCTTAGCCTTTACCTATTGACATGTGATACATTGATTAACAAAGTCCTAGTGTTTCTTTATCCCGCTCTAGTAATACTAGAGAAGATCATGATACATCTTCGTGCCACCTAGGGCGCACAAACAAATGGGGAGCATTAAATTCTCGAGGATCTCCTCTCAATCACGAACTGGGAACCACAACTCTTCCCCTATACCGAAGACTACCATTCGTGTGAATGGCCTAGCCTTACTAACTTGTACTTGACTATATTCGGTCCCTAATGGACAATATCTCTGTATCTTGTCCATGGGACTCGATCACTCTGCTCAGTAGGGAAGGCGTAGCCACTAAACTCCCCAAGGTACCTTGAGCCTAATCACCTGCATCGTGATCGAATCTAATTTCCATAATCTCGACCATCCACCTGCTAGCCAACACTCCCTGATGATTTCTACCGAGCGCATCAGCACATGGATTGGCTTCACGATGGTAAATGCAAAGTGAAATCATAATCCTCTAGATACTCCATCCACCTACGTTGCCACATGTTGAGGTCCCACTATGTAAAGATGTACTTCAGACTCTTGTGGTTCGAAAACACCTCGAACTACTCATCGTATAGATAGTGGCGCCAAATCTTTAAGGCAAAGACAATGGCCGTCAACTTATATCAGTATGTGAGTGCACTCGTCATGGGCCTTTAATTGGCGAACCATAAGCCACAACCCTCTTGATCGCATCAAACGCACCCAAGTCCACTCTGGGAGGGGCAGAATATAATACTGTACAGACTGTCTCCTTCCTGGACTAATAATAAGCCGGGCGTAAGCCTCCTCTTCAATTGTTGGAATGCCCTCTTACACAAGTCATTCTAATCAAATTTGACCTCTTTCCGGGTCAATCTCGTCATAGGCGTTGCCAATCGGGAGAAGTCCTCAATGAACCTCTTATAATACCTTATTAATCCCAAGAAACCCATCTCAAGACTAACTCTCGCCTCCCAACTCATAATCGGCTTCTAACCTTCTCCCCGGTCAATCTGATACAAATCTTCGTCGACACAACATGTCCCAAGAATTCACTCAATGTCAAAATCACACCATCGAATTTGCACAACTAATAGTTTCTCAACGTCTGGAGAATGATCCTCAAATGATCTTCATGCTCCTCGTCAGACTTGGAGTAGATCAAGATGTCGTCAATGAAGACCAAAACAAACCGATCTAAGTAGGGTTAGAACACCCTATGCATGAGATCCATGAATGTTGCTGGAGAATTCGTCAACAAGAATGGCATCACCGTGGAACTCCAATATCCATACTCGGTCTAAAAACGCCGTCTTGTGGCATTCGCTCCCCAACCCTCAACCAATCTGCATCCGGGCGGAGGTGTTCATCTTCAAGTAAACCCGAACCCCTCTCAACTAAGGTTCGCCTAGGCAAAGAAACATCGTCCAGAACCCGAAAATGCAGTTTTTCTTCGCTAAACAGGTCCTTAACCGAAAAGCCCTATTTTCCAGGCCCAAAGGTGGAAAGTAAGCGAGGGTAGAATGAATCTCTTACATTTAGGAGCTTGATACACGGGAAGGAAGCCTCCTAAACCCGACAACTTCGATTTCTCGAAATATCCCCTTTTGGAACTTCGCGAACCGCCTTCTTCGTACCACGCGTACTCCTCGCCGAACGCGCATGAACTTTCGTTTCGCCCGGAAACCGACCAACGAACTGTGAGATCTTAGGAGGAAGCCTTGACTCTTCTTTTTCTCTCTTCTCTTCTCTCTATCGGTCAAACCAAGAAATTGGGCTCCTTTTTTCCCTAATTCATCTTTTGTCCTAACTTAAGTTTGCTAGATGTGTACCCAAGTCGTACATGTGTCCACTCCCTCGTCGGTCCGATTCTAGCCTGCCGATTTGTCTTTGGCCTCCGTTCAAGTTCAAATCATATCCCATGAACTTAACTTAAGTCATTTCTTAACTTCTGAGAATTTTGTAAACAATCTCATCCCTAGGAGTCAATGGACACCCATCATCCCGAAAAACGTGAAAATCCAACTGTCTCGGAATTCGTCTGGGTGACTAGATTTTGCGAGACGAATCCAATGGAAAGATCCATTTTGTCATCTGAGATCTAGAAAATTTCCAGGTTTTCAACCTGTATTATTATGGCAATTTATTGTTTTTCCATTTTTCAGAAAAATTCAATTTTTATCGGGTTTCACATTCTTTCCCCATTGAAAGAATTTCGTCCCGAATTTCCCACACATAGAACATACAATCTCATGCATATGCAACAGTCATTTAACATCAATGACTAAAACATACCTTCTTCCTCAATACAGGGCGGATAGTTGGCACGCATAAAGGTTCTCGTTCCTATGTTGCCCCTTCTAATCCACCCGCGCCGGCACAACACCTTCACTAGCCTCACTGGCCTTGCTTCATAAACCTATCCCGATTTATCCATGATATGCACTCGGGTCCCCTCCTCGCAAGGTCCCATTCGCATCAACAACAAGCCTCCCAATCCACCACACATGAGCCTGGACTAGGGTATACTCGAGTATATAATACGGAATGAACGACGTACACTGACAAACCCATGGCAAAGTCAACCGCAGATGCAACCGTACCTACCGAGCACCTCGCTGGGGTGGCCCAATATACCCGACGATACCTTTCCCGTCACATTTAACTCGACCACTCCTCTCTTAGACATCAACTTCAAGAAGACATGATCACCCAATCTCAAACCTGGGAGGTCGCCACTTGTCGGGGCATAGCTCTTCCCGCGCGGGCCTCCGAGCTATGAGAAGATGCTTCCGTATCAAATACACCTTTTTAGAGGTGTCTTTAGCCAACTCCGGACCCGTGGTAGTTCTCTCTCCCACCTCTGTCCAAAAAACCGGAGATCGACATGGCCTCCTATACAATTCCTCATAAGGTGCCATCTGTATGCTCGCTTGATAACTATTGTCAGAGGCGACCCCACCAAAGGTAACGCCTTCCCAAATACCCTTAAGATCCGGTGACACATGCCCATAAAGATTTCTCTAACGTAGCCCGGGATGGTCCTCTCTCGACCGATCACCGTCTAGGGATGAAAAGCTGTGCTCATCATCAACCGTGTCCCTATGTCTCGTTGGAAACTCTCCTAAAAATGAGTCATAAACCTGGGATTCTGATATGATACTATGGATAATAGCACTCCATGTAATCAGACCATATCCCGTATATACAACCTATAGAATTCCTCCAGTGTGAAGGTCATACGCACAACCAAAAAGTGTGTCGACTTAGTGAGCCGGTCCATTATCACCCACACAGCCTCATGCCCTCGCGATGTCCGTGGCAAGTGAGTCACAAAATCCATTGCGATGTGCTCCCACTTCGTCGCCTCCTCCAATGGTCGGGAGTAATCCCACGCCCATGCCCAAATTCACCTACATCGACACGTGAGACATCGTCGAATGAAGTCTCCTATGTGTTTTTTCATTTCACTCTAGTAATACTGGCGACGTAGATTATGATACATCTTCGTGCCACCTAGATGTATAGTAAAACGAGAGCAATGGAACTCCCTGAGGATCTCATCTCTCATTTCTTCTGATTGGGGAACCACAACCCATCCCCTATACCGAAGACTACCATCTGAGTGCATGGTCCAGCCTTCACACCATACCCGATCGTATTCCTGTCCCCTCGATGGATAGCATCTTTGCGTCCCGTCCCTCAGAACCCGATCACTCGCTCTAGTAGGAAAGGGGCGTAGCCATCAAACTCCCCAACTGTCCCAGCCTGATCTCGCATCAGCCAAACCGTCCATAGTCCCAGTGACCGCCATTCCCGAGAAGCTATACTAGCCAACACTCCCATGACTTCTAGCCGAGTGCATCAGCCACCACATTTTCCTTACCAGGATAGTAATGCAAAGTGAAATCATAATCCTCTAGATACTCCATCCACCTGCGCTGCCTCATGCTGAGGTCTCGCTGTGTAAAAAGGTACTTCAAACTTTTGTGGTCAGAAAACACTTCGAACTGTTCACTGTAAAGATAGTGGAGCCAAGCCTTTAAGGCAAAAACGATGGCCACCAACTCCATGTCATGTGTAGGGTAACTCTGCTCGTGGTTCTTTAACTGTCCAGAACCATAAGCCACCACCTCCCTGACCGTATCAAACACACTCCTGGTCCATCATCCTGCAGGCATCACAATACACTGTGTACCTTTGTCCCCTCTTTAGGGCTATCAAAATAGGAGCTGAAGTAAGCCTCCTCTTTAATTCCTAGAATGCCCTCTCACATATAGGTCATTCCACTTAAACTTGACCTCCTTCCGGGTTAACCTTGTCATAGGCACAGATAACTGGGCGAAGTCCTCAATGAACCTCCTCTAATACCCTACACATCCTAAGAAATTGCGTATCTCGAAGACTGATTTTGTTTTCTCCCAACTCATCACTGCCTCAACCTTTTCTAGGTCCACGGATACCCCCAAAGTCGATACCACATACCCCAAGAATCTCACCTCAGTAAGCCAAAACTCACACTTGCTGAATTTGGCATACAACTAATGCTCTCTCAAGGTCTGGAGAACAACCCTCAAGTGACCCTCGTGATCCTCGTCAGACTTGGAGTAGATCAAGTTGTCATCCATAAAAACCACAACGAACCGATCTAGGTAGGGTTGGAACACCTTATGCATAAGATCCATGAATGTCGCTGGGGCATTTGTCAATCCGGATGACATCACTGTGAACTTGAAATGCCCATATCGCATTCTAAACGCCGTCTTAGGGATGTCCGCCTCCCTAACTCTCAGCTGATGCTAGCCGGTGCGGAGATCTATCTAGGAGTAGACCCGCGCCCCTCTCAACTGATCAAACAAATCATCAACTGCGGACAAAGGGGTGCCTATTCTCGAGCAAGAGCTCCATTCACCAAGATAATTATACACAACCGAAGAGTCTTGTCCCTCTTCTTGGCAAATAGAATCAGAGCGCCCCAAGGTGAAGTGCTCTGTCTAATGAAACCTCTGTCCAATAATTCCTACAATTGGACCTTGAGCTCTTGCAACTCAGTAGGTGTCATTCTATGCAGAGTCATAGAAATAGGAGATGTACTAAGGTGTAACTCAATAATGAAGTCCACATCCCTACATGGAGGTAATCCTAGTAGTTCATCCGAAAAAACATCCTCGTACTCATAAATCACCCGAGGTAGATCCAAATCCTGTCTCACCTCGTTTTCCAGGGTAAGGCTTGCTAGTCACCCTGCCAAACTGACCGTGCCACTTAGAGTCGTACACGGATCGGGGTAAAGTGTCATGCTTATCCCCCTAAAATGTAACACAATTACCATCCAGTGTGTAGGTCGTAACCCTTCTATGATCATAATCAATGACGACTCGATATGCCGTCAACCAGTCCATCCCAAGGATGGCATCAAACTCCGACATGTCCATGACCCTTAGGTCCACAGTGAGTAGAATCCTTGAGATCTCCAACTCACAATCTCAACATATGCAATCAACCCTCACCCTAGTTCCTAATGGAGAACTCACATACAATGGATTTTCCAAGGTTTCAACCTTTAAGCCTAAATCTTTCACACATGATGCATCAACAATGAACGACGCACTTTGAACAAACAATACTCTTCCCATAAGCTTAAAGAGTAGAAAAGTACTCGAATGACCGACCGATCTCGCAAGCTCGGGCCTGAGGTGCGATGGTGACACGCCCCGGGTCCCCTGTCCCACAGGAGCCTTGTCTCGACTCCGATCCATGCCTTGGCCCATGTGGCCTATCTGCGAAACAAAGCCAGGCAACACCCTAGGACCGATACCGTTTCCCCGGCCCACATGAGTAGGAGGAACAAACCGTCTGCATGTCCCACGATGACCGGGACTATCAGGTCCCATAACTTTGGGATCCCCGCTCGAGGGCAATCCCGTCTCGCGTCCAAAGCAAGAGCACCAGAAACACACCATCTACCTTAGAACCTCAAGTGCCTCCCATCTGGGATGATCGATCTCGGCTCAGCTCCTAGCCACTACTAGTCTCTAAAAAACCCTCGTGGAGCAAGTCCACCAGCTTCTTCTCGAGCCAGAGAAAGAGAGTTGACTTCTCTTCTTATTAACAGCGTAAACATCCCGGATGTTCCAGTGTCATCCACTTCCTCTCTTACGTCATAGTCATTCACCATCGAGTCCATATCTTACAAAAGGAGTCCCACAATTTTACCCTGGATGGATAATTTCAAACCATCCTCAAATTTCCTCACTTGGGCCATGTTCGTGGCCACATAATCATTCATGAAACGTACTAATTCAGCGAACTTAGCCACGTATTCAAGCATCGTCATTGTTCCTTGTTTCTATTCTGGGAACTCCCTAACTTTTGCATGTCATGAAAATGCCAGGTAATATTTGCCCATGAAGAGCTCACAGAATTCTTCCCATTTCATTGCCTCCAAGTTCCTCAACGTTTTGACCAAATCCCACCATACTTGGGATTCACCCTCTAGATGAAATGCAGCTAGCCTTATTCTTGTGGCATCAGAGGTGATCTCCATAGCCTCCAAAATTACTAACTCGCCTGAACCAATGATTGGCTTCTATCGGTTCCCCTCCTCCCTTGAAGGTTGGAGGATGATGTGCCCTAAACCTCTAGAGGTTACTCGGTCCTCCCTAGCCCACATTTCCATAGCTTGCAATGGTGGTAGCCAACGCTCACCGTGCACCCAGAGGCCGCAGCGACTAATAGCCTCCATGAAGGCATTGTTGACCAAAGGCGTGTGGTGGTTGCTGTTACCCCACCACCGCCCCTACGTCATCTTCCTCGACTTGCCATCTACACATGTCAAATAGAAAATTGAGATTCCTTTCCTTGTCTAACTAGTAGTGTATGTGCCAACTAATAATAGACCTCAACATCCCGAACTATCTCGTTCGTTCTTTTCCGAACCCCTAAGGTTATGTTTTCTAACCCTAGTGTTCCTCTTTTTCCTATATACATTTTTTTTTTATCATGTATGTAATTCACACAACATACAACACCAAATCATGTAGCACATTTAGGCACAAAACATGAAATGCACATAATGAATGCAATGGTCTAAACCCATGCCCATCAATCCCTAGGTAATCACATACTTATGTTCTCGACAAATAAATCAGTGGACACCTAATCAATGAATCTTAATGACCTAGACCCATATCCATCAAGCCCTAGGTATTCGACATCATGTTTTTGATACCACGAGACGCCTCAAAACCCGGGTCCTGCTGACTAGCCGTCAACCTCGTCAAGTTTCTACCTTAAGTCATTGCGTTCGGTTCGTACCGCATCGGCACCATTTACCGGGACACCGAGTTACCGGCACCACTGATACGCCCTTCACCGGGACTCATTCATTCACATATTTAAGTTAAAATATGAGACTAATACACTTAGATATTGTCAGTAAGAGTCCAGTCTGACCCTACTTTACCATTTATTACTATACCCAGACTATATTGGTAATAGTCCAAAAGAATTTAATTACAATCTTTTATACAAAATTACATGCTATAACTAGTTTGTTCTAAGCACATTTTACAAAAGGATTTATCAAGGCCACATGTTGGCCTTCTTCATAATCATGGCCTCCTCTGAGCGCTGTCCACCGATGTCGACCCTGCACCTGAAAGGGTTATCCCATAAAGGGTGAGCCATGCCCAGTAGAGAATACCTCCTACAAGGGCTACTCCCACCTAAGTGCACATGCAATGTTCACTCAACATTTCACATTCACATTCCAACAAGAACATGCCAATTCTATATGGAATCCTACATGCCATGCCATGAAATGAGATGCGACTCATCATGTACCATGCGCCCAAGTCCTCATCGACTACCTCACATAATGCCTAAGCCCATGTGTGATAAATTGTCATTCTGGATGACATCCAATGATCATTTTTTTCAAAACAAATTTCATTTGTTTATAAACCAAAAGATTTTTGGATGATACATCACAATGATTATTTTTCATTCCAAAGGATCATTTTTTATTCAAAACCATGCGCCTTTTTGTGGTAGAGGATTTTTGGTGTCACACCACAGGCTTCGCAAACATAGACACTTTTACGGCCTTTCACTGCTAGGGATTATGTCTGACCATAATTGGTGGGCCTTTCACCCGAGGAATCTATCCTTCTTCTTCGATACACGACATATTTTTCTTTATCATTTTAATCAACCATGCGACTCTGTTGGATGTTGTCCCATTTAGTCGAGCCCACCCAATCAGACACCAAACACAGTGTCGATTTACTAACCATGCACACTCACACTCATTTAATCACGATGTCCCGTGCATATGCAATGCAGATACTGTGCATGTTATATCATCACATAAATAATGAATGCTACATGGACACCTGATCCACTTCTTGGGTGTCATGGACAATCACATCACACGCATATGATTTCAACCCATCATTTCATTCATGTCAATATATCATGCAAGCATATATCCGCGGTCACATTCAACATGTCATTCTATGATCAAGCAATGACACCGCGCATAAACAAGCCATGCCAATGACATTTGCATACGACAATTAATCACGTTTCAACATGTTAGAGCACACATTGACATCGAACATGTCCTCTTATCAAGCAATGACACACTCAAACAAGTCGCACAATGGCCTGAAACGAGCACAACAATCATAAGCGGGCCACAAAGGCAGCCCCAAACGGGCCCTGAGCCACGGGCCACAGAGCTGCCGCGAGGCTCGCTGAGCATGGCTATCCTCCGCTTAGGCGGAGTGGTTCGCCTAGGTGAGGAGTTGCTCGCCTAGGCAAACCAGAAAGTTCATCTTCACCGTCCCTAGGTTCGCCTAGGAAAGCATGCCCACGCCTAGGCGGACCCCTACGCTTAGGCGAGCCATCCCTTCGCCTAGGAGTAGCATCAATCTTCCATGGGAAGATTTACACCTTTACTGGCGAGGCGGGGTTCTGGAGCGAGAAGAAACATCGTCGGGCAGGCAATGCAGTTTTTCTTCACCAAACAGGCCCTTAACCAAAAAACCTTATTTTCTCGGCCCAAAGGTGGAAAGTAAATAGCTAGCGTGGGAAAGAATCCCTTACCTCTAGGCTTGATACACGGAATTTAGGAAGCCTCCCCAAGCCGACGACTTGATTTCAGGAAATCTCCCCTCTTGGAACTTCGGCGAAATCCATTTTTTCTAGTACCCACGCGTACCCCTAGTCGATGCGATGAACTTTCATTCTTAGCCCGACGAAAACCGATCAATGGAACTCCGTAGATCTTGGGAGGAAGCCTTGACTCTCGTCTTTCTCTCTTCTTTTCTCTCTATCGGTTAAACCAGGAAATTAAGATCTTTTTTACCCTAATTCCTCGTTTGACCCAACTTAAGTTTAAGTTGGATGTGTGTATGTCGGTTATACATGGCTGTCACCCTCGTTGGAGTCAGTTCTAAGCGACGATTTGTTTAGATCTCTGTTCAAGTTGATCATATCCCATGAACTTAACTCAAGTCATTTCTCAACTTCTGAGAATTTTGTAAACAATCTTGTCCTTGGGAGTTAGTGGACACCATCACCACTGGCAGTAATCAGAATTTGTCCCAAAATTTGTGAAATTCATACAGGTATTCAGATTTCACGAGAAAGCGAATCTAATGGTGATGTTCGTATTTTCTGCGGTCTAAGAAAATTTATAGGTTTTTCAGCTTTGTTTTATTACAGCAATTCTTAGTTTTGCTATTTTTTAGAAAAATTTGATTTTTCTCGGGTTTTACAACAAGACCCTTCGACTTTGCATCAATTACCGGTGGTTAAACGGGGTTACTATCAAGAATAGGTACCCTTTTCTGAGAATTGGCAATTTGTTTGATCAACTAAGAGGGGCACGAGTGTATTCCAAGATAGATCTCCGCACCGATTACCATTAGTCGAGGGTTAGGGGGGGCATATATCCCTAAGACAACGTTTCGGACACGGTATGGGCATTTTGAGTTCATAGTGATGCCTTTCGGATTGACAAATGCTCCTGCAACATTCATGGATCTCATTCATAGCATATTCCAACTCTATCTAGATCAGTTTGTGGTAGTCTTTGTTGACGATATCCTGGTCTACACCAAGTCTGAGGAGGAGCATGAGGATCATTTGAGGATTGTTCTCTAGGCCCTAAGAGAACATCTGCCAGTATGCCAAGTTCCGCAAGTGCGAGTCTGCCATCAAGCACCCTGGGCATGTGATATCGACTTCAAAGCCGCTAACCAAGAGAAGTGAGGCAAAGCAGTGAGTTAGGAGAGGCCAAGGTTAGTCTTTGAGATACGTAGTTTCTTGGGATTGGCAGGGTACTACAGGAGATTTATTAAGGACTTCTCCCAACTAGCTACACCTATGACGAAGTTGACCCGGAAGGTAGGTCAAGTTTGAGTGGAAACGACTCAGTATGAGAAGGCATTATAGAACCGAAATGAGCTTACGCCCGCATTCCGATATCACTGGGACATAGGGTAAATGAAAATTGGTGGATGTTCCTATGACAAACTAGGATGTGTTTTGATGTAGTCCAGGAAGGTTATGGCTTATGGCTCTCGGTAGTTAAAGAATGATGAGCAGAATTATCCTACCCATGATATGGAGTTAGCAGCCATTGTCTTTACTTTGAAGATATGGTGCCACTACCTGTACGGTGAGCAGTTTGAGGTGTTTTCGGACTATAAAAGTATGAAATACATCTTTACCCAATGGGACCTCAATATGAGACAACGTAGGTGGATGAAGTACTTGGAGGATTATGACTTCACTTCATGCTACCATCCTCAAAGCAAATGCGGCTGATGCGCTCAGCCGAAAGTCACGGGGAGTATTGGCAAGTATAGCTTCTCGGGAGTGGCAGATGCTCGAGACTATGGGTAAGTTCGGACTACACTATAGAGATCGGGCTCAAGGTGTTTTAGGAAGTTTGGTGGCTATGCCTTCCCTACTAAGTAGAGTGATTGAGTCCCAGGGGAAGGACACAAAGATAACGTCTATTAGGGATCGGCTAAGATTAGGTACAAGTGACGAAGGTTGGGCCATGCACACAGATGGTAGTCTTCGGTATAGGGGACAGGTTGTGGTTCCTTGGTTAGCGGATTTGAGAGAGGAGATCCTCAGGGAGTTCCATTGCTCTCGTTTTGTTATACACCCAGGTGGCACGAAGATGTATCATGATCTCCGTCGCGCATACGGAGTGGAATTGAAACAAACAAGTCGGGACTTTGTTTCGGTCAGGTCTCACGCACAATAGGTAAAGGTTGAACACCAAAGGCCGACGGGGCTACTTCCACCAAGGAGGTAGCGGCGGAAGGGAGCACTACACGAGCGGATTTTGTGATCACTTTGCCAGCGGACATCGCGAGGGTACATGCGTGGTGTGGGTGGATCGTGATCGGCCTACCAAGCCGACACACTTTCCGGGCCGCGGATGACCTTTCACTGGAGGTACTCTGCTGGATTATATATACGAGATCGCTCTGCCTCCATGCAGCACTCAATCTCTATCAGACGGACTAGGATCTCAAGTTTAGAACTCATTTTTGGGAGAGTTTCCAGCAAGCCATAGGGACACAATTGATGATGAGCACCGCTTTTCATCTATAGACAGACGGTCACTCGGAGAGGACCATTCAAACATTAGAGGACATGCTACGCGCATGCGTTTGGATCTTAAGGGTAGCTGGAAAGAGCATTTACCCTTAGTGGAGTTCGCCTACAACAATAGTTATCAAGCGAATATACAGATGGCACCCTATAAAGCACTATATGGGAGGCCATGTCGATCTCCGGTCTGTTGGACAGAGGTGGGAGAGAGATTCGCTATAGGTCTGAATTTAGTAAAGGACACCTCGGAAAAGATGGACTTGATATGGAAACGTCTTCTCAAGGCTCAAAGACGACAGAAGAGCTACGCTGACAAAAGAGCTATGCCGACAAACTACGACGAATTCTGCACTTGAGTGGGGATCATGTCTTCTGGCATGTCAAGAGAGGGGAGTGGTCGATTCGTAAAGGTTGTCACTAAGGTATATCGGGCCCTTCAAGGTACTCAAAAGCGTAGGTACAGTTGCTTATCAATTGGCGTTACCGCCGAGTTTATCGGGTGTTCATGTGGTATTCCATGTCTCCATGCTCTAGAAGTACACTCTAGATCCGACTCATGTAATGGATTGGGGTAAGCTTATTGTAGATGCAGATGAGACCTTTGAGGAGGGACTTGTGCGTATTATGGATAGGCGAGATCAAGTTTTGCGACGCAAGACCATGAGGCTAGTAAAGGTGTTGTGGCAGCATTAAGGAGTGGAGGAGGCAACATGGGAGCGCAAGGACACGATGCGTACCACTTATTCTTTCTTATTCGAGGATGAAGATACGTTGTTTAGTCATTTGATAATGAAAATGACTTTTTCATATCCATGTGATAGTATGTATATGCGTGTGTGAATTTTGGGACGAAATTCTTTTAAGGGGGGAAGAATGTAAAACCTGGGAAAAAAATTGAAAATTTATGAAAAAAAAAGGCAAAATAGTGATTTGTCGATATGTACAAGTTGAAAACTTGGAAGTTTTCTAGATCTCGGACGATGAAACGGACTCCTCACCGCTGGGTCTGCCTAAACTAGTTGTTCAAGTTTAATTTCCTTGAATTCCTCCGAGATAACTGTAATTTCATGTTTTTCGAGGCATCTGGGTGTCGAGTGACGCGCAAGCCGCGTATTCACACATGTTAGGCCAGTAGAGCGACACATGGCAAGCCATGTGCTTCAAAATGCATGTTCCATAGGCACACATGGCAAGCCATAAAGACATGCGCTTTATGTGTGATTGATGGTCTTTAAATCCCGCTTATTTTTAATCCATTCTTCCGCATGTTTTAAAGAATTTCGTATCTATTTTATGCTAAATTATGGAATATTCACTCAACTTGTGTTTCAGGTTTGAATTGAAAAGGAGATAATTTCAGTAAAAGAAGAAAAAATGGCAATCACAAAGATTCTTTATCGCGACATAGTTTTGCTTTGTCGCATGCACTCTGCTGCACTAAAAGAACTATGTCGCAAACTGAAGCACTGTGATGTCAAGCAACAAAGTCCAAGCTCGAACCGGGCGTAATAGAATTTCTGGCTATGACAAAGAGTTTTCGTCACGACATTGTCGAAGAAGAATGGTAAAAGAAGACTGTCAGGACACTTCACCAAGTGCGACAATGATCAAGGAAAATGGAAAAGGAACTTTGTCGCGACAATTCTTCTTCTATCGCAACATAAAAGGCTAAAGATTAGCAAATGAACTATGTCGCAACAAAAGACAGCTCTGTCGCTACAGAAAATGGCAAGAATATAAACAAGTCAGCTAAGACAAGTGTTTTTATGTTGCGACAAAGTTTTCAGCATGGAACCAACTCAAGGAAGAGAAGTCTGTCGTGACAAAGAAAATCCTGTCGCGACATAACATTCAGAGTTCACAACATAGAGCAACAGGACTTTTTTGCGGCAAAGATTATTTATGTCGCAACAAACAAAACATGAGGGAGGTGAATTATCCGTCGTGATAAGAAGTTGAAGAACGATATAAGAGGAATGGCGACAAAGAAATTCACAAGGACACAGAGAATTGAAGGTAGTAATCTCTGGGCTGCGAACAAAGAAATTTTATGTCGCGACAATGCGCCATAGAATGATAGAATTCGTCAGCGATAGAAAAAATTCAATGCAACAAACATCTCACCAATGATAAGGACCAGAGAAAGAAAAGTCCGTCGTAAATAAAAGAAAATTCCGCCATGACAAAATTGTTAAGGAATCAAAGAAATTTGTCAAGGATAGAAAACTTTGAGCGCGATAAAGTAGAGAAGTCGAAGTGGGAAAATGCTTGTCGCGACACGAAAATACTCCCGCAGAACAGCTCTGGTGCGTATGTATAAAGAGTTGGATGCAACAAATTTTGTGTCGCGACACAAGATATTCCTGTCGCTTCAAGAAAAAGACTACTGGATCAAAACTCTGTCGCAACATTATCAAAGTCTGTCGCGATAGATCCAAGAAAAAGCTCAGAGAACAGTTCGCGATAGAAAACTACAAGTCGACTGCAAGCCGACAAAGACTCGAAGACTCTCACAAGGGAGAACTTTCTATGTCGCGACAAAGAGAGACCACCTAGCCAGAAATTGGGATCCACAACATAGTCTTGGAAGCCGCCCAACATCGGGAAAGTCTATGTGAAAGATCTAGGGTAATCGTGGCGCAGCCTCGCACCTGTGACCTCCGGTAGTCAAGACTCTTGTATATTATTTCTTCTTTTTATTTCTTTTAGTAGATTTAGTTTGAGCATAGTTTTTAGTTAATTTTCTTTGATTTTCCGTAGAGTTGGAGTACTTGAATCATATAGCTTCGAGCTGGGAATTTCTTGTTAAATTTTCTTCATTACCGTTTGGAATAAAATGGAGTTTGGAAAATTTATGGATTTCATTTATTTCAATTCGTTTACACTTTCAGTGAATTTTCCTGATCAGTTAGTCACTGAACGAGTGAACCAGTTTTGAAAGGTTGAGCTCTCTCTGGGAATAGGTCGATGATGATAGTCAATTTTATGCACAAAGTGGAAGAACGCCTTAGTTAGAATTATGGAATTTATTTTATTGGTATTATTTTTGAACTTAATTGTTCCTAATATTAGTACCGTGTACCTGCCAAAGTATCAGATTCCTGCTTTAATTCTAGGAGGCTCCTCTCGTGTAACACGTAGATGGAGAATCCTGAGGGTAGAGAGCAATTCTTTGTGGGTATGGTAGACTAATACTTTGGAACTAATGAACTTTGAAAGATTACTCAGATAAATCACTAACTTACTCATGGTTTGAGGATAGTTTGATGAAGTATCAGTTTAATCACTCAGGTTTCTCCTCGATGAAAGGATTTTGATCTCGTGTTAGCAAAGATATAATCAAGTGAGACAGAGAATTTCATCAATATCATGATGATAAGGCCATCTAAATTGTAGAAGGCTTGCAATATCTTGTTTATGGGGGCAAGAGTTCTCCAGTCCTCAGATTTGGGTGTGAAGTATTGAAAAGGAAAAATACTCAAATCTTAGAAAAATGGTTATATCTTACAAGTAGCTGATTAGATTCATGAGTCAGAAATGAACATGAATCTTTAATTAGTGAAAGGTATGGTTAGAGGAGAAATCCAAACTATACCACAATGCATCTTTGAAAAATTTAGCTTTCCAACTTATGACTTAGCTAAGATTCAAAATGATGCAGAAATTGACAATTATTCATTTGTCTATGTCCTAGTGTTGTTTCACTCAATGAAATCTCAACTTCATTCTTATTAATATTTTATGTACACTAGTGAAATTACTTTAGTATTATTTTATTCGTTTTCCAATCATCTTAATATTGGAGTTCGGGCCAAGGATCTTGGAGTAGTTGGGGTAGTTGGTTTTATGATTCATCATCAATCCACTGGGAACGATAACTGACTTCAATGAAAATCCACTTCATTACTTGTATGATATGTGCACCTGCAGTGTTTAAGACCAATTAAAATTTTTAATGAATCCATTTTACACAAAGGGCAAACACATATTTTCATCACATTTTGGTAAACAAGTTGTTAGTGTCGTTTCCAGGGATTAGATAATAGTCCTTTGGTAGCAGAGTCATAACTTTGTTTGCACAGTTTGGTCCAACAAGTTTTTGGCGTCGTTGTCGGGGATTAGATAATAGTCCTCGTATTGGCCCACAAATTTGTATATATATGGATCTGCTGTAAATTGGTTTATATATATCACAAACTGAAACTTCAACAAAGGGATGACATGGCAAACCATTTGTCAACTTTCATGGAATGAAATTATGTATAAATGGGATGTGTCTGTGAGAAGAGGGGGGAGCAAGAAAGGAAAGAGGTGCGACGAAATGAGAAAGTGGGAAGGAGAAAATAACAAAGAAAAGAAAGGAAAAGGAAAAGGAAAAGAAAGAGAGAAAGATGACGGAGGCCAGTGGTTTCTTCCGCTCATTCGCTCCGCGGTGGAAACTCTTTTGCTTGGACCAAGGAGTAAAGTCCCAGGATCTCACGAGGCTACACTTTGGGTATGTAGGGATTCTTTCCTACTTGGTTTATTTCTAGCCTTTGCTATCAAGCTTGGGTCACTGAACTGTTGCTACTGTTAATGGCATGGGACGAGTTTGTAGCCGGTTTAAAGGGCTTCTAGAGCGAATTTGGGTTGAAAATTTACATTGACTGGGAGTTGCAAAAATGCTCCCGAGAACCCGGGGCACACTATTGCGTGGATTGGCGCAATAGTGTGGCTCCTGGTGTACTCCAACTTCGGACGACCATATCTTTCTCGTTCGAACTTCAATTTGCGTGTTCTTAGACTCTATGAAAAGCTCTTTGAGTCTAGAATCTAGCCATATGCTAGTGATTGGCATTTGGTGCTCACATCATTGCTGAAATTTTGATCATAACACGAAGTGTACTAATTGCATGGCATGGAATTCTTGTTTGATGAAATGTTGATATGTGTATTAATATATTGACATGTGATGAATTGTATAAACATGGCCATTACATGGCATGTTGTAGGCTATTTTGTGGACATGTTATGTTGTAATTTAGCCTAGAGGATAAAGTGCTTCATTACTTGACTAAGTAATGATTTGTATGTGATGTTGATATATGCCTGTGTGATACATTGACATGAATGATAATGTAGGGAAATTATATGCATGTATAATAGAAATTGTCCATATAGCATTCATCATATATGTGACATGGTACAAAATAGTTATTACTTTGATACGTTTGCACCCGACATCACATTGAATGGGTGTAAGTGCATAGTGCCATCACACACCATCCTTGGTGGTTGATGGTGGGCTCTATACGTTGAACGAAGTTCAGCGGAGTTTTACTGTTCACAAAATATGAAATAGTGCCATCACACACCATCTTTGGTGGTTGATGAGTGGGCTATGTACCGTTGAACGAAGTTCGGCGGAGTTCCATTGTTCGCAGAGCATGAAAACTTGTGTTGGGTAGTAGTGCGTGGATAGATACCATCGCGAACGCCAAAAAGATTTTCACGGCACATATGTGTCTAACGGTGAAAGTCTGTGAAAGTGTAGGAATGCGTGCGAAGCCTGCTGTGAGACTCCGAAAATTCGCCTACCCACAAAAGACACATGTTTTGTTAATAAAAAGATCATTAGAGGTATAATATCCAGTGGGTTTTGGTTTATAAAATGCGAATTTTATTTTGAAAATGATCATCGGATGAGAACATCAATGATGGTTTATCGCCACATCGCCCGTGCATTGTGTGGAGGGAGTCGGTGAGACCATGCATGGTACATGATTGGTCTTATCTCATTTCATGGCATGTGGGATTCAATGGTGTGAAATTACATTTACATGGAATGATTTGCGGGTGAGGTGCGACCATTACATGTACACTCAGGTGGAGAGTAGCCTCTGTCGGAGTTATCTCTATTAGGTGTGGCTCACCCTTTATGGGTAAAACATTTCAGGTGTAGGACAGACACCGATGGACGGTGCTCATCCGAGGCCGATTGTGAAGAAGGCCGACATGTGGCCTTGATATTCATTTTATAAAATATATTAGAACAAAATAGTTTTGATATGATTTTGTATAAAAGTGTTTTAATAAACTCATATGACTATTGCGTACATAGCCTTAATATTTTTGAAAGAGAAGGAAAAGGCCTTGGTGGGGCTACTTTTACTCCTAACAATGAGTCCTCGTGAATGAGACACGATAAAGGGTGACGAGAGATGCGATACCCATAGGTATTCAGAGGTTGACGACACAATTGTGACCTCCAGGGTTTGGGGCGTCACACTTCTTGTTATTATTGTTGTTACTATTATTACTAATTACTTGAAGAATATGGTAAAACCTCTTGAGATATGACGATATCTTATGTGAAAATTAATGAAACCATAGATAAGGCATAAGATGAAATTTTAGTATTATTATAGGTTATCAATAGAGTTTAGAAGCTTATCAATCACTCCTAAATGAGCATATCATATGGCAGAGTCTATAAATATATAAAGAAGGATGTGGTCCTAATAAAAGTAAGTAAGCAACAAATTCCATTCCAAGTGACATACTTTTCACAATTCATTTCTACAGAAGGTTGCTCATCGAGCTCAGCAAATCCATTGCTTAAGCGGCAATGAGATTCAACTGAAAAACCTAAGCCCTTACATCTTTTTTCTTACTTTAATAATAGTTTATTCATGGCTTATTTTAAAATGTGAAGTTGAAATATTAATTTTTGCTTGAACTCATAGATATCATTATGCTAGGATATCTTTATTTGGAATCTATCAAGTTTACTTTTAGCTAGTTTATATGCATAAAGGTATATTTAATTCTCTAACAACAGTTGGTTATAGTTTTTAATACTGTGAGTATGAGAATGCAGGGATGTTGTTCTATCTATTTGCATCAAAACCAAAGATCAACAAGGAGATTGGAAGGAAATAAACATACCCTATAGGTAAATACAAAAAGCTACTATATTGTAATTTATAATCTTCAATTAAACTTTATTGAATTATAACTCCTATCTTTATTCAATATTTAGTCACATGAATGTGTAAGTATCTAAGTCACTATGGAGGACTCAAAAATAGTTTCTCTACAATGGAGGACATTGATCAAATAACTATCCTAGAATTCATAGTACAAATGAATGATAATAGGATTGAAGTGAATTACTATGTTCAACAACTTACCAAAATTGAGATATCAAATTCAAAAGAAGTTTAGATTAAGGAAAGGGTTGTTATGGATAAGATCATTTACTTGTCATAACATTACAAGCCATATAATTGAGAAGGTCTATTTGGAGCATAGTGTAGTCATTAACCTTTTGATGGTTGAAAGGAGCACAATAACAAGGTCTCTTACTTCATGAATTTATTCTATAACCTTAAAAATGGATTTATAAACTTGTTCAAAATTACTATTTTATGAAGAAGAGCACTTTGAAAATTTATGTTTATGTTGTTGTAAGCTTTTCTAAATGATAAGAAAAGGCTTGAAATGCATTCCATCGAAATATCATGAAATGATGGTAAAGTTTGCATATGTTGGGGTTATATTCATATGGAAGACTATAGAAATCAATTGCAAGATTGATTCATGTATAATTTGGAACAAAACATATAAGAAGTAATTTAACAAGTTTAAAATAAATAAATCCAGTCCGCTACCTTGTACTAATTCATGTAAAAGTCACTATAAAAATAATAATCTTACAGATTACAAGAAAAAATGTGAAATTAGATTTAAGAGCATGTCGAACAAGTTGTATGGTAAGGAGACCAACATGTTTAAGGATCTAAAGGGTAGCTATCAAGGTCATAACCTTTGAGTTAATTAATAACTTAGTTGCCATAGTTGATGAATTTGATGATTGATACGAGATGTTTATATTTTAAAAAGGTTGAGAGCAAGAAGTAATAATACTAATAAATAATAAATAAAAAACAAGAGAGAAGTATTGATCTAAGAAAAAATAAGTGGAAAGGAAATTGAAGTTCCAAAAATAGGATCCTCTTTTTTTTTTTTTTTAAATAAAAAAACAGGATCCTCTTAGAATGACTGTAAATTCATAATAAATTAATAACTAATCCAAAAACTTAAATATTTTAGATAATGAAGAACCTAGACTTTCCCCTATAATAATGGTCATGTAGTAAGGTAATAAAGGTTTTTCTTATTTTATAGACCGTGCTGATATAATCACGACTTTTTTTTCTTGTATGCAGCACTAGGTCAATTGTTTGCCTTAACTTGCCTTGCTTCTTAGATGGACCAAACTTAAAAGAAAACTATGTAAGTTTTCTTTCTTAAATGTTCTCTTCGTTTTCCGAAGAAAAAGTAATTTCTTCTAATTGCTACTACAAACCAACCTTATTCACATTATTAGATGTCTCATTGAGGAATAATAATTGATTTTGATACGCAGGAACTTTAAAGATCCTTTCGTGTTTTATGAACTTCTTGAAGTTATTTGTTTTAAAGAAGCATGGAATGGAGATGATTTTCTTCCTTCAGAGATCGAGAGGGAAATGTCTTGCACAAAGCTAGCTAGTTAGGATTTCATTTATATTTTCCTTATAATTGAAACTAAGCATTGATTTTAAGGTTGACTTTAAGATTCTCATAAAACAAACTTGCAAATATGAATGCTTAATCTATTTGAAATTCACAATAGCATATTAAATAAGAAATTAGAAAAACTAATAAAGGTCTACCCGACTCAGACACCTATCTTCCACATCAATGATAGAACACTCCCTTAAACTTTTACGGAGGCTGACTTTAGAATCCGCACTTGTTAAACTCAGATTTATTTTCAAGAGCGATTTTCTTAAAATGGTAGTTGCTCCTTTACATCTCTTCCAATTAGAATTTTCATAGATTCTTATAACTCTCAGCAAAACAAATCCTTTTGTTTTAAAACACCCTATAATTCTAACTTTCCCAACTATAAAACATTTTAAAACCTAAATCACTAGTTGAGTTTCCACCTAGGAAAGTCTCAAAAAATCCTTATTTAAATCACAATTTAGGAAATAAAATAAATTTCAAAACTTAAAAAAACAACTTTTGGACTTAAAAAATTATAGAAACCAAATTAGAAAACATAAAGTAATTTTCATTTTATTTCTTTAATTTTTTTTAGAAAAGTTTTACCAATTGTAAATGTATACTTATCCCAAATTAAACGACTTTATACCTCTTAGAATTCAATTGTACAGGATTAATAGAAATAATATAAAATGGTCAACTAACTAAAATACTCCAATGCTATGCATTTATATTCTAGATTGACAATTTCTACAAATTATGATCGACAGTCCTATAAATATTGAGATTTGTGAGTACGTAGGAACACACACAGCTCTATAATACCTAGGGTAGCACGCAACTATTGTAGGTATAGTGGCTCTTAATTAATTCATTACTTTACAAAATCAGAAAATTAAAAGACTGATTTTTAGTTTGCTTGAGATGAGGTTGATTGTCGGGTTTTTAAATGTCACTTTACTATGGTCTCGGCTTTCGTTTCACCAAATTCGGGCCTCACCATGATGATCTATGTGTTCTATTAGTCTGATCATCCGACAAGAAACTCTAAATTTATAGTTGATAACCTAAACTCCATATATAGGTGCCTCTTTCATGATAAAATTGAAGCATAAATTCTAGGTATAAGGAAAAGTAATTCTTACTGGTTTTATAGGACTCTGATAGGTTCTCAACTCGACCCTTTGGTGGATTCCGACAAGAAACAATATCTTACGCATGTTAGGTTAAAGGTGCACGGACTAAGCACCGAACATACCATTCAGACTTGATAAGTATTAATGACATAGGGCGTTAGATCAAATCAACCAAAATCCTTATTTCGTCATATTTCTAGATATTATATTTATTTTTAAGGATTTCATTTTTATTTCATTATTATTTTGGGAGTATGATTTTGGTTTCATTATTACTTGGATATTAATTTTGCTTCATTATTGTTTTAAAGATATTATTTCTTATTTCCCTTTTATACTCAATTTTAGAGTTTGTTTGTACTTTATCACTTTTATCAATTTATCACAAATTCAAAGCTTTGTTTTACTTTATTCTCTAGATTGAGAACACCCTGGATTGAGACGTGTTATTCTTACATCAATATGTGTTGATCAATCATACACATGCTATGTGGTAATGCAGCGAGTTTATCCCAATTGATGGCTAATGATAGTGGTAGTGATGGAAACCAATCCCAAGAAGGTGACCAAGGATTGCAGTCGTTGAGACTAATTAACAAGGAAGAATAACTCAACCCAAAATCAACCTGCCATTGAAAACAACATAACCCCCAATCAAGCATTGTTTATGATCCAACGGACAAGATCGAGAAACACAATTTGAGAACAAGTGCAGGAATCGCCCCGCTTAGACCTAATTTTAATCACATTCCAAATATATGAAATCAAAGAAGGCTAACTATAGGATTTGATGACACTTCAGATGACGAGGTCGACTTTGGTGAATTTGCGAATCCACATGATAGACAAAGAGGAGGAAGACAGTGGTAACCAAACTACAGAGGAGACGATGAATACAAACTAAAGGTAGATATCCCTAACTTCAATGGTGATCTTGATATTGGGGGGTTTTTAGATTGGTTGACTGAGGTAGACGGGTTCTTTGAATATACCAAGTTACCCGAGGATAGAAAGGTTAAATTTGTAGGTTATAGGTTAAAAGGGAGAGCACTGTTGTCAGGATATTAGATTGGCGAGATGAGGATGAGAGAGGAAATAAGGGTCCAATCTAAACATGGCGTAGGATGAAGCAATTATTACAAGGTAGATTTTTGTCTCCTGACTATGAACAATATATCATGCTACCAAAGATGTGCCAAATGGTAGTAAGATGGGTGAATGTAATATATCAAGGAATTTTAGATCGCGTAGATGAATCAGCTTACTAAAAAGTGAGAACTAACCTGCCAGTTTTACAAGAGAGGAAAGAAACCTCTAACTATAGTCCATTACCCATCCTCACTTATCGTATATGAGGATTCAACTAAAGGCAATGATGGTTGAAGGGAGTAAAGGAGAAAGAAGAGATTTTGGCTTTGTGGCTCAAAATATGGTGGAAAGTGTACTTTATTGAGTTTGATCATTTGATTCTGAGGATCTACGTATGCAGTTACCTCCTATGCGTTACATAAAACACCATATAGATATGATTCCAAGTGCGTATCTTCCTAATTTGCCTCATTATAGGATGGATGAGTTTCAAGGAGAACAAATCTTAAGGGAGAATGTAGAAGAGTTGCTAAGTAAGGGGCATATTCAGGCTAGCATGAGCACATGAGCGATACCAACTTTGTTGATGCCTAAGAAAGATGGTACTATATGTGCTGGACAAGAAGGCGATCAACAAACAAGATTACAGAGACAGATTTCTTATTTCAAGGTTGGATGATATGCTTGATAAGTTAATGTGTTTAGCAAGATTGACTTGAGGGGTGACTATCATCATATTAGAATCCGTTTAGGTGATGGGTGGAAGACAACATTCAAGACAATGGATGACCATAGCAAGCTTCAACAAAGAAGTATGGACAATACCAAATTGTTAAGAAATCAACAATAATGCTTATGTGGTTGCCTTGCCAAATTGGATGGGGGTTTCAAAGACATTGAATATTGTTGATCTTACTTTATTCCGGCCATATATGAGTCTTTGATATCCAGAAGTAACTTAAGGACGAGTTCTTATCGAAAGCTGAGGTGTGTTTGACATGTATGCTAGGATCAAATTAACCAAAATCCTTATTTTGATTGTTTTGAGATATTATATTTATTTTTTTAGGATTTTATTTTCATTTCCCATTATTATTTTGGGAGTACTATTTTATTTCCTATTATTGTTTTGGGATATTAATTCTATTTCCCATTATTGTTTTGGGAGTATTATTTTCTTTCCTATTATTGTTTTAGGATATTATTTTATTTCCTTTTATACTCAAATTATGTCTAGGGTATAAATAGATGTTTTAGATGTTGTTTTAGGGAATTCAAAGCCTTTTTTTTTTTACTTTATTCTCAAGATTGAGAATTAGTCTCTGGATTGAGATGTTTTATTCTTGTTGATCAATCGTGTGTTGATCAATCGCGCTACATGTTGAGTCAATTAAGAAGACTAGTTGAAGAAAAGAGAGACTCCTATACGGTAGTTGGGGGAACCAGGACAGCTCTTACCCGATGCAAGGTGTCCCCACTGATGCGACCTCACCTTCGTGCCCCTAAACATTGCTGAATTCCTTTCTCACCTTTGGTATGAATATCGCCCTCTCGGTCATCATGGTAGGGTGGAACGGATCTACCTCACCTCGAGAAAGACGACTACTCACTCATGGTAGGTACTGAGCACGCAATGAACAAGAAAGAAAGCAAAAAAATAATATTGGAAAAACATGCTAAAGATTTACTAAAAGAAAAGGAAAGAATTCCCCTAAAATTACAAAGTACCTAACTAATTGAGAAAATTCGGAATATGTTTGATTGACCTTCCCATCTCAATTTATAATACATCTTTGGAGGTTTCATGGAGTCTAAGAACAATTACTTTCCTATTACAAATCAAAGCTCGGAGCTTGGGCTTCAAAACTTTCTATTTTGTGATGTCCGCCAATTTCGCACTACTTCTAGGTAGGAGTGAGAAATCAAGCAGCGAGGGAGTTAAGTAGCACAACGGTGTGAATTCATTCCGCTTGGAGCAGCAGAAATCGATACACAAAGCAGAATGATCCGTAACATGTCAATTCTCATTTTTCAGGCGAACATTCCATCATGGTCCCAACTCATCTTGAATTGTTTCCACGGGCTTCCAAGCTCGCTCTAGAGATCTTAAGACTTCCTCATTGCTTGGCCTCATGATTCCAAAAATCCATAAAGATGCCTAAAATTTCCTTTATGCATACCTTTACCTAATGTTCATGAGTAGCAGAAGCCATAGCTAACAATGCACCAAATCGATAAAGTGTGAGTTTTCACTATAAGAGCAATTTTATTTAGTGTAAATTGAGTGCTTGAAAATGAACTTTTTTAGTAGTTATCACACCCCAACAAGCTTGTTGCTAGTCCCTTAGCAACGGATAAGCGTAAACATAGAGATAGGTTGGTCAAATTAGTTTGGAAAACTAAAAATGCAAAAAAAATAAACATGCAAGTAAGCAAAATAAGATAAAATGAGATAGGTGATGCTAGTACTATTAGGGAAGTATTAATATAAATCTAAAACATTAGTGGGTTATGTTGGAATCTCTTGCCATTCACCATTTCAAGGGAGAAAGGTTCATAAGGCATGGTGATCTAGGCGATCATGCCCCCGAGTCCTTAATTGACTTTTACTTAAAGAACTTAGTGCACGTGTGGTGTTAAGATCTCAGGTATAGACTAAGTTTCTAATACTCCCCTCAACCAAATTCAACTCATCATTTTGATACAAAAAAAGATTAAAGTAGCCGAGAACACACCTTTATTTCTTCTTTCTTCTCTTTTTTTTCCTAGCATGTAGGTGTACAATACCAAAAGTTATCTAGGTGGTAGCCCGATTCAGGCTTCACTGCAGTGATGCGAATCAACAAAATTTATATTCCTATGTTCCTCCTATCGCAAAGATAATGGCTTCAGTGGTCGAACACGGGGATGGGTTTTCATCCCACGAATGATTTGCATCAATGTTTGAAAATGGTGAGGCTTTTGTTTGGATTTGTGGATTTTGTTAAAAACAATGGAGTTTGTTGGTCACTGGTTAATTGTAATGGCTTAAAGTGAATTGTGAAATGGTAACCTAAGGCTCGGGGTCACTACTTGATAACACGGGCTATTAAAGTAATCCTCGGTTATTTCGCATTAGGGCAAATGACATATAGTCAGCTAAAATCGGGATCTTTGTTTAGCCATAAAACCAACTCCTAGAACCACTCCTATTTGAGTCCAAATCCTCAAGTATGATGTATCTAAAGTCCCATTCAGCTTTTAAAACCCTAGCATTTAACCTCATTTCAATGGCTCATAATGACATCTAGAAGGATATCGCGCATCTAATAAGAATGCACGAACCCTAAAGCATGACAAGTATCAATTAAAGGAAAGACATTAAATGGCATAAAAACCCTAGTTTGGAAAGTATGGAACCATAAATGTGCACTTCAGATTACTTAAAGCAAGAGGACAACTCGCAGTAGCCCTCAACTGCTTAGCAACCCTCCTCTTCATATTATGAGGCTTTAGCCAAGCATCCCTTGAGTTGTCATCCTCAAAGGGGGTGTTTGGCAGTCGAGAAAATGAAAGAAAGAGGAGAGAGAAGAGAGCAAATAAAACCCTAAAATGAAACGGAAATTGTATCAACAATAAAAAAGCTGCTTAGGTTACAAAGCCTGAGGGGCTTATAGTCTTAACCCCAAAGTGTGAAAATACAAAATGCCTAAAATATGAAATTACATAAGGGACAAATGGTATTATATCAAAACGTGTCGTTGTACAAGAATTCCAAAACACAAGGGTCGAGATTTCGCACATAGAAATTTCGTTAGCATATGAAAATTTTCGCTATGCTAGCGAAATTTCTCGCTAGCCTAAATAAATTACAAGAGATAGCTTAAATTAGAAATTTCGCTAGAATGTTGAATTTCGCTAGCCAAATAAATTTGCTAGCCTAGCGAAATTTTTGTGAGGTAGCGAAATTGGGAATTTTCGCTAGGAACAGTGAATTTCGCTAGATAGCGAAATTTCGCTAGCCTAGCGAAATTTTCACAATCCCAGCGAAATTTTCGCAAGCATAGCGAAAATCCTTGCTTTGCCCGCATCCTCCTGCAACCTTCTTTCTTCACATCCACTTCACATTTCTTCATGGTTGAAAACACTGTGAATCCTCAGCATTCAACACATCTTGATATCAAACTTGAACCAAATGGACGAGGCACGCAAACCTCGCAAACTTACTCAAAATAAACTCAAAATGGAATCAAGTAATTAAGAGAACTCCGCACACATCACTGGCTTAGTTGATATGATTAGTGCAAAAGCACTCAAAACCCATCTTTAATAGGGTTCAAAATAGCACTGTTTGGGTACTAATCACACCCCCCAACCGACACGTTGCTAGTCCCTTAGCAATGCTACAAAAAATAAAGGCATGCATGTTGTGCTTTTACAAAAAGTGTATGTGGTTCAAAAAGCGTATGTACAGGTAAGCTTTACCTTTAGCATGAATAATTTACACCCTGTATGAAAACCGGTCATGAAAGAACAAAAACCATATATGAACAAGTTTTAGGGCAACATCGGTTTCAAGGAAGTCAACCTGAATTTCCACCAAAATCTAATTGTTCCTAATGTAACCAGCTTGAGCCAATAAAATGCAAAGCTATTCCCTCCCCCCAACCTAGCTACTGCCATGGCCTTAAGCTGTTGATCAACCTAAATAGGGCTAGCTATGCTCTTATTTCTTCCTTGATTGCAATGTAGGGTGCAATGCTAAAAACTCGACTTCACCAAAGTCCGTGTAACGGGGGTCCACCGATGACTCCCAACCAATTAAGGTTGAGGGCATCAAGCCAAAAGGATCACTTGACCACAAACTCGCAGCTTCACCTTGACCCGAATGACTTCGTGGAGGAATTACACCTACAACACGCTAAACTCTACCTATCCACCCGTGTAACGAACACTAAGTCAATGACTCCCATCCAATCAAGGTTTAGGGCATCGGGCTTTAAAGGCTTTCGCCATATACCCCTCGGACCATGTTCGGGTTTCAAGGCAAAGCGTCACGACCTTTTTTTTTCTTTTTCTTTTCTTTTTTCTTTTGCTTTTTCTTTTTCTTTTCATTTGGAAGACTACATTGGTCTTCATATATGGGTAACATAAACCTATTATGGGTTGTCAACAACTTCAAGGCCGGCTTTGCAGAGTGGAAAGAGGTATATAGCTTCGCAACCTATTGGTACAACTTGGTGTGCAGTGTGTGAATTAGCTAAAGGGGGAATGTTCAAGGTTGAATATGCTGAAATCTCAATTGACCAAAAACTAAATCATGCATGGACTTGTTCTAACATTGAAGAATATATGTATTTCAATTTTCCACTAAAGGCAAGAGAATATACACAAAATTCAGACACAAAATGAATAAGAAAAGTGTAGTAAAATGTAAATAGTGCTATAAAGCTTTTGATATAACCAAATGGTTAATACATGCTTGATATAGCTAAACATAACAAAGTGTCACGCTTACTATTACTAATACATGAATCCTATACAAAATGAGAGGCAGTTGATAAAGCCGAAAATCGCATAAAAACATGATAGAAGATATTCTCCTAACTCTAACTTT